>OY757316.1:117958703-119158703 GCA_963583905.1 Stenurella melanura | reverse complement strand
GGTAAATAGGGGAAAATAAGTAAAGCAAGCTGATAAGAGTACAGGCACTTGTAATTCGGTGTATGTACTAAAAGCCAACGCCTCAGATTTTCTTATAATATTTTTCAACCCCCCCACAAGCCCTACTCCATTTTAAAGGCGTTGATAAATTACAATTGATATATTCACTTGAAATTTGATTTTACGCCAATATCTTATAGAACCATTTCGAACCGCCTCATCAAGGCTATCCGCCTTTTTGGTATATAACTTTTTCCGAACAGACGAAGTTTAGGTTTTGATTCACTACGAGCTCTCCTATGAAAATTTACATGTTAGTCCATTTTGCTGAATAACAACTGATTTTATGAAAAATTCATACAGAATCATTTCAAACCAACTCGTCGAGACTGATAAGGCTGGTAAATAACATTTTCTGAATAGACGAAGTTCAGTTTTCGTCTTATTATGGGCTGACATGAAAATTCACTATTCACCCATTTTACTCGATAACGGTTGATTTTACGCCAATATCTTATAGAACCATTTCGAGCCGCCTCATCAAGGCGGATAATTTTGCTATATAACTTTTTCCCAACAGACGAAGTTTAGGTTTTGATTCACTACGAGCTCTCCTATGAAAATTTACATGTTAGTCCATTTTGCTGGATAACAATTGATTTTATGAAAAATTCATACAGAATCATTTCACACGTACACGTATGTACTATAACGACATCTGGAACTAGATTATATTTTGAGATGATTCCGTCGAAGGGATGGGGATATAAGTATAGGTAGTAAATAGGGTAAAATGAGTAAAGCAAGCTGTGTGCAAAAATTTGAGGTTTGGTGCGTATACTAGAAACCAAGCCCTTAGATTTCTTTATAATATTTTTCAACCACCCCACCACCACCACTCCATTAATAAAGGGGTTGATGAAATAAACTTGAGATATTCACTTGAAATTTGGTACACGTATGTATTTTTTGTTGATGGGGTGGGAGGGGGTGTGTAATTTGGAAAAATCAGTAGAGCAAGCTAGTAAGAGTCCAGAAACTTCATTTTTGGCGTATGTGCTAGAAAGCAGTGCCTTAATTTTTAATATTGAAAATGTTTAACAAATCGAAGTTGTAACGATAATACGGGGGTCTAGTAGCGATTTGTGTAACGCTTGAAAATTTGGCAAATGTGCTAAGCGTTTGGTGCTGTTACATCGCATAATTTTGAAAAATTCAAATTTGATTTTGAATTCGATAAATTTTGATACCTAGAATTATATTCTTGCATTTTTACGTCTCAACGCCGACCGACGTCTAGCGTCATTTTTGCCAAACTCGTGTATTTGGTAAATTTTGATTCATAAATTCATATTCTTGCATTCTTACGTCTCGACGCCGACGGACGCCTAGCGCGTTTTTTATAACTTGTGTATTTGATAAACTTTGATATCTAAATTTACGTTCTTGTATTTTTAAGTCTCGACGCCGACCGACGCCTAGCGTCGCTTTTGTAAAACTAGTGTATTTGATACATTTTGATACCTAGATTCATTATCTTGCACTCCTACGTCTCGACGCCAAGCGTCGTTTTTGTAAAACTTGTCTATTTGATAAATTTTGATACCTGGATTCATATTCTTGTGTCTTTAGGTCTCGGCGCCTACCAACGCCTGGCCTAGATTTAGTAAACTTTGATACCTAGATTTATATTGTATTTGTACCTCTCGACGACGCCCCACGCCTTGCGTCGTTTCTGTAAAATTTGGGCATTTGATACATTTGGATACCTAGATTCATTATCCTGCATTTTTACGTCTCGACTCCAACCAACGCGCGACGCCCAGCGTAGATTTTGTAAAACTTGTGTATTTGACCAATTTTGATACCTAAATTCATATTGTTGCATTTTTTAATTCTCGACGCCGACCGACGCCTAACCATCGTTTTTGTAAAATTTATCTATTTGATAAATTTTGATTCCTAGATTCATGTTCTCATTTTTACGAAACCAATTTTTTTGTGGAATATTAATGTAAAGCCTATTACAATTATTCCGAGTTGTGTTGAGCAACTTTTTAAATTTTTTATCCGCAGTTTGAAAGTTTCTAAAACTTTTCTTTACTTCTATCCTCTTTACATTTAGCAGATTTTGTAAATATCATCTCAGGCTTGCAACTTGGTCAAGTTCAATTTCAGCGTCTTGACGAAGCTTGATAAACTGCAACTTCTATACAAAATTTTATGACATCTGCCCCAAATATCACTAAAATTCTATTACCAATTATTCCCGCATACTAAAGTGCAAATATAGTCAAGAAGTTTACTTTTGAAGAGACTTTGAAGGAAAATCCGGATGTGGAAGTAGTGATTCCTTACGCAGCGGTTCCTTATTTCCTAATTTTATTTCCACATTCACGTAGTGGAGTGGAAGTATAGTAACTGTAAAAAAAAAACTCAAATATGTTTCTTGTTGAAATAACTTTAGAATTTCATTAAAGGTCTAGATTTTAAATTTCAGCGAAAAGAAATTTTCCGTCTGTCGATTTGTTTGTTGGTCGATCTTGTCTGTCTCTCCGTCGGTCTTTTTTTTTGTGCGCACGTTTCCTCAGGAAAGATTTAAGATAGTGACGTGCGTATTATAACGAGATATTGAACTGCATTTTTAAAAAATATATTCGGTGAGGGGTTGGGGGGTAAATTGGAGGTAAATAGGGGAAAATAAGTAAAACAAACTGGTGACAATTAAAAAATATAATGACATCTGGAACTAAATTATATTTTGGGATGATTCCGTTGAAGGGTTGGGGGTTAAATAGTGGTAAATAAGGGAAATAAGTAAAGCAAGCTGGTAAGAGCACAGAAACTTGGAAGTTGGTTCATGTGCTAAAAGTCAAGGCCTCAGATTATTTTACAACGTTTCTTCAACTCCTCCCACGACCCCCACTCCATTAGTAGAAGGGTTGATAAAATAAAATTAAGGTATTTCCTTGAAATTTGGCACGTGTATGGATTATAACGACACCTGTAATTAGATTATATTTGTATTTGGTATATATGCTAGGAGCCGAGGCCTCAGAATTTTTTATATTTTTCAACTTATTTTCAACAATTATTTTGAGATATTTACTTGAAATTTGATACACATGTGTATTGTAATGAAATCTAATTGAGGTGGTTACGGTGAGGTGGTGGAGGGTATAAATTGGGGAAAATAAGTAGAGCAAGCTGATGAATCTCCAGAAACTTCACATACTAGAGTGCAGATCTAGTTAAGATGATTTCCTTTCGAGAAACTTGGATGGATAATCTTGATGTGGAATTAGAGATTCCTTAGGCAGCGGTTTTTACTGACCATTTCCTCGAATTTCTTCCGAAATTTCATTTGAAATGTATGCATTTCGCGCTGTGATAAATTAGCCGGAAACATTGAAATTAACATTAAAAACATGTAAATGTAATGCTTTTATAAAACTGATACATTTGACTTGGACACAATCTTCATTCATAAAAGTCAATGGTGTCGAATAAATCTCTTTGTTTTAATTTCAAATAAATCTTAAATCTAGCAAAAACTTATGAACGAATGGCATCGCTTAAACCTATTCATTTATGGTTTAATTGCACTTATTAGTAAAAGAACCGGTCGAATAAAAATGAGATGACTTTGTACTATTGTTAGTCTCTCATTCGGATTATATTAAAGAAAAAAGGTAGCTGCGCATTAAATATTAAAAAGAATGAAGTGGTTAGACTTCCTTATGTAAAAACGAAACAATAGAATACATATGGAGGAATTATGAAGCGTGGTTGTTGAATTTTAATACGACATATGCATATTTTAACAAATATCTTTATTATTCTTTCGCTAGATTATGTCACGACTTCGTTAAAGAATTGAATAAATGTAAAAATATGAGACAGGGAACGAGATTTATATAAAAACAGTAATATATAATTAGCTGTGCGGTTCTTTGAGGATTTTCGATTCTTTATTCCCGTTATAAAATAATGTGGGATAGTTTTGCCACACCTTATTTGATGATATCAGAATTTGGCACCATTAAAAAAATCTTCCAACTCACTAAATGTTGCATTTGACATCTAGGATAATCTAGAAAGGTACCTACTATTAAACATATTAGACTGGAAGTTGCAAACACACAATCACAACCAGCATATTGGTAATATACTTTCCTACATTTATTGGTATTGCTCCTAACACAACAACGCTACGCTGATGAGGAGTAATAACTCCGAAACAGCAGTCCGTAGCTGAATTATTTTTCTTACTGGGGTATTTGATTGTCCACCTTGTATTGTATTTATTTGCTGTTGATAAATTGACTGTTTTGCTCCATTACCATCATTTTGGACATTACAGAAATGCTCTTATATGTATATCTGACGAAATACAAACCAGTAACTTTTTGGCAAGGAGGCAGTAACAGCGGCACTTTTTGTCTAAAATTGGCTACGATATTGTTCTACATCAGTAATAACACAGAAAACGTAGGCCGGGGCAGATGGGCTCTCACAAGTAAATTTATCGATCTGTGTTCTCCTAAAAAAATAATTTTTAATACAAAAACATTTTTCAATGGCACCTTGATCCACAAATGTATAAATACCTGTCCAAATAATTCACAACAAAATTTACAGAGAGCTAAAAATAACATTCGAACTATTTAAAATAAATATTTTCTTTGATATTTATATAATTCGGGCATGACCTACCTGTACTACATACTCAGTTTTTGCTGGCAAGAAAAATTACCCGTTCTTATAATAGATTATTTATGCCGTTTCGATCAGGAGGTCATATGAACCACAAGCGTAGACTAAAAATGGCTAGAACACATTTAACATCAATTATTAGGATCTTGGGATCCAAGAATACTATGTGGAAGACATTGGACTTATCTTTAAAGATGAGAAGTAAAAATTAAAGAGAATCAAAAAAAGTAACTCAGGAACGTTGTGCTTTAGGCACCTGATGATTTATGCCATATTTATAATATTTATTCCATGATGAGCCTAACACCACAGAATATGAATGTGATGACAAGCCATGTAACACCAATTTCACAGAATTTGCTATGTAGTGCGATGTACCAAAATTTAAACAATTATCAAGCTGTTTTAAAATAACGGCGTTCACTGACTGGTTAAATAAAAAATATTTAAATGGTATATATCAGATAAAACAGGACAACAATTAGAAGTCAAATGTTATTTATAGGCCTGATATTTATGTTCATTTAAATAAAACTCTGAAAACCGAACTGATGTCGCATTCTATTGCAAATGCCCTTGTGGATGTAATTGTGTTTACCTCCACATACCTATACTAAACTTGATTGTAACGTTCTTTGCGCTTACAATTATTAAATGTTTGATAGCTCAAGATTGCCTGTAACTACACGAGTCTGTCTGACAGCTGATATTGTTTTATTACATTCAATGGCTACTATGAGTTTTCCAATGTTATTAGGTTACCAGATTTACACAGAAATGTGCCATTTTAGTTTCCAAAGCCCACTAATCTATTATCTATTAGCCGCATGTTTCTAAAAGCTTGGTTGCATTGTATTTTGGCTGAAATCTCAAATATTTCTGAGCGGATTTTCAAAATTTTGGTATCATTAGATTCGTATGAAAATGAGGTATTTAAAAATGTTGGTGAACGATTAAATTCCCATTTAAAAAAACCGAGTTAGTGGGTAAAAATCACATTTAAAAATTTTAAACGCCTCTAGAGAATTAAGTAATGCAATCATATTGCTCTTTTTATTTTTATAGTAACGTAGCACCCAAACTAAAATATATTTTGGGCACCACAGCACTCTGGATTCAGAAATAGATTTTTTAATAAAATTTTTAATGTTTATCAAAAAGTGACTAAAATGGATGTATTGTATTCAGAATTTCCTCTAGATTCCAAAAATGTAAAAATATATAGGGTGTTCTATTTAAAAATCGAAAGTTGTGGGCATTTCCGGTCAAACCAGATGTGCACCAAACTTGATTTTTTATTGAGAAGATGGCATTTTAGTCGTGTAATAAGGCCTCCAAATTTCAATTTTCTATTCCAAATATTTTAGGAAATATCGGGGCGAGCGCAATTCGTGACTCACCCGGTATATTGTTTACAGATGAATCATCCTTTTCATTACATAGGAAACACAATCCATCAGTAGTACGATATTGGTCTCGAAAAAATAAACATTTGAGTGTTGCTGTGCGAACTCAGTATCGTCAAAAGTTGAACGTTTGGACGGGAATTTTAGACAATCATATTATAGGCCCACTGCTAATCGATGGCAATTTAAATGGCAATAAATATTTAGAGCTTTTACAAAACCAAATAATTACTGCAGTTCAAAATCTTCCTGTCAACTTTGACCACATTTGGTTTCAACAAGACGGCTGCCCAAGTCACAATACCTTAACTGTTATTAATTTTCTGGAAAGAACATTTCCCAATCGTTTAATAGCTACGAGGGGAATGATAAAATGGCCTCCCAGGTCACCTGATCTAGCACCCCATGATTTCTTTCTGTGGGGCTTTTTAAAGGAAACCGCGTACAAACATGCGTTTGAACGAGCCAATAATTTAGTTGAATTACAGGAAAAACTTATCCAACTTTGTGCAAGCATTACTCCAAATCAACTTAATGATATGACAGGTTCATTATATAATCGGTTTGGCTATTGTTTGGCACAAGAAGGTGGTTTGTTTGAATCCTTACTTAATTAATTTATTGTTTGATAATTATTAGTTGATGTTAGTTTCTGAGGGTTATTTAATTTTATTTTAATGTTCCATTTTTGTAATTTAATAAGAATGATTAATTTTTTGATAATTATTAGTTGATATTAGTTTCAGAGTTATTTAATTTTATTTTAATGTTCTATTTTCATTTCGGTTTTAATAAGAATTATTTTATTCCCATAGCATTACGGCTAAAAAAGAAACGGCAAAAACGCTTTCAATAGAAGAAATTATTTGTCAAAAATGTGACAAATAACTTCTTCGCTTTTGACGAAGAGATATTGTCTCGTTTCGTATTAGAAATTATTACCTACGTCTGCACCCATCCTTAGTTCATGCCGTACTAAATTCAATTCATTGTGAGCCTCTGCTTTCACGATTTATGGAACTAACGGGGCGTGGTTAATTATATCGTTATTCTTATACCCTAAACTGCATTTTCCGAATCTGTATAGATAGACTTTATAAACTCAGTTGTTTTTCTGGAGCTATAATTCTTATGTTTCAGCTAAATTCACTGCAATAAATTGAAAGCGATACGAAAGGTGCCCTACCAAACAAACTAATAAAACTTTTCTAAAAAGTTCTTGCTTCACGGCTCGCCATTAAATTACCCGTTCAAAAATTATGTGATGTCCGTCCATGATCGGAGCGTTTGACCGCAAATACGGATTTTATTTTATTTTCACTCATTTTCTATTTTTGCTCACATAATAGACATTTTAAATTCGCTTTGAAGTCGAATTTATATCCCAAAATAAAAATTTATTATCCAAATATTTGAATGGGTTATATATTCTTTCCATCGGCTATAATTTAGATAATATTTTATTGAGGTGGCATCAATGTAAACTTTCTTATACAAGGTGAAGGAGAAGCTTATTTTTTCAGTGTTAGGACAACGCTGGGTTTATTTTTATAACTTTTCACTTGTTTTTAATGCATGGTTTAAAATATTTCAGATGTTTGGTATGCTCTGTTATGATTAAACGGATCCAAATTGTTTTTTTGGAGTATCATGAATAAAAATACCGTATTGCACAAAAAATTATTATGATGGGTGGAGTCACTATAAAAATGCTTCCTATATTATTTTCCTTAAAAGAAGTTTAGAGAAAAATAAGTAAAGCAAGCTGGTAAGAGTTCAGAAGCTTGAAATTTGGTCTATATACGAGAAGCTAAGGGCTCTATTTTTTTTAACTCAATCTAAACATAACATACCTTTATTTGTATAATTTATTTATGTTTGCCACTAGAATATTCGTTTTATAGTTTGTGAAATTTTTATGTAAGCGTTTCTGTAAAATTAATGAAACACCATCGGTTTTTGTATCAATTTCGTTTGAAACCTGCTCGCTTTAGTTTCGTCTACTTATTCAAAGTCCGACCCTGCAAACTTCTCCCTGAGCAATATGTAAATGCTGTCTTTACCTGCCACTGCCCCAAAAAACAAAAATAATTGTAAATCTATATTCTAACTTTGTGAAAGGAATAATTTGTTTTGACACAGGCCACAGTTCCGTACATTTTTTTAGACAATATATGAATAAATAACCTGTCAGCTATATTGATTGCTTGTCAATAATCGAGAATAATATCTAATTGGATATGAATACGCTTGTAAAATATTCATGCAATCACTGCAGAGAACAAACGCTATTACGAATTCATCAATTTGTTTAGGAGTCTGATGTATCTGTTGGCAGGTCTCTCTTTCCATTTAGTATATGAGTTTCACTTGCTTATTTTACTTACTTATTCGTCGAAATTTAACTGTTGTTTTTTTTATAATATATAAATAATAAATAATTCACTTTTAAACACGCATAGAGTATATAGGCTCCAATACTCGTTAGCTAATAGATAGGTGAAGATCTGTAGTTTTTTATCAGTCAATGTCAAATATAAATATTTCATACCTATTCATGGATATTGTCTTGGTTTTGCATGGAACATCGTCATGAGTGGCTTTGGGCTTTTCTGATGAGTCCATAATAAGACGAAAAACGTTCCAAAGACTAAGCATCAAGAAACTGAATGAGATTTTATGAAAATGTAATTCATCATTCAGACAAGATAGGTAAATAAATTAATTTCAGGCCTTTGTTCTCATTTTTAACTGAATTTTCATATCGTAGGGGATCATCCAGATACTAACCTACCTTAACCTGCCTAGCCGTAGGGGACTATGTTGGATGCTAGTGTTATAATGAGAATGGTAAATAAGAATTTTTACTTGTTAGCATAACCAGAAGTCAGGTTATCGAAAGAATGCAAAGATTTCATATATTTACATATAGTTTTTTCTTTTAGTTCTCATAGATAGTTTTTCTTTCCGCTGTTTGCAAAATTCTATAAAGAATATGTTTCATTAGGTTTAGAATGTCATGAAACGTCGAGATCTTAAATTTGAGCGAAAAAAAAAATTCTGTCTGTCTGTCGGTCAGTCCGTCTGTCTGTCGGTCTGTCTGTAACTTTTTTTTCGTCGCCACGTTTTCTCCCGAACGGTTTAAGCTATTGACTTCAAATTTTGTACAGGTATATATTATAACGAGATCTGGAAGCGGATTATTTTTTGAAGATATCCGGTGAAGGGTTGGGGGTAAATAGGGGTAAATAAGGGGAAACATGTAAAGACAGATGGTAAGAGTACAGAAACTTGAAATTCAGTGTATATACTAGAAGCCAGAGCCTCAGATCTTTTATATTTTTCGACCCCCCACTACCCCTACTCCATTTTTAAAGGGGTTGATTAAATAAAATTGAGATATTCATTTGAAATTTGGTACACATATGTATTATGACGACATCTGGAATCTGGAAAGTAGGATAAACTAGAAACTTAATTTTTAACGTATATGGTAGAAACCAACGCCTCAAATTTTTCTATGACATCTGCCCCAAATATTATTAAAATTCTATGACCAATTATTTCTACATACTAGAGTGCAAATATAATCAAGATGTTTCCTTTAAGGTGACTTTGATGAAAAATCTGGATGTGGAAGTAGTGGTTCCTTAGGCGGCGGTTTTCAATTTAACATCAGGAAAATCATGTAACAGGCGATAAACAATTGTAAAGGAATTTTGTAGAGTAGAAAAAGTTTCTTACAAAAATCTGCTCCAGTCATTACAACCCAAGTGATGCTCCACTCTATTCAAATTATTGTTGAAAATTTTCGTTTATTTGCATTTTTTTTTGAATTTTAGTGAAAATTGGCATTACGACAAGTTTCTATAAACACATTGAACAACAATGTGCAAAGAAGTGCCTTTTTGCAATTTTGTTTTTAATCATTTTGGAAAATAAATACCCTAAACTAAATTCATTTAAAAGAAAAAGAAGTTCTCTGTCAAAAAATAATAAAATAATTTACATTTCTTTTTGTTGCACACGATGTTCAGGTTTCAAACTAGACTATATTTTATTCTTGCCTTCAGAATAATTGAGAAATGTTATTTTGGCTGTATTATTTTTAGTTTGCTTATACTTATAATGAAACATATTCTTTATAGGATTTTGCAAACTGCAGAAAAAACTATCTTTGAGAATTAAAATGAAAACTGTTTGTAAAATTATTGATTTATAATCTTTATATTCTTTCGATAACCTGAATTCTGGTTATGCTAGTAATTAAAATCCCAAAATCAATTTGTCTTTCTTATTGAACAATTCTCATTCTAACACTAATTTCTACACAGTCCTCTACGGCTATGCAAAATAAACCAATATCCCCTTACGGTTATGGAGATTCAGTTAAAATGAGAACAAAGGCCTAAAATGAATTCATTTACAGACCCCGTCTTTTGGAAAATGTTTCATTCAAATGGATTACATTTTCATGAAATTTATCATTCTGTTTTTTTGGAAATGCTTAGCCTTTGAAACGCTTCTCGCCTTTATTCTGCGCTCATCAGAAAGGCCGTAGGGGGTTATGTGGATACTGGTTTATTCTGCATAGCCGTAGGAGACTGTGTAGAAACTAGTGTTAAAGTGAGAATTGGCCAATAAGAAAAACAAATTGATTGTAAATCCACAATTTCACAAATAGTTTTTATTTTAGTTTTCATAGATAGTTTTTTTCTGCTGTTTGCAAAATCCTATAAAGAATGTGTTTCGTTATTTTGGTTACTTGACAGACCTACATGTCCTATACCTGTCACTAACCATCAGTGGCGGCTCGTGATATTGTCTGCAGAGGAGGCTTGATATTCTGAAAGACAATATGACTACAATTTGTACATATCCCCACCACCCCTGAGGTATTACAACGGCGTTACATTTTTTTGCCGCGGGTTGTTCGCCAGGATACCGATTCACGACTTGAGAGAATAGAACTAATAAAAGAATAGAATGAAAAGGAAATAGAAAATATGATGAGATGAAAAAATCATTCTCATGAAATTCTCGTTCCTACGAGTCGAGTATCGGTATCCAAAGGAGTCCTACTATCCCACTTGTAATTAAATTATATAACTTAAGGTGGCCATTCCCTAGAAAGAGACATCCGATAGGGAAATATTTATTATTTTTGCCCATAACTTTTTTTTCTTAGTACGTATATTTAAAAAAAATATAAGAGTTCCTAAGTAGAACTATAACAAGACTATTGCTATAAATTTTTACTCAATAATTTCGGTGGTTTGCAAAATAGCTCGATTTAAAACTACGAAACAGGAAGATTAACACAATTTTTAAATTTAAATCGAGCTATTTTGCAAACCACTAAAATTATTGAGTGAAAATTCATAGTAATAATCTTGTTATAATTCTACTTAGGTACTCTTATAGTTTTTTTAAATATACGTACTAAGAAAAAAAAGTTATAGCTAAAAATAGTAAATATTTCCCTATCGGATGTCTCTTTCTAGGGAATGGCCACCTTAATAACAATAAAAATAGTTTTGGTAAAAAAATTAAAGCGTTTTTCTACAAACAAAAAATTGTATTCATTATCACTGCCAGGCGTGTAAAATTATAAGTTTTAATAGAAATTAAAATAGTTTTGAGAAAGAAGTTATATAAAAAAAATATAACCGCGGAACTCTATATTATGGAGAATTATAAAAAATATTTCCTAAAAAATAAATAACACAAATAAATATTTTTTCTAAAATAACAACTACCTATATTAATCTCTGCTTTAAAGCCTGAATATTTTTATAAATGAGTGGTAACCTGCGATTTTTGGAACTAGCAAAATGGTTGATTATTTCATCATAAAATTAATCGCGTTTCCTCAATTCTGACAAAAAACGTTTTTCTATTGAAATACGCGATACATTTGAAAGGCGGTCTTGACTCATTTTGTTTCTAGTAAAAATGTTTTTATGCGTTTAAGTGCTGAAAATGATCATTCTACAGAAGCTTACCGGAATTGTCTCAAAAAATAGTGGCGTTATTCAAAAAGTTCTCTAATTTTGGGTCATAAGTTTTTAAAAAATCTACCAGCTCTTTGAAATTTTCTTTATTGCACGATTCTCGTTTTTCGTCATGTCCTCGGAAAGAATTTTCTTGTGAAGATAACTATATAACGGCATCTATTAACCTCTTTAATATTTCCCTATTCTCAAGGACCTTTTCGTTAACATTTTCTATTTCTCTCCTATGTGCAGAATCCAAGAAATTTACAATATTTTGTTTACCAAACATTTCGAATTTAATGCAAGATGAAATGTGCTCCTGGGATTTTTCGTGCCTTTCTAAACCTCGCGACAAATTTTGCAAATTATTAAACCCGGCCCTGCCCCAAATTGAGGATTGATCATTAGTAAATAGTAAACATCTCCAACAATATAATTTGTTTCTAACTGTTGATGCCGTTAACCACTCGACTTTTTTATAATTGTTATCACAAAACCCTCTGTTTTGTTTACCACTTTTGAAAACTAACGAAAGCATTGCTGGTGTAGGCCTGGTATTTCTTTTAATTCTTACCTTTTCGTCATAAATAAGAGTAGTAAATCCATTTAATAACAAATAATCCACCACGTCTGGACAACAAGACATGTTGTTGGGAATATTTTCACCTAGAGCACTTATTTCTAGCCCGCCTATCAAATGTTTTATGTATTTATATGTCAAGTTGTTCTAAATCGGCTAAACGCAACTGTCAGACGTCAGTTCGTTTTCTTTGTGAATCACCTGACTCTTGAATGACCTGTGCACATGCGCTATATAAAGAACTGAGATCTGAGGCTAGCCTCATACTTGGCTATTCCAAGTGTTGCTATTTTACACAGCGCAAAGAAATTCAAGGTCATTCATGTTATAAGTAAATGCGGTAAAGTTGGAAGCTATTTCGTATTAGCCTCCAGCGAACCGCAGTGTTCATTCAGTAAAAGGCCGGCCGACCGGGAAATATGCATACAAAGACTATCCGGACTGTAACGTTATAGGTATGTTTGTGGAAAGGAAATGCAAAAATGTTATATATAAACTGAAAATTAATTAATGAATAATAAACAATAAAAAATATTGAAAATTGAGATATACCTAATAGAAATTTCTTAAGATATTACTTTTGAAGATATGGTGGTTCTTTCAAGGGGAGGCTCAGCCTCCCCTGCCTCCCCTGACGAGCCGCCACTGCTAACCATTGTTGAGATACTGGGATAGGTAACATTTTTTCATTAGTATAATCATAAGGAATAATACAATACATAAAACAGTACTCAAGTAACAAGTACTGAATTATCAGTATGCACCCTGTATAGAAAGTCATTGTGCGGCCGTTTTTTGACCCCTTCACCGAATCACTCAAAACGAAAAACAAAATTAAGCTTTTACAAAATTAGAATGTAACTCATAATACAGGGTGATGAAGCCGTCTAATTATATAGAGCCGACAAAAGTGCGGTTAAAAATGTGCCAGTTAATTACTCGATTTTTTTCTAAGTACAAAAAATGACTACATTTATATATTTAACTCTCCTAATATTCCGAAACAAGTTCTCATGTATATATTTTTAGAACGCAAGTTAGGGTGGAATATTCCACATGTTTATACCTTGTTAAACATTCGAGGGTCTCATGAATGTGCGTATGCGTCATATCTTATATGATTTCTGAAAAGGAAGGGAGAACAAGGGCTCTCGGTTTTACTTTCTTAAGTATTTTGAAATAAGAAAGGAACTGTGTTTGGTCCCTTAAGGTACCTACAGGGCTGGGCCTTGCTTGCTCATATCTTGATCGTGTTGGTTGATGGCAATTTATTTTACTATTTTATCGCCTAAGACAAATTAAACCGAATCAATTTAAAATTGTTGTATTTTCTGCAATGATCTGATTATGTTAACCGACAAGTATTGTGTAATATACAGTGTACTCAAGAACGAAATGAATTATTGGTCTCGCAATATAAAAATATTTCGAAAAATTCTCGGACACGTCAAATATTCTAAAATAAATTATTACTGGTTTGCTTATGGTACAGAAGCCAACGTGCAATTACCTAACATATTTGTATAGGCTAGGTACATGATCAATCTTTTGCCTGAGAGCGTAGCAGAAAAGAAAAGTAATATGAGAAATTTTCTTAGTTGTGGAAAGTAAACTCAAAATGTCTTTTTCGAAAACTGTCATTAAGAGTTGACTTTTACATGATATTCATTAAATGTCAAGACGACAGTTTTTGTCTACAGAACGTAAGAGTCTTTTTCATCCTGAAGTCTTTTAAATCCAGGATGTAAGAGACTTTTACATCCACCTACAAAAATCAATGAAATTATAGATGATAGAATAAGTTAACCAGCTTATTTATTATTATCAACAAAAACACGAATTTTAACAATCAATCATTAATAATCAATTTAATTAACAATCAATTTAACAGTCAATCAAGTTGTAATTGTACAATGGGCTTGTTCGGCATTTTTTTTTTTATTTCATAAATCGAAAATGCAAGTATAAATTAATGGATCTGCAAAAACTCAGAATGTTATTCGCACGTTTAGTATTGTTATGAATTACACCCCCTTGGAACAGGAGATGATACGCCTATGCCTACTGATTGTGACTGGAAGCCAACAGAATAAAATGGACTTTTCTGGAATATTGTTGGAGAAGATTCTTGAATGTTTCTAGATGCGAAGAACAAACGGAGAGAAATTCATCTACGAATATAGACCAGGAAGTTTTGACCTTGCTGAGTTCCCAGTTGGAGCATTTATCTAAGGATGAACGAGGGGAAGCAATCAAGTTCCTGAAAAAGGAAAGTTCAGTATTTGCCAAAATTACGGAGGCCCTTACAAAAACAGATATCGTCCAGCATCGGATAAATACTGGTGACTCACCCGCTATTCGACAACAACCTAGGAGGCTTCCGCTAGCAAAACAAGAAGAAGCCTCGGTAATGATAGATAAGATGCTACAAGATGGAGTCATTGAGGAGTCAACGAGTCCCTGGTCATCGCCAGTAGTTTTGGTTGCCAAAAAGGACGGAACGTTAAGATTTTGTGTCGATTATCGAAAATTGAACGATGTGACGAAGAAAGACAGTTACCCATTACCCCGGATTGATGACACGTTAAGTACATTGGCAGGCTCACGGTGGTTTTCGACGTTAGACCTTAGGAGCGGTTATTGGCAAGTTGGGCTTCATCCTGATGATAAGGAAAAGACAGCGTTTTCAGCAGGAAGTGGTCATTACCAATTTACGGTGATGCCTTTTGGACTTTGCAATGCTCCAGCCACGTTTGAACGATTGATGGAATTTGTACTACGAGGGCTAACCTGGAAGACGTGCCTGGTTTACCTTGACGACGTGCTGGTTATGGGACGAGACTTTACAGAACATTTGAAAAATCTTCAAGAAGTATTTGGACGAGTCGGAAATGCACACCTGAAATTGAACCCGAAGAAGTGCCTTTTATTTCAGAAAGAAGTTAAATTCCTTGGTCACGTAGTGTCTTCGGAGGGAATACAAACGGATCCCGACAAAATTTCTGCTGTACGAGATTGGCCAAGGCCATCTAACGTTCATGAAGTACGAAGCTTCCTTGGCCTTTGCACTTATTATAGACGCTTTGTGGAAGCGTTTGCAGACATTGCGAAGCCATTACACCGGCTAACAGAGGAGAAAGTTCAGTACCAGTGGACACCAGAGTGTGAAACGGCATGGAGAAAATTGAAGGCAGCTCTATGCACTGGTCCTGTACTAGCATACCCACAACAGAATGGACTTTTTATTTTAGATACAGATGCCAGTAATTCTTCGATTGGTTGTGTGCTGTCCCAAATTCAGAACGGAGATGAAAGAGTGATCGAGTACTTCAGCAAGGTGCTCTCCAAACCAGAACGAAACTATTGTGTAACCAGGAAAGAGTTATTGGCCATCGTCAAATCAGTGGACCATTTTCATAAGTATCTCTACGGGCGACATTTCAAAATCAGGACCGACCACGCTGCGTTGAAATGGCTGTTGCAGTTGAAAACTCCGGAAGGTCAACTGGCTCGTTGGATAGAACGGCTGCAACAGTACGACTTTAAAATCGAGCATCGACCAGGAAGATCTCATAAGAACGCAGACGCATTATCTAGAAGACCATGCAAGGACAACTGCAAGCACTGCCGCCACGTGGAAAAACAGCAGGGCACGGGAGTAGTCAACACTATTAAAATAGACGTTCCGGATGATTGGACAACTGAAGCCCTGAGACAAGAACAACTGAACGATGCAGAGATTGGGGCTATATTGAGAGCAAAGGAAAAAGAAACTCGACCAGAGTGGAAGGATGTTTCGGACAAAGCAGTTGGATTGAAGGCTTTGTGGGCACAGTGGGACTCACTTAGAGTTATGAACGGGCTGTTAAAAAGAGCATGGGAGAGCCCGGATGGGAAGCAAGTTGTTATGCGTCTAGTGATTCCCAGGTGTCGAGTACCGAAACTACTTCAAGAAGTGCATAATGGAGCATCCGGTGGACACTTCGGCGTTAACAAGACCCTGAATAAAGTACGTGAACGATTTTACTGGGTAAATAGTCGTCAAGATGTTGAAGCTTGGTGTCGTAATTGTAAAATTTGTGCAGCCAGTAAAGGACCTCAGACTAGAAGTAGGGGTGCAATGAAGCAATATAACGTCGGGGCTCCTTTTGAGAGGATTGCGATCGATATAGCCGGACCATTCCCAGTAACCAAGGACGGTAACAAGTACATACTGGTTGCCATGGACTATTTTAGTAAATGGCCTGAAGTCTACGCAATTCCGAACCAGGAAGCGGTTACTGTCGCCAAAGTCTTGGTAGATAACTTGATATGTCGGTTTGGTGTACCCCTGGAGCTGCATTCAGATCAAGGGAGAAATTTTGAGTCAGGGGTATTTCAGCAAATCTGCAAGTTATTAGGAATACACAAAACACGGACAACAGCCCTTCACCCGCAATCAGATGGAATGGTGGAGCGACATAATAAGACTATGAAAGAACATCTCTCTAAAGTCGTTCATAAAAATCAACGTGACTGGGATCTCCACATACCGTTTTTCCTCATGGCATATAGAGCTGCTATCCACGAGACTACAAAACAGACTCCGACTCGTGTAGTATTTGGACATGAGATCAAACTGCCGTGTGATTTGATGTTTGGAACACCAGGTGGAGAACGGCTTCCTGTGAACAGCTATGTAGATGAAGTGAGTGAACGGCTAAGGAATGTCCATGAGTTAGTTAGAGACGAAATCACCATAGCCAGTGACAGAATGAAGGCTCGATATGATCGGGACGATCAGGCTTAAGGAGGGGGCAGTGTTATGAATTACACCCCCTTGGAACAGGAGATGATACGCCTATGCCTACTAATTGTGACTGGAAGCCAACAGAATAAAATGGACTTTTCTGGAATATTGTTGGAGAAGATTCTTGAATGTTTCTAGATGGATCTAGAGAGTCAAATTCGCAGTATATAAGGCGCGATTACCAGCGCGGAAAGGGAAGTTTTATGAAGAAAGCAGTTTATAAAAGTGAACAAGTAGAAAAGTGAAAAGTGAGGTTAGATAAATAGTAAATAAAGTGAATTTGAAGTATTGTAGTCAGTAAATAGTTAAATAAAGTGGTGTTTATCTCTTGTTGAAATTATTTAGAACCTACGGATTTACACAGGGTGTTTCCTAAAAGGTGAATAAACGCGACAGTATCTTAAAAACTACTATAAATTTCCATCTCGCGAAAATGGGGCGTGGCCAGGCGCTACGTCACTATACGCATCGACACGGCGTTCTCAATAGACTTGATGCTCCTTATTGGTTATAATTATAAGTGTTTTCGAAGTATTGTTTGTTTTGCTTACTACTTGACAGTAGGGGAGTACAATTTGGTGAAATGTCAAAAAATTACAATTTTCTCTCGCTCCTGCCGCAACGAATTTTCGATTTCGACCCTGAAATTTACGATTAGAATTCATCGCCGACCTTCTCCTTTCTGTAGACACATAGAACGAACTTCCACTCGACGTATTTATTTAGTTATCAGAGTTTAAAAATTCCATGTTTTTCGACTTTTCAGGTTCAATTTGAAAGGTCCCAGAAAGCCATTTTTCTTACGTCACTTGCGTATAATGACGTCATAAATGAGCGCTCGGTTTTTGCAACTATTACTAATTTCAACTCCTTATATCTCGAGAACGGAAAAAGTTAATAATACGAAATTTTAAGTGTATAATGAGAATATCGAGTACTATATGAAAAAGTATAAAAACCATATAAAATGAATATCGTGGAACAAGCCCATTGTCAACTTTAAACCTTAGTGTGTAATTAAAACGATCTCTTCATGGAGAGTGGAGAGATGAGGAAGTATGCAGGATGTCCCATTTAAAGAAAAAGATTCCATAAATAAAATAAATGAAACAAAGGACACGAATTAAAAATAAAATCGTCATGTCCAAAGACGTTTTTGAAATATTTGGAATATAAAAATGTTCCAAAATTATAAATTAATTTCATACTTAATATACTTACATACTGTATGTAGGTAAAAATAAAATTTTTATACTTTAAAAAAAGTACAAGATAAAAATTCCTTTTAATATCAGACTTTAAGTGCAACATGAATTATTGTTCATAATATACAATTAAATTTAGACACAAATATTGCAACATCACTTTTACAGCGGTTGAAGTACGTGCCAATTGCGAATTTCTCAGACGTAAACAAATATTCAGTTACAAGTGTGGCTGCAGAAAAATGTGTTTTTTCAATAAACATGCACAATAATTTATAAATTACTACCTACGTGCCGACGGTAATGTGCATATTTGAGGCTCATTCGTCGAGCTCTCACGGCTAATAAAGATAACAGTTTTGTCATACCATATTAACTAATCAGATTAGTTGCACGGTTTTTATATACTTTGTGAAAATTCTATACGATACTCTTTTAGGTTTCGTGAAAATAACATTTTTTAATTTAACATTTTTAATCTCTGGTATAACCAGAATGTATGTAACGTTACCATAGACATATTTTCTTTTTTATATTTCATAAATTACTTTTCTACTTTCAAAATTCTATAAACGTTTTATTGTAAGACTTCACTTTTCAATTGTTGCACACCTTACTGCATTTTTTGATGTTGACTAAAAATATCTAATGTAACTTCAAGAGTTCATTGGTCTTGTAACTTATCTATCCAGAAAGTTTGTAGAAATATCTTTAAGGCTAACAATATTTTCATTTTAATTCGAGTATAGACTATCCATCAATCATACTTTGTCAGTTAATCAATCGAGCTGATTGCTTCAAACAGTAATTTTACTCTCAAAATTTATTAACTGAATTGGAATCGAAAGATTTTAAACGTTAATCTGATTACAGAGATCAAATCAAGACCCTTGAAATTTTTAAATTAGAGATAAAACAAGTACAAATTGAAAAAACATAAACATTTGAGAAAAACGTGCTTAACGCATTTCAAAAATCTTCAATCAAATAACCTTATATTGGTAATAACGAATCGATTTAAGGTAATTTTTTAAACGTACATGTGCGTTCCTGTTTAGTTGAGTATTTGTATTTTGACATGATTGTCATCAATGCCATTAGAACTTTTTGCTTTACTTTATACACATTTTATTTAATCGTTGGTACACATGTGGAATAATATGACAGAATGTACTATATTGAAATTGGGTCATATTCGTCCATTGTAATTTTTTTTTAACTTCTCATGTGCTATAAATAAATTATACATATTTAATTCCATTTGCTATTTGCAATTCAATAGCAAAAAAAATTAAATACAAGAAATCCTCCGGAAATTTGATGCCTAAAGTTATAGCTGCGTTAGCCCACGCCCAGTTCAGGATGGCACTGTGTTAAAGTTAATAAAGTATAGTGAAGATATACTGTTTTACACTCTTCAGAAAGTTTCGATTTCAGAAGTTAGAAGGAAGCATCTGTTGTGTTATCGCGGGGGATTAATAATTATGATTGACTTGGGAAATGATAGAATGATTTACCGCCTTTTCGGCTAGCATGAGACAAGAAAATAAAGTGAAAAAAGCTTTCGAGGGAAATACTGTTTTATCAAAAGTACTTTCGCAAAGTAAGTTACGCAGATGCCATTTCGTAAATAAAACAATAAACAACAATAGATATATATTGAGAAAGTTGGGGGATGACTTCTGAAAGGTCGCCCGTCGTTTCTGTCTTTAAGAGTTGCGTGTTTTAATAAAAAACAACATTAGTATTGTATTAGGAATATTATTAATATGTCATATGTCGGAGAAACTGTGTCAAATAATAACTTCGAAGTTTGGAAACATATAAAAATAATAGATGAACTGTCAGGCTTTAGGGTAAACAGAAGGAAATTGAGAGTTTGTAGCATTTGAAAAAGCTACATTAATAATTTCAGTTTGAATACAGTAGATTAACCCATTAGTTCATTTGTTTGATAGGCAAACACTCGTACTTCGAAGGGGCATAGCAGGTTGCATATCTGAAATTCTCAACAAGGAAAGAAAGCGTGTTTTCTTTTATGTATTATATTTTAAGTTAGAGGTGTTAGTCATGTGTTCTTGTAGTTGAGATATTACATAATTGTGTAATTTAGTCTTTTAAATGCAAAGCCCTTTGTTGGCGCATTTTTATTGGCTAGAGAAAGTGTTCTCTAGATGTTTAAGTTGGCAACGTGGAGAGCTGTCAAGCAGATTTCCATCGAGGAGATTTTTTTTTGTAGTGAAAAATTTGGGTTTTACATCGTTAACACTGAAAAGGGATTTGATTTGATGTACCCAGTGTTTCTTTACCGTCCTGTCAGAAGCATTTTGTAAATTCCAGGAAGGAATTTTGTTGCTTGTCGTAATCTGATCGCCACGTGCTCGTGAGTTATGCAATACTCTCTATAGGAGGTAAGCTTTCATTTTACTTAGCTGATGTTCTATTTGGTTCTTATTTATTATAAATATTACAGAGTGTTTGGAGGGACTGGCCCTTTGAAAATAAGTTATGTTTGGAGAGGCTTGTACTCGGTATAGGCATATATTTTGGAGAGGCTTATGTTCAGAATGAATGGTGCTGCCATTTTGGTTATGTAAGGGGGCACAGCATTTAGAGGAGTAATAGGAGGAAGTCTATTACTCAGATGTTTGGTTTATGTGGGTTCTGCTGATATTTGGAGAAGTTTTGGGTTGGAGAGTTGTCCGCAGCAGTCTCCAAGAGATTTTGGCAGAGTTTTGGGAGTTACACGGAGTCGTAGTCGTAAGCAACGTCGAGAACATCTTAAGAAGTGGTGACAGGTCACGCTGCAGTTGTCAGAGAAAACGCCAAGGCTCTAACCAGGTTTTACTGTTCCATTTTAGTTACATAATTTTAGAGAAATTTTTATAGTTTCATTCAGTGATTTTTTATCAAAATATTAAAGTAAATTACACAACGATTTTGCAACTACACACCTAGCATATGAAGTATCTTAAGATTTTTTACTGTAAGTAGCGCATGGTACCACGTGATACTAGTTTACTTTCTACTATGTCACATATGAAGTATTTTTAATAGAACATATTCTTTTGGATCAGTCTGTAACATTCTAGTGCACACAGCGAGCATTGCGAAAATTAGCTCACAGGATCTTGTTTGTTACGTAATATTTTATTGATGAGCTGTAATTTTAATCCATTGTGAATCTTTAACTCGCTGTTGTGAATCTAAAACTCATTGTTGGTATCATTTAAGCGTAGTTGCATTTCTATAAAAAGAGGTCAAATCACTGAAATAACTTTAGAAGGGGTCATTACATATGTTGCATTTCTTTTGCACATGTAGATTAAGTTTAGGGAACAATTGGGGAACTATTTGTTTTTTTATTGTGGTACATCTCATGTCTGTGTTTTAATAAATGTCTAATGTCTACACGTTCTTATTATTTGCACTGGTACTCCTGATATTTTTTTAAATTTTGAGATTTCATAGAGTAAAGTAAGAGTTTTGAGATCATAGAGATATTTTGAGAATTCCATCGCATGGTTGCTAGTAACTTAATTTTGTTCCGTGCTGGCAAAATTATTTAAGTCACATTACGTAACATACAGCCGGTGGCGCCCTTTTGAGTGTCCACACACAATCCTAACCCACGGCCTATGCTCTCCAACAAAAATCGGTGCCGTCCGCACCGGAATAACATATTTTAATATTTAGGTATCAAAATATGTTACAAGTTTTACGTTATACGAGTATTGTCTATAATTATTTCTTTGAGGCATTGTCAAATTTTCTTTATAATTACTGTTAGATTTAAAATTTGAAAATATATCATTATGCCTTGGCAAGACAAATTAAAACAAATGAATTATCGATAGTAATGAGAATGTCATCAAAATATATGAAAAACAATATAATTATGATATATGTACAAGGAAGTAAATCGCCTCATATTTTCGTTTGCTTATCTCCCATTGCCAAAATACTGTATTTATTTTAGTTTTATTATAAACTGGTGTGTGGAGTTACATGCATATTTTAACTACAATATTAAAGCATTTAGTTCCTGTAGAAATGTTATGTTTGCGAAAGATTTTCGTAACATATATTAAAGTTTATAGGTTTGTTTGTCTTTTGGATAATACAGTTGTAAACGATAAACAAACGCTGAAATTTGAACATTATCGTTATTGTTTCCTCGACATATCTAAATTTACTCTCGAAAATAATGGCGCGAAATAAACTTCTATTGATAAGGACAATGTTTTTATTTCTTTAACCGTTGATACCAAATTAACTTGATATGTATTCTGAGGTTTTTGGGTCATTAAATGAAAATTATTATATTTTCTTACGTTTGAAATTATTAACAACCATCATCATGGAAAATTATAATTATTATTGAATTTTTCTATATTACTTCCACATCCACGTAGTGGATTGGAAGTATAGTAATCGCAAAAAAATTTTCAAAATTTTTTATTCGTGAAATAGGTTTAGAATGTCATGAAACGTCGAGATTTTAAATTTGAGCGAAACAAAATTTTCTGTCTGTCTGTCGGTCTGTCTGTCTGTAACTTTTTTTGTCCGCACGCTTTCTCCGGAACGGTTTAAGATATTGACCTGAAATTTTGGACACGTATATATTATAACGAGATCTGGAACTGGACTGTTTTTTGAGGAAATCCGGTGAAGGGTTGGGGGTTAAATAGGGGTAAATAGGGGGAAATAAGTAAAGCAAGCTTGTAAGAGTACAGAAACTTGAAATTCGGTGTATGTACTAGAAGTTAAGGCCTCAGATTTTTTTATAATATTTTTCAACCCCCCACCACCCCTACCCCATTAAAGGGGTTGATAAAATAAAGTTGAGATATTCATTTGAAATTTCGTACACGTATGTATTATAACGATGTCTAGAATTAGATTATATTTTGGGATGATTCCGTTGAAGGGTTGGGGGTTAATTTGGGGTAAATAGAGGAATATAAGTAAAACAAGTTGGTAAGAGTACAGAAACTTGAAATTCGGTGTATGTACTAGAAGCCAAAGCGTCAGATTTTTTAATAATATTTTTCAACCCCCACACCCCTACTCCAATTTGAAAAGGGTTGATAAAATAAAATTGAGATATTCATTTGAAATTTTCTACACGTATGTATTATAACGACATCTGGAACTAGATTATATTTTGAGATAATTCCGTTGAAGGGTTGGGGGTTAAATAGGGGTAAATAGGGGAAAATAAATAAGGCAAGCTGGTAAGACTACAGAAACTTGAAATTCGGTGTATGTACTAGAAGCCAAGGTCTCAGATTATTTATAATATTTTTCAACCCCCACCACCCCTACTTCATTATTAAAAGGGTTGATAAAATAAAATCGAGATATTCATTTGAAATTTGGTACACGTATGAATTATAACGACATCTGGAACTAGATTATACTTTGAGATGATTCCGTTGAAGGGTTGGGGGTTATTTAGGGGTCAATAGGGGGAAATAAGTAAAGCAAGCTGGTATGAGTACAGAAACTTGAAATTCGGTGTATGTACAAGAAGTTAAGGCCTCAGATTTTTTTATAATATTTTTCAACCCCCCCACCACTCCTACCCCATTAATGGGGTTGACAAAATAAAGTTGAGATATTCATTTGAAATTTCGTACACGTATGTATTATAACGACGTCTGGAATTTTATATTTTGAGATGATTCCGTTGAAGGGTTGGGGGTTAATTTGGGGTAAATAGAGGAATATAAGTAAAACGTTGGTAAGACTACAGAAACTTGATATTCGGTACTAGAAGCCACAGCGTCAGATTTTCTTATAATATTTTTCAACCCAACCACCCCTACTCCAATATGAAAAGAGTTGATAAAATAAAATTGAGATATTCATTTGAAATTTGGTACACGTATTAATTATAACGACGTCTGAAACTAGATCATAATTTGAGATGATGCCGTTGAAGGGTTGGGGGTTAAATAGGGGCAAATAGGGGAAAATAAGTAAAGCAAGCTGGTAAGACTACAGAAATTTGGGATTCGGTGTATATACTAGAAACCAAGGCCTCAGATTTCTTTCTAATATTTTTCAAACTCTACCACCTTCGCTTCATTATTAATGGGATTGATAACATCAAATTGAGATATTCACTTGAAAGTTAGTACACGTATGTATTGTAGTGACATCTGATTGAGATGACTCCATTGAGGTGGTAGGTTGTAAATAGTGGAAAATAAGTACGGTAAACTAGAAACTTCATTTTTAACGTATATGGTGGAAACCAACTCCTCAAACTTTTCTATGACATCTACCCCAAATATTATTAAAATTCTATGACCAATAATTTCCACATACTAGAGTGCAAATATAGTCAAGATGTTTCCTTTAAAGTGACTTGGACGAATAATCTGGATGTGGAAGTAGTGATTCCTTAGGCAGCGGTTTTTTTTAAATACTTCAGTTGTATTTCAGTTGAATGTTTTGACGCAACTAGTTAATTTTATCATATTCTAGGTTTATTAATTACAATTCAATATTTGGTCTTAAGAGCCGGATTATTAAACCGAATTTTTATTTAGTCTTTAGAAAGGTCACGCCTGAAGAACTTGATGGACAGGCATCCGATTTGTCTGAACTCTTTTCAATTACTTTCTATTTCTCTATTATTCCCCTTAAATATTCTATACTTTTTTTTGCAAAACCTAGAATAGTAGGTTCGGTGCCAAAGCAAACAGTCAAAATTGTTTGTTTTTTTAAATGACCTTGTGCTAGAATATAGATTATTTTCTCTTTGGTTACTTATTTTTTCACGGATTTTTAAACAATCAATAAATGTTTCAAACGATTTCCCAGAACCTTTTACTACAGGGCCTGGTTTCATTCAAATTAAGCATAATTTCTTAAGAATGATTTTATATTAATTGAAACATACAGGGTGTAATTAGTTTCATGTCATTAAAAAAACTGGACAAACGAAAAAACCTTATATAACATGGGGTCTAAAGCTCATAGTTTCTGAGAAAGAAAATAAACAAAAATTTCCAAAATACTTAATAACCTAGTTTGAGAACTGCTGGCATATTGGGGTAGGTTTTATTGCCTCGCGTCTTGTCGCACGAGATACTCTGACATTCCTGTAAATAAGTATGCCGTCAAAGCAGTTAAAAGCGACCGACAGAGGACATCGTCATGTTTTTTGCTTCTTTGCGGCCAATTATCCTATTAGGCGTGCTATCTCTCCCTTGTAATATTCTCAAGTAATAATTTCAGTTATGTCCTTACTTGGTAAAGAACGTACGCATCACGCGACGTACCCGTTCCTTGGTTTTATAGAAAGTATATAGAATATTAATTTTGACACAAAAAAGTAATAAAAGAGCCGGTCAAAATTACAAATAATTTTAATGAATTATTTATAGATATGCCTGACATACATGAAAAATTAAAAAACTGTAAAATTGACAACAATTTAAGAGCAGTAATAATGTCCCTGCTATGTTTCTATAGCCAGGGCATGCAGTTTTTAATACAATTATTTAAATGATAAATTTTAATTTAACTGATCTCGATGGTATCTCAACAACTATTTTTTCATAGTCTCTCCGCTTACCTTTTTTATAAATTCTTCCCTGGAATTTGGAATTTTTCCTAACATATTTCAATTGGCAAAAGTAATACCACTTTTTAAAAAAGGAGATAAAATAAATATGAAAAATTATCGTCCAGCATCATTGCTGTATACTATATCAAAAATATTAGAAAATATTGTATTTAATCAACATCTGCATTTTTGAGATACTAAGACTAGCTCAACATGGTTGTATAAACACAAAAAATAATCAATCTACTATACTAGACTTTCTCAGCAATATTTACAAAAAAATCGGCAGAGGCCCTGCATCAATGGGCCTTTTCATTGACTTGAGCAAAGCTTTCGGCTCGGTTGCCCATGATTTGCTTATGGTGTACGGTTTTAGGGGCAAGATAAATGAATGGTTACCTTCATATTTATCTGATCGAAATCAGGTAGTGGAAATAAATGGGGCCAGATCCGAGAAATTAAATATCAAAATAGGTGTACCACAGGGGTTTATATTGGGGTCACTATTATTTTTAATATTTATAAATGACTTACCAGAACTGTCCACTCTCAATAATTTGACGTTGTTTGCACATGACAATACACTACTCTGTACTGGTTTGACAAAGAAAGATGTACAAGAAATGTAAAATATGATTATTACTTTTATGACATGGTTTGAAGGCAATAACCTGTATTTAAATGGGTCTAAAGCTGTATTTATTAATTTCACACCCAAAAGCTGCACAACCTACGAAATTTATCTCTTAAAAGTAGAGCATAGATCGATTGAACAGATAAATGTAACAACATTTTAGGGGGTTTATACTGATACCAGACTAACTTGGGAAAATCATAATGAAAATTTGTCGAAAGAGTTATGTTCGCTCTCTTATGCTTCTTATAGATTAAGTAATATTATAAACCAGAAGCTCATATTATCTATCATTTTATAATGCCGAATTTATTAGACCGGTAGCACGGGAAAGATTCTGGTGAACAATTAGCTAACGTCTGCGTCTCATGGAGGCGTTTCTTAAGCACGTAAAATCGACTACTAGATATTTTTTATCATTGCCACTGGCGCAAAACAATTTTTAATAGATTTTTTATTTTGTAAAATAAATGCATAATTTGTATCAATTAGTTCACGTCTGCGATGTTAATATTAGTTTACTTTAATGAAAAAATTTGACGGGAAGCGCAATCGCAGACGTGTAGGTGGCGCACTAGTCTCTGAAATCGGCAATCGCATTTGTATCGAAAACCGGCTTTTAAAAACAATCGGTTCACGTCACCCGTTATATAATGACTTTTTAAGTACTTGAACAGTCTCCCAGACGATTTGGCCGTGTATGTGATATTTTTAGACATTTTCGATTTTGCTATGGATTCCGGTAATTTTGTACAATAAGCTCACTTTTCACACAAATAGATATTAAAATTTATTGATATACCGATACTTATGGACGCATTCGCAGACGTTGCGCGCGTGTATAAATGTAAGTAAATAAAAAATTTATTTGTAAAAAATAACACACATTTTTTACCGATCAACTCACGTCTGCGAATAACTTGTTTATTGCTATAATGCTATAATAACATTAAAAAAATGTTCACAGACGTTTAGCGTCCGCATAAATATTTTTAAAATTAAAATTAAGAAATTTGAAAACCATATACACAGTGGAACGATCAGTTCACGTCTGTGTGTGCAAACCGCGTTAATAATTGATTTCTGCTTACTCATTGTGAATTTTGCAGACGCCTACGACTTGCGTATATTTCAATAAAATTAATGTATCAGGTGCTCACGAACGTTCCACACGTTATCATTTTAGCTAGTGTATTCTATGGGTCTTGCTTTGTCATGGAATGTATTATAATTACTGTGTATACCTATATAATTATATGAATTGTGTGTAAATACCGTCTCCACTACACATTAATAGTTTGAAACATTTGTGTAGAACATATACCGAAGAATTGGTTCAATGAGAACACCCGTTATACTTCGCCACCTCCACCGATCGTTGAAAGGTATTCTCTTGATCTGGTACTGGCGGTACAGCTCCTTCTTGGTGATGTTGAGGAGATAGAGGAGACAAACTCCATAAGCGTAATGTATAAGCAGTGGGAGGCTTTTAGGCTTCTCATCCTTCTCACACGGTTCGTTCTCTCTTTGTCGCACAGTACATGAGGGGCGGCGATGATTGACGACAATTGACACTATTTCTTTGAAATCATAGCGCGCCGGGTAAGGTTGTGTGGCTTTGTAAAACAGAATGGAGAGGGTACGAGTCGTGCGACAAGGACGAAGAGCCTCCCGTCTCCAAGGCAACCAAACCACGACTCCCGCCAAATCTACGGCTTGTCTTCTCAATTTATTAAACTCTTTGGCTAGGCTACAGTAATGGCGAGTGACGATACAGTTAGTATTTTAAAGTGTTTTTTGTGTGATAATCTGGATGGTGTTAAGCCATTTTCGGTGGTAACATTGAAAAAATGTATTGATACCCTTCAAATAAGAAGAGAGCACGACCTGCAGTATAAAGAGGTGAATCTACCATCAGAACCAAATCACAGCGTCGGTTACAACTCAAGGCCATGTTATGCTGCCTTCACTGCTCTGCGAGCCGAGTACAAGCCACAGGGGAGTCCTAATATCTTGTAAGTACATACATTTTTTACTGCAGATTTTTAATTTGTTTGAAAAATATTATCACGGCCCGGTTTTTTGTGTCAATAACTAATACAGGTAGCTATAAATTAAAATTCAATAATTCTAAGATATTCTACAGGAAACGGTAAGTATTTAATGAGAAAAATCAATAGCCTTCCATCGAATTAGCAGCATTGCAGGAGCGTATTCGATACACAGAGGTCCAATCTACACAACGCCACTCAAATCACCCCGATCTGACTACCCCAGCATCCAGCGGTGACGCCCTAACATTTGTTTCACTTTCGATGTATATGTCTCCCTATATCTACCATTACATTCCCGATTCCTTAAACATTTCCAATGTTAAAATACTTTATTAAGAGTTGTATTTCAGTGAGACTTATTAAACAATTTTATCAACTTCTATAAAATTAAACATGTGCAATGGGCACCATTTGCCGATTGTGTGTTATTAGTATTACATTCTGTGTTTACATGAAAGTTATTGTCGAAACGTTAATACACGCATACAAGTAAACTGACTACAATTCTCAATTAATTGATTTTAATACGTATAATTACAAACGTTTTTCAGGAAACTTAATGTTCGACTGATCTTAAGCTCCACGTACGATAAAATAATTGCAAAATAATTAAGCAAATACAAACTATTTTTTTTACCAACAGATGAGGAGGACAATATAATCGCTGTGGATAAGGATGAGGAGAGCTGTGTTGAACTCGATGATGATGAGGAGGAGGCTCTTGCACTTCCTGAAGACCAATTCTTAATCTCGACGATGACGACGATGACGACGAATGAACATAATGTTTTACTCGTGTTGAAGATAAGTTACAAATAAATGTTTATTTTTGTAATGCAGATATCTTTGGTTATTAACACCCATTGTGGCCTAATCATTTATTTAACAAAATCCTGGCGACAACGAAAATGCTTTCAACAAGTGACGTGGGTGTTTCCGCGCCCATCCCCCCTTTTCTTTACCACATCTTCATAAGAATTGGTTTTTTCTTGCCATTATCACGGTAGTAAATAGTTAAATATTTGTTTGACCGACTATAAAATCAAACAAAAACTCTTTCTTTGAAAGTATTATTTTTAAGCGACCGCAAATAAAATTCATGCGATCGTACTCATATAAGCAACTATGCACAATATACGCATCTGCGAATAATCTCGTGGCCTAAATGTTACGTAGTTTGCATAAAAAACCATTCGCAGATGTAAACTAATTGTTCAAAAAAAATATTTTTTTCACAAAGTAAAATCTTACAGACAAGCGTCTGGGTTTGTTCTACGCGTCTTGGAATAATTTGATACAACAGTTCGAGCTCAAAGTTTTTGATAATGCACTTCGCAGACGTTAGCCAATCGTACCAAATTATCGGAATCGGTAGCATAATCGAAAATGTATAAATATATCACATACATGGCCAAATCATCTGGGAGACTGTTCAAGTACTTAAAAAGTCAATATAACGGGTGACGCCTTTCGCAGACGTGAACCGATTGTTTTTAAAAGCCGGTTTTCGATACAAATGCGATTGCCGATTTCAAAGACTAGTGCGCCACCTACACGTCTGCGATTGCGCTTCCCGTCACTTTTTTTCTCTAAAGTAAGCTAATATTAACATCGCAGACGTGAACTAATTGATAAAAATTATGCATTTATTTTACAAAATAAAAAATCTATTAAAAATTGTTTTGCGCCAGTGGCAATGATAAAAAATATCTAGTAGTCGATTTTGCGTGCTTAAGAAAGGTCTCCATGAGACGCAGACGTTAGCTAATTGTTCACCAGAACCTTTCCCGTGCTACCGATCTATATGTCAAGGTTAAGGTATGGAATAATTTTTCGGGATTGTTCTAGGTATTTTTACAGAATTTTCATTTTGCAAAAAAAAGTTGTAAAAATTGTTGTGGGTGCTTCAAACTATCAGTCATGTCCTATTTCTATAAAATTACAAATTTTGCCTCTTGTTTGTTTATATATTATAGAATAAGTATAATACGTAAAGCTTAATAAAAATAATTTTGATAGATACCTAGACATTCATAGCTACAATACAAGAAAATACAGAAATAACCCTACATTCCCACAATAGTACTCTCTTTGAAAAAAGTGCTAGTTATATAGATATGAAATGTTATAAATTAAAGATTTTTACTATTACTTTAAGCAAACAAGAAATAATGCATAAGACTTAGATAATACAAACAAGTGAAACATACAATCCTCATTTGCTTGCATAGATCGGGTGAAAATGATTACGTGTTGTGCTGTGTGCGAAAAACCATTTAAAAATCGTCATAAATCAACTTTTTTCATTTATGAACATGCGGTATTTATATTCCAGGCAAGATATGAATCAATAATGAGTGATTTCATTTAACAGCTTAATTGTTTACATGTGTTTATAATAATAGTAATTAAAATAATAAATCAGCGTAAAAACAAAGGACAAGGTACAACTAATTGCATTTTAAAGATATAGTTAAAATAATGTAATGGTGAAGTAATAAAAACTTATTTATGTCGATAATAAAAGTAACTGGGTTTATGAATTAAATTGATATTAAGGAGATGAGCTAAAGAACCCGCTGTCAGAATATTCAAATTTACACTATCTGCGATAAAAAACGGTATATATTTGTATATAATATGCATAATTTTTAAATTAATAAACAAAACAGATCGGCAAGATGGAGAAATGCAAATCTCGTACGATTTAGATGATAGTATGATTATTTTTTTTGTCACATACTGAAAATAAAGTGGTTAAGAAGGACATTAGGTATTGTAAAGATTGTGTTGTAAAAGAAGGAAATGTTTAAGTACAAATAAAAATAAAAACCGAGCAATGTTATTCTTACTAGCTGATAGGATATATTATATCTAGTTAATATGCCACATGGTTATGTGGTTTGAAGGCTCAAACACGACTTGCATTTAAATACTCCAACCAGACACTATTATGCAATGTAATAGTGATAATAAATCGTCATTATTGCTCAAAACAACTTACAAAGTAGAAAATACACCGTAAATAAATTTAAAAAAAAGGTAATGTTAAGATGTAGCTGGAAGCCACTCTCATAATTAGTCAGAATCTGGCGCATTAACCATTCTTCATTTGAGAAAATAATCGTAAGTTTTAAGAAATAGAGAACATGTGAAACATTCGGTATTGAAAGAAAGCACAATGAATAACAATAACTAGGCAAATGTGCTTTGATAAAGAGTAAGTAAGTACAAAGAAAAATAAATACAAACAAGCTATTATACTCTTCCTCTCAAAGTCACCGGAAGGAGAAAGTCTCTTCCCCCCCCCCAGTTCTCGAGACTCTATTTCGGAATCCAAAAAGCTTGTAGTTTGCGCCATTTGATTTCTCTCACCATCCTACGTAGCCCTGAATTTTTTCAGATTTTTAGCGACAATTTCATTTTTCCCAAAATTTTGAAGGTAGATCATCTAAAAAATGTACGTGTTTTCGACATCTCTCTACATTTCACGTTCTAACTTTTTCCAGGCAAAAATGACCCCCCATTTCTTGTGCTTAATTGATTTAAAATAAAATTTTCTATCCGATGGTGGGCGGCCGACGATCTACGAGTATTTTCTAGCGAGATACAAGTCGCCAAAGTAAGATGTACGAAAATTTCGCTCCTCAAACGGCACGATCGAATCTCGTAGGCCGCTGGTCCTAAACGAGGAACCCTAAAATTCTGAAAAAAAATCGGGAGTACGTAAGGAGATGCGATAATTAAAACGACGTAAACCAGAAGTCTATAGCTTTTTTGGTTTCCGAGGAAGAGTCTCGAGAAGTGGGGAAATAAAGAAATTTTCTCTTTCGGGTAACTTTGAGCGGCCCTATCTCGGAAACTAAGTATCGTAGGGATGTCCGGTTTGCGCCATTCAATTTCTCTGTTCTTTTAGTCTAGTCAACAAGTGCCATTTTGGTGAATACCTCGTAGCCTGTACCGAAAATTATGATTTAGGGTTTGTTCAAAAATTACAAATGTTATAAAAAATTTAGTAAAAAAGAGGGGGTTTGGTTTTTGCAAATATCTCGGAAATTATTAAAGATATCCGAAATAAAAAAAAAGATCCTTAAAGAGCAGGAATTTCGTAAAAAATGTCCCGGAACTCTCCCACCAATATTTATAATTTTAATTTTAATTTAGAGGTGAAAATAGGGCTAAAAACTATATTAAGAAATACCAAGTCACATACCATTTGGATACTTGAATAAACGAAAATCCATTGACAAAAAATTTTTCCCGTAATTTTTTTATTAGATATGCTTTCGTTAATTAACTTATTACTTCCACATCCACGTAGTGGATTGGAAGTATAGTAATAATAATAATAATAATAACATTTTTGAAATTAGAGTTATGCTGACCAATCATAGGATGCACCACCCCAGAGCCTAAAAAGAGCGAGTGTCGCTCCCTAGGGAACAAGGCGGTAGAGGCATCGCAGATGCAGTAATAACATGCAACGCTCAGATTAAGGGCCTAAGGGAATACTTCTACCTTGCAAACTCCAACTTGCATAGAGTTGTTATAAAAGCTGACATTGGATATACCCCACTAAACCTAAGCCAGAGAAATTACGTACCTTTTCCGAATATGACCTCCAACCAAGACAAGGTCACACAATGGGCCTCCAAAGAACTACATGGACGCTACCACTACAACCTAGAGAACGATCACATTGACAGAGAGGCATCTCTAGGATGGCTGACGAACACTATATCCAGAAACAGAAGGATTCATGGTCGCTATACAAGACCAGGTTGTAAGCACCAGGAACTACCAAAGATACAGTCTAAAAGAGCAGGTTACGACGGATAAATGTAGAAAGTGCAATAGTCAATCAGAGACCATAGAACATATCCTGTCTGGATGCCAAAGCTTAGCAGGCACAAAATATTTGGAAAGGCACAACAAAGCTGCTGTGATAATATACCTCGAATTCCTGAAGCTGCATAAAATAACGCCAGATAACAACGAACCATACTATCGGTATAAGCCGCCACTAGTGGTAGAGACTGAACAAGTTAAGATTTATTGGGATAAGGGTATTATAACAGATAGAACAGTCGAACATAACAGACCTGACATAACTATCACACACAAGAGAGAGAAGAAAGCGCTTCTGATAGACGTCGCAATCCCCAATAACCACAACATAGAGCTAAAGTACAACGAGAAAATGGCGAAGTACACCAACCTGAGACGCGAAATTCAAGAGATGTGGGAGCTGCAAACTGTAAAGGTGGTGCCGATCATAATCTCCTCCATGGGACTAATTCCGAAAACTTTAAAGGACGTCTAAACAACATAGGAATACCCTGGAATACCTACCGAACCATACAGAAGTCAGTCATCTTAGACGCCACAAACATAGTCCGGTCTTTCCTAGAGTAGTAGGGTCGAAGTCTAGATCTTGCTAATAATAGCCAATTTAGATTTTCTGAAAACAGAGAAATCTGAGAGATTAAAAAAAAAAAGTAGTCTTTATTCCACAAAAATATGTACACTTACAAACAGATAAACAATACTCATAATGAATAAATACTTTGTGAAAAAGGCGGAGTTCAATTATTTTGGATATATCATCCAATTTGTCTGTAACTTTTTTTTTTTGCACGGTTTAAGATATTGACTTGAAATTTTGTACACGTAAACATTATAACGAGATCTAGAACTGGATTGTTTTTTGAAGATGTCCGGTGAAGAGTTGGGGGGTAAATAGGGGAAATATGTATAGCAAGCTGGTAAGAGTACAGAAACTTGATATTTGATGTATGTACTACAAGCCACGCCTCAAAATTTTTTGTGATATTTTTCATCCCCCCACCTCCCCCCATTACATTATTAAAGGATTAAAGGGGTTTATAAAATAAAATTGAGATATTCACTTGAAATTTGGTACGCTTAAATATTATAATGACATCAGGAACTAAATTATATTTTGAGATTAGTCTGATAAGGATTGGGGGTTAAATCGGGGTAAATAGGGGAAAATAGGTAAAGCAAGCTGGTAAGAGTACAGAAACTTGAAATTCGGTGTATGTACTAGAAGCCAAGGCCACAGATTTTTTTATAATATTTTTTAACCCCCACCACCCCTATTCCATTATTGAAGTGGTCGATGAAATAAAATTGAGATATTCACTTGAAAGTTAGTACACGTATGTATTGTAATGACATCTGATTGAGATGATTCCATTGAATGGGTGGGAGGTGGTAGGTTGTGAATAGGGGACAATAAGTAGGGTAAACTAGAAACTTCATTTTTAACGTACATGGTAGAAACCAACGCCTCAAACTTTGCTATGACATCTGCCCCTAATATTATTAAAATTCTATGACCAATGATTTCCACATACTAGAGTACAAATTTAGTCAAGATGTTTCCTTTAAAGTGACTTGGACGAATAATCTGGATGTGGAAGTAGTGATTCCTTAGGCAGCGGTTTTTTATCAGTTTTAAATTAACATAAAAACCCTGATAATTGTCAAACTAAAAACCTCAGATTGTTTTCATTTCTTGGAGCTATTCTTGAAAGGCTTTAGAAAAGATCCCCGTTGGAAAAATTCAATTCAATTCAAAACATTTTATTTTCCACTTTGGTATTAACAATCGAAGGCATTAGAAAATGAAAAACGTAAATAAAGCAATGAAACATTTTTTTTTTCAAATACTCCGATTAGTTCGTTTGCTTATTATTGACAGATACATAAAAATGATTTTTTATAATTTTTTACTCCTATTGTTTAAATAATTGTTACAAACAAATGCGTTGTTAATAAGATAATCCAATTTTTTTGGATTCTAATCATCGACAAATATAATGATTTTTAAGAAAAAAAATCGTTTAAAAAAAAAGATTGTATTGCCTCAAGGCGCCTTTGTTAATTAACATTTTTTTATTGCTAAATATTAATATTAAGGAACCATTATTGTTTTTTTTAATCATCATTTCTATTGCTCTTCTATATTCTGAAAAAATTAAAAAAATTGTTTATATTTTATTTGTTTACTTAATAAACAATTTGCTATAAACAAATGAATTTTTGCGTTAAAACATACATTTTTTCAATGCAAACGAAATTTCTCGATTTTAACATAGTTTCTATTTAAAATGATTATATAACGTTTGACTATTTATTTTACCCCTATTATTAACATTAATACCGTATTTATTAATATTTTAGCTTGATTCGATTATTTTTATCATGTTTTCGTTACATGGATACTTGATCAAAATTAAACAAATTTAATTATACATAGTGTTTAATTTGTTGGTAAAGCACTTACTTTTTTATTTGACTTCTACGTTAATTCGGTGAGTAAACAAAAATAATGATAAAGTAATAAAGGCATCCATACATTAACAATTTCACTGCAGATCGATAAACAATTAAACTGGCAATGTTCTAAATAAAATCAACATCTTTAATTAAGAAACACATGCACCTTAACAATCTCATATAAAAAGTAAAACCTGGACAGGATTGGAGACAGGAATTTGGTTTGATGACTGGGGAATTTTAATTTTTTTGTTACTACATAAAGAGGGATTGACCGCTGTCCTCCTTTATGTTTTTTAGGCAAAAATAGTACGCATAGTTTGCAGCACTTGATCATGTTTACCTCGACATAATCTAAATTTTCTATCTGCTGATTATTTGTGTTGACATTTGTATTGCATTTTGTTTAGTTATTAGTTTTAGCAAATTGAAAACCACTGTAAGTGGTTAACTAAAGAATATGAACAAAAGGAAACAAGTTCGACTGTTTCGAGAGGATGGTATTCACCCATTTCGACTTTTCAGTGTAATATCCCAAATAACAACACCAAACACTTTTAACAAACACAAGGAAAATTTTTAGGTCAGAATTTGGAATAAAGTTTGCTTTATATCACAAAACGATCGAAATTAAAAACTTTACGATAAAACAAGCTTTTTTTGTAATTTCTCCTTTAAAAATCGACTATGGGATGGGCCTTACAAGTTAAAGGAACCTACTGAGATCAGGGAAATTTTATTCGATTACAGAACTGACTATAAGGATAACCTCAATGAGGAGATATTTGCAATAACACCACAGATAATACAATAGGCACAGAGCCAGTTTGTAAGTATACTAGGATTAATTATTATTTTCGAAAAAATCTCAATGACACGGCCGACAGTCGAACTCGGAATCTCAGGGTGCAAGTTACACTGTATACGTTTATAAACATGGACAGCTTTACCTATGAACGAACCTGTACTCTGGTATTAGTTTTGATCATCAAATATGTACTGAATAGATAAGACAGAAAATGAGATAGTTCAAATATAAAATAAAACTTACAGCGATGCCATAGCAACAAGGCTTTTTAAATATACTTTTGAGGATCGTTAAATTTTGATGTTATGTGTACTGTGTGTAGACAAATATGGTGCTGTACGGTGATCGCTCTGTAGCATAGCATTGTGATTTTAAAAGTGAATTATTATTATTTGTTTGCGTTTAATTGTATTGAAACATATTCTGTATAAGATTTTGCAAACAGCAGAATAAATAACTATCTATAAGAAATGAGAACTAAAAGAAAAACAATGTGTAAAAATATTAATGAAATCTTTGCATTCTTTCGATAACCTGAATTCTGGTTATGCTAGCAAATTAAAATCCTAAAATGTATTTGTATAATTTCTTATAGACAAACAGACCGGCAGACAGGCAGAAAATTCTTTTTTCGCTCAAATTTAAAATCTCGACGTTTCATGGCATTCTAAACCTATTTCAAGAAAAAAATATTTTGTTTTCCAGCATCGATTATTATACCTACTTCCAAGTATGGAAGTAATACTATATATTTTACAAACACGAGGAGACTCCTTGCTATGAACTATATTCCATTTGGTTTCTGATGTTACATACGATCTATTTCGTTCAAGATACTGGAAAGTGGATACATAAAAAATATCCCATCAATTTAAATTTATTGCGGCCTGTGACTTATTCTTTTATGCTGTTTCCTTATTGCCCCATTTTTATCTACAAATTACTCACTACCACAGGGAAGGGAACATGCCACTTCGAGCGATATTTATTACGCCCATTTGACAAAAGTCAAAAAGATATTGCTTCTTACAATCTCTTTATTTATATTGACCATAAAAAACATTGTGTTGACGTTTGTTACACCACTTTCCGAAGGGTACACTGTCTGGCCATCTGACGTCTGTCTGTCGTGTAAAGAAAGTGCCTAATTGTATGGAGATTCGTCACGGCGTGAAGCGCATTGCGTCTGCTGTCACATTGACGTTTCCTCGTCTGGCTGCTATGCAGGGTGAACGTCGCCAACTCACTTGTCTGTTAATAGACCAGGCGAATAAGTAAAAAATCAGTCAATATTTCCATGTAATTTTAGAAAGCATTGGATTTTCACTTGCAATATTATTAGGTTCAATTTGTGCATCTATTTACGGCGTTTTCGACTTCCACATCCACGTAGTGGATTGGAAGTATAGTAATCGTTAGAAAATTTCAAATTATTGTTTTCTTGAAATTGGTTTAGAAATGTCATGAAACGTCGAGATTTTAAATTTGAGCGAAAAAAAATTTTCTGTCTATCGGTCTGCCGGTCAGTAACTTTTTTTGTCCGCACGTTTTCTCCGAAACGGTTTAACATATTGACTTGAAATTTTGTACACGTATACCGGGTCATCATTTCTTAACGACATCCTTCGTAATAATAGAAGTATTTTTAAAAAGTAAGCGCCAACAAATCATTTTAATAAGGCACCTATCTACATTTAAACCCAAAATTGCAGATAGACACTCGCAACAATTGAATTACTCACTAATTTTCTGAAGCAAGTGTATTAAACTTGTTATAAACAAGAAAATTAATATAAAATGGCTGAAAATTACTCAAGAGATGAGAAAGTTGACATGATCATTATTTATGGAGAGACTCGACGTAATGCAACTAGAGCACAAAGTCTGTATGGACGGCGATATCCAGAAAGAAGACAACCTCCGAGAAACTATTTCGCCCGGTTGGAGCAACAATTTAGAACTGAACCTAATGTAGAAATTGAAGAAAGATTTATTGTGGATGAAGAAACGGAAGTTAATGTATTAGCTTTAGTGCATGTTGACCCAACCATTTCGATAAGACAAATTGAACATGAATTACCAGTTTCCAATGAATCAGCCAGAAAAATTGTAAAGAAACACGGCTATCGTTCTTATAAATATCAATTGCATCAATTTTTGTATGAGAATGATTATCAACGAAGAATAACCTTTTGTAATTGGTTACAGTTACGCCAATTAAGAAATGAGAATTTTATCAAAAACATGTTGTTCACTGATGAATCGAGATTTACAAACCTTGGGTTATTTTATCGAAACAACACTCGATATTGGGCAATTGATAATCCTCACATTATGAGACAGGGGCGGTTTGGCTTCAATGTTTGGTTAGGCGTATTGGGCGACCATATCATAGGTTCAATAATTTTTAACGAAACTCTGACTGACCAAGATATCTAGAATTTCTCCAAAATATAATAGTTCCACAGATTAATCAAATTCCCAATACCAATATTGACGAGGTTTACTTCCAACAAGACGGGGCTGGACCACGCAATGCTATTATCGTTAGGGATTACTTAAATCAATTATTTTCAGATCGTTGGATTGGGACCCATGGTCCAGTCAGATGGCCTGCAAGGTCGCCTGACTTAACCCCACTCGATTTTTTTTATTTGGATGCAGTTTGAACAATTTTTATAATGGTTTATTGTAATTTAGGTTTTAAACAGTTTTGTTATTCTTGGTAACTTATTCATGGTTGTTCAACGTTACACCTATTAAAATTATTTCTTGTTTAATTTGTGTTTACTTTTTAAAAATACTTCTATTATTACGAAGGATATCGTTAAGAAATGATTAATGGCGAAAAAATTATAGTTCACTATTTCTGATTAATAAAAGAAATAGCACAGTTCCATTAAAAAAAATTCCATATGACCCCTATGGAATGAAAATGAAATTCCGCTTTTTTGAAAAAGAACTAAAAATACTGGTACCTGCCAGTAATTCAAACAACTATTTTCTGCTTTACAGACAAGTCTACAACCTTACTAATATTTTCCATAGCCTACTTAGTAATTTTCTTACATCGCATTCATCTGACGCGGCCATTTTGAAAAAATTTAAAAATTGTTCATGTCTCACTTATTTTTTGTAATTTTTTACATCTGAAAAACCTGTTGCACTTAGAAATTTATGCTTAATGAGAAACCATAAAAAAACATAGTCATTCCATTTAAGAAAAAAAAGTTGATGTCACTTCCTGTTCAACCGGAAGTGATATTTTCATTCCTGTTAGTCTAAAAGTAGCCTATTATTGTCTAATTTATTGGTACCAAAAACCAAATTTTTAAATATAAAAACAACCAAAACATTGGGGGCGTACATTGACCCGTGGCGATCCGGTATATCAAACTGGTATTGAAGACTATTATAATTCTCACACATTTTGTATAATGGCGAAAATTTCTGTACGTTAGTTCTGGACTTCTGGCGATCGGCAAACAGAATAAAGAGTTTTTTCTGGAACATGGTCTAGGTGTTCGAAAATTTAGTAAACTTAAGATAGCGCTACAATCAGTTATATTATGTATTACTTTAAAAAGAAATATTAGTTGTGAAAGAGTTCGGCGAGTCTCCAAACTCGAAAGCGAAAATCTGTTTAAAAGTGCAGTCTGGGGAAAACCAATAGCAGGATAGACACCATCTTCCTTGTAACTTAAAGTCTTTAAGAAACGTATGTAATGTATGTTGTAATGAGGAGACCAAATAATTGACGAGTATTCTAATTTTGATCGAACAAAAGACTGATATAGTAGTTTCAGCGTGTTACTGTCGTTAAAATCATGAGAACATCGTGTTATAAATCCCAGTGTTCTAAAACTTTCATTGGTTATGGTGTTATGTGACAATTAAAGTCTATTACTATCAAATGTTACACCGAGATCGCGGAAGGTTGATGGACGTGTAAGCTGAATCTTCTAAACAATAATTAAATTCGACCAGCTAACGTTTATTGGTAAAATTTAGAACATTGCACTTCCTTGCGTTCAACTGTAGTTATAAGCTCCATCATCCACCATTTTTTAGTAAATCGCGAAAATAACAAACAAAAGTTGAATTTTTTGGGTTATACACATGAACCCGGCATCACATCGCTTTTTTTTTAACTGTTTCAGTTTGTGTTTAAAAGCGTGTATTTTAATTTTTTAAATTTATTTATTTTAATGCGATGGACGGGCTTGCACCCGCCCCTAAAATGTTGTAACTTCTGTTGTTTACCGAATTATTCGTCATATTTTCAACTAATCCAACAGAGAGCCCGGTTACACCGAGATCCATTTATCCCCGGCCACATGTGTGTCAAATTACAAGGAAAGATCGGCAGTTTCTTAGAAAAGTGTCAGATTTCCTGTGACTTATGAAGGGGATCTCTACCTGCTGCCTTTAACAGACACGTAGGCGAGTTTTTCTCGAGATTGTTATGTAAAGGAAGGTCTGAAGTAGGTATAAGCCATCGGGAAGGAGCCTGACAGGTACATTTTACGATTCGGACGAGTATTTCGTATTGTTATTCGACCAGCGTAGTGGACGTGTAATTGTGTTTTTTGTGGGTGTGACCGTCAGAGTCTGCGCCTTTATTTTACAGGAACGGAATCGTTTTAGCAAGTCAGGCTCTAAAATCGTCATAATAAAATTTCACCTGATAAATGTTTGAGTTGGAGCTTTGCTTAATTCGCATGCAATTTTTTCTATTTATCACCTAGAAAGTGGAGTAAGGTTATTTGTGTGTCACTTTCGTTTAAGTATAATAAGGAAAAAATATAAATAATTGTCTCGCCTTTAGAAAAATGGAAACGAAAAATTACAAAATAAAATTTCACCGCCACCGCGCGAACAGTGGTCCCAAATCGGGTTTATTTGTTTTAAAATGGCTTGAAAGTACAAATTTTGTCGGAAATGAACAACTTTTTCTTAAATTAAAGCTTACCGTAGTTCCAACAAATCCTCACCCGAGTTTTGAAAAAAAAATCCCTATTCCTATTGTATAAACAAAAATAAATTTTTAAATTTTTAAAACCTAAAAAATGTCCAAGTTATTAGGTCTCTTAACTTGCTTATAAGTGGCCATAATGCCAAAAAATGTCGTATCTAGGGTCCCAATTGGTGCAGATAAAAATACTTTTTTTAATAATTTATTTCTTATGTACTTTTAATACAGGGTGTGTCACCGGGAACTGAATCGATCGACATAGAGAAAAGTACGCATCAGAAATTTTTGAAAATTTTGATACTTACTAACGTCGGTGTGGCCAATCCAACTAAAATAATTAGCAGCATGGAGTACTTCCGGTTATACCGGAAATCGATACCAACTTGCTTATTTTAAATGGAATGCCCTATATATTTTCAACTTTTCGAGATGACAATAACATTGTGAGTTCGGGCATGTAGCACACCCTATATCTAAACCCAGTAGTTTCGAAAATGTTTGACATTTTATAAAAAAAAATTACAGGTGCAACGGTTTGCAAGAACCGCTATAACTTTTTCCGTGTAGGACATCCTCATTTGCTCTTTGGCACGGCGAAAGAACACAAGGAGAACTACGTTCTACAACTGAAATAAATTCAATAATGTCATACCAAGTGTTCCGTTTCTCGCGTTATATTTTGTCAAGTTCAAACCGCGAAACCTTGTTTAGGTCAAATGGAACACCCTGTGTTTTTTTTACGTCAAGTTGTGTAAAACTGAAAACCCATTAATAATGAAGCAGAGATGGTGGTGTTTGAAAAATATTAGAAAAAAATTGAGCCCTTGGTTTCTAGTATATACACCAAATCCTACATTTCTGTACTCTTACCAGCTTGATTTACTTATTTTCCCCTAATTACTCCTATTTAACCCTCAACCCTTCAACGGAATCAACTCAAAATATAATCTAGTTCCAGATGTCGTTATAATACATACGTGTATCAAATTTCAAGTGAATATCTCCATTTCATTTTATTAACCCCTTTAATAATGGATTAAGGGCGGTGGGGGGTTGAAAAATATTACTAAAAAATCTGAAGCCTTGGCTTCTAGGACATATACCGAATTTCAAGTTTCTGTACTCTTAGCAGATTTTTCCCTATTTGCCAATTACCCCCACTCGTTCAACGCAATCATGTCAAAATACAATCTAAGATATCGTTATACGTGTTTAATCTGCATGGCCGTAGGGGACTGTGTGGATGCTAGTGTTAGAATGAGAATTGTCAAATAAGAAATTAGACAAATTCATTTTAGGATTTTAATTTGCTAGCATAACCAGAATTCAGGTTATCGAAAGAATGCAAATATTTCATTAATATTTTTACACAAAGTTTTTCTTTTAGTTATAGATAGTAATTTTTTCTGCTGTTTGCAAAACCATATAAAGAATATGTTTCAATAGGTGGTAACAAAATTTTTCTGCTCAAATTTAAAATTTCCACATCTCGTGACATTCTAAGCGTTGTCTAAATGTTATTTGTGGCCTTATCTTAATTTTTTTTCCCTTCTTCAATTCTTTGGGACTTCCTACCACATGTATGTCTTCTTTTTAAGCGGTGCTCGGGCAATCTACAAAATATCACAATTAACCAATAGAGGTTATTTACCAGTAACATACTGGTTAATTGTGATATTTTGTACATTCCCCGAGCACCGCTTAAAAAGAAAACATACATGTGGCAGGAAGTCCCAAAAAATTGAAGAAGGAAAAAAAATCGCTTATTATTCCAAAATCCTTTGGAAAAAAAATTGCAAATTTTTGCCCACGACAAAATACAAAATAGATGATGGGAATAATTTGTTTTTGTTCAAATTTAAAATTTCTACGTTTTCATGGCATTCTAAACCTACTTATTTAAAAAAAAAGTTGAAATTAAAAAAAAAATTGTAATGTTCTTTCACAACTACTATAGAATAGAAGGAAACATTCCCTTAATTTCCACGTTTCATGAAACCTATTTCAGAAGAAAAATATTTTGAAATTTTTTTGTACCAACATTTTTAAAAAATGTCAAAAAAATAATTTTTTTAACCACTACTATACTTCCACTCCACTACGTGAATGTGAAACTGAAAATGTGACAGATGGCAATAATATTTGGCTATGTTATGTTATACTTTTATTGAAATATGTACAGGGTGGTCATCCCAAAAAATAATTCAACGATTGTGGACATTTGTAAAGGTATTTGCGCAAGTCTTCCATACTTGGCACCTTTTATTTAGTATTGAATATTTGCTGTTGGATGATCACTATATTTTTTTAACCAAAAGTTATCAGGTTCTCTTTGTATTAATAGTGATAACTACATTCCGATTATTATTCTCAATGTTATTTCGTAATTAATAATTTTTTAGAGTAACCGCCTTGCACAAATAAAGAGGGAAGTTCTGTGTAAATACCTTTACCGATTTTTTTATCACTACTATAGAATAGATGAAAAAAAAAATTCTTCGCTCAAATTTAAATATTTCACGTTTCATGACATTTTAAACCTATTTCAGAAAAAGAAAATTTACATTTTTTTTACCATTTTTGAAAAAATTTTTACCACTAGAATAGATGGAAAAAATTTTTTGTTGCTCAAATTTAAAATTTCCACGTTTCATGGCATTCTAAATCTATTTAAAAAAAAAAGTAGAAATAAAAAAAATAATTGTAAGTCTTTCACAACTACTATAGAATAGAAGGAAACATTCCTTTTTGCTCAAATTTAAAATTTCCACGTTTCGCGAAGCCTATTTCAGAAGCAAAAATGTTGAAATTTTTTTTACCAACATTTTTTAAAAATTTCAAAAAAAAACATTTTAACCACTACTATACTTCCACTCCACTACGTGAATGTGAAACTGAAAATGTGACGGATGCCAATAATATTTGGCTATGCACCTATTATACTTTTATTGAAATATGTCATCCCAAGAAATAATTCAGTCATGGTGGACATTTGTAAAGGCATTTGCGCAAGCCTTGCATATTTGGCACCTTTTATTTAGTATTGAATTTTTGCTGTTGGATGATCACTCTGTATATTTTTTAAATCAAAAGTTATCAGGTTTTCTTTGTATTAATAGTGATAACTATATTCCGATTATTATTCTCAATGTCAATTTTTTAGAGTGACCGCCATGCACAAAAAAGAGGGAAGTTCTGTGTAAATACCTTTACAGATTTTTTTTAATTCAGCTTCCCGATTACATCACTTTTCATCAATTTTTTTGACTAATTTCCTTCCAACATTAGCAAAATGAGTTGTGACACATAAAATTTCCCATAAATTAGACAAGGCGCTTTTGATCAATTTGATCCCACCCGCGATAATTCCGACACCAGGAAACTTCACCGTGTTCATTGCCCAGAAGCACCCATCAGCACACATTTATATGTATACAGGATACACCACAATCACGCACCGAGGGCGTCAGATTTCCATATATCTTTTTTCCACTAATTTTCGTGCGTCGTTTACGCCCGCTACACGCATGGCGGTATAAAAATAATCTCATTTACAATTTAATGGTTTCGTATTGTGCCGCAATAAAGAATAACACATTAGATTTATGCGGGTTAACCAGGCACACAATTACACCTGAAATATATGAGTGGGAAATATGGATGGATACGTTCGAGAACGGGCGTTTTATGAATACAGAACAAAGTCATTACGGGTAGTTGTCCAGATGATACGAAAAAATTAAAATAGTACGTGATTCGAGACCGGCCCGATGTAAATTATTGTAGATTGTTGCGGTGATATTCGTTTTACGGTTGACATGTTATATGGGCTATCTTTGTTCTGCCTAATGAGGCCAATTCATTTATGAAAATTGTATACCTAAGTTATACACCCTGCTTTGGCTGTTGAAACAGAAGCTATCGAATCAAATAAAACTAAAAGACTGACCGCAAGAAAGGCCTAAAATTCGATTGTTTTTGCATAAAAGTTAGCGGGCCAAATAGTCCAGTCGGTAAAATAAAAAACACACCAGAAGCTCGCAAAAAATGTTATCTGAGATTCTCCTTCAGTAACTATTAGTGGGAGGATTAAACATCACGAAACCACAAAAATCAGTTCTGGGGGAACCGCGCAAACCCCGAAAAAACCACCCCTTCGGGGAAAAAAGCTTTATTTTACTGATAACTCGTTAACCGTTAAAGATATAAAAAAATTGCTCATTATAAAAAAGAAAGCCTGACTAATTTCCTAAGAAAAGTTTTCTTGTAATTTTTTTGTATATGCCATGGTTTTCGAGAAAATTGCTATTGACAGAAATTGCAAAATTTGTATTTTTAATGCGCGCGAATTCTCGTTTATTTGAAATTTCTTGCGCGCGGGGCAATAGAAAGAATGAAATAGCTCGAAAACCAAACAAGCTAGGAAGAAAAATCAAAATTGGTTTTAAATGGTATATAAAATACTCTCTTGTCTTACAATTTTTGTTGGCTATTGATATTTATTAGTATGTAAAAATAACAATATAATACAGTTATTTCTTGATTTTCTGTACATCTAGGTAGTACTTCAATGTAGAAAAAGTTAAGAATAAAAAAAACACATTTACAAATTTGCCAGCATGTTAGCCAAAAAAATCCAAAAAAGGCTGCATATTAAATTTTTTGATGATATTTTTTATGCAAATTTTTAACTGATTACAAGCAATAGTTATCTGATATATAAACTGAAAAAAAAATTCTTTGAGCTAAATTTTCAAGATGCTTGGGTCTTTTTTATTTTTAGGAAACAATATAAAATTGGCCAAAATTTTTTTTATAGGCCGCCCGCAAAAAATTCCGAATAAAAGAAAATTCGTACCCATTAAAAACACAAATGTTGCAATTTTTTTCGATATCGATTTTCTCGAAAATCATGGCATGGCATATACAAGAAAATTACAAAATGACTTTTTTTAGGAAATTAGTCTTACTAGTACTACCAACTTGCTTTACTTATTTTCCCCTATTTATCCCTATTTAACCCCCAACCGTTCAACGGAATCATCTCAAAATATAATCTAGTTCCAGATATCGTTATAATACATACGTGTACCAAATTTCAAGTGAGTATCTCAATTTTATTTTACCAACCCCTTCAGTAGTGGAGTGGGGTGATGGGGGGTTGAAAAATATTATTAAAAAATCTGAAGACTTGGCTTCTAGTGCATACACCGAATTTCAAGTTTCTGTTCTCTTACCAGCTTTCTTTACTTATTTTTCCCTATTTACCCCTATTTAACCGTCAACCATCAGAATAATCCCAAAATATAATCTAGTTCCTAATGTCATTATTATATATACGTGTACCAAATTTCAAGTGAATATATCAATTTTATTTTATCAACCTCTTTAATAATTAATTGGAGGGGGGATTAAACATATTATAAAAAAAATTGAGGCCTTGGTTTGTAGTAGATACTTCAAATTTCAAATTTCAGTGGTCTTGCCACCTTGCTTTACATAGTTCCCCCTATTTCCCTCCATTTGCCCCCAACGCTTCACCGGATATCTTCAAGAAACAATCCAGTTCCAGATCTCGTTATAATAATAATAATTATTATTATTATTATTATTATTTATTTGTCAAAATTAATTGCACCATAGTGTATTGACATGTCAGTTAGAACACTAAAAATTAAAACGTTAGGAAATACTCCTAATATAGTCAAGAATTTATGAAAAACAGGATGCAAATGAAAGTAATTAAGTATAAGGAAACGACATACATATCATAAAAAACAATATGCCAATAACATATAAAAATATAAGTTTACATATAATTAAAATCTGTAATGTTATAGTAAGCATTGGCCAAAAGGTGCAGTTTTAATTGGGTTCTAAATTGTCTAGTCGGCAATTCTTTAACACTATTTGGAAGTGAATTAAACAAATTAATTCCAAAGTTAATTCGCTTTGTATAGGCCAATTGACATAACGTCAGGTAAGTCATTAATGTAAATTAAAAATAGTAGCGGGCCCAATACACTACCTTGCGGAACACCGTGTTGTACTGGCGGCATGTTGCTAAATTGATTCTTACAGAACACACACTGATATCTGTTAGTTAAATAATAATATATACGTGTACAAAATTTCAAGTCAATATCTTAAACCTTTCCGGAGAAATCGTGTGGACAAAAAAAAAAAAAGTTAGACAGACCGACAGACAGACAGACAGAAAAATTTTTCTCGCTCAAATTTAAAATCTTGTTTCATGACATTCTAAATCTATTTCAAGGAAAAAATTTTTTTTTACGATTTTTAGTTCCGATCCACTGCGTGGATGTGGAAGTAAAAATGTAACATAATTTCATTTATTTTATTATTGTTTCAAAAATTCGATCCCCGGAGATTCTGCTGGAAAAGTTCCTGGATAAAAACATGGTAAACAGTCCCGTCGGGACGCCTATGATAGAAGTGATGTATGTAGCGCTATTATAAGGGTTTCTTCCACTTTTATTGTTTTGTTTACGGACGACATCTTGTGACAAATACATTGAAAACAGCTTCCTGAAATGGATAACATCATAACTTGATCAATAACACGGCTGGGAAGTATGTTTTTTACAATTTTTCACTTACACTTTTATATCCGCGGTGTCACATCGCGTTTATTTGTTTTGATGCAGATTTACTCGGTGGAAAATAACGCATATTTTATTTACGGCTTATTGCGGAGATGAACAGGGCCGTTTCTTGAGAATATAGCGAGAATAAAAATGTGGCACATATTTCTTGGTATAGAAAATATTCTGAATTACTTCTAAAGAAAAATCGGCTTGAAAATTATGTCTTATTGTCGTAATTGAAATCGGAAATCATACAGTTTAATTAATTTACAGTCATTACTTTTTTTTTTAATTTCAAATAGTAGAAGTGATGGAAACCTGTGGCTAGGGGAAAATATCTATATCTGTGTCTTCAGCGAACAAGAATGTATCATTGTCATTTAGATCATTTATGTAAATAATATAAAGCAAGGGAGCCTAATAGAGACCCTTGTGGGATACCAACTGCAGTGAGAGTTGTTTCTGCCTGATGAGAATCGAAGATGAAGTGGATTCTCCAACTAGCTATGAGACCAGTTGAGTGTTAGATTTCTAACCCCGTATTTAGCCATATTATCGAAGCCAGAATATATACATGTATACAGGGTGATTCTTTTAAAGCGACCATTAGAATAGTTCCCATTTGCAAATGAGATAGACAGTTGAGATTTGATACCCTACCGTAATCGACTATTGCGAGTCTGATAATAATTATTTCAAAATCAAATTCAATTTTCCATAAACGCATATCACCCATTCATGACATCAAATGGATGAAGCACATTTAACACATTCTGTAGGTTTAAGACTGAGTGAATGGTTTCAAGACAGAGAGTGGGGCAATAGAGGTCAATTTCTTTGGCTCCCCGGATCACCGGATCTGATACAATTAGATTTTTATTTATGGGGGCGAGTTAAACATCTAGTTTATCAAACTGCATCCAAGTCTAGGGAAGACTTGAGATTTAAAATAACACAAGCCATGAATGAGATTGTTGGAAATGAAATCAGAAATGCTACCACAGCCGTCCAACGTAGGATTATTGAGAGTTTAAATCAAAATGGTGCACATATCAAGCATCTTCTATGTTATACGTAGTAGTCATTTAATTTCCATTTTATGCTGGATCAAATATTTTCAAAATATTAGTAAATTGAATTAGGTAGGTAGATATCTACATAGTATGTTGTATAAAACACTTACCTAAGTTTAGATGTTATTATTTGTTCTTTTGTTTCTATTATGCGAATAATGTGCTAGGTATAGGACATGCTGATATAAATTAACCTCAAATTTAATTCTACATCGATTGCCATAATAAAATTTGGCACTTGCCATTTCAAAAATGAAGTTTTTGACATTTTTTGACTGCCATTTTCAAAAAATCGCAGCAACCACTGGAAACTTTGTTGGGCCTGTCGTGCCCAATTAAATGATTCAATTTACTTTAGTGAATCGACTGAAAAAAACTTATTTACACACTTGCCTCTGTAAAACTTAAGACAAAAATTGACATATGTCAAAATTTATTACAAATAAGTACCGACAACCTTTATACTCAGAATTTAATGCCGAATTAAAATACATGTATATACAGTGAGCACGTAAAAGTTGGAATAAATTCATTAAAATAGTTAAAAAACAAGTGACAAAAATTCGCTCAGACCCGTCGATTTTTAAATACATTTCTCAATCTGTTTATTTAAAAAAAGAGTGCTGCAAATATTTTTTCAAAAGTTATGACGTCATCGCCATTTTTTTTAAATGGCAACCCCCATTTTTTTAAATGTCATTTGAAAGAGCACATTTTTCTGCATACAGTACGTTAAATTCTAGGGAGCATGACGAAATTATCGAGAAAAAAATCTTAACTACTTATAACAATGTACTTAATAAAAGAAAAATACAAGAATTTAAGAATACAACAAAAAAGTAATTAGATTAAATGTTCAAATTGCGCGCCATTTGCTTCTTGGCAATGTCCAAGTCGAAACTGAAATTCTCGCAAAACGTTAATAATTGTTTCGGGTCCAAGTCTTCCAATTTCGTAAGTAATTCTGTCTTTTAAGTCCTCAATATTGTTCGGTCTATTAAAATAAACTTTGGATTTAAGATAACCCCATAAGAAATAATCCAATGGGGTTAGGTCCGGAGATCTAGCGGGCCATTCTATTGATCCGCGTCTACCAATTCATCTGCGTGGGAAAATTTCGTTTAAATAATTAAGCACTATCACCGAATAATGTGGCGGTGCGCCATCCTGTTGAAACCATACGGAGTTTTCCGGTACATTAGGGTTTTTACCATTTGGATACAGTGCGACCAGTTCTGGAATTATGTTTTGTTGGAGCAGCTCCAAATATTTTTCGCCATCTAATGGACCTTGAATAAAAAATGGACCCAATATTGTAGTCCCAACAATTCCAGCCCACACGTTAACTTTCTGTGGAAACTGAGTATGGGCCTCCACCATCCAGTGTGGATTTTTACGTGACCAATATCGACAATTTTGCCTATTCACAGTGCCATTTAAACAGAAGGTCGCCTCGTCAGAGAAAAGTACTCGACTCGAAGAAATGTGGATTGATATTACATCGTTCCATCATGGTTTCGCAAAGATCTACTCTGCGATCGAAATCATCTTCATTAAGCTCTCGAACTAAATTCACTTTATATGGGTGCCATTTATTCTTCTTCATATATTTTAAAACAGTCGACTGACTAATTTACTGTTCTGCTGCGACTTCGCGACTTGGTTTGTGAGGATTCTCCTCCATTGTCAGTAAAACATCTAACTGTTTATTTTCTGAAAGTGTAGACCATTCGTGAAATTATCTCTTACATGACCACAATCTCAGAACTTCTTTTCTATTTTGCTAACAGTTGATTGTGTAATAGGTCGGTTAGGGTATTTACCATTAAATAATTCACAAACCATAGTTTGTGTTCGGGACTTGTCTCCATAGCCAATCATTATCAAAATTTCAATTCGTTCTGCCTCACTTAAACGTTGCATTATCGGCACTTTCAATACGATATCACAAGTAAATACTAATGAATGGGCCTACCTCTTTCAGCGTGGTGAGGCTAATATAATTTAGTGAACTGTATTTAGGTATAATAAAAAAAAAGAATGTGTCGGAAACTGACACAGTAGGTTTGATGGATTCTCCGTCGTCGATCTCGGCCCAAGTAATAGGTGGGACAAAGCGGGGCCAAGAGGAAAAGGAACAAATCTCCCGACACACACTATTAACGTAACAATTATTAAATTAATTTAAGAAAGGAAAATTATAATTCACTTATCACTGAAAAATAACTATAGCGTTCTGCGGCGTAAGTGACTATTGTTTTACTTACTATCATATTACTGTCTCTATGCGGGTCGCGCTCGACCAACACGGCGTTAAAAAAACTAGCTAAAAAAACTTCTTAGTATTACCATAAATAATTCAAAACATATATTTTTCTAGGTATAATACTACAAGGCGCGTAACCAACTAATGTGTTAGAGCCAGGTCCGCGTTGCTAAGTAAATGAAAAAAAGCGTAAACACAAAAAAGTGTAAGTTGTAAAAAGGTTCGACGATAAGTAATGAATGTGTTCTATTAATGTTAAATGTTTTTTTCTCGATAATTTCGTCATGCAATACTCCCTAGAATTTAACGTACTGTATGCAGAAAAACGTGCTCTTTCAAATGACATTTATAAAAATGAGGGTTGCTATTAAAAAAAAATGGCGATGACGTCATAACTTTTAAAAAATACTTGCAGCACTTTTTTTTTATTAAACAGATTGAGAAATGTTTTGTAACGATTTTAATGAATTTATTCCAACCTTTACGTGCTCACTGTATATAAAAATTGGGTGTGCCCATTTAAGAAGCAAAGACGGACATACGGGCAGACGGACAGACAGAGAGACAGCCAGACAGACGGACAGATAGGCAGGCGGACGGATATTTTGAAAGTTGTTCAGAATTCGATCACCAACACAGTGATATGTAAATTTTTTCTTTACGAGCAATATTACCGATTTTAGAAATATGCCGACCGAATGCAATACTCTTCGTTTTGTATTTGCGAAGAGTATAATCAGGACAAGGTCTTATTGTTTCTTACTGATGGAGTGAATTATATGAAAGTTGCAGGACGAATTATGAAGGAAACATATCTCAATATGCTGCATGTATCATGTCTAGCACATGGACTCCATAGAATTTTTGAAACTATTAGAGGGTGCAACGCTAATGTTGATAACTTAACATCTAATGTAAATAAAGTTTTCCTGAGAGCACCACATTGTGTACGGTTATTTAAAAAATACTTCCACATACATCATTACCTCCAGCGCCCATTATAACACGGTGGGGAACTTGGCTAGAGGCGGCATCATACTGTTATTGCCATTTTGAAAACGTCAAACTAGTAGTACTGCAGTTGAATCCAGATACGCGATTCAAAATAAGCGATACGCCACCTACGGTGCCGATTACGAACTACTTTGTGTGAGATGACAAGTGAAAACTTTCATTGTTTGCTTGTGTCATAATTGTTTTGCGTTGTTTTTATTGTGGATTGGATTAAAATTAAAACCATATGAATCAATATTGTTTAGTTCCTCAGTGTTCGTCTTGGGCAAAAAAAAAAAACAACTTAAGCTTTCATTTGTTTCCCGAAGCCGGCAAACACCGCGTGACGCGATGAATAAGAGTTTTAAGGCGAAGGATTTTGTGGACTCTCAGTACTTAGGGACATGTTTTAGCTAAACTAAACATTGATTATTAATAAAAATGAATATAAAAGTTATTTTACGAATTAAATCACATTATGAAAAAGGAAATAACAATATCCTAACCAAACATAACACGTACCGTGATTTCGTTAATTTACGCTGGAGAGTTACGGTAAATACACCCAAGTCCTAAAACATCGCTTAAATACATAATAAAATCAATTGCTATACATATATTTATTTATAAAATACCTTTCTATATCAAGCAAAATCACCAAATATGCAAAGATTTGAATGTAAACAAAACACCTGTCACACAGGAATTAGTTCCGTTGTCAACCGCAGAGGCGCTGCAATCTTAATTTCAGACGCGTATAACGCAGTTCTTATTTCACATACTCAACAGGCATTTATGGGTCCCACTGTTCAAGAACATCTTGGAAATTTCTTGCGAATTCCTCTAGCCATACAGGACCTTCAACATATGCCAACGATATCACAATTTACTGCAGTTGATGCAATAAACATCGTGTTCGATCTCCTGCAATACATTTTTCAATTACCTAGAGAAATCGCTGAGAGCGATCAAACAAAATTCCAAAGAATTTTAAAAACCAATCCCGGATTTGTAACAATGTCATCTGTTATAGACCTTTTTTAACGGTAAAGAAGTACACTTTTCTACACTAGACTTTAAGAAATTTCACATATTTTAAGTACGGCCCGATGACATCTGTTGACGTTGAACGGTCCTTTCCTCATTATAAATGGATTTTTAATGATAGGTGGCAAAGGTTAACTTCAGAACATTTAGAACAAATAATATTAATAATATAATTTTACATTCGTTACAGGTCTTGAAAAATTACATATGTATGTGGCACTTTAAGGGGTAGTGAAAAATACATGTGTGTATTTTAGTTCAAAGTTACATCCCCAATACCTCTTCTTCGAGTGAGTGTTTATAATAAAATGACCATATTAACTTTAGATATTACGAAATTCCCTAAAAAAAGTACAAGGTAAGATAAATTGTACCATACTTGCATAAAAATCTTTCCGCGCGGGCAGAGCCAACCCTGACTTTTACGTCAGCGAGATAAAATTCCCGATCTCTGCAATGACTGAACAAATAAAAAGAAACACTTACATACGAGTTGAATTGAAAACCAAAAATTTCGGTCGGTGAAAAATGGAAGTTATTGAGAAAATTAAATTAGCATCCTATGTTCAGCGGCTAGATATTATTTAGAAGGGAATATACAGGGTTGGGCAAATGTGTGGAAACACCTGATTTCTGGCTAAACTATAAGTGCGATTAAAAAATACCCCTAACAAAAGTTTTTGTAGTATTTTTATTCTATTCAGTGATGTACTTTGAATTTCAACAGATATCCTATTTTTCGAGATGTGACGTCATCGACAGTTTTTTAAAATGGATAACCCTGTATATTTTTACATTTTCAGATAGACAATTTTTCATCAATTATAGTGATATAGGGTTTGGTGGGTGTGCGGCTTGTGGTTTTTTAAATATTAAATAAAATAGTAAAGCAAAGACATGGCTGTTTACATTTTAATTATTGTCAACAGGACTATCTGATAAAAAAATATTCGTTTTTTTCTTGCCATGCTTTTTGCAAACTTTCTTTAACCGAAGTCAAATCATTCGTATTACTGTCAATTGCAGTCAATACTGTTAGAGAGTTTCGGTGTGAAATATTAACATTGTTTTTTAATTATGGCTGAGGAGCGAGCGTAGAGACGTCTGCATATACTCGTATTTCGATACGCAAATGCAGCAACGTCGGGCGCGGTTAGTACTTGGATGGGTAAGCCTCTCCAGGGAAACACAGCGTTCTCGCTCCGTCTTCTAACGGCTTGTATATCAGCGCATGCGTAGAAGGTATGTAACTATAGGCGGGGTTACATAGTGGATATACCATCCTTCGGAGGGGATGTAAAGCAGTCGGTCCCTTGTCTATTAAATGTTAGGCAAGTAAAAGATCCCTACTCTTCGATAGAGAAGAGGTTCGGCAAAATTTCCAGGTTGGGGGTAGCTCGTCTCCTGGCGTCGGTGATTGGCCTTGGTAGCGGAAATAGGCCGACGTTAAATAAGTGATTAAAAAAAAAAAAATAATTATGGCTGAACTAACTGAACGTGAAAGAATTACGTTGTTAATGATGGTTGGTTTTGGAGACAAGCAGAGATCTCTACAAGATGCATGCGATATTTTTAATGTAACATTCCCTGATAGAAATTCTCATATTTCAAAATCAACAGTTTCAAAGGTTGTGCAAAAGATTCACGAAACGTGTTAAAAATCGGTCAAAATCCGGTCAAAGTCAATCGGCTACAAATGAAGATATTTCACTCGATGTTCTTCTTAGCCTACAAGAAGAACCAAAAACTTCAGTACCAAAACTAGCCTAACATCACAATATTAGCGAGAGATCAGTAAGAAGGATATTGTCCAAAAATAAATTTCATCCGTATAAAGTACATTTAGTACAAGAATTAAATGAAGATGATCCTGATAGAAGGATGCAGTTTTGTCAGGAAATGATGGATACAATTGAAATTAATGGTAACTTTTTCAATGAAGCGACATTTTGCCTGAGTGGTTTTGTAAATCGACATAACTGTCGCTACTGGGCTGATCAGAATTCTCATTGGATGGAAGAAAGTCACACCCAATACCCTCAAAAATTAAATGTATGGGCGGGGATAATCAGAGAAAATTTAAACTCCAATCTTTATTTACAACTTTTACGCGAGCAAATTATTCCAGTATTAAATCGTTTATTTCCAAACCAGGCAAATCCTGAACGACTCTCAGATGAAATTTGGTATCAGCAAGATGGAGCTCCGCCTCATTATGGAGTTGACGTGCGTCAATACCTTAATGAAATATTTCCACAGAGATGGGTAGGTCGAAGAGGACATATTGAATTGCCACCGCGATCGCTAGATTTAAGTCCTTTAGACTATTTTCTTTGGGGTCATTTAAAATCCGTTGTCTATAGGACCAAGCCTCAGTCGTTAGAAGAGTTGGAAGATCGAATTAGGATGGCTGTTCAAGAAATATCACAGCATGCTATTCAAAACTCTTTAAGAGCTTTCGTTGATCGAATAGGATATTGTCAGGCTGCTGAAGGTTTTCAATTTGAACATTTATTATGAATATTTTCTTCGTTTCTCAATATTAAAGTGCTCAATATTTTGTAATAAGAAATTTAATTATCATTAACTAATAAATATTTATTACACTTTATTTTATTATTTTATTTAATATTTAAAAAACCACAAGCCGCACACCTACCAAACCCTATATCACTATAATTGATGAAAAATGGTCTATCTGAAAATGTAAAAATATACAGGGTTATCCATTTAAAAAAACTGTCGATGACGTCACATCTCGAAAAATAGGATAGCTGTTGAAAATCAAAGTACATCACTGAATGGAATAAAAATACTACAAAAACTTTTGATAAGGGTATTTTTCAATCGCACTTATAGTTTAGCCAGAAATCAAGTGTTTCCACACATTTGCCCAACCCTGTATACTATCCATGCATTTTTTTGAACGAGTGCAAATCTAGGTCTTTGCTAAAGATAATTGCTGTTAATTGCTGCTATCCAAGTAATGCATATTTTTCATTTTTAATAATGAATTTAACCTCGCTACGTTAAATTATGGCATATAAACTTCTATAGTGCTAATATTTTACACAGATTAACAATTTAATGGAAGCATTTAATAAGAATTATAATAAAAATCTGTACTAGTTTAGTACCCACAGTTGGACGTTGAGATTGCGAAAAGTTATATCGCACTGTAAGGTTAACGTGGTATAAGGTCATTTAACTCTCCAAATTTTGTAGCGTATTCACAAACAGAGAAATAGTTACAATTATAAATGATTCGAAGTATGTAAATTCTTGTTGATTGATTAATTTATTGATTTGCCAACGTAAGGTGGGCATTGCTGCCGATTCCGGGCATGGAGATTTGTTCCAACACGCATCCCGATCGCTAGCTGAACAGCTAAGTGCAGTCACTCAGTCGTTTATTATATATTCATGCCATGACTGGGCGGCTCCACCCGACCGACCAACGGACGATCCATCCGCGCCAATATTCTTGACTAATGATGACGGTCTCGGATGATTAGGGGTCGAGCTTGAGCTCTTTGCCCCAATCATCGCTGTAGACCTGGATCGGCCTCGTAAGGGGTGGGCCTTTTTCGCCTATCCTCCCCGCAAATGCGGACGGTATATTGGCGATGTTAGCAAACCTCCCCTGGTCCTGGCTGTTGGACCCTGCCAGCTGGGTCGTTTCTTCTGGCGCTCTTCTGTCTTGGTCTTCTCTCTTCGCTGGCATGTATAGGCTCCCGGGAGCGTCTTTCGTCTGTCGTGAGAGGGAACGGCTGTTACCGAGCCCTCTCGGAGTTTCAAAGGGATTTGGGGGGTGTTGACTAGTCGGAAGCCCAGGGTTCCAATTGGCATCATGTGCTCCGATTTCGTCGGAAGGAAGTGTGAACTGTGTAGTTCAGGATTGTGTTCGGCCAGAGACGCTACGATCCATCCGCGTGCCGAAACAAACATGGGATGCTTTTTACTTCCCTCGCATACCGAAGGGAAGTATTGTATTCGAGAAAAAATCACCCTCCGAGATCTTTTCGGATTTTGACGTTTCAGATCATGTAGATTACGAAAATATAGGTTTTCAATTCCGTCAGTATGTCTGTCTGTCTGTCTATCTGTTGGTGCATTAACTAAAAAACTACTTGACGGAGAACAGTAAAATTTGGTAGGTAGCTGACGCTGTCAGCGACTAAATGGTTAAACTTTCACTGGAAAATATACAGGGTGGACAGTCTAAAGGGATTAAATATAAAAAAAAAAAAAATTGCTCAAATTTAAAATTTCCATGTTTCATGGCATTCTAAACCTATTTCAGAAAAAAAATTGAAGTATTTATTAGCAACATTTTAGAAAAAAAATTATCACCAAAATAGATGGAAACATTTTTTTCTTTGATCAAATTTGAAATTTCCACGTTTCATGGAATTCTAAACCTATTTCAAAAAGTTTTGAAATTTTTTTTACCAACATTTTTGAAAAATATTTTATCACCAAAATAGATGGAAAATTTTTTTTCTTTGTTGAAATTTAAAATTTCCACGTTTCATGGCATTCTAAACCTATTTCAAAATACATCCCTTCGGCATGCGAGGGAAGTAAAAATTTTGAAAAATTTGTTTACCACTAAAATAGATGGAAAAAAATTTCTTTATTGCAAATTTAAAATTTCCACGTTTCATGACATTCTAAACCTATTTCGGAAAAAAAATAGGTTTTTTTTTACAACTTTGTTACCACTAGAATAGATTTTTTTTATTTAAAATTTTCATATTTCATGGCATTCTAAGCCTATTTCAAAATAAATTTTGTTTTTGGAAAAATTAGTTCTTTTTTACCACTACTATAAAATGAAAAAAAAATGTTTGCTTAAATTTAAAATTTCCACGTTTCATGACATTCTATACCTATTTTAGAAAGAAAAAAAATTGAACATATTTTTTACTATTTTGAAACAAACTTTTACCACTAGAAGAGATGGAAAAATTTTTTCTGTGCTCAAATTTAAAATTTTCACGTTTCATGGCATTCTAAACCTATTTCAGAAAAAAAATTGAACATTTTTTTTACCAACATTTTTGGAAAATTTTTTACCACTAAAATAGATGGAAACAAATTTTTTCTTTGTTCAAATTTAAAATTTCCGCGTTTCATGGCATTCTAAACCTATTTAAAAAAATCGGTACTATAGAATAGATGAAAAAATTATTTTTGCTCAAATTCTACAGCCATTTCGAAAAAAAAAATTGGAATGTTGCTACCATTTTGGAAAATTTTTTCCACTAGAATAGATGGAAAATTTTGTTTTTTTGCTGAAATTTAAAATTTCTGTGTTAAAAAAAAATGTGAACATTTTTTTACCATTTTGGCAAAAAATTTTACCACTAGAATTGATGAAAAAATTTTTGTTTAGCCTAAATTTGAAATTTCCACGTTCCATGGCATTCTAAATCTATTTGGAAAAATAATTTGAAGTTTTTTTTTAAAAACTTTGTAATGTTTTTTACCACTACTATAGAATAGAAGGAAACATTCCCTTTTGCTCAAATTTAAAACTTCCACATTTCATGACATTCTGAGCCTATTTCAGAAGAAAAAAAATTTGAAAATTTGAAAATTCCAGCATTTTTGGAAAATTCCAAAAAATAATTAATTTTTTAACCACTATTGTACTTCTACTCCATTACGTGAATGTGGAATTGACAATGTGACAGATGGCAATAATATTTGGCATATGCACCTATTATACTTTTATTGGAAAATGTACAGAGTGGTCATCCCAAGAAATAATTCAACTATGGTGGACATTTGTAAAGGTATTTGCGTAAGCCTTCCATATTTGGCACCTGTTATTTAGTATTGAATTTTTGCTGTTGGATGAGCACTCTCTATATCTTTTGACCAAACGTTATCAGGTTTTCTTTGTAATAATAGTGATAACTATATTTCGATTATTATTCTCAATGTTATTTCGTAATTAACAATTTTTTAGACTGACTGCCATGCACAACCCAACTAGCACCAAAGTGACAGTAACTGAGATAGGAACTTCGTATGAGTAACCATTACGTAATTGCGACTAAATTTACGACTTTGGTGTAAAAATAACTTCATTTGACTACAGTCCCTGTCTCGTAGTTTCTACCACTAATGATTACTTTATAGTTATGCAACTTCTACGTAGCTTTCGTGGTACATGGGAACGTGGTAGTTACCAGTGGGACGACTTTCGGGTTTTCAGAACTTGAAGGTGGTAAACTATAGTAGCAGCGACTAACTCGCATCACTGAAATGTGGCTTCAAAGTTGCAATCACCTTCAAGTAGCTTTAATAGTTGCCGCGACGTTCTGGGAACCTTCACTATTTTTTTCAAGTAGTGGAACTTGTAAGTAATATTCATAGGTGTTAATGACGTTACTGCTACCTACAGAACTGTGTACGGCTACTACACATCACCTCTGAAATTTACCATGAAGTAAATTTCCCCATCTAGTTCCCAATGTTGACCATAGATAAAGTTAATGCAACAAACCTAACCTATATAATATGTTTGCTAACCTAGACGAGAATTATATGCTGCTATATTATGGTATGCAACATTTTATGTTCAAAATAAGGCAACGAAATTTAATTTTTCAACACAGTTTTATTACACCTACCTTTTCTTCTATGTTATCTATCACTGTAATTCCAACAAAAACTAGAATATATTCTTGGGCATCATTTTGCACTGTGTTTATGATCGATTTTTTATTTAGTAATTTTGAGTAATTAATTTTTTAGTATTTCCATAAATATATTTTATAAAGTGTATACCGTCCGCCTATTACATTGGACTATTGTAATATTGTATTGTATTTTTGTATTTTAATGTTTTATTTTTAACTTAATTAGTTAGGTAAGTGATTTATAAGGTTAAGTGTAAGAATAGCCACATGGCTAAACTTCGCCTTGTAAATTGCTATTTGTAATGTACTTGTAAATGTACATCTTTGAATAAAGCCGTTTATTATTATTATTATTATTAATAGTATATTATACCAACAAGGTTTATGTTTATTAAGTCGTTGATATATGGCTGCAACAGCACGTTAGAGTCTCGAATAGATCTCGATAGAGTCTCGAATTCGAATATTTTTATTATTTATTATCAGCATCCTTAATATTATTAATTTATATAAAACGTGACGTGACGGAGAAGTATTTGGGGGGGGGCAAGCATGACAATGTGTGACACGGGGGGGTCGAAAAGTGGCAAAAGAAACGTGACAAACGTCCCCTTACTTACAAAAAAACTGCGAAGAGTATCCTATATAATGTGCAACAATTGTATAAATAATGCAGTAAATCGGCGAAGAGTATAATAGCTACTTGTGGCTAAACAAATTCCTCCCAAGAATATCATAAATTACATTTTTTCAGGTAGAAGGAACTTCATATCGACCTGGATGGCCTACTTTGTCTAATAAAACCTACAATTAATTGTAATTTTGATGATTGTGAAACAGTGTTAAGACGACAATGATTAAGCAAGCATCCTGTATAAAAATTCCCTTTGACATATAAACATAAAATTACGAAAATTCCATTTGAACTTTTATAAAATAACTCACTCACTAATAGTGATATTAATCGGACGATTAGAATATAATGAACGTTTTTTGTTCAATTATTTATCGGTAATTACAGAAAGCCATTAGACTTTTAATGAGTTTTTTGTAGCTAAACAGTGTTTCAATCGTTATCGTTAAATACACGATAATACATATATTTTTAGTAATAGGGTGCTGTCATGCAAGTCTAAATATATCGACAATGTAAAGAAACGTGGAAATTCATTCAAATTAATCAAGATCTAGAAGTATTGAATTTCCAACTATATTAATAGGAACCGCAGGAAATAAAATAATTTTTTCGAAGTATTGATATAAAACTTTTATATACCGGGTAACTCGTTTAAATATGAAGCAATCCTGTACATTTTTTCTATTTTTTAGTCGATTAGAATATACAGTGTGGACCCACTGTGAATGGAAGCGGCCCTGTAAAAAATGTGTTAATTATACAAGTTTAAAGCAATTTCTATAAAAAACCTCTATGACAAAAATTCAGAAATTAATTTGAGTGGTCAAGGGCTATTACGACCTTCCCAACTAGCATCAAAGTGACAGTAACTGAGACAGGAACTTCGTATGAGTAACCATTACGTAATTGCGACTAAATTTACGACTTTGATGTAAAAATAACTTCATTTGACAAATCTACAGTCCCTGCCTCGTAGTTTCTACCACTAATGATTACTTTATAGTTATGCAACTTCTACGTAGCTTTCGTGGTACATGGGAACGTGGTAGTTACCAGTGGGACGACTTTCGGGTTTTCAGAACTTGAAGGTGGTAAATTATAGTAGCAGCGACTAACTCGCATCACTGAAATGTGACTTCAAAGTTGCAATCACCTTCAAATAGTTTTAATAGTTGCCGCGACGTTCTGGGAACCTTCACTATTTCTTTAAAGTAGTGGAACTTGTAAGTAATATTCATAGGTGTTAATGCCGTTACTGCTACCTACAGGACTGTGTACGGTTACTACAAAGTGTACATTACCTCTGAAATTTACCATGAAGTAAATTTCACCATCTAGTTCCCAATGTTGACCATAGATAAAGTAATGCAACAAACCTAACCTACATATGTTTGCCTAACCTAGACTAGAATTATATGCTGCTATATTATGCTATGCAACATTTTATGTTCAAAATAAGGCAACGAAATTTAATATTCCAACACAGTTTTATTACATCTACCTTTTCTTCTATGTTATCTATCACTGTAATAGTATATTATACCAACAAGGTTTATGTTTATTAAGTCGTTGATATATGGCTGCAATGCTGCATACAAATAAATTGCGACAGCTGATAGGTTTTTCAATGTGAAGTTAGGTAAATGATAAACAGCAAAAGCTAGGAACGCGTTCAGTCTAGACCTCAACGTACGGCTAACACGTACATTCCGAATCAATATCGGGAAAAATGTCACCATGAAGTGGCAGCGGCAACTTTGAAGTGGTAATTTGTGGTAGTCACAACTTTGCTACGACTTTGAAGTGATGCTACAGTTCCATTCGCAGATTTGTGGTAAATATAACTTTAAAGTTACGTATTTGCAGTTTTCGTCACTATCACCAAGTAGAAATTACTTTCAAGTAGCATTTCTTGGTGAAAACGACCTTAAACCGGCTTTAAGTCACATTTTCTGAAATACGCCATGTTGATGGCCAAAATTATCGACGCCATTGTTATAACACATGAACCATAATTTCACAATTGACTAATTTAATTTATCGCCATTTCTTCACCAAATACAACAAATTAATACATAAAAAGTAATGTTAAGTTCCGAAGAACAATAAAAAATAGGTTTCGGTATCTAGTGTGTCGTATTCTCGCATGACATTATGTATTTTAAAAACAATATTTTCATTAAAAAATGCAAATTTTAAAGGCGCGTGGTTAGATTCGGACGTTTTATTATTATGTTTGTCAATAAAATTGCATTCGTTTTAATTGTGACCCTTAGACCATTGGAAATAAATAGCACAAGTTTTGCTGTCTTAATATTACCTTCTGATATTCTATTAAATTTCTGAGTTAGGGAAATGAACAAGAACAAGAATCATATGTAAGATTGAAACATAAATATAATAAAATCGGTTGCAAGACAAAGAAGGGGCAACATCGATTTGAAAGAGTAGGGTGTGGTAAAGTTTTCTGAAAGTTGCGGCGTCTATGCCGCCACGTCGCGCTCCGTAGCAACAACGTCATTGGAACGTAGCCAGACAAGTTCCAGTAACGTGGCTGGAACGTTATCGTCACCAAAAAATATTCCCCATTTTGGTCATAAACACGTATTAGGAACGTTCCTATTACGTGCCTGTGACTAGTACCAAAACACTTTAAAGTGCCTACAATAGTCATTACTACGTTCCCGCGACTAATTGTGCTAGTTGGATTTTCTCTGTCAAAAATGGATACAATTGAAAACCATCTGTGTTTTTATAGTTTATATACATATTTTCAATTCGGTTAAAATTCGATAATACATATTTGTTTTAATGGGATGTTTCCATAAAATACTGCCTACATTCATCTTCCTCTTCTCATGATACTACAGTCTCGCATTGGACCCTGACCTCCTTTAACCTTTGCCTCCATCTGCTTCGGTCCTTCGCTGCTCCCTGCCAGTTTCTTATGCCAAGTAATTCTTCTGCATCATTTTGTATGTTATCCCACCAGCGGCAGCGGGTCTTTGGTCGTCCCCTGTGCCTATTGTCTATGATTTGCCCCCTCATGATCCTTTTTGGCACCTGATCCTCGCTTATTCTCTCAACGTGTCCCGCCCATCTAAGCCATTGTACCTAGATGTAGTCAACTATGTTTATATCACTATGCAGTTGTATCAATTCATAGTTGCATCTAATCCGCCAGCCTTCATCTTCTCTCACTGGGCCATACACCCTTCCTTCTGAGAACTTTCCATTCAAAAACGGCTAACATGACTTCAGTTTTCTTGGTGAGGATCCACGTTTCACATCCGTAGGTGACAACTGATCTTATTAGATTTTTGTATATGGCCACTTTGGCGTCTCTCTGAATCAGTTTGGATTTCATGGTTTCGTGTAGTGCATAGAGAGCCCTGTTTCCTTTCTTAATCCTGTTTCTTATTTCCGCTGTTAACTCGTTGGTCTCGTTTACCTTGCTACCTAGGTATGTGGACTCTTGTGCTACCTCTATGTTATTTTCACCAATATCCCATTATGTCCTAATCTCCTTTCTATTCTGGTTACCAATGCCTTTGTGTCTTCTTCCAGCTGTTCATGTTTCTCCCTAGTTGCTCGTTTTGATCTTCCATCAACTAAATACGTTATTATTTGTTGTTCCTTGTTTATGATGGACCTGTTTGTATTTATTTCCATTGCCCCTATTACCTTGTTTAGTGCCACAGTATGGATGCTAGTCCGACTCTCTGTCGTAGTCCTTGTGTTAGGTTTATTAGTTTTAATGGTATTCCTGCTTTCTCCATTGCAAGGTATAGTACGTCTCTACATGTACTGTCATACGCCTGTTCGAAATCAATGAAAACCTGATATGTGCTCACATCAAATTCCCAAGTTTTTTCGATTACCTGGCGGACTGTGAATAGTTAGTCAATGGCGGACCTATTGTTTCGGTATCCTCCTTGATACTCCCCGAGACCTTCTTCCACATAGGCGGTTATTCTTTGTCGCAGGATATTTGTGAATATTTTGTACGCCGTGCACAGGAGTGAGATTCCTTTATAGTTCTCTCTCCTTAGTTTTTCTCAATTCTTATATATTGGGCAAATTAAGGCTGTTCCCATTCTCTTGGCATCTTCTCTGTGTTCCATATTATCACCATCATCTTGTGCAGGACTTTAAGGATTTCTTCCCCTCCGTACTTTATTATCTCTGATGGGATGTTGTCTACCTCAGGTGCTTTATTATTCTTCAATCTCCGAATGCTACACTCTACTTCGCTTAATGTGGGCTTTTCTGTTATCGGTTGTGCCGCATTCTGCAGTGGTTATACGCTACAACATTTGGTCTATTCAATAGCTCTTCCATTACTCTGGGTTTACAAAGATTTCTCCTGCGACACTTTTACACAGCTTTTCTTTGGGCTGGTATCTATTTTCTGCGTTCCTTATGCTCTTGTAGCATTTCCTTGCTTCTCTTACATCGTTGCTTTCCTATATTTCTTTCAGCTGCTCATTTATATGTTCCCGTTTTTTCCTCTGCATATTTTCATGGCTTTTCTTCTTACTCTGTCGTATTCTAGCTTCATCGTCTTCGTTGTCCTATGCAGCATTTCTTTTCTTGTTATCTTCCATTCGTCATCGAACCGATCGTTTCTCTCTGCTCCCTCTTTGAGTTCTATTATCTCTTCTGCGGCTCCTATAATGTCATAACCTTTTTTACTGCATTCCACAAGTTTTCGGCTGTGTTAGCTATTTCTCCTTCATTATGTTCCATTATTCTTGGTTCTGTTCCGATTTTCTCACTATTCTAACTGGAACAAAACTGAAAAAAAATAAAAAATGAAAAAAAAATCGGTAAAGGTATTTACACAGAACTTCCCTCGTTATTTGTGCATGGCCACTCTAAAAAATTAATAATTACGAAATGACATTAGACATGAAAGTATAATAGGTGCATATGCCAGATATTTTTGCCGTCTGTTATATTTTCAATCCAACATTCACGTAATGGAGTGGAAGTATAGTGGTGGTTAAAAAATTTCAATTTTTTTAAATTTTTCAAAAATGTTGGTAAAAAAATTTTCAAATTGTTTTCTTCTAATATAGGTTTAAAATGTCAAACGCAGCAATTTTAAATTAGAGCAAAAAGGAAAGTTTCCTTCTATTCGATGGTAGTGGTAAAAAAAGTTTAAAACTTAAAAATTATATAACATTTTTTTTTAAATAGGTTTAGAATGCTATGAAACGTGAAAATTTTAAATTTGAGCAAAAAAAAAATGTTTCCATCTATTCTAGTGTTAAATTTTTTTCCAAATTTATAACAAAATGTTGCAAACATTTTTTTTCCGATATGGCTTTGGAATGTCATGAAACGTGGAAATTTTAAATTTGAGCAAAAAAAATTTTTCGTCTATTCTATAAATAGTAGTGATAACTAGATTAAAAATGTTCTCATTTTTTTTTTTCATTTTTTTTCAAAAACATTTTTAAATTTGTTTGAATAGTTTTAGAATGCCATGGAAACGTGGATAGTTTAAATCTGAACAAAGAAAAAAAAATCTATCTTCGTGGTACCTAAAATTTTTTTAAAATAGTAAGTAAAAAAAATTCTAATTTTTTTTTAAATAGATTTAGAACGCTATGAAACGTGGAAATTTTAAATTTGACGAAATAAAAAAAAATTCCATCTATTTTAGTGGTAAAAAATTTTTAAAAAATTTTTATTTGAAGCAGGTTTAGAATGCCATGAAACGTGGAAATTTTAAATTTGAAGAAAGGAAAAAAATTTTTTCATCTATTTAAGTAGTAAAAAATTTTTCAAGTGGTAAAAAAAATTTTGAATTTTTTTTTTTTAATTTGGCTCAGAATGCCATGAACCGTGGAAATTTTAAATTAGAAGAAAAAAAAACTTTTCAATTATTTTAGTAGTAAAAATTTGTGGTGTTGGTGAAAAAAATTTTCAAAATTTTTTTTTCCCGAAATATGATTAGCGCGTCATGAAACGTGGAAATTTTAAATTTGAGCGAAAAAAATTTTTTTTCACTATTTATTCCGTTTAGACGGTCCACCCTGTATATTTTCCAGTCAAATTTCTACCATTTCTGCGCTGACAGTAGCGTCAACTACCCACCAAATTTGACTGCTCTCCGTCAAGTATTTTTTTAGTAAATGCACCAACAGACAGACAGACAGACAGACTGACGGAATTGAAAAACCTATATTTTCGTAATCTCCGTGATCTGAAACGTCAGAATCCGAAAAAATCTCGGAGAGTGATTTTTTCTCGAATACAATACTTCCCTTCGGTATGCGAGGGAAGTAATAAAAACACGTTTTTAAACACAAACTGAAACTGTTAAAATATTCACTAAAATATAAAATATAAAATAATGTTAATTGATCACAATAATTATGTTAATAAACGTTAAAGCCTGCGGCGCCTGATGACTAAAATTGTCTGTTTTTCCGGCGCCCCACATTTTACTTCCACATCCACGTAGTGGATTGGAAGTATAGTAATCGTAAAAAAAAATTCAAAAATTTCTTTTCTTGAAATACGTTTAGAATGTCATGAAATGTCGAGATTTCAAATTGGAGCGAAACAAAATTTTCTGTCTGTCTGTCTGTCCGGAACGGTTTAAGATATTGACTTGAAATTTTGTGCACGCATACAGGGTGTTTCACTTAAAAGTCCCCAGGCCATTATCTCTAAAACTAATAAAGGTATTTTATTTTTGTAAATGGCAGATGATTGATACCAAAGAAAGGTTTAAATAACGGTGATTAGAATTTTTCCTCAACAGCACACAGAGATGGCGCTGCGATGCAAAACTATTTTTTGATGGCTGGAACCTTGAAACATAAGTCATGTGATTAAACAATAATTTGTGAATAATTTTGATGGTATAGAAAATTTACAAAAAACAAGCCGTTTTGGAGTTACATGAGTTTCTTTCATTAATGCCAGTACACGTGAATTTTGATAAATCCCTATAATTTATTTATTATTTATTATAGAATATTGGTTACCAAACACTTTTTTTCAAGATAAGGAAAGTGATATAATACACTATCATAAAATTATGTTTACCACTTCCGGCCAAACCGGAACTAACATGATGAACCAATATCCATATGTTCCTACATATTACATTTTTTTTTCTAATAACGTTTCTAATAAAACGGCTCCCAAAACTTAAAGTAAGTAAGACAACAAAGAAAATACACACTAATTTAGAATGGTAATGAAAAATCTACTTAAGAGATATTAGTAGGCTTTGATTTAATTTTAAGTTTGACAGTTATTAAACAAAGTTTGTAGTTGGTGCATTTCAATCATAGTTTCAAACAGAAATAGTGTACTTAGAAACAATTCAAATAAAATTAATCCAAATAAGGCAATAAAAAAAAATAAATTTAAAAAATGGTTAGATACACCAATGAAGATAAGTTAAATATGATTTTAATATACGGTGAATGCAAAAGAAATTCCCGACAAGCAAAACGATTGTTTTGTTTACGATTTCCAAATAGACCTACACCCGATAAAAAAACATTTATCATGCTGTTTAAAAATTTAAGAAACTGGGGTAGTTTTAAGAAAACTATTCGTAACAGAAATAGGCCAGTTAGAAACGATGAAAATACAGCCTTGGTGTTAAATAGTGTTGTCAACAATCCTCAATGTTCTCTCCGGAAATTGGCATCGGAAACTAATCTGTCGATATCTTCGTGCCATAGAATATTACAGTCAAATAAATACCATCCATACAAATTAAAATTGATCTATCATTTAAGGCCTGGTGATTATGAACGAAGATTACATTTTCTAGCTGAATTTTCAGTTCTTTCTGAAGAATGCCCAAATTTAAAAAAAAATGTGCTCTGGAGCGATGAAAGCCGTTTTCACAACAACGGAGTTGTGAGTAAGCATAACTGCCGATACTGGTCACAAAATAATCCTAGATGGATGAGAATGACCCGAAATCAGGTAACTTTTGGAGTTAACGTGTGGTGTGGAATATTAAATTCATATATTATTGGACCATATCTATTCCATGGGACTTTAAATGGAAGAAAATATGAGATATTTTTGAGAAATATATCGTCAGGATTATTAGAGACTATCCCTCATAACCAGGAGAATATTTGGTTTCACCAAGATGGTGCACCACCCCATAACTCAGTACTAGTCAAAGATTGTCTTAATGAAATGTCCCTCAGAGATGGATTGGTACTAATGGAGTAGTGAGATGGCCAGCACGATCACCTGACTTGACTCCATTAGATTTTTACCTTTGGGGGTATTTAAAAAGTGTAGTGTACATTGAACCCATTGCGGATATGGCCGATTTGTATAATAAAATATATGCAAGTGTTGCTGCTATAAATAGACATACGTTACAAAAAGTTTGCGATGAAGAGTTACTGAAACGGTACAATATGTGTATTCATGAAGAAGGGAGAAATTTTGAACATTTAATATAATAAGTACCTACTAATAAGAAAGAAATTAGTTTAATTTCATTTTTAATAATATTTCGATAGTTTTTAAATGTTTGTTTATAAAACTTTTGTTTACGTTCTTTACTGAATTGTTAATATAAATTTAGCCCATTCTAAATTAGTGTGTATTTTCTTTGTTGTCTTACTTACTTTAAGTTTTGGGAGCCATTTTATTAGAAGCGTTATTAGAAAAAAAAATGTAATATGTAGGAACATATGGATATTGGTTCATCATGTTAGTTCCGGTTTGGCCGGAAGTGGTAAACATAATTTTATGATAGTGTATTATATCACTTTCCTTATCTTGAAAAAAAGTGTTTGGTAACCAATATTCTATAATAAATAATAAATAAATTATAGGGATTTATCAAAATTCACGTGTACTGGCATTAATGAAAGAAACTCATGTAACTCCAAAACGGCTTGTTTTTTGTAAATTTTCTATACCATCAAAATTATTCACAAATTATTGTTTAATCACATGACTTATGTTTCAAGGTTCCAGCCATCAAAAAATAGTTTTGCATCGCAGCGCCATCTCTGTGTGCTGTTGCGAAAAAATTCTAATCACCGTTATTTAAACCTTTCTTTGGTATCAAACATCGGCCATTTACAAAAATAAAATATCTTTATTAGTTTTAGAGATAATGGCCTGGGGACTTTTAAGTGAAACACCCTGTATATTGTAACGAAATCTGGAACTGGATTGTTTTTCGAAGATATCCAGTGAAGGGTTGGGGGATAAATAGAGGTAATTAGGGGGAATATGTAAAGCCAGCTGGTAAGAGTACAGAAACTTGAAATTTGATGTATGTACTACAAGCCAAGGCCTCAATAAAAAAAAATTTCAACCCCTACCGCCCCTACTCCATTATTAAAGGGGTTGATAAAATAAAATTTAGATATTCATTTGAAATTTGGTACACGTATGTATTATAACGACATCTGGAACTAGATTTATATTTTGAGATGATTCCGTTGAAGGGTTGGGGGTTAAATAGGGGAATATAGGTAAAGCAAGTTGGTAAGAGTACAGAAACTTGAGATTCGGTGTATGTACTAGAATCCAAGGCCTCAGATTATTTGTAATATTTTTTAACCCCCCGCCACAACTACTCCATTATTAAAGGGATTGATAAAATAAAATTGAGATATTCACTTGAAATTTGGTACACGTGTGTATTATAACGACATCTGGAACTAGATTATATTTTGAGATGATTTCGTTGAAGGGTTGGGGGTTAGATAGGAGTAAATAGGGGAACATAATTAAAGCAAGCTGGTAAGAGTACAGAAATTTGAGATTTGATGTATATACTAGAAACCAAGGCCTCAAACTTTTCTATGACATCTGTCCTAAATATTATTAAAATTTTATGACCAATAATTTCCACATACTAGAATATAAATCTAATAGAGGTGTTTCCTTTAAAGTGACTTGGATAAAAAATCTGGATGTAGAAGTAGTGATTCCTTAGGCAGCGGCTTTTACGTTTATTAACATAATTATTGTTATTATTAACATTATTTTCTTCTTTTTCGTGCAAATTTTAAACTGTTTCAATTCGCGTTTAATGTTGCATTTTTATTTATTTTTTTAAATTATTTATTTATTCATAGATTACTCTTCTGCTGTTTACCAAATCCTATAAAGAATAAATATTACAATTATAAGCAAACGTAAAATATCTCACTTTAAATTATATGACTTATTTTACATCGTTCCACTTTTTCGGACGCCTATGATAGTTTATTGTAATCGCTTGAACGAGGTTGTCATATCATATTTTTTGTTGTCCTTTACGAGTAGGTCGAATTTGAAATGGAAACTAATAAGTGGTAGCGAACATTATAAATTGAATAAGTTCATGTTGTAGGTAGAGAGAACGTTGAACTCCGTCAGCTGGTACAGCAAAAGTAATGAGGCGGAGAGAAGTGGTTGCAAAATGTTGATTTAAAAACGAGTAAGGATATATAGGGAAATGGGTTTATTTCGAGGCACAAAATCACTTTACGTCGCTGATTACTGCGATATTTGTACAAGCCCAAGATGAAGCTAGTTGATAACTAGAATAATAGACCAAGAGCCGTGTGTTATTCAAGTCTACGAAACTCCACCTGCTTGGAGAAAGAGCACGGAAGGAGGTGGTAAAAATTAACACTTTTAAAACGTAAAATTTTGGGTACCAAAGAGTAGGAAAAACTTGATCCAAGGATTTCCAAGGCTACCGCGGACGATGGTAGCACTTTGATTTGGTAAAATATTCCCCAAATTTTGGAGCGATGGGGAACCATTCGAAGTATGACTTTTCTGATGTATTTTTATGCAAAATTAAATAATTGTCCTATCCAAAGAAGGATCCTGGGGGCTACAAAATGTTATTCACCAAAAACTGTAAAAATTTTGAATTAAAATCAGTCCAAATAAAAAAAATAATAAAATAAGTCAAATTAATCAAATGACGTAAGTCTCTGAAAAATCATTCTTTGGACCTGAAATAACTCATACTTTGAGTTCAAGGATGTGCGATGCTCCAAACCGTCTTAAGATGAAGTAGTTGTAAATATTACAGATGTCGCGTATAATTATTCTTACTTTACTTATTTACCCCTCCCAACTATTCAATGCAATATCCTGAAAACATAATCTAGTTCCAGATCTGATGTAACACACCCATGTACCAAGTTGCAAGTCAATATCTTAACTGTTAACTAACTTCTTTAATAATGGAGTAGAGGTGATGATGAGGGTGGCAAATGTCAAAGAAAAATTGAGGCTTTGGCTTCTAGTATATACATCAAATCCCAGGTTTACTTTTTTCCCCTATTTACTCTTTCTTATACGTTCAACGGAATAAGTGCAAAATATAATCTAGTTTCAGATCTCGTTATGATACATACGTGAACCAATCTTTATGTCAAAATAAACCGTTCCGGAGGAATCGCTTGCACAAACAAATACAGACAGACAGATCGATAGATTTTTTTTGCTCAAATTTAAAATCTCGGCGTTTCATGACATTATAGACTTATTTCAACAAAAAAAAAATTATTTAGGATTACTATACTTCCACTCCACTACGTGAAAATATATATTTTGAATTTGAATAGAATAGAATAGAAAATTCACCAATGATGGATATACATTTGGTACACTTGGTAAGTCAACACATCTATAAATAAAAATGTATACTCACAAACTGAAACTTACATATGTATACATACATATATACACACACATATAAATCAGGGAAATGTATTATTATTATCGTGCGAGCAGATCTGTGGAATCCGCAGCACTCAGGCTTGTCGGCCCAGTGCTCTCCACAAAGGATAGCAGTCTATTCCATGGTTGATCCCGTAATTCCTCCAGCTGTAAAAATTGCCTTTGGAGATGCCTATTTCTTAACGCACCTAAGGGTGCACAACTGCATATGATATGAGTGGTGGTTTCATCCTCCACTCCACACATCCTACAAATAGGGCTGTTTTTCAACCCCATTGTGTGAACATGTTTGTTCAGAGGACAGTGTCCTGTTAACAAGCCTACTATCCGTCTCATTTTTTCTCTATCGAGCCCAAGCAGCCACTTAATGGTTGAGTCAGTCGAGGGCCCCTTTATATGAAACCTCGACTGCCTCATTCCAGGGGCCTGAGTCCAATAGTTGCTGAACCTTGCAGTGGCCCAGTCTCGTAACTCTGATTGAATCAGACTTATGGCCAACCGAAGGCTGGCTCAGGGCCAGGGAATGGAGTTATTGCTCCTTCTTCCGCCAATCGGTCTGCTTCTTTGTTGCCCTCCACACCTCTGTGACCGGGCACCCATATGAGTTTGACAGAGTTGTGTTCGCACAGTTATGTCAAAATATTCCGACAGTTTAAAACTAGTCTTGAGGTCACTTTGTTTGACACAAGAGCCCTCAAGGCTGCTTGGCTGTCGCTACATATATAAATAAGTTTGTTGGCGATACCTCTCCTGAGATTCTCGCTTGCACACACCAATATGGCATATACTTCTGCTTGGAATACACTAGGATACCTTCCAAGTGGCACCGATATACGAGCCCTTGGTTTGCAGCCATGTATGCTAGCACCAGTTCCCTTCTGAGCCTTAGATCCGCCTGTCTACCACTCGAGACCTTTGGGACTCGGAAGACGGTTTTTATCGCGCTCCCAGTCCTCTAGACTGGGAAACACCGCTGAGTACGGAATAGTGAAATTATAGGCAGGGAGACACCGGTCATCCTCCGCTTGGGTAATGACCCGGTCCCTTACCGGCAGATCCAGGGCCTTTGTGTGCCCCCATCCCCGGCCAGTCCCATTCCACATTCCATTTTTGAATAGTCTATTTGCTGTTTTTTTAGCTTCCAGTTTCACCTCGATATGCAAGGGAGTGAGTCCAAGAATGGCCTCCATTGCTATCGTTGGAGTGGTTCTGATAGCTCCTGTAATTCCAAGGCAAGCTAGCCTTTGAACTTGACAGGTGAGCCCTAATTGTGGAGCGCTCCTGGCAGCGCCACCACACTAGTGCCGCATATGTTATTAGGGGTTTCACCATGATGGTGTATGTCCAAAGAGCAATCTTCGGACTTATTCCCCATTTTGGACTGAAGATGCGTTTGCACATCCATAAGGAGGCGCACGCTTTCCTCGTTTGAGCTTCAGCGTGGTCCTTCCATGACAGCTTGGAGTCCATAACGTGTGACCATAAGAGAAGGAAGCTGGAAGTCGCTTATTTTTCTCCTTAGGGAAATGTATATTATACAAAAAAATACATAAATACATAACAAATAAATAGCAAAATATATGCTAGAAAGCAAGGCTTCAGATTTCTTTCTAATATTTTTCAACCTTCCACCCCCAACACATCCACTCCATTATTAACATTGGTAACATAAAATTGAGATACTGACTTGCAAGTTAGTACACATATGTATTGTCATGACATCTAATTGAGATGATTCCGTTGAAGGGGTGGAAGGTAGTAGGTTGTGAATAGGGAGGGGAAAAAGTAGAGCAAGATAATAGTCTAAAACCTTAATTTTTAACGTATATGGTAGGAAAGAAAGCCTCAAATTTTTCTATGACATTTTCTCCAAATATTAAATTTCTGTCACCAATAATTTCCACATATACTAGAGTGCAAATATAGTCGAGACGTTTTCTTTAAAGTGATTGGGATAAAAAAATTTAATGTGGAATTAGTGATTCCTTAGGCAGCGGTTTTCTTTTTTGTATAACAATGTTTACTCTATGCTAATATATTGAAGGAGACATGTGAAAACTCCATCGCATAGTATATATTTACCAGGCCAGATTCATTGAGAGTATCTTTCATTTGTAACATTGCATAATAAGATTTATTTAACTGCTTACATATACCTTCAACCTGGGGATCCCAGGTTGGCTTAATATCGACATAGGTCCCTATAAATTTAGTTCTGCATAAGATGAATACAGTTCCATAGGTGGTATAGGCGGTGCATTGAAGGAATCAGTTCGAAGTAGGGAAAGAAGTAATAGTTTTCAATGCAGAACAATTTTACATAGCAGTGATAAGTGAAGCATATTAACGTCTTTTCACAGAAGATAGAGGAAACTGCTAAAGAAACTACTACTGAAACTACTGAATCAGTTCATAAAATGTTATGTGTGTTATGATGTAACGATGATGAAGCTTTCAACTATTATTATTAGTCAGTTTCTCTCCTTAGAAAGAGGTTTGGTGTACAAACAATGGACTATCAGCAAGATAGCGGCTTCTTTTTAATTTACAAGTAAATTAAGGAATTTCCTAACTGAGCTCGGTGTGTTTAGGAAGACGAATTTTTGACTTATAGTGGATGACAATATAGTGGATCTAAGCTTTTGGAGGTTTCGGAGGAGACTTTTAGGAACTAGATCTCTTGTGGATGGATACTGATTTTATCTTATTGCCACATTTTGTAAATCCCTTCAAGGACTTCACCATATTTGTTTAATTTCTCGCCATAGGAGTTATTATTATTATTCCTAGTCTTTTTCTCGGTTCTTTTTTTAACCGGCATATGATGGTTCGGTTATGCAAAACAGAGAAGAAATTCATCTTATTCTGTCATGCATTTAGGAAGTTGCCCACAATGTGGCAAGTTTGTAGAATAGCCGCTTTCTGAATCAGAGTGATGAGAGCTTTTGGAAGATCTAATTGATCCAGATGTTTACTGAGTTGCTTTGTTACTACTCCTGTTGCCGATATTATGATTGGTATTATCCGAACGTGGTTTAACTCCCAGATATGTTGGATCTCTATTGCCAGATTTTGATACTTATCGATCTTTCCCTTTTCTGTTTTTTGGAGGTTGCTGGTCAGTGGGCAGCCAATGTCAACAAGGGTGGCTGTCTTGTTTAATTTGTCGATAATTACTATATCTGGGCGGTTGTAGTCCACGGTTCGGTCTGTAATTATTGGTCTATCCCAATATAATATGGTGTCTTCCGATTCCAAAACTGCAGCAGGTGAGTATTTATAAAATGGGGGTAAAATTATTATTTTTTTTTTTTTTTTTTTTTTTTGTTAAAAACCAGTCACCCTTCTCTGTGGCTCCGATTCTCACCGAGGGGAGCTGGTAGTACCGGCAGCCACTCCCCACACCGTGGGGTAAGTGACTACTGGGTCCGGGAATCGTGTGCCCTGAGTAGACGTAGCGAACCGAGGATGACGGCCTATTATTATTATTATTATTATTATTATTATTATTATTGTTATTTTAATTTTTCTTTCACAGTCTTGCTGGTTGGTATTCTACATCAGTAGGGAAGAAATTTATCTTATCCTACTGTGTTTAAAAATTTTCTTGTTATATGGCATGTTTGGAGAATCACACTTTTCTGAATTATGTGGCTTAGGTTAATTGATAAGCCCAGTCGTTTGATGTTATTGAGAAGTTGTTTGGTCATTACTCCTTCGACAGAGATGATTATTGGGATAGTTTCCACAGTGCCGAGGTTCCATATATGCTTAATTTCAATGGCTAGGTCTTCATACTTCCTAATTTTCTCATTCTCCGTCTTTGACAAATTGTGTGTCAGTGGACATCCTATATCGATTATAACAGCCCTTTTGTTTCGTTTTTCAATTAGTACTATATCTGGCCTGTTGTAAGCCACAGTTCTGTCAGTTATAATCGGTCTATTATTATTATTATTATTATTAATTGTAATTTAGAAGTGTGAGCTACCATGTAATATCCCATCCTCAGTCTCATATCAGAGATAACACACCTGCTCTGCTGTATTATTTTCAATTGTACGTTTCCTTTATTATGTGTCACCTCAATCACAAGCAATTTGTATTTAACACCAGTAAATATAAATTGATCCACATCTGATCGACTTTAAATGTATATGCATTATTACCAAGTGTTTAGATCTAGTTAAGTGAATGCAGAACATTAAATTTACTAGCGTTCAATCGAGTGTGGGAGAGTTTAAATAGTACTAAAAACTACGGAACATCTGGTGCCCACTGTCCGTCTCATTAATAGTAACTTATTTGGTCTAGAAAATACACTCTAGACCTATCTGATATGCGCTCTATCCAGCTGTGCTCTCGTACAGTCAGGTCCGTACACTCACAATCGAAGTATTATTCCTTCTATCTCGATCACCATCTGAATAAATTTCGCTGTTTTCAATTGAAGGCGTGTTACCGATCGTTGACCCAGTACTCGCCCAATTTTCTGCCGTTTTAGCAGTCGGTCAGCCGAAAATGGGTATTTGAAAAAAGCACACGTGGAGAGTTTTTTAAATAATTTTTTTATGCAAACTTTTGTTTGTGTGAGTAGTGATTTGGTATGGTAATGCTTATTTGCATATTCAGATGAATATTAATTTATTAATAATTTATTAATAAATTTATGTGCTAGTTCCGAAGAATTATGTTTTTGGAGAGTAAATTAGTTTTATTCCCCAAAACTAGGGCCGACTGAAAAATATCAAAACTTTTTTTCAAGTCGTAATACGGAAAAGTCGCGCAAGTGCTCTAAAGTTTGGCGAAATTTGTAAAAATTCACATTTTTACAATAATTTTTAACATGTCTAAATTAGTCTCTTCCCAAACGTACTCAAATTCTTATGTTTTATAATCACAGAAAATAGTGTTTCATTATTATTTAAATCCATCAACATATTTCTGTCGCGCATTGCCTTCAAAGTTAATGACATTTTGAAGAAAATTTACAAATAAAGGTAGATAACAGTTCTAAAATCTACAAAATATCACAATTAACCAGTATGTTACTGATAAATAACCTATACGCATGTGACTTTTTCGTCAAAGGATCAGTTAGAGGTTTTTTTTTAAATAAACAACACAAATAAGTATAAAAAGTTGAAATTAAATATTTCGCCGATGTTTCGGAAATCTAATCTGTTTCCCTTTTCAAGGCTTTTTTGAAAAATCAAACAAACACTTTAAGATCTATTCTGACAAAAACGAAATCGAAGAACCACGAGCAAAATTCAAAAAACTGCATTTATAGTATTCCGTGTGAGTGCAACAAACAATACGTGGGTTAGTCATCCAGACCTGTTAGTGTAAGATTGGGCGAACATAAAAATTATATCAGAAAAAATGATATTCAGAGGTCCAAGATCTACGAATACGCTTGGGAAAACGGAAATAAACTGGGACTCGGCAAAAATTTTAACAAACATAGCAAAAAAAGAAAAATTAAAAAATCCGCGATAATATTATTGAATGAGGATAGATGCGTGTCGAATTGTTCCGTAGATGTCTGTACAACTTGGTTGCCAATATTAAAAGAAGAACTTCACAAACTTAACATTGTATAAAAACTAAAAAAAGTGTAAACTATATCAACAGTTCTATGTAAATAGTAAGTATCAATGGATATTGAATATAACAAACATTCTTAGAACTGTGTGTTTATCATACACAGCAAAAAAGGTTTTTCAAAAAAAGCCTTGAAAAAGGAAACAGATTAGATTTTCGAAACGTCGGCGAAATATTTAATTTCAACTTTTTATACTTATTTGTGTTGTTTATTTAAAAAAAAAGAAACCTCTAACTAATCCTTTAATGTAAAAGTCGCAGGCGTAGAGGTTATTTACCAGTAACATACTGGTTAATTGTGATATTTTGTAGATTCCTCGAGCACCGCTTAAAAAGAAAATATGCATGTGGCAGGAAGTCCCAATGAATTGAAGAAGGAAAAAAATTGAGATAATGCCACAAATAACGTTTAGACAAGGTTTAAATGTTTTAAAATAAATTATTTTAGACCGTTGGTAATATTTGTAAACAAATCTTTTTATTGAAAAAACTAAGTTTTTGTGTGAAGAGTCGTAAGTCCAAGAAACTCATGTTGAACAATTGAACTTTTACGTGAGCTGAAGGTACCCTGAAGTCTGATTTATGGCCGAAGTTCGGCATGGTTGACCTTAACAACATAGTCGTTCTGATAAAACCATCCCTAGACTCAGCTCCAAAAACTTTTCCTGAGGCTTCTGTCACGAGTTTCACACATCGTTCAACTGCCTGTATGTGAACTGGAAATGCGAATATCTTGAATGTTGTTACGTACCAATCAATAATATCTCCAAGGTATCTGATTGAAGATTTATGTAATATTGTGAACCCTGTGATCGAACGAAATGGCTTTTTCGCCCATCGAGACCATTTAATGTTAGCGATGGCACAAGATAATACAAAACACGTTCCTAAAATTGTGCAGGGTGGCCAAAAATTATTTTTCAATTAAATTGAATTTTCTCATTTTTTTCAAATGGAACACCCTGTATATTTTTCAACGATGTGATGTAGAAATGAAAAACGAACATTTTTTTGTAAGTACTTCCCTATGGCTAATTGCAATCAATTTCGTTTTATTGGGCAATAATTACAAAATTCAAAAATAAACTTAAAACACGAGGTTTCTTCAAATAAATCAGTAGAAAAAATTATAATGAATATTCCACATGTTGACCATTTTGATTGCCACACATCTCTATATGCTTTTGAAATGAGGTTCGCGCTGTTCCTAAAACTGCCGGTGTGATAGACCTAAAGGCAGTTATTATTCTTTCCTTCATTATTTTGTACTGCTGTTGGTGTATCTCTATAAACAATTTCCTTCACGTATCCCCATAAAGAGATATCCATTTCTGTAAGATCTGGGGATCTAGCAGACCATTTAGAGGGTCCATTTCTTCCAATTCATTGATGAGGGTAGGTATTATTTAAGTGGTATCTAACTGCATTTAAATAATGTGGTGGAGCACCATCTTGCTGAAACCACATCCTATTTCAAATACTTTCAGGGAGATTTACCATTAATTGTGGCAGATGGTTTTCCAAAAAATGAAGATAAATAACTCCTCAATGTGTCATCAAAGAAATGTGGCACTATTACATGTTCTCCAATAATTCCTCCCAAAAGTTTATAGACCATCTATGTTGGTTATCAACTTGCATAAAGAAGTGAGGATTTTCCGAAGCAATAACAATAACGGAAATTGTGCCTATTAGCAAATCCATTTTTATTGAAAGTGAATAAAACATTATTGAAGAAGTTGGCATAATCTTGCATTTTACCTCTGGCCCAATTACAAAATTGTAGGCACTTTTGAAAATCGTCATCAGATAATTCCTGGTTCATTTGAATATGATATGCATGCAACTTATTTGTTTTTAAGATTCGACCCACAGACTGTCTACTTATTCCTACTAACGAGCTCACTTCTCTTTGACTAACAAGGGGATTCTCAACCGTTGCCAGCACCGCCATAAAACTCATTTTCTTCGTTCACAACGCGTTTTATTCTTTCACTTTTTTTATATTCGACATTTCCAGTTTCCAGAAATCTGTCGAGAAGGATTTGGAAGCTGCTAACATCAGGAATACTTAAGTTTTTCTTAAAACCCATAATTGTGACTGTGGTGATTTTTTTATACCCATCTGCAGATTGCATTATTTTAACAAAAAAATCCATTACATCCAAGTGGCTGGGAGATACTCAATGCTAATATAGGAATGAATAGAGCCTGGAAAGAGGCTTCAAAAAATATACTGATATACATAGCATTTCATTTAAAAGACAAGGCACTTGGTCTTGTAATTTCATCTTCGCTTGCCCTGTATTGTCGAAAATAATTTCCAGTTATAGACTTTTTTACCTAGTTTACTTGTAATTTTCTTAAAAAGTTCTACCTATCGTAGAACTCGAGATATCGAGGTCCGACGCACTAGTGCCTCACCCTAGCTGTTGCACATTCTATAGAATACTCTTCGCAGTTTTTTGTAAAAAATATCAGTTTCAGATAGATCTAGTTTAAGGAATTAAAAATCATAAAATAAAGGTCTTTTTTGTTCAAAAATAGTAGGATTCTTCCTTTAGCTAACAGGAACTTACTGTCCAAATGTCAGTACAATCGAATCAGACTTTCCATTCTTAAGTTATCGTGCTTACAAGAAACGTCACAGACAGAGAGACGAACAGACAGACAGTCAAACAGATACAGTGATATGAATTTTACTTCCCTCGCATACCGAAGGGAAGTATTGTATTCGAGAAAAAATCACCCTCCGAGATTTTTTCGGATTCTCACGGAGATTACGAAAATACAGGTTTTTCAATTCCGTCAGTCTGTCTGTCTGTCTGTCGGTCTGTCTGTCGGTCTGTCTGTCTGTTTGTTGGTGCATTTACTAAAAAACTACTTGACGGAGAGCAGTCAAATTTGGTAGGTAGTTGACGCTACTGTCAGCGAAGAAATGGTGGAAATTTCACTGGAAAATATACAGGGTGGACCGTCTAAACGGAATAAACAGCGAAAAAAATTTTTTTTCGCTCAAATTTAAAATTTCCACGTTTCATAACGCGCTAATCCTATTTCGGGAAAAATAATTTTTGAAAATTTTTTTCACCAACATTTTTGAAAAAATTTTCACCAAGATGAAAAAATGTTTTTTTGCTCAAATTTAAAATTTCTACGTTTCATGACACGCTTTACCTATTTCAGGAAAAAAAAATTGAACATTTTTTTCACCAATATTTTTGAAAATTTTTTTACCAAGATGAAAAAAATTTTTCTTTCTTCAAATTTAAAATTTCCACGATTCTAAACTTATTTCAAAAAAAAAAATTTTGAATTTTTTTTACCAACATTTTTGAAAAATTTTTTACCACTAAAATAGATGGAAAATTTGTTTTCTTTGTTCAAATTTAAAATTTCCACGTTTCCATGGCATTCTAAACCTATCGAACAAAAACAAATTTAAATACATTTTTGAAACATTTTTAAAAATCTTTGAAAAGATTTAATCTATTTATCACTAATACAGAATAGACGAAAAATTTGTTTTTGCTCAGAATTAAAATTTCCATGTTTCATGACATTCCAAACCTATTTCGGAAAAAAAATATTGCAACATTTTTTTACCATCTTGGAAAAATATTTTACCACTAGAATAGGTGGAAAAAAATTCTTTTTGCACAAATTTAAAATTTCCACCTTTCATGACATTATAAACATATTTCAGAAGAACAGAAGTATGATTTTTTTTTTTACCAAGATTTTTGAAAAATTTAAAACAAAAAAAATTTTGTTACCACCGCTATACTTCTACTCCACGTGAATGAGGAATTGAAAATGTGACAGATGGCAATAATATTTGGCATATGCACCTATTATAATTTTATTGAAAAATGTACAGGGTGATCATCCCAAGAAATAATTCAACTGTGGTGGACACTTGTAAAGGAATTTGCGCAACCCTTCCATATTTGGCACCTGTCAATTAATATTGAACTTTTGTTGTTGGATGAGCACTATGTATATTTTTTTGACCAAAACTTATCAGGTTTTCTTTCTAATAATAGTGATAACTATGTTCCGATTATTATTTTCAATGTCATTTCGTAATTATTAATATTTTACAGTGACCGCCATGCACAAATAAAGAGGGAAGTTCTGTGTAAACACCTTTACCGATTTTTTTTCTCTATGAGCGATATTACTGGTTTTAGAAATGTCCCGATCAAATGCAATATACTCTTCGTTGTGTATTTGCGAAGAGTATAATAATAGTAAAGATAATTTAACAATATGTAACAATTATCTATGATAAATATCAGATTGTTTGATGCTAAAAACAATCGCTGACAAGTGCTTGTTTGCGAATAAAAAATTTCACTAATTTTTTCAATTAAAAAAAAAAATCAGTACCCATTGGTGTATGTACAGTGAACACCATTAACTTCATCACTTTCAATCGAGTTTTTTGCCAAATACAGTTTGATTATAATAAGATGTGCAGATATTGAATGCGGCTTGAAATTCCCCGTTAGATGTTTGCGAATAAGAAAAAATGTTTCCAATTTTTCTGCCTTTATGATCTTTTTAGGCACTTTAAAAACAAATATAAAAAAATGCAGCATAGCTTAAACATAAAATTTCAATAAGTTTTGTTATAAGAATTTCAGCACTATTTTGAATGGCAGTTAGAGCCGTGGAGAGAAAATACGGGTCCGGGGGATAAGAGGAGGTTGAATATTTATTGACAGAATATTATTTTGAAAAGAATTTACAAATAAAGGTAGATCACAGTTCAAGAAACAAAATACTAACAACTTATATGTTTCTTTTTTGTTTTCTTTATTGAATATAAAGTTCCATGCTTAAAACCAAATTTTCGAAAATAATTTCCAGTTATAGACTTTTTTATCTATTTTACTTGCATTTTTTTTTAAAGTTCTAGCTATCGTAGAACTCGAGATATCGAGGTCCAAACCACTATTGCCCCTCCCTGTATAAAAGTGCAATACATCGCCGAAGAGTACAATGGATAGCTTCTTTAGGTCTACTTTTCTCGGTATGGGCCGCCGACTGGAATCTACTCGTATATAATCCTATGAAAATTAAATGCAAGCGTTGATTAAACGATACGAACACAGTTCTGTCTCGTTTCCAGTTTCATATAATACCTGCCATTAACCTCTTACGTAATACATTACGATACTATTACCTTACTTTGAATAAGTTAAAGAAGTTAAAGCTGCACTTTGGGTTATTAATCTTGATAATGGCCTAGGAAGGAATCGATAAATAAAAATTTAGTCAGTTTTAATTGCCTCCAAGCACAGCATGATTATTTTAATTAGGTTCGAAATGAGGTGTGGGCCTAGTTGGGTAAGGTGGAGAAAAAACGACAGATTTATGTGGAAAACAGATTTATGTTATGGGGATTTATTGTTGGTTAAAATTACCTACAGTTAATGGTGGTAGAGGCAGAGATACATTCGGTTTCACATTGGCTTCGGCTAAGATATTGTTAGATAACGCTAAATATGGATTTAATTAAATAGAAGCGTTATTAAATGATATATTACGCGCGTATGCGTAGGTAGCAGTATTAGTGAAATACAATGGAAGCACATTCTGTACGTATAGTCCAATCAACCTGTCACGGCCAATTGTTAAATTTACCAAAATTCATATCCGGAAACAAAAAACCGCTGCCTAAGGAATCACTACTTCCACATCCAGATTATTCGTCCAAGTCACTTTAAAGGAAACATCTTTACTATATTTGCACTCTAGTATGTGGAAATTATTGGTCATAGAATTTTAATAATATTTGGGGTAGATGTCATAGAAAAGTTTGAGGAGTTGGTTTCTACCATATACGTTAAAAATGAAGTTTCTAGTTTACCGTACTTATTTTCCACTATTTACAACCTACCACCTCAATGGAGTCATCTCAATCAGATGTCACTACAATACATACGTGTACTAACTTTCAAGTGAATATCTCAATTTGATGTTATCAATCCCATTAATAATGAAGCGGAGATGGTAGAGTTTGAAAAATATTAGAAAGAAATCTGAGGCCTTGGTTTCTAGTATATACACCGAATCCCAAATTTCTGTAGTCTTACCAGCTTGCTTTACTTATTTTCCCCTATATGCCCCTATTTAACCCCCAACGCTTCAACGGCATCATCTCAAATTATGATCTAGTTTCAGACGTCGTTATAATACATACGTGTACCAAATTTCAAATGAATATCTCAATTTTATTTTATCAACCCTTTTCATATTGTAGTAGGGGTGGTTGGGTTGAAAAATATTATAAGAAAATCTGACGCTGTGGCTTCTAGTACATACACCGAATTTCAAGTTTCTGTAGTCTTACCAACGTTTTACTTATATTCCTCTATTTACCCCAAATTAACCCCCAACCCTTCAACGGAATCATCTCAAAATATAAACTAATTTCAGACGTCGTTATAATACATACGTGTACGAAATTTCAAATAAATATCTCAACTTTATTTTGTTGAAAAATATTACAAAATAATCTGAGGCCTTAACCTAGTACATACACCGAATTTCAAGTTTCTGTACTCTTACAAGCTTGCTTTACTTATTTCCCCCTATTTACCCCTATTTAACCCCCAACCCTTCACCGGATTTCCTCAAAAAACAATCCAGTTCCAGATCCCGTTATAATATATACGTGTACAAAATTTCAGGTCAATATCTTAAACCGTTCCGGAGAAAGCGTGCGGACAAAAAAAGTTACAGACAGACAGACCGACAGACCGACAGACAGACAGAAAATTTTTTTTTCGCTCAAAAAAATAAAAATTTTTGAAAATTTTTTTGCGATTACTATACTTCCAATCCACTACGTGGATGTGGAAGTAATACTATACTTCCAATCCACTACGTGGATGTGGAAGTAATAGCAATCGAAAGACCTTTTTGGCACCTACAACTTTCTAATTCAACTTTTTTCGATTAGAGTCACAGATTTTTTCCATTTACGAAAAACTTTTCAAATTTTTTAGGTTAAGTTAGCCACCTCAGATCGAGTCCATCGAATCACAAATCTTTCTTAGATTTTTGTTTTCTATACAACCATATTTTTTGTTTCCGGGTATATGAATTTTGGTATACGCTACTGATTAGGCTAGTATACAGACAGTACTTGATATACTACCTGGAAATAAATAATAGCTACACAGGATGTGGTATATCTATATTTGGATTTTTTTTACAACAAGGGTTGCTGTTTTACAACTTTGACGGAAATGGCTGTCCATTAATATACAGTGTGTCAGCTATCCAGTCAACAAAATTTAATATTTTTTTGCCATATAGGCCCAACACTTTCTGAGAAAAACGCATGTGCCATACAGCCAGACATGACGAATCTATAAGTTCTACGGATCCCTGAAATAAAAATGCGGGCTTACATTCATTTTTAGCGTTTTTTTGCCCATAACTATATACTCAGTAAAAGCACTGTTGAGTGTTGACGTAACTTTTACCGTGCCTCGCGTAAAACAGAAAGTGAGTATTGAAAGAATTCAATAATTATTTATAAATTTTGACAGATCTAACGAATTGGAGAATATTTTAGATTTTCCGTCATTCACGTATGTCATATTTACGCTATGGCCAGATCTTAATCCCATTGAGAGAGAGTTTTTGATACTCAACCTACAAGGCAGAGACGGACTAAACGGAATTGATATTCTAATTTATTACGTACCTTTTCCCCATATATTTCTTGACAAATATAATGTTATAAAAGATGGACATACGGTCATTTTCTATTACGCAATTCTTTTGTGAAACGATTTTATTGACCTGAATTTTCAGTAACTTCTTTGAAGTCGATATTCATTATGTATATGTTTATTTCTATTGGATATATTGAGATATTTATCACTTCTCATTCATATTATCAATCAACTGTTGGGAAACTTGTTTCAGAAGCAACAAATGGTATAGTATGTCAAAATAATTTCAGACAGTTCTTGAGGACAAGGGGGATGTTTAAAAATTCACCAGGTATACTTCTTCTCATTTATCTAAGCGGCATAAAAAGCGTCGGTGCCTTTGACTTTGTGGTAAAGATCAAAGACCCCGACATTTTTTATACGGACAATAAGTCTGTAGTAAACTATAAACATTAACATCCATTTTCTCGCTTAATGGTAAAGAAAAGTGCATTTACTTTTCAATTTTGTGTAAAAGCTAATGACACATTACTTACTTATTTTTCCACAGCTTTCCAAAATATGGATAATTAATACTCATTATACTTAGTAGTCATGGTTCAGGGGTAAACAATTGAAAATGTCTACCTCTGAACCTCTGGGGGTCTGGGGTTTATGCAGATCATATTTTTGCAATTACTGGTAATTGGTAGCGGTAATTAATCGATAACAAAAATCAGCTTGACACTATTGATTGCATTGATCGGTGCTTGTTTCAAGTTTCCATCAATTATAATCTCCTTGTTTATTCTTCCTCTGAGTCTTCTGTTTTTGAATCTAGCAGTGTGTATATTCTTGATATTTCTTTATTGTATTCCATCCTCTGATTTCTTCGTATTGAAGTAGGAGGATGTTTCAGTTGTCATTTTTTGCTATTTTGTTGCATACTTTAGCAAACTCTTATGAACCGGACGGAAATTTATAAATTAGGTCAGTATTTATGGGGCATCAAAGTAAAAGGAATGTAAAAAATCAGAAAACTGTTATTTACTATCATTTATTAAGATAAAACAATACATACATGTAAAAACAACAGACTACTATTTTTATATACATCATGCCAAAGCAGCATTGTGTGCGTCAAAAAAACAGGTCACGCAATAATTCTTTTTACATGCACTGCAGTGCCACTTTGACCGAGAACATCTGTTCGTAGCAATTAGTCTTCCTTGAGTCTTTTTCATTTCTGCATAGCAAATAACACAACGGTTTTTCTTATCGCTTTCTACTAAGGAGTGATGAGCATCTGATTTTTTGGAATTATTCAGTGCAGGATACCCATCCTCTTCACCCAACAAAAGTAATGAAGCTAACTGCTCTCTAAATTGAGTGATTTGAATTGAGTTCTGTGTCACGGCTTTATACACTAGAAATGCGTTTACTAATGCAGAACTAAAAATTAACTCAACGGCTAATTTCCTATACCACTTATTACCTCTTCTGAGGCAATGAGAATAAGACTTCAATTGGTCCGAAAGATCAATAAAGCTTTTGGATTTATTATAGCTAATTATAGCTGTTGGCTTTTCTATCTCTTGTCCACCTCTCACTTTGATCTTCATGACATCTGCTTTATGTGCAGTAGTAAGCATTAGTACATCACGTTTGTCTCGCCATTTCAACATAACGATACCAGTACCACTTTCTTCAGCGCAAATTTCGTTTTTTTAAATTTTTTGTTGGACAACTTTCTTCGAGTTTAGCTTACGATTAGATCTTATGGTACCAACAAGATGTGTTCGACGTTCTAACAACTGAGTAGCCAAACTAACACTTGTATAGTAATTATCAGTATATAAGGTACGTCCACTATCAAGAAGATTGTCCATCAGTGCAAATACAACCTGAGCAGAAGCGCTGCCTTCTTCACTTTTATCACTCCCACAATATATCCGAAAATTGTATGTGTATCCACCATTAGTACATAATTTATACAGTTTGATACCAAACTTGTAACGCTTATTTTTTATGTACTGACGAAATCTTAGGCGTCCGCGAAAAGGCACAAGAGTTTCATCAATACACACCTCAGATTCAGGAATTGTAACAGCCTGAAATCTTTGCACTAATTTTTCTACTAATGGAGAAATTTTTCGAAGTCTATCATTTTGCAAAGTATCGTCGGTATTATCGCTGAAGTGCCACATTTTCATCAGCTGTTCGAATCGGTCCCTAGGCATCAGCTTCTTTATTTCGTTTTTATATAAGATATTTGAACTCCAGTAAGATTTCAATCGTGGAAATTTTACCAGGCCCATCCAGATGATAATACCAAAAAATTTTTCCATCTCTGCGGCATTAGTAGGTACCCATTTTTTTGTGTGACTTCGTTTATTATTAGAATTGGGATTGGCTTCAATAACCTGTTGCGCGTAAAGGTTCGTCTCATCGACCATAAACTGTATTATTTCATCTGTGATAAAAATTTTGAAACAATCATAAGGATTTTTATTTATGTATTCTTCATAATAAATAGCTTTTATTCCAACATCCTTTATTGCGAAATTAAAGTTTTTCAGCGATGAACCATCAACATCCCTCCAGTTTATTTCATTCATTGGTATGCCCTCGTCAGTTTCAGAACTTTCGAACTGATCGATAACACTTTGAATTGTTTGGGCAATCGTATCGATTTCATCATCATTTGAAACAGGGTTTTGACTAATACTAGCCTCATTTATTTCGTCGACCTACGAAAATATTTATTTATTATTTGGAATAAAGTTGAATTCAATTTAATAGTTACCACTGCAAATTCCGTTGCTCTCGAAGTACCCGCTATTTGTGTACTATTGTTCTGCTTAGCACGTTTTCTTGGAGCAGGAGTAACATCTTCATCAGATGATTCTTCACTTTCAGAACTAGGTTCATACTCGTCTGATAAGTAGATATCAGCATCATCCTCATCAGACATGAGCTGGTCCCACAATGTTTGAATATACTTTTCGTTTTTCTCGTAATCGCCCATATTCATAAATAAATCACACAACATTCACTTGAATTACTTCAACTGAGCTTGCAATGTCCTAATCGTCACCCGCCTGAACTACATGTCGACTCGGGGGTAACATGAGATTGTTTTGAACCAATTAGGTGATGACCACGCCTAACGTAGTGCGTAATAATTTGTGGCATAACATTAATACCATGCCGGCCTATTGACAAAAATTGCTTTCTTGGACGGCGTGAGACGAACATGATGCCGCATTATAAAATTTTCAAAAAACCGGTGTAAAAGGAAAACTGGCAACAAATAGAATAACTGAAGTCATATTTGATTAAAATTGACCCATATAACGAAAAAAAAAAATTGCCGGCTGAATGACCGGTTTTTTTTTTGTTCAGCCGTCCTCAACGTGTTAAGACCAAGTGCTCTTCGAAACAAGAAGGTATCTGTTCTCTTAGTCCCCAACACTCCCATATCCATTTCCATTAGCAATAGGCGTAACTAAACTACAATTATTTCCCTTTAAGCTTCATCGTTACTCGGGAACACCGATTTGCATAAGGCTTGCGTGAGGATTTTCTCAAAGCTCGCGGTCTCGCTTGGCGTAAGTGTTCCTGGCAAGAGCAGCGAGTTTGGGGGCGTTAGGTAGAACGGGGGCCCGCTGGCTAACCAGGGCAGACCGCAAAACTAGACTGCCTGTCGCCTAATCGGCCAGGCAGAACCCCACGTTTGACCGGCAATCAACAGATAAATAATACACTCTCGACGTACAGCTGGATATATACCTAGACTCAGAGGCGTGCTGGCCAAGGGAATGCGTTGAATAACTTGAAGGCTACGAGAGGTTTAAATTCACTGTCACAGGTATATTACTGTGTTGCTTGGAATGGAAACTTTATTCTTGGCTTCTGATTTGGTCTTCTAAGAAAAGTCACTATGATGAATTTATTGCACAATCGGGCAAGGTTCGTGAGAGTTAGCGCTTGGTTAATTTTAGAAGAAATAAACCACAATCTAATACAGCTGACTATGGAATTGAAGCCACCGATTTTAATGATTTTGTTGCTACTATAGTCTAAAAAATTATTACTACTTTATCCAGTAGCCCAATTCAAAGAAACGAAGTTATATATATGAACGGTGTGACTACTCCGAGTTTAACCTTTTTTATTCATCCGAACACAGAGAGCGAAGTTATTGAGATTCTAGAAAAATTGAAAAACTCGCGCTGTACAGACATCTCTGGCATGGATAGAAAAAATATCAAAGCAACTGTAGATAAAATTATTCATTCTTTAAACTATTATTTAATGCTTGCGTAAGTAAAGGAAATTATCCTGATGCTTTTAAAATTGCGGCTTGTGCATTTTTTCGAAACTAATATCGTCCTATACTTAAGGCCAGTCATCACGGACTTCCATAATGCAAAGTTAGACAAAATTGCAAAAGTTTTTATTCTTTGAGACAATATTAGAGGAGGTGAAAAAATTATGTATCCGGTTTTGCACCCTTTTCCGCCCCCCGGAACATTGTTAAATTAACAGGAAACGTAAATTTGCAAATAACTTTTTTTTTTAAATCCGATATTTATGCAAATTTTAGAGAACATTTTAATAATTACTATACGTATTCTATCAAGTTTGCACCCTGCTACGATGACCGGAACATTGTAAATAGTCGTTTTTTAACTTTATAATGACATATTTAGTGGAATGAAATTGCGAAAGTTATGCAAGTGATTGTTTATGCAACAGAGAAGGGTCACAAACCCGTTTGTAATTTTGCATAACTTTCTTTACTTCGGAAGATTTTTTTCACAATTTTTTTATCTGGCACGGACACGATTTTGACGTTTTAAACAATAAGTGGGGGTCTAAATAATTGCGAAAGTCTTAAAATCGGGTTGCAAATGTTTGTAACACCAATAAATGATACAATCTGAATTTGCAACATCGTAAATGTCCCGGAAATTAATGAAATTACCTATTTTTTAAATAACGAAGCTATGCTTGTCTCGAAAAAATTGAAAAATAGGTGCAAATTTCATATAGCATTCTAATAATGGATATAAATACTCATGTGAATTCACAACCTCGCAAAATATCCGGAGTATAATTTATCTGTCTTCGCTTTCTTTCTGAGATATTTCGCTATTTCATTAAAATTTCATTAGCATAAAAATAATGCCAGAAAAAAATTGCAAATTCATTATTGTTTTAATTATGTGGGTATATAGCTTTATTAACATCAAATCGCAATTCATTTATTTATGCGGAACATGATTTAAATAAATAAAATCTCCTTGAAAGAGGGTGACAATAACATACACTCGCACATACTTAACACTCGAAAATACAAAAAACCCACTATCCTGCCTTTCCTCGCCATACCATGCCCCCTAAAACACCCTAAAAAATATTTTCATATATAAAAAAAATTCCCCCGTCTTTTTAACTAATGACCCATTTGCTTTGAGTAGGTTTTTCCTTTTATTTTCTACGTGTTCATAAAGGATTATGTTTGTTCTGCCCAGCCACGCACTAACTAATATGCGTTAAGTGGCCTTCAGTACTTGTATTTATGTATCAGTAAAATAGTCGGTAATCTTGTTATATGTTTTATATGTGCACTTTATATCCACCTAGGCAATAAGTTTGAAATGTAGGGATAGCTAAAAGTAAAAAGAAAGCTTGAAATGGTAAAAATCTTTATGTAAAAACCCTAGTTACTAGCTGAAAAGTACATAGCTCTGCAGCCAGAAGTACATCCCGGGTTAATTTTTAATTAAAATAAAATCTTTGAGTGCAGCACTTAAAAATTTGTGTAGTTATATATTTTAACTGTAGAAAGAAATAAATAAATGCCATATAATTTTAGGATAAGAAATATCAGCCAAAAAGTTGAAAACAAATTTAAAAAAACACCCGTACAGGATTCGAATCGAGAAATCCGCTGTGAATGTCGTCGCTTAACGCTATGGGCTACGGTCGGGGTGAACCAGAAATTTCATTTATCTCGTCGGAAAAAGCAAAACATGAAATTTTTAAATGTTCATAACTAAATAAATGCATCAGCAGGAAGGCTTCGTAATGTCGATATCGAAAGATCGAAATTGGCATTTTCACGGCATCATTAATTGCATGTGCGAAATCGAAATTTCGAGACGACAGAAGTGAACGAAAAATAGCATTTTTTGACATTTCGCGAATTGGATTTGTTTTTTGTTCCATTAATGTTACTGGTACGTTAATAACCGGAAAACCCGGAAGAATGGGGAGATTTTAAATATAAAAACAAAATCGTCAAACTGCACCTTGGCCAATGTCAAATTTTAATAATTTGAACCATTTTCTTACAACTTTACCGACTTCTGGCAACGTTTAATCTCCGACCTAGACTTGGCAATAATCTTACGCAATTTCTACAATTAAAAACTATAACTACACAATTTGTACCTATTTTCCAATTTTTTTGAGTCAAGCATAGCTTCATTATTTAAATAATAGGTAATTCCATTAATTTTCGGGACATTTACGAGGTTGCAAATTCAGATTATATCATTTATTGGTGTTACAAACATTTGCAACCCGATTTTCGCAATTATTTAGACCCTTACTTAGTGTTTAAAACGTCAACATCGTGTCCGTGCCAGATAAAAAAATTATGAAAAAAATCTTCCGGAGTAAAGAAAGTTATGCAAAATTACAAACGGGTTTGTGACCCTACTCTGTTACATAAACAATCATTTGCATAATTTTCGAAATTTTTTTCAACGAAATGTTTCAGTATAAATTAAAAAACAACTATTTGCAATGTTCCGGTCATCGTAGCATGGTGCAAATTTGATTTAATATGTGTAATAATTACTAAAATGTTCTCCAAGGTTTGCATAAATATCGGAATTTTTTTCAAAAAGTTATTGAAAATAAACGTTTTTTGTTAATTAAAAATCCGAGGATGACCAACCATCTTCATGGGTATGTTCCAAATGACCATTATACATCGTAACCAACAAATCTGATAAATCTCCTTAACGACGTTTATTATCCACACATAATATTGTATTTCGTAATTCCATTAACAAAACAATAAGTTTAATCCACAGTAACGGCCTTGAAAAGGTTACAATCGAGACGTTAGGAACTCGAGGCATGGAACGCAATGGTAGGCAACCAGTTATACTGATTCGACTAGAACGATAACATTGGAACAATTACGATATTTAAATTTAAATGTACAGGTGCGAAAATAGACTGTAACAAAAAAATCTGATTACATGTTTATGTTTAGTGATGTATGGACTTTTATAATTGGCACCTGAATGTTAAAAATAATATTACAGGGTGATCATTTTTACAGGAATCAAAAAAATCAAATTAAAAAAGTTCAGCACTGCAATTTAATAAAATTATAATAGCAATCTCTCAACTGTAAGTGTATACAGTTTCTAAAATTTAAACAAAATCCGATCAATAGTAAGGACCTTCTGGCACAAATAAATTTAGACCAAAATCAGTTTATCACCCTGTATTTCAGAAATTAAGAAGAAAACTACAATGGCCGTTACTGAATGCCCAAGTGGTCCTCTACCGCCCTTGGAAATATGTACAGTTCCTTACGAAATACCCTGTATACAAGGTCCGTTGTAGTTTGTAGTTATCATTACCTGTTATTTATGGTGAACCATACTGGCAGTAAATCATCTACAAAAGGCAACGTTTACTATGAAAAATCGTAATTATAAATGTATAAATATTGTAATATATGAGGCATTCATTAGACGAGTGAAAGTTGCTGTGGCACGTTGCCTACTAGGAATAATTTGATTGACACTGTGATAGGTTCAGCATAATTTCTTATATAAAAGTTTTTTCCTCACAACGAAACGCCAGAATATTTGACAGCATTTAAATTTTGTATACCGTACAGTTTAACGCTACCTTTCAAGTAGTCTCTTCCTCTTTTCAACTATCATCCTGTGTCTGACAAGTATGTGCTGTATATACACTCAAGGACGAAATCTTCACATTCTATTAGAATTTTGGCAATGAAACTAAAAACACTTTAAAATATACGCTGCTATTCTCTATCTGTGTTCCAAACAAATGCAACTCTAACGTACAATAAGATTGATGTAAATTCCATTTTTAGTAAAAAAAATATGTAAAATTTACAGGAGGTACCCATTTTAAATCTCTAATTGACACATTTTACTCGTATATAATCACTTGTGTCTGTCACCTGTGTCACAGGTTGATGTTGATTTATGCATACTTTATAAAAAGCCCAGATAGCCTACGGCACGGTATACTATAAAATAGCATGGAAAGTTTGAGTTTTTAAATATACAGGGTTGGGCAAATGCGTGGAAACACTTGATTTCTGGCTAAACTATAAGTGCGATTGAAAAATACCCTTAACAAAAGTTTTTGTAGTATTTTTATTCTATTCAGTGATGTTGTACTTTGATTTTCAACAGCTGTCCTATTTTTCGAGATGTGACGTCATCGACAGTTTTTTTAAATGGATAACCCTGTATACTTTTACATTTTCAGATAGACAATTTTTCATCAATTATAGTGATATAGGGTTTGGTGGGTGTGCGGCTTGTGGTTTTTTAAATATTAAATAAAATAATAAAATAAAGTGTAATAAATATTTATTAGTTAATGATAATTAAATTTCTTATTACAAAATATTGAGCACTTTAATATTGAGAAACGAAGAAAATATTCATAATAAATGTTCAAATTGGAAACCTTCAGCAGCCTGACAATATCCTATTCGATCAACGAAAGCTCTTAAAGAGTTTTGAATAGCATGCTGTGATATCTCTTGAACAGCCATCCTAATTCGATCTTCCAGCTCTTCTAACGACTGAGGCTTGGTCCTATAGACAACGGATTTTAAATGACCCCAAAGAAAATAGTCTAAGGGACTTAAATCTGGCGATCGCGGTGGCCATTCAATATGTCCTCTTCGACCTACCCATCTCTGTGGAAATATTTCATTAAGGTATTGACGCACGTCAACTCCATAATGAGGCGGAGCTCCATCTTGCTGATACCAAATTTCATCTGAGAGTCGTTCAGGATTTGCCTGGTTTGGAAATAAACGATTTAATACTGGAATAATTTGCTCGCGTAAAATTTGTAAATAAAGATTGGAGTTTAAATTTTCTCTAAGAAAGAATGGTCCGATGATGTGTCCTCTGATTATCCCCGCCCATACATTTAATTTTTGAGGTTATTGGGTGTGACTTTCTTCCATCCAATGAGGATTCTGATCAGCCCAGTGGCGACAGTTATGCCGATTTACAAAACCACTCAGGCAAAATGTCGCTTCATCGGAAAAGACTATATTATTGAAAAAGTTACCATTAATTTCAATTGTATCCATCATTTCCTGACAAAACTGCATCCTTCTATCAGGATCATCTTCATTTAATTCTTGTACTAAATGTACTTTATACGGATGAAATTTATTTTTGGACAATATCCTTCTTACTGATCTCTCGCTAATATTGTGATGTAAGACTAGTTTTGGTACTGAAGTTTTTGGTTCTTCTTGTAGGCTAAGAAGAACATCAAGTGAAATATCTTCATTTGTAGCCGATTTACTTCGACCGGATTTTGGCCGATTTTTAACACTTCCCGTTTCGTGAAACTTTTGCACAACCTTTGAAACTGTTGATTTTGAAATATGAGAATTTCTATCAGGGAAAGTTACATTAAAAATATCGCATGCATCTTGTAGAGATCTCTGCTTGTCTCCAAAACCAACCATCATTAACAATGTAATTCTTTCACGTTCAGTTAGTTCAGCCATAATTAAAAAACAATGTTAATATTTCACACCGAAACTCTCTAACTGCAATTGACAGTAATACGAATGATTTGAGTTCGGTTAAAGAAAGTTTGCAAAAAGCATGGCAAGAAAAAAACGAATGTTTTTTTATCAGATAGTCCTGTTGACAATAATTTAAATGTAAACAGCCATGTCTTTGGTTTACTATTTTATTTAATATTTAAAAAACCACAAGCCGCACACCCACCAAACCCTATATCACTATAATTGATGAAAAATTGTCTATCTGAAAATATAAAAATATACAGGGTTATCCATTTAAAAAAACTGTCGATGACGTCACATCTCGAAAAATAGGATAGTTGAAAATCAAAGTACATCACTGAATAGAATAAAAATACTACAAAAACTTTTGTTAAGGGTATTTTTTAATCGCACTTATAGTTTAGCCAGAAATCAGGTGTTTCCACACATTTGCCCAACCCTGTATAACTTTTTTGTAATGCCTGTTTTATACAGGGTATAATTAGTATCATGTCATGGTAATAGGGACCGACTAGATAAACAAAAAACCTATATGACCTTTTTCTCTAGGGGCACTTTGAAAAAAACTGACCTAGGTTTAAAAATTTAATGTTAAGGTAGGAAAGATTTGAGAACCACTGTTTCTCAGGGTCAATGGATGTTATAGTTCCGAATATTAGAAATAATAGCTGCCTTCGTTCGGCAGTGATTCGTAATCATGTTTCATGTGTTGTCTCTGTCCCTACCATGCAATTTTGTATCATATGGTTATTGTTCATTGAAATCCTGTTTATTATGTTCACTGCAAACGAAAGCAGCTAATAAAATACTGTAATACCCGACTTGTGCTCTCGCCGGAGGAAGTGCGGCACTTTGACGGGATTACTTGTATCGAACTTTTTATACCAATAATTATGAAAATGTAAATAATTCCCTTCTCTTTGGGCACAACGTAAGCATATTGTCATTTATAAGAATTTATAAAATTTGAAAGTGTTTATTAACATTTGTAAGATCGTGTTAAAAGCTTAAAAAATTAATAATTATTTTATGAAATTGGAAAACGAACAGTTAGACGTCCTAGATACGATAACAGAATATAGTTGTGTATTTTAAGTTAGGAAAAAATCTGATTCTTTTAACTAATTGAGCGCATAATTATTCCCAATCAGGCATCGAAAACTAAAAATTGAGTCTTTGGACTCTATGAAAATCAATGTAAGCAATAATAAACACATCAAAACAAGACAGCGAATACTACTAACAATAACAATAGTCATACCTTTAATGCCCAATAGGTAATACCCAATAACTGAACAATTCTTTTGAATTTTTCACAAAAATTGTTCGAAATAACCTCCATCTCCACACAGAGAAAAATGTGTGTGATATTTTACCACAATTGTAGAAAATTGTACTCCAAATTGGTTTTAAAATGGTGACAGGAACAATTTGTGCAAATAAATAATACATTTTTGGGGCAATGATTTTGTACAGTTTATGCATTAACATTGTTTGAAATTTTTGTACAAACTTAAAAATCACATAAATTGAATTCTTTACAAATTTGAATTATGGTTGCATAAAAATACATAATTTTATTCCACTTGTGGAACAAATCTCTGAACAGATTAAGTTAGTTTCTATAATTTGTGTGAAATTTTTAAATATATTCTGAAGGTATCCTAAACAAACATTCAGATCTAAACATTTTCATTTGTAAAACATATTTACAAAAAATTGTGCTCTTAAGTGACATAATGTTTATAGTTTTTTAAGAGAATGTGTTTTTATTTTCAATGATTTCTAAATGAGAAATCCACAAATTGTATGTTTATTTTGTCAACTTTGTAATTCATTTTGCACAATATATACACTTAATTCAAAGAAGCTGTTCAGTAATGTATGAACTGGGGTTAGTTTTGCACAATATATTACTCTATAATCTCCAAATTATGTATATATTTTTTGGTTCATCGTGCACTCATTTCACACACTATATGTATCCACTTCATTTTAACTGTATTATTCTGCAACACAGATTGTGAAATATTATTTCCAAAATTTGAGGTATTCCTAAAGGATTTCAATAATAAAATTAAATAATAAATATTTTATTTTAACAGCACAAACATACATAATAGAGCATGCATTTATATATTATCATATGGTAAATGAAAACATTTCAATTTTTTTAAATATAAATAAATTTTATATGCATAAAATTCTAGTTGAAAAGAAGTAGATGACTTACATTTATGCTTAAAACAAATCCATTTAATAATTCCAATTTGGAAGGCTTCCAGTGCTTCTTCTTTTTAGCTTCTATTAAGGCAGTTTGTAGTAATAAAGCTTATGTCGTAGTCACGTCATATTCTTAAAAAAAAAAATAACATTTATCAGTTCATCATCAAAATCAAATGTATTACTTACCATCAGAAGTGTTATCTTCGTTATGAAGCAGTTCTTTTACAAGTTTGCCTTTTGGGTTTAGTAGTTTAGGAACAGTTTTCTGTCGCTTCGCATAAGAAAACGAAATTACTCTCAAGCTGTAAACGAAATCAAGTATTAGAAGATAGGTATCATGCATTCTTCGCATATAAACAAGAAACCATTTTTATATTTATATGTTAACGAAGTTAATTTAAGAGAACATATATGCAAATCTGTAACTCTGTGTGAAGTACTTACCTCTGTGAATGCTGGAATTAGATCTAGGAAACCCCACTCGGTTAATAAGTTTTCAACAAATTCCATCACAAATGTAAATACTTGTATAATTCACTTAACGAAATATCACCTGGATCTGATGCGTAATTGCCTGCGCGTTATGCGTAGCATGGCCGGCGCAGTCAGTACAATTTTTAACTAATAAACCTTGCGTGAAACAAATGAAACAATTATACAAAATTTTAAAACAATATCACCAAACTGTTTGTGAATAGTATGTCATTAAATTGTGCGGTTTGTGTGGGTGGCATAGATTACTATTTTGTTCAGCGGAAATAAATATATTGGAACTCCTACTTTCACAAATTTGTCAACAACCATTTATAAAATAAAATCACACTTTTATGTTATACAAGTTGTGCAAATCCTTTAAACAATTACTTAAAACTAATTGTAAATAGAATGGCAACAAAATATATAGTTTGAGGATACTATTAACAATTAATTAAGTTAAATTTACTATGATTTGTTGAGAAAAAATAAATAAATTTAACTCTAAATTTCGTCAATTTGTTGGTCGAAGTTTCCAATAAATTCATCGTAACTAAATCTTTATATTGGATAAATAAAACGCACAAGAATTATGCACAAATAAAATGTATAAAACTATATAACGTTGTGCCTTAAAATTTTACAATTGTTTAAAAAAATGCAACAAGACGTTGTTCCACAACAATTTGCAAAATGTTCCTAAGCGATTTCTCTCTGTGCGCGTATACACATTTCGGCACGTCGAACTAAGGACATACGCACTCCGTTCAACACATTTGGTAAATTAGGATCATTTTTTATGGTTTTATGCACATTAAAATACGTTGTGGCAATTGTTCTAAAGTGTCAATTGGATCACGGTAAACCAGAGATTTAAAATGCCCCCAAAAATAAAAGTCCATCGGATTTAAGTAGGGCGATCTAGCAGGCCATGGTACTGGTCCGCCACGTCCAATCCATCGTCGAGAAAACTTTCTGTTCAAAAAATTTCGAACAGCCAGACTAAAATGCACTGACGCGCCATCGTGCAAATACCACATTCTTCTGCGCGTAGCCAAGGGTACATCTTCCAGCAAATTTGGCAATGCTTGTTGCAAAAAATTTAAGTATACATCACCATTTAATCTAGCGGGTAATTGCATAGGTCCAATTATGTTATTACCGCAAATTCCTGCCCACAAATTAACGCTGAACCGTCGTTGAAAATGCGCCCTTCTTATTACACGTGGATTTTCATCCCAATAGTGCATATTTTTAACATTAAACACTCCATTTCTGGTAAAACACGACTAATCGGACAAACACAGAACGTTTAAAAAATCCTCATTTGCCGCGTGTTTTCTTAAAATCCACCTACAAAATTGCATTTGCTCTGCAAAATATTGAAGTTCTAGTGCTTGGACACGTTGATAGTGATAGGGATGTAAGTTCATATCTGTCAATGTCCTCCATACCAGAAAATGGGATACTCCAACACGGTTCGCGATATCGCGGGTGCTTAAAATTGGATCCTCTTCTACAAGTTAAAAAATTTGAACTTCTGCGTCAATTAACCTTTCCTCGCGTTGTGGACCTCGTTCTCCTCCATGTCCATCGAGACGACCTGTTTGTCGAAGACACTGGTCAATACTAATAAATATACGAACACAAGGATAACGTCGATTAGGGAACCTTAAACGATAAAGCTCTTCCGCACCAGCTGCATTTCCAACATTTTCTACATACACCAAGTGATATCCGCGAACTCTGGATAAGTGTAATCTCCCATAATATCCAAAATCTACGTTTTAAAACACCACACTAAACTGTGAATTAACTTATCAATAAAGAAAACAAAAAGAAAAACTTGGTCCAAAATCCAAAAAGTAACACAAAAAGCACGAACGAGAAGTAGTGTCTTACGTAAGCAAGTACTAACGACTTGAACGATAAGTCAATAAAATAAATCTTAACATAAGTGGTACAAAATTCAAAAAGAACAAAAGCAACAGACAAAACAAAGGAACGGGTAGGTCACGTCGTGTGTACGTTGTTTACCAAGTAAGGACATGAACTGAAATTATTACTTGAGAATAGGGAGAATATAGCATGCAAAATAAGATAATTTGGCCGCGAAGAAGCATAAAACATGGCAGTGTCCTCTGTCGGTCGCTTTTAACTGCTTCTCGATGACCCCTGTCGCGGCCTAATTATCTCTTAGTCTCACCATACTTGTTTATACGAATGTCAGAGTATAATGTGCGACAAGACGCGAGGCAATAAATCCTACCACAATATACCAGCAGTTCTCAAATTAAATTTTAAATATTGTTATTAAGAATTTTGGAAATTTATGTTTATTTTTTTTAAAAAACTGTGAGTTTTAGACCCCATATTACATAAGGTTTTTTTGCCAGGATTCTAACCTGGGACTCAGTAGTGTCAAGCTTAACGCATTAGCACCGATACGGCTTTAACTTGCTTATTTTACAGAAAAGAATATTGGAAGGCCAAGCGAACTGTGTAAAAAAAATTAAGTTTCCATTTAAAATAAGAAAGTACCAACTTTTGGCACACCCTGTATAGCTGGAGAACTGAAAATATTTCAGGTAGAACGAGCATGATCGATTATGGCTGCATACCAAGTTTCAAGTTTGTAATCCAACTGCAAGTTTAAAAATGAATTATTATTTCTTTGCTTATAATTGTTTTGAAACATAATCTTTATAGGATTTTGCAAACAGCAGAAAAAAATAACTAGCTATAACTAAAAGAAAGACTATGTGTAAAAATATGAATGAAATCTTTGCATTCTTTCGATAACCTGAATTCTGGTTGCGCTAGCAAATGAAAATCCTAAAATAAATTTGTGTAATTTCTTATTTGACAATTCTCATTCTAACACTAGCATCCATCAGTCCCCTGCGGCCATGCACATTAAACTAGTATCTACATAACCCCCTAAAATCATGAGGATTCAGTTAAAAATGAGAACAAAGGCCCAAAATGAATTTATTTATTCACCTTGTCTTAAAAAAGTTTCATTCTGATAAATTACATTTTCATGAAATCTATCATTCTGTTTCTTGGAAATGCTTAGCCTTTGAAACGTGTTTCGCCCTTATTCTGGAGCTCATCAGAAAGACATAAAGCCTCTCATAAAGATGTTTAATGCAAAATCAAGACAATTTCAATGAATAAGTGTGAAATAATTATATTTGAAATCGACTGATAAAAACAACACATCCTCATCTATCTATTAGCTAACTAGTATTGGAGCCTATACCCATGTAGCAACATATACTGGCAGTTCATTGGTAAAATATTGGTGTAATATTTGTCTATTGGGTCAATATTAGCAATTTTAAGCCAATATTGAAGTAGTATTTATTTTTGGTGTATAATAAATATTGAATTCATTATATTGCTCTAATATTAGAGAAATATTGATAATCATTTACTATTTTTTGAATATATTGATGCAATATTGGAAACAATATTAATTAATAATACTGCACAATATTCCATGTAAGCAGATGATAGGCATATATATAATGATAATAACTTAATCTTTGGTGCAATTTGGCCAAATAATTTCGTCTGTTAATTGTTCCAGTTTAACATTTTTTAGCCAATATTGAAGGGATATTTATTTTTGGTATATAATAAATATCGAATTCATTGTATTGCTCTAATATTAGAGAAATATTGATGATCATTTACTATTTTCTGAACATATGGATGCAATATTGGAAACAACAATAATTATTTTGACACATAATAAATATATTACTCCAATATTGGAAAAATATTGATGACCATACAACATACAAACATTTTTTATATTACTTTGCGATATTTTTCGAAGACAAAAAGGCATATGACCTCTGTAATCTATTGAGCAAAGTTGTTCTGTAATTTATTAATTAATTTGGTTTGTTTAGCCCTTTTTATCTTATTTGTATTATTTATTATATAATATAATAGGTGATTCTTTTTATCTGATTTATGAAATAATTTTGGATTTCTGATTTTAAAACACTGTCAAACACTTTTTTATTCTATTATCGTTTATTTAATTTCAAGGTGTTTTCATTATATTTAAAGAATAGATTCACCTATATAGTTTATTTTTATTTAGTTTTACTTTAACATCTTTAGTAAAATAATTACTTACATTCTTACAAAACTTATTCTTCCTACTAGGAATTTAGATAGTGATATCACTCCCGCGCAGACATTTTATTGGCTCCGAGTTACCAGCAATGGTTTGACATGACGCGTGCGCTTGCTCTCCGCATAACGGAGACAGAGACACCATTATGGTAAATTTATAAATACATAGAAGAAGAGAAATTGGGCTGTGTTGGATTATTAGCAACAATTATTGTGACCTGTGTGTGTGTTAATCTTGTGCACAATGTAAGTACATAATACTATATTATGCTTTTTATCTGTTGATTGTTTGACAGTGTTCTGTAAATGTGAATTTGCTGCCGTGCACATTTTCTATCTGTAAAAGTACGATAATAATGTATAGGGAAACAATAAAATTATTCATTCACATTGTGTAAGTACGTGAGCTGTGCCCAGATAACACCTTGACTAGGTACCCGTCGTTATCTTTATTTGGTAATTTGAAAATATAGGTACTACATACAGGTACCTACCAATAACCAACCAATACTGAACCAATATTGCAATATTATAGTTACAGATATAATTTAATTATTACCATTATTTAACTTTTGTTTTATACTGCTACATACTTCTTTTATTGCCTCAAGCAAGAAGTATTGAAATGTGCGAAAATAGACCAAAATAATAACAATTTAGAAAAATATTCAAGTTTACATGTTGTAGAATATACAGGGTGTACAGAATCGCATGCTAATACTTACAGGCCGTGATTCTTTGGTAATTTTAAGAAAAAAGTTTATACCTATCAACACAAGCCCGCAACTGTTTTATTTTTGAGATACAGAGTGTGTTAAAATTTCTAAAAAAAATGTTTAAAAGAAAAACTTCTACCAGTATGCGCGTAGGTTTTGCACTTGACCGCTTTTTATTTCTAGTTTTTATATACCTAGCTCCTTTTTGTGAGTCTAATGGCATGTAAATTTGGTATACCTACATTTAACTTCCTGTTTATCCGGAAATTGGTTTTATTAAAGTTTTTCATTTAATGAGATATATGTTTTAACGTATACAGATGATAAAGAGTACCGAGTACCATTAATTAATGAAAACAAAACTTTCAGACTACTTCAGAATGAGTTCATCAGTACTGTCTAAAAAGTCCATGTTTATAAAAAGGCAGCTGAACAAGGATTCAAATCAACCATCGCCATTTTTAGAAAGCAGAAAATTCTTTCAGAAATTTGCAATGATACCCCAGACAATGTTATCCTGTTAAATCAACTACCTGATACAAACGATGAAGATAACTGCAATTATTTTCAGGGTGGTAACCACGACTTCAATTTAAGTTTGTCTTCCGACGAAGATAATGATGGAATAAATGAGTGCCAAAATGTGTCAATGGGGTGTCAAGAAATTTGCTAGAGAATCATTATGATGTGACATCCAGTTTACTTATGAAGTTCGTGGTTTGCAATTAAATTCAAGTCTATTTATTTTTCGACTCATCCTTTTGATAACTTTGGTATTTAGAAAACATATTATAAGTTACGCTTTTGCTTAAAATTATATTAATATTTTTTATATAGTATACTTGTTATTTTATCTTGTTTGATTTATATTATTTTTGACTGACTCATTTGTAAATTTAAAATTGTTACAATTTTTAAATATATTGTTAATGTTATAAATAAATATTTTATTTTTGCAACATATTTATAATTTATTGTAATATACACGGTGTTCGGCGCATGGACAATCAAAATTTTTTTGTGGATTGGTGGGGTCATTTGGAAGTTTTAACATAAATGTCCCAGATCCTAACTGTTGTAGTTATTGACAATTTTTTTCTTTTTTACATTTTACTCAAAATTTCCCAAAATTCCCACTAAAACTCCTACAACTTTTCATTGTTTCATACCGTTAGAAGAAACAAAGCTCTCGGTTGCTGTTAGTTTTTTTTTTTAAATGATTTTAGAAGTTCAGAATTTCTATTTCTTTCATTTACTTTTAGGGATTTGGAACCTTGTAACTAACTTTCTTATTAAAAATGATTTATTTTGAACAAGAATACATTACAGAATAGAATTTAAACAAACACCTACGAATACTAAAGTTTCAGTGGGGAATTTTGGGAAATTTTGAGTGAAATCTAAAAAAAAAATATTTCTTAGTACTACAACAGTTAGGACCTGAGTCATTCGGGGTTAAAACTTCCAAATGACCCCACCAATCCATAAAAATATTTTGACGGTCCATGCGCCGAAGACCCTGTATTTTATATTGATTTCTAATATTGACTATAAATCCAAAGGAAATATTGTACCAATTTAAATACAATATTAGGTAAATATTATCCTAGTTGTCAAAATAAATATTGATAATTCATTGGAAATAGATATTGGAGCAATAATGTAGAACAATATTCAGTCAAGATTGATTACAATATTTTGCCAATAAATAAAAATGTTCACATTTCGATATTGGGCAAATATTGCATTTCAACATTTAGCCACTATTTATACCATAAATACCCAATATTGTACTAATATTGCCTGCTACATGGGTATACTCTATGCATGTTTAAAAATGAATTATTATTTGTTTGCTGATAATCGTATTGAAACATATTCTTTATAGGATTTTGCAAACAGCAGAAAAAAAATAATGCAAAGATTTCATTAATATTTTTACGCATAGTCTTTCTTTTAGTTATAGATACTTATTTTTTTCAACAACTATCTGCCCTCTGTAGGTCGGTTTTATTCCATTCTCATTCGTCTCTTCTAGGAAACAGGACTTTAAAGGGTAGTTCATGGTTGATCAAAGTAGGCATCACATCTGAAGGCATTCCCAGGATGCTGTGACAGTTTAAGTCGTCCAACGGGCTGGCCTGTTGTGCTCCATGATGCTAGCCTGCGACATATTAGACACCGCTTGATGGATTCTGTATGTTGCCCACCTGTCCCCTCTCTCCAGGTAAACATGGCGAGTAGGTAGTTCCAGGAGAACTTCAGAGTAGCTTACGGCGTGGTGCTCATTGCGAAGCAAGCTTGTCTCTGCAATCCAGAGAGTTTGGCTTTGGCCGTTTGTTGTAGCCCTTTCGACCACCAAACTATTGAGGCATGGTCTAATGACCGTAACGTATATCCAATATATTTGTTGAGGACCAATGCCCCAAGATTTTTCACAAATTTTTGTTCATGTTCACAGGGACAGTCTCGCTTTGTGGATTACCTTTTCCAAGTGAGGATTCCAATTAAGTGATTTATATAGTGTTACACCTTGAATTATAATAGCATTATTGAAACTGTAATGTGCATAATGCCTCTTTTGTAATCCAATACTAATCCTGACATATAGCCAGCAAAGCAGTTGTTTAAAACGATGCATGCTTTTTATACTTATCTGTGATAAGTTTTCAGTAACAGTTGAAATAATTACTAGTTAATACATTTATTTCTTTAGCTTCTATTAAATTATAACATTACCGGTACCCTTTTATTCGTATTCCTGAATACGCCAATGTCGCCGTTATCACAGAACGCCAATGCAGACGTGGAGCTTAACCCTCATAAAACGTAGAGTTTATTACATTAGATTTTTCTCGGGCAGTAGGTAGTTTGTTGGTTTCTAAAGTTTTTTTATCTGATTGAAATAGGGCTTAAAGTGGCCTGGTGGCGTTATTTACGATTAAGAAAAACAAAGAGAAGAATATATTACGTTGTTTTTCAACTCTTTTCTCGCGATACCATCGAATTTAAGTAGGAATACTAACTACCGCTAGAATTAGAGAGAAGGGGGAATGCAGTTAAGCATTCTTTTACATATTTTAATGAGGTGTTGATTAATCTTCAATTCTTGGCAATTTACGCAACAACTGTCTGATATAGCAGGGCGTATTTATAAGCTACTCAAAGAAAACACGTAGTTATTTTACGTTTTTCAGAAGAATGGTCCTAAGTTTTACCAAATTCAGTTTTTTTTACTCATTTTACTTCCACATCCACGTAGTGGATTGGGAGTATAGTACTCGTCCAAAAAAATTAAAAAACATTTTTTCTTGAAATAGGTTTAGAATGTCATGAAACGTCGAGATTTTAAATTTGAGCGAAAAAAAAATCTGTCTGTCTGTAACTTTTTTTTGCCCGCATGTTTTCTCCGGAATGGTTTAAGATATTGACTTGAAATTTTGTACACGTATATGTTATAACGAGATCTTGAACTGGATTGTTTTTTTGAAGATATTCGGTGAAGGGTTGGAGGGTAAATAGGGGTAAATAGGGAGAAATTTCTAAATCAAGCTAGTAAGAGTACAGAAACTTGAAATTTGATATATCTACTACAAGCCAAGGCCCCAAAATTTTTTATAATATTTTTCATCCCCACACCCCACCTCAATTCATTATTAAAGGGGTTGATAAAATAAAATTGAGATATTCACTTGAAATTTGGTACACGTATATATAACAATGACATCAGGAACTAGATTATATTTTGGGATTACTCTGATGAAGGGTTGGGGGTAAATAGGGAAAAATAAATAAAGCAAGCTGGTAAGAGTACAGAAACTTAAATTTCGGTGTATATACTAGAAGCCAAGACTTCAGATTCTTAATAATATTTTTCAACCCCCCACCACCCCTACTCCATTATTAAAGGGGTTGAAAAAATAAAATTGGAACTAGATTATATTTTGAGACGATTCCGTTGGAGGGTTGGAGGTTAAATAGGGATAAATAGGGGAAAATAAGTAAAGCAATAAGACTACAGAAACTTGAAATTCGGTTTATGTACTATAAACCAAGGCCTCAGATTTTTTAATAATATTTTTCAACCCCCCAATATCTCTACTCCATTATTAAAGGGGTTGATAACATAAAATTGAGATATTCACTTGAAATTTGGTACACGTATGTATTATATCGACATCTGGAACTTGATTATATTTTGAGATGATTCCGTTCAAGGGTTGGAGGTTAAATAAGGGTAGATAGAGGAAAATAAGTAAGTAATGCAAGCTGGTAAGAGTACAGAAATTTGGGATTTGATGTATATACTAGGAGCGAAGGCCTCAGGTTTTTTTTATAATAGTTTCCATCCCCCCACCATCACCACTCCCTTATTAAAAGAGTTGATAAAATTTGATTTAGATTTTCACTTGGAATCTGGTACGCGTATGTGTTATAACGACATCTGAAGCTAAATTATATTTTGACATGATTGCGTTGATGGGGTGGGGGGTAAGTAGAGGTAAATAGGGAGAAATAAGTAAAGCGAGCTGGTAAGAGTACAGAAACTTGATATTCGGTGTATGTCTTAGAAGCCAAAGCCTCAGATTTTTTAATAATATTTTTCAACCCCTCCACCACCCTTACTTTATTATTAAAGAGGTTGATAAAATAAAATTGAGATATTAATTTGAAATACGGTAAACGTATGTAAGATGTTTAACGCCAGTAATTTTTTTTTCAGTTAAAATAAAACTAATCAATTTCAAAGTTAAGAATGTCTTACTATACAATTTTTATTTTTTTTTCATTAAGAAATTATCTATTTTTTTCATGGTAAGACTACGTTTGTAGCACCACTCTACTGCATTGTACATTCCATCGAAAGTAATTTTTACCTGAAATCATTTTTTTTTTTAAATCGTTAATCTTATAATAGTACGTTCTCTGTGATCCTGTAAAGCAACCAAGAAGGATAGGGGTAAAAAATGTTCACGACTTTGAAAATAGTTTATCATTCTGTTTTTGAATATCTTTTATTAGATAGTTAAAATATTTGGACGACACGAGACTGACACACCCCGTATAGACGAAATATATATTTCATTAATGTAAATAAAAAACCGCTGCCTAAGGAATCACTACTTCCACATCCAGATTCTTCATCCAAGTCATTTTAAAGGAAACATCTTGACTATATTTGCACTCTAGTATGTGGAAATTATTGGTCATAGAATTTTAATAATATTTGGGGCAGATGTTATAGAAAAGTTTGTTCAGTTGGTTTCTACCATATACGTTAAAAATGAAGTTTGTAGTTCACCCTACTTATTTTCTACTATTCACAACTTACCACCTCCCACCCCTTCAATGGAGTCATCTCAATCAGATGTCACTAAAATACATACGTGTACTAATTTTCAAGTGAATATCTCAATTTGATGTTATCAATCCCATTAATAATGAAGCGGAGGTGGTGGAGTTTGAAAAATATTAGAAATAAATCTGAGGCCTTGGTTTCTAGTATATACACCGAATCCCAAATTTCTGTACTCTTATCAGCTTGATTTACTTATTTTCCCCTAGTCGCTCCTATTAACCCCAACCCTTCTACGGAATCATCCCAAAATATAATCTAGTTTCAGATGTCGTTATAATACATACGTCTACCAAATTACAAGTGAATATCTCTCAACCACTTTAATAATGTAGTAAGTAGTGGAAGGGTTGAAAATATTATTAAAAAATTTGAGGCCTTGGCTTCTAGGACATACACCGAATTTCAAGTTGCAATACTCTTACCAGCTTGCTTTACTTATTTTTCCCTATTTACCTCTACTAACCCCACTCCTTCAACGCAATCATCTCAAAACATAATCTAGTTTCAGATGTAGTTATAATACATAAATGTACCAAATTTGAACTGAAAATTTAAATTTAATTTTATCAACTCTTTTAATAAGGGAGTGGGGGTGGTGGGGGATGGAAAATACTAACAAATAAATCTGAGACCTTCGCTTCTAATATATACACCAAATCTCAAATGTCTGTACTTTTACCAGCTTGCTTTACTTATTTTTCCTTATATACCCCTATTTAACCCACAACACTTCAACGGAATCGTCTCAAAATATAATCTAGTTCCAGATGTCGTTATAATACATATGCTTACTAAATTTCATTTGAATATCTCAATTTTATTTTATCAACCCCTTGAATAATGGAGTAGGGATGGGGGGGCCGAAATATATTATTAAAAAATCTGTGGCCTTGGCTTCTAGTACATACACCGAATTTCAAGTTTCTGTACTCATACCAGCTTGCTTTACTTATTTCCCCCTATTTACCCCTAAATAACCCCCAACCCTTCAACGAAATCATCTCAAAGTATAATCTAGTTCCAGGTGTTGTAATTCATACGTGTACCAAATTTCAAATGAATATCTCAATTATATTTTATCAACCCTTTTAATAATGAAGTAGGGGTGGGGTGGTGGGAGTTGAAAAATATTATAAATAATCTGAGACCTTGGCTTCTAGTACACACCGAATTTCCAGTTACTGTAGTCTTACCAGCTTGCTTTACTTATTTTCCCCTATTTACCCCTATCTAAGCCCCACTCCTTCAACGCAATCATGTCAAAATATAATCTAGTTCCCGATATCGTTATAATACATATGCGTACTAAATTTCATGTGAATATCTCAATTTTGTTTTATCAACCCCTAGAATAATGGAGTAGGGCTGGTGGGGGGCTGAAATATATTATAAAAAAATCTGAGGCCTTTGCCACTAGTACATACACCAAATTTCAAGTTTCTGTACTTATACCAGCTTGCTTTACTTATTTCCCCCTATTTACCCCTAAATAACCACCAACCCTTCAAAAGAATCATCTCAAGAATAATCTAGTTCCAGATGTCGTTATAATTCATACGTGTATCAAATTTCAAATGAATATCGCAATTTTATTTTATCAAACCTTTTAATAATGAAGTAGGGGGTTGAAAAATACTATAAATAATCTGAGTCCTTGGCTCCTAGTACATACACCGAATTTCAAGTTTCTGTAGTCTTACCAGCTTGCTTTACTTATTCTCCCCTATTTACCCCTATTTAACCCCCAACCCTTCAACGGAATCATCTCAAAATATAATCTAGTTCCAGATGTCATTATGATACACACGTGTACCAAATTTCAAATGAATATCTCAATTTTATTTTATCAACCCCACTGATGGGGTAGGGGTGGTGGGGGTTGAAAAATATTATAAAAAAATCTGAGGCCTTAACTTATAGTACATACACGGAATTTTAAGTTTCTGTACTCTTACAAGCTTGCTTTACTTATTTTCCCCTATTTACCCCTATTTAACCACCAACCCTTCACCGAATATCCTCAAAAAACAATCCAGTTCCAGATCTCGTTATAATATATACGTGTACAAAATTTCAAGTCAATATCTTAAACCGTTCCGGAGAAAACGTGCGGACAAAAAAAAAGTTACAGACAGACCGACAGACAGACAGAAAATTTTTTTTTTTTCGCTCAAATTTAAAATCTCGACGTTTCATGACATTCTAAACCTATTTCACGAATAAAAATGTTTGAAAATTTTTTTGCGATTACTATACTTCCAATCCACTACGTGGATGTGGAAGTAATTAGGCATAACCAATATATACATTTTCTATTTGTTATATAATTTGTGAGTTGAACAATTGTGAGATGCTCTCAAGTACCTTTTGATTTATCCCAGTCGGTGTTTACGCACAAATAATGCAAGACCGTGCAAGAAAATAACAAGGAAAAGGGATATCCTCCCCTTTACTTCCGTTATGAAGACATAGATCACTGGGCTCTTCGCAAACACAATGCCCACAATGCAGAGTATCCCCGCCTATGTTTTTCTATTCTAGAAAGCTGACGCAACTTTCTGCAGTGCGTGTTCTGGTGTTTGCTAACTTGTTGATGTTGGAAAACATCAAATATCGATATTAATCTGGTATGGGTAATTTCTTTAATTATAGCTTTGCTGCTTTTAAACCGTCCATTATCTTGAATTTATAATAAACTCTTAGTCATTGCCGTATAATTTTACATTTAGATCAGTGAATTAGATACAATAACAAACAAAATCAAGCAATAAAGCGATGAGAGAAGATGTTTCACACAAACGTTTAAAATTACCCGTGGTCAAGGTGAAATAAAAAAAAACACTGTACACTTCAATCACACACCCTGCTGAGTGTGTGCTCAGGTCTCGCTCAGTGCGCCAGCGATGAAATGAATTTTTCATTGGCAAATTTAATTATAGTTTTTAGAAAAGGGAAATATTTTGCCATTTGTTCTTCGCCAACTGATCTGTGCGTACGGAAACACCCAATAGGTTTCAATGCCGGAACTAAATTTTAAAACACCTCGTCTTATCAGGCAGGAAACAGGTAGTAGAGATTAATGGAATTAGATCATACGAACGAGATGTTAAAATAGGTGGGCCACAAGGGTCCATTCTACTCCCCAGAAATAAAATAGTCGTTAATATCATCCGGGTATTCATATTGCTCGGTAAGTCAGTTTTCGAATTCTGTTGGATATTTAGTGATTTTAAAGCATTCCACAAGTATTTTTGATTTTGTAAACCTTGCAAATGATTTAAATATGCAGTTTTCTCTCTTCTTATAGCAGCTAATGTGTAATTACGCAATTCTTTATAATGATTTCAATCGTCATGTGATTTCGATCGTTCGTATTTAATGTAGGATTTATAACTCAGTAAGTTTGATATAGTGTATATGGCAGAATACTGGACTTATTAATAATTTCTCTTGTTAAATACTTAATTTTGTTGCATTATTTACTACTAACTTTATCTTGACTTGTCCTACCTATACTGTGTATTATGGTCTATTGGATAATAAAGTTAACTTTACTTACTTTACCTGAGAGGCACATGTGCCAAAAATCAGCTCATTTGCCTGTCATCCCGTAAATCGTCGATTTTCACCGGTCTAATTAGATTTATGGAAAGCGTCACACATACAAAGCAAATTGTACGTGACAGCGCATCGACTATTGTATAATTCTATCCAACACATAACTATCGATTGTCCTGTTTGATTGAATGGTGCTGAGGTTCATTAAACTGCAATAATATCGTTTAAATTAGTGTTTTTCTATGGATATAATTTATTTTCCCGTTTAATTACATTTTGGATTGAAATCGGGTTCTGGTTAAGCACACAATTGCTTAATTTTGCTTAATTTTAATCACAAAAGACTAATGGAGAATATTTCCTCTGGTTCGAAGGTCACCCTCGTTTGACTTTTAAATAAAATAATGTTTATCTGTAATGAGCTCTTTATTAATAGGTGTAATTATCGCCAGGTGTGCGGTTTGACTTTATTTTAATTGTACACTTGTGTTGTACGGCTGAAAGATATCGTCATTTTATGTAACTGTCGATCAATTATATTCTCATTACTAGAATTTTTACATAAATACCGTGATATCAAAAATTATATTGGTCAACGTGGGATACGAAAAGTTTTCTCCTTTGTCGAATCTTAAATCTAGTTTTTGAATAATTTTAATAATACTTTTAAATACTCCGTTTGCTGCAAAAAAATGAACTAGGATAGAGTTTACATACCTGCTGTTAACCGTTACATCCTAAAATATATTCGGTAGGAGGGAGTGGGATAACTATATCAAAATAATTTGAAATATTAAGTAGTGCACTATATTTATGATTTACAATATTTTGCGAATAAATAGCCATGCCCCATCTATCATTATACATAAGCTGCAAAGCTTTGAGGTTCTTTATGTGTCGAAAACATATGTAGAGAACCATACATCCGCTGTAGGGCGCCGCAGTCTGCCTGATCTCTGTCAATCGTCTGACGTTTCAACATTATTTTCGACCACCTTCAGAAAAAGAAATTAAAATATCTAATGACTTCACTTTATTCAATTTCGCTCTAAAAAACTGATTTTTGAAAATTGTGTTAATTTAAACACCAAAGTACACATATCTTATACTCGTAGGAGTATAAATGGGTTTCTTAAGAATTGAGATGATAAATTAATAAATATAATGGAATCTTTTATGTTTTCTATTGAAATTTTACAATATAAACACGAAATTGCTATTTTATTGACATACATTAGAGTTGTTAAATGAGTACCTAAAAGAATAATAAACACGTATTAACATAATGTGTTACATGTGCTACCGTTCAACGAGTCTAAAAAATTATCAAAGTATTCCACAGTTTATTTCAATATATCTATTTTTATCGAATGTATTACTTAGTTTAAAAAAAATATTCGTTACGGAAACCATTTGTAAAAGTGTACTTCTGGCTTATGTTGTTTTTTTCTTGCTATTAATTACGAATGAAAAATTTTCCTTGAAATGGATCAACAAGCACTTGTTATACTCTTCGCACATATAAGCGAACTTATTGCATTTGGTCGATATATTTCTAAATCCGTAAATATGGTTGGTAGAGAAAAAATATTCATATACTATAGTTAGTCACGAGTTCCAAATACCCTTTAAAATGCCCGCTTGTCCGTCTGTCTATTTCACCCTCTGCCCTTCAGTCCGACAGTGCGTCTGTTGTCTGTATTTCCGTCCGTCAAGTTTCTTGTAAAAAAGATAACTTGACAATAACAGACCGATCTTATTAAAATTTGGACAGCAAGTTAGTATTTGCTGGGTAAAGGACCATATTGTTTTCAAAAATAATCGATTAGTAAATATAACAATTTTTATTTTAATAAAGACAATGTACACTAGAGATTTGCAATATTTGATAAGATTATATAAAAAAACCGCTGCCTAAGGAATCACTACTTCCACATCCAGATTCTTCATCCAAGTCACTTTAAAGGAAATATATTGACTATATTTGCACTCTAGTATGTGGAAATTATTGGTCATAGTATTTTAATAATATTTGGGGCAGATGTCATAGAAAAGTTTGAGGGGTTGGTTTCTACCATATCCGTTAACAATGAAGTTTCTGGTTTACCCTACTTATTTTCCACTATTCGCAATCTACCACCTCCCACCCCTTCAATGGAGTCATCTCAATCGGATGTCACTACAATACATACGTGTACTAACTTTCAAGTGAATATCTCAATTTGATGTTATCAATCCCATTAATAATGAAGCGGAGGTGGTGGAGTTTGAAAAATATTAGAAAGAAATCTGAGGTCTTGGTTTCTAGTATATACACCGAATCCCAAATTTCTGTACTCTTACCAGCTTGATTTACTTATTTTTCCCTACTCCTATTAACTCCAACCCTTCTACGGAATTATCCCAAAATATAATCTAGTTCCAGATGTCGTTATAATACATACGTCTACCAAATTACAAGTGAATATCTCAATTTTATTTTATAAACCCCTTTAATAATGTAGTAAGGGTGGTGGAAGTGTTGAAAAATAGTATGAAAAAATCTGAGGCCTTGGCATCTAGGACATACACCTAATTTCAAGTTGCAGTACTCTTACCAGCTTGCTTTACTTATTTTTCCCTATTTACCTCTACTTACTCCCACTCCTTCAACGCAATCATGTCAAAATATAATCTAGTTTCAGATATAGCTATAATACATAAATGTACCAAATTTCAAGTGAAAATTTAAATTTAATTTTATAAACTCTTTTGATAAGGGAGTGGGGGTGGTGGGGAGATGGAAAATACTAATAAAAAAAACCTGAGACCTTCGCTACTAGTATATACACCAAATTCCAAATTTCTGTACTTTTACCAGCTTGCTTTACTTATTTTCCTCTATATACCCCTATTTAACCCCCAACCCATCAATGGAATCATCTCAAAATATAATCTAGTTCCAGATGTCGTTACAGTTCATACGTGTACCAAATTTCAAATGAATATCTCAATTTTTACTTCCACATCCACGTAGTGGATTGGAAGTATAGTAATCGCAAAAAAATTTTCAAAAATTTTTATTCGTGAAATAGGTTTAGAATGTCATGAAACGTCGAGATTTTAAATTTGAGCGAAAAAAAAATTTCTGTCTGTCGGTCTGTCTGTTGGTCTGTCTGTCGGTCTGTCGGTCTGTCTGTAACTTTTTTTGTCCGCACGTTTTCTCCGGAACGGTTTGAGATATTGACTTGAAATTTTGTACACGTATATATTATGACGAGATCTGGAACTGTATTGTTTTTTGAGGAAATCCGGTGAAGGGTTGGGGGTTAAATAGGGGAAAATAGGGAAAAATAAGTAAAGCAAGCTTGTAAGAGAACAGACACTTGAAATTTGGTGTATGTACTAGAAGTTAAGGCCTAAGATTTTTTTATAACATCTTTCAACCCCCCACCACCCCTACCCCATTAATGGGGTTGATAAAATAAAGTTGAGATTTTCATTTGAAATTTCGTACACGTATGTATTATAACGACGTCTGAAATTAGATTATATTTTGAGATGATTCCGTTGAAGGGTTGGGGGTTAATTTGGGGTAAATAGGGGAATATAAGTAAAACAAGTTGGTAAGAGTACAGAAACTTGAAATTCGGTATACGTACTAGAAGCCAAGGAGTCAGATTTTTTTATAATATTTTTCAACCCCCACCACCCCTACTCCAATATGAAAAGGGTTGATTAAATAAAATTGAGATATTCATTTGAAGTTTGGTACACGTATGTATTATGACGACATCTGGAACTAGATTATAATTTGAGATGATTCCGTTGAAGAGTTGGGGGTTAAATAGGGGTAAATAGGGGAAATAAGTAAAGCAAGCTGGTAAGACCACAGAAACTTGAAATTCGGTGTATGTACTAGAAGCCAAAGCGTCAGATTTTTTTATAATATTTTTCAACCCCACCACCCCTACTCCAATATGAAAAGGGTTGATTAAATAAAATTGAGATATTCATTTGAAATTTGGTACACGTATGTATGATAACGACATCTGGAACTAGATTATTCTTTGAGATGATTCCTTTGAAGGGTTCGGGGTTATTTAGGGGTAAATATGGGGAAATAAGTAAAGCAAGCAGGTATGACTACAGAAACTTGAAATTCGGTGTATGTACAAGAGGCAAAGGCCCCAGATTTTTTGATAATTTCTTTCAGCCCCCACCACCCCTACTCCATTATTCAAGGGGTTGATAAAATAAAATTGAGATATTCACATGAAATTTAGTACGCATATGTATCATAACGACATCTGGAACTAGATTATATTTTGAGATGATTCCGTTGAAGGGTTGGAGGTTAAATAGGGGTAAATAGGGGAAAATAAGTAAAGCAAGCTGGTAAGACTACAGAAACTTGAAATTCGGTGTTTGTACTAGAAGCGAAGGTCTCAGGTTTTTTTATTAGTATTTTCTATTTCTCCCCACCACCCTTATTAAGAGTTGATAAAATTAAATTTAAATTTTCACTTGAAATTTGGTACATTTATAAATTATAATTATATCTGAAACTAGATTATATTTTGACATGATTGCGTTGAAGGAGTGGGGGTAAGTAGAGGTAAATAGGGAAAAATAAGTAAAGCAAGCTGGTAAGAATATTGCAACTTGAAATTCGGTGTATGTCCTAGAAGCCAAGACCTCAAATTTTTAACAATATGTTTCAACCCTTCCACTACCCTTACTACATTATTAAAGGGGTTGATAAAATAAAATTGAGATATTCACTTGTAATTTGGTAGACGTATGTATTATAACGACATCTGGAACTAGATTATATTTTGGGATGATTCCGTAGAAGGGTTAGGGTTAATAGGAGTGACTAGGGGAAAATAAGTAAATCAAGGTGATAAGAGTACAGAAATTTGGGATTCGGTGTATATACTAGAAACCAAGGCCTCAGATTTCTTTCTAATATTTTTCAAACTCCACCACCTCCGCTTCATTATTAATGGGATTGATAACATCAAATTGAGATATTCACTTGAGATTAGTACACGTATGTATTGTAGTGACATCTGATTGAGATGCCTCCATTGAAGGGGTGGGAGGTGAATAGTAGAAAATAAGTAGGGTGAACTAAAAACTTCATTTTTAACGTATATGGTAGAAACCAACTCCTCAAACTTTTCTATGACATCTGCCCCAAATATTATTAAAATTCTATGACCAATAATTTCCACATACTAGAGTGCAAATATAGTCAAGATGTTTCCTTTAAAACGACTTGGATGAAGAATCTGGATGTGGAAGTAGTGATTGCTTAGACAGCGGTTTTTTATTTTATCAACCCTTTTAATAATGAGGTAGGAGTGGTGGGGGTTGAAAAATATTATAAATATTCTGAGACCTTGGCTTCTAGTACATACACGGAACTTCAAGTTTCTGTAGTCTTACCAGCGTGCTTTACTTATTTTCCCCTATTTACCCCTATTTAACCCCCAACCCTTCAACGGAATCATCTCAAAATATAATTTAGTTCCAGATGTCGTTATAATACATATGCGTACTAAATTTCAAAGGAATATCTCAATTTTAATGTATCAACACCCTTTTCATATTGGAGTAGGGGTGGTGGGGGGCAATCTAGTTCCAGATGTCTTTTAATTCATACGTGTACCAAATTTTAAATGAATATCTCAATTTTATTTTATCAACCCTTTTAATAATGAAGTAGGGGTGGTGGGGGTTGAAAAATATTATAAAAAAATCTGACGCTTTGGCTTCCAGTACATACACCGAATTTCATGTTTCTGTACGCTTACCAACTTGTTTTACTTATATTCCCCTATTTACCCCAAATTAACCCCCAACCCTTCAACGAAATCATCTCAAAATATAATCTAATTCCAGACGTCGTTATAATACATACGTGTATGAAATTTCAAATGAATATCTCAACTTTATTTTATCAACCCAATTAATGGGGTAGGGGGGTTGAAAAATATTATAAAAAATCTGAGTCCTTAACTTCTAGTACACACACCGAATTTCAAGTTTCTGTACTCTTACAAGCTTGCTTTACTTATTTTCCCATATTTACTCCTATTTAACCCCCAACCCTTCACCGGATATCCTCAAAAAACAATCCAGTTCCAGATCTCGTTATAATATATACGTGTACAAAATTTCAAGTCAATATCTTAAACCGTTCCGGAGAAAACGTGCGGACAAAAAAGTTACAGACAGACAGACCGACAGACAGAAAATTTTTTTTTCGCTCAAATTTAAAATCTCGACGTTTCATGACATTCTAAACCTATTTCACGAATAAAAATTTTTGAAAATTTTTTTGCGATTACTATACTTCCAATCCACTACGTGGATGTGGAAGTAATAAAAGATCTGTGCAATGTACTAACGAGCATTTCATTTGCTAAAATGTCATCATTAGGAGATATTAAAATTAAAATATGTAATGTTGTAATTGTACTGTAATTGTACTGTTGTGAAAACTGACTCTACCCGAGGATGGTAAGTCGCTCACTGTAATAGTTTCTTGATTAACGCACTGGGTGATTATTGTAGAAGCATCGGATTTGGGAGCAGATAAGACACTATTAGAAATTACAATTTTCTTCAATTGATTCATCAATATAAAATTTCTTCGTCTTCTTTTAAAACTGACGAAATCAGCTCCAGAATCCGCTAGCAGTGTAGCAGACGATCTTCGGAAGCAATGACTAGATAGCTCTATACTTCCGATAATTTTAAATAAGTTGCAATTTCTTTTAGAGCATTTCTAATTTTATTAATACCAATAAGCTGCTTTAGACACTTTCCATTCACACATCTAATAAAAAATCTACGGTTGATAGTGAACTCTGACCGCAAAGTATAATATTTTCGGTATAATTTAATATAGGTCAAATTTGAAATGATGAATGTTCTTTGAGTGTGAGTTTTTGAACCTTGGATTTTTAAAATAATAATTTAATTCTCTTCCTTAATATCATCTTTTGTTAAATCGTAGATGTCATACATGTCAAATAAATTAATTGTAAATGTCAGAATTTTCACATTCTTAGTAATTTTACTTCCCTCGCATACCGAAGGGAAGTATTGTATTCGAGAAAAAATCACCCTCCGAGATTTTTTCGAATTTTGATGTTTCACGTAGATTACGAAAATATAGGTTTTTCAATTCCGTCAGTCTGTTTGCCTGTCTGTCTGTCGGTCTGTCTGTCGGTCGGTCTGCTGGTACATTAACTGAAAAACTAACGGACGGAGAGCAGTCAAATTTGGTAGGTAGTTGACCCTACTGTCAGCGAAGAAATGGTTAAACTTTCACTGGAAAACATACACGGTGGACCGTCTAAAGGGAATAAATGAAAAAAAAAATTTTTTTCGCTCAAATTTAAAATTTCCACGTTTCATGACATGCTAAACCTCTTTCAGCAGAAAAAATTTTGAAAATTTTTTTTCACCAACATTTTTGAAAATTTTGTTTCCATTAAAATACGTGAACAATTTTTTTTCTTTGTTCAAATTTAAAATTTTCACGTTACATGGCATTATAAACCTATTAAAAAAAAAAAAAAAATTCTTCTGAAATAGGTTTAGAATGCCATGAAACGTGAAAATTTGAAATTTGAGCAAAAAATGTTATTTGCATCTATTCTAGTGGTAAATCAATCAATTTTCTTTTCCGAAATTGAATTTGAGCAAAAAAAATTTTTTTCTACAATTTTTTTTCAAAAATTTTTCAAAAACATTTTTAAATTTATTTGAATAGGTTTAGAATGCCATGGAAACGTGGAAATTTTAAATTCGAACAAAAAAAAAATTTCCATCTATACTTATTAGTGGTAAAATTTTTTCAAAAATGTTGGTATTTGTTTTAAATAGGTTTAGAACGCTACAAAAAGTGGAAATTTTAAATTTGAACAAAGAAAAAAAATTTTCCATCTATTTCAGTGGTTAAATTTTTTTTAAAAAATGGTAAAAAAAATTTAAAAAAATTTTTTTTTTAATAGGTTTAGAATGCCATGAAACGTGGGAATTTTAAATCTGAACAAAGAAAAAAATTATTTTTTTCATCTGTTTGTGGTAAAAAATGTTTCAAAAATGTTGTGAAATTTTTTATCTGAAATATGTTTAGCCTGTCATGAAACATGGAAATTTTTAATTTGAGCAAAACATATTTTTTCCACCCTGTATATTTTCCAGTGAAAGTTTAACCATTTCTTCGCTGACAGTAGCGTCAACTACCCACCAAATTTGACTGCTCTCCGTCAAGTAGTTTTTTAGTTAATGCACCAACAGACAGACAGACGGACGGACGGACATACAGACAGACAGACAGATAGACAGGCAGACTGACTGACGGAATGGAAAAACCTATATTTTCGTAATCTAAGTCGTCAAAATCCGAAAAAATCTCGGAGGGTGATTTTTTCTCGAATACAATACTTCCCTTCGGTATGCGAGGGAAGTAAAAAATTGAAAATTTTTTGAAAAAAATCTTTTTACCACTCCTATAGAAATATTTTTTCTTTTGCTCAAATTTAAAATTTTCACGTTTCATGACACGCTAAACCTATTGCAGAAAAAAAAACCATTTCTGAAAAATTGTTTACTACTAAAATAGATGGATAAAATTTTTTTCTTTGTTCAAATTTAAAATTTCCACGTTCCATGGCATTCTAAACCTATAAAAAAAAAAAAAAATAGGAATTTTTTTTTACCAACATTTTTTTTTCCACTAAAATAGATGGAATTTTTTTTTCTTTGTCCAAATTTAAAATTTCCACGTTTAATAGTGTTCTAAACATAAAAAAAAAATTAGAATTTTTTTTTACAATTTTTGAAAAAATGTTACCACTAAAATAGATGGAACATTTTATTTTCTTTGTTCAAATTTAAAATTTCCACGTTTCCATGGCATTCCAAACCTATTCAAACAAATTTAAAAAAAAATTTGAAATGTTTAAAAAATTTTTGGAATTTTTTTTTAATTTATCACTAAGTACTTACTAAAGAATAAATGATTTTTTTTTGCTCCAACTTAAAATTTCTACGTTTCATGACATTCCAAACCTATTTCGGAAAAAAAAAATTGCAACATTTTTTAACCACTTTGGAAAAAAAATTAAGACCAAGTAGAATAGTTGGAAATTTTTTTTTTCCTCAAATTTAAAATTTTCACGTTTCATGACATTCTAAACCTATTTCAGAAATAAACATTTTTTGCCACTAAAATAAATGGAAAAATATTTTTTCTTTGCTAAAATTTAAAATTTTCACGTTTCATCGCATTCTAAACCTATTAAAAACAAAAAATTAAAAATTTGCCACTACTATAGAATAGAAGAAAACTTTCCTTTTTGCTCAAATTTAAAATTTCCACGTTTCATGACATTCTAAACCTATTTCAGAAGATAAAAATTTTGAATATTTTTTTACCAACATTTTTGAAAAATTTCAAAAAAATGAAATTTTTTAACCACCACTATACTTCCACTCCACTACGTGAATGTGGAATTGAAAATGTGACAGATGGCAATAATATTTGGCAATTTAGTCATGGTGGACATTTGTAAAGGTATTTGCGCAAGCCTTCCATATTTGGCACCTGTTATTTAGTATTGAACTTTTGCTGTTGGATGAGCACTCTGTATATTTTCTTGACCAAAACTTATCAGGTTTTATTTGTAATAATAGTGCTAACTATATTCCGATTATTATTTTCAATGTCATTTCGTAATTATTAATTTCTTAGAGTGACCGCCATGCTCAAGTAAAGAGGGAAGTTCTGTGTAAATACCTTTACCGATTTTTTAACTGTGGGAGACAGTTTTCGAAAAAATGTTGATACTCGACAGCGAAATTCTTTTGAATTCTTGAAAAAAAAACTCTCATCGTCGAATGCAAAAATGGCATTTCGCAATCTATCAAAAATAACTATTTATGTTTATCAAATGTTGTCGTTTCTCGCGTATTTTTAAAATCGTAAAAACATCAAAACACATATAATGGGATCGTATATCTTTGAAAATAATTGACGAATATTGAATAAAACCCCGAATGACGCATTCAATTCCTATGTATGGTATGATAATTCGTTTACTAGCAATAAATTTTGAAAAAGGTGTTTTGAATCAATTTATTTACAGCTTGTAAACAACTTATTTCATTTTAGTGCGATACACTTAAAATGTTATTTTTGAACATTAAAAAATATCGCTCTGTTGTGATAAAATTCATCACTCAAAAATGTTTTTATATGCATTTTTCTAACACCTACTTATGTCGTAAAATCTATATAAAGCTAATTTGAGTATTGCAATAAACACCAGTTTATGGGAGTAGTACCAAACTATAATAATTAAAATTATATTACTGTCAACGTCAAACTTACAATATATGAAAAATTAAATCGTTGTTGCCTCTCCAAAACTTTTTCCCATTGGCTCTTTAGTAAACACATTTTTTACAGGGATTTTTTCCTAAAATACATACAATATTTTTCACGAAATTTGGCATCTACTCATTTGGGAGGTTTCTAAATCCAGTGGTAGTTAGTTTCAATAGAAAATAGCTAATCAAATTTCATTTTTGACATTGAAAAAATCACGGTAGACCTAGAAAATTGAAATTAATGTCTATATTTTTGTTATACAGTAAAATGTTTGATGGTGTATATTTAAAAAAAAATCCTCAACAAATTATCCTAACGATAAATTTGTTTATAATAAATATAAATATATAAATAATAAATATAAGTGTTTAATGACTCAATTTATTCTAAAGCTAACAATAAAGAGAGCTGTTTGGTCAATAATTAATAACAACTTGAATAATAAAAATTCAAAAATGAATGAGTGAAATTAAAATTAATAACAATTTGTTAATTGATCCCTATTTTAGTGCACAAATCTAGATCTTCCAGCTAAATTAAATAATGACCTTGGTGAAAATATTACTGAAATCAATTTCGATCAAAATTTATATTATTCCATTCTTTTTTAAAACCTGCTTCGGAATCAGAAATTTATTATCATTATAATGAAATTAAAAAACAACAATTCTTCCGGCCTAGATATTTTGAGCTCTAATTTAATAAGAGTCTGTCAACTATTTAGTACCTCCACTTACTTTTTTAAGCAAGAGTCTTTCCACTGTGTAAAAAAGGAGATAATACATTATCTGATAATTATAGACCAGTTGCTCTTCTGTCAACTATTGCTAAAATATTATTAGAACGAGTTATGTTCAATAGAATTGATGAATTTGCTACACGATATAATATTATTTCAGATTCGCTGCATGATTTTCGAAAAAATCGTTTAACTCAGACCACCATAATGTCATTTTAAATAATTTATATGAAAACTTAGATCTAAATATAAAATGTGTAGGACTCTTTATGGATTTAAGCAAAGCATTTTATCCAGTAAATCACGCAATACTTTTTGAAAAATTGAATAATTATGGTTTAAGAGGCAAAGTAAATAAATAGGTGATGTCTTACCTTACAAACACAACTCAAGTAGTAGAAGTAAGTAAGTGGAGTTAAATCAGAAAAATTTAATATTAAGTTTGGAGTTCCGCAAGGTTCTGTTCTTGGGCCTTTACTATTGTTGCTTTATATCAACAATTTACCTGGCCTTTTCGACATTTTTTTAATTATGCTTGCGGATGATATTTCCTATTTGTGTTGTACAAACTTCGCTAACAAAATTTGCTGATCACTTTAAATCGAATAAACTATTCGTAAATATATCCAAAACTGTTCTCATTATATTTTCTCTTAGGCATATGTGATAAAAGCCACTTAATAAAAATAGCTGGAAAATCTATAGAAAAAGTCTGAATAAACAAATTGACTTGCAACAAAAAAACTTTCTTCCGTCTGTTACGAATCGTATAAATTATCCAAAATATCAAATAATAAAACTGTCTTGGCATATTATTATACAAACTTTATTTCAAGGGCAACACATGGAATTCTTTTTTGGAGCACTTCATGTCATTTTGAAAGAATGTTTAAACTTCAAAAGAAAGCTGTACGTAACATTATGGGAGTACCTAAATATACTATATCTATTTAACAATCTAAACATTGCCATGTATTTATATTCTAGAGATTTTCATATATGTTAAAAATAATCTAAGTAAGTTCTTACCAAACAGTTATAATCATAATTATGGTACCAGAGAAAGCACACCGTTACATAAGTTATCAAAATATGAAGAATGGCCAAAATATACCAGAATGAAATTGTATAAATTTCTTCAAAAGTATCGAAAATACCAAAACATTTAAAACGAAACAGCTAAATGGTTCTTATCAGTTGATGAATATATGATAAATTAGTAGTTAGTTATGCTGTACTATGCTATATTACTTTATACATATTTACATTCATGACGTCTCCTTTCTGTTTTGTGTTTTTACCTAGTCTTAAACACTCAATTTTCTTTAGTGACTAATCCTATACCAGTGTGGTCTCTTGGATAGTAAACGATTTTTTTTTCCGATTTACTCGTTTCCGGACAGGACTTCCGTGCGTCCGACCGATACCACACGGTAGCCGGCGATAATTACAGCCACTCCTCACAACCTGTGGGGTTAGCGACTGTAAATTCCAGAATCGTGGGCCCTAAGTAGACGAAGGTACCCCAAGATAACCTGCATTTAGGGGGACGGTAGCCCAGTGGTTTAGCGCGTCTAGCTTGCATACTGGTATACCTAGCGAAGCAGGTTCAATCCCTGCTCACCGCGAAATAATTTTAATTATAAAATTATCCCCAAGATGTGGTTCGGACTCCACTATAAACTGTAGGGCCTCGTTTCTTTTTACCTTACACAAAATCATTCTGGATTTTCAAGGAGATACCTCGGTGACTTGAGAAGCGGTTAAGAAAACATTTGCCTGCCAGACACATTTTTTGTAGGGATGTTTCCACTCGAAGTGGGTCACACTGTATGTAAATCGTGGATGTCATTACACACGTCTATAAAAATGAAATTGAAGTTACTTAGGCAAATTTTCATTCGAAAATCTCGTTTTTGAAATATTTGGTTTCAAAGTGATTTATATTGTCCTCCCCTTTCATATTCCAACTGTGTGTTCTAAAGATCTGTTTTTTTTATAGTATCTTTTAACAGTTACATTCAATGAGGGTTATAACGTACAGTGGAGCATCGGCACTTCCTGTAAAAAAAAAAATAAATAAAACCTTCAATTCTGAACCGACTACGGAACCTTATTGTACGTACCCAACATGCCCCTAATGTCTAGTATTTGTTACTGAAAACTATCTGATCCATGTAAAGTAATTTATAAAAATTATCTTCGAACTAGTATAAAAAACATGCTGTGACAATAGCCTGAAAGTGAACGTGTCCATTTTAACTCCATCAGTCTATAGAAAAAAGTTCCATTTGTTTTTAATTTCCCCAAGGATGTTCCTTATTTCCCTAATTTTAAAAGTTCGAGAACAAATTATTACACATATGGCCTCAGTAGGCACGAGGGTAGCTAAATTAGATCACATTTCGATGATTTTAGCAGACTTATTTACCCTCGGACACAAAAAATATTGCATTGACATTATTAGATTACTCAGGTACTACTCGAATATCACGCGATTCTCTGGAAGATTTGTTGTTATATAAAGTGATTGTTTTACACAAAAAATATTAAAGTGTTTTTTTTTTAATCAAACAATCTGAAAACTTTTGAACGGGATGACGGCGTGTATCGCATAGAGTAAGTCAGTCACCAATTAAAAAAATCGCTGAAGGTATTTACACAGAACTTTCCTCTTTATTTGTGCATGGCGGTCACTCTAAAAAATTATCAATTACGAAATGACTGAGAATAATCATTGGAATATAGTTGTCACTATTATTACAAAGAAAACCTGATAACTTTTGGGCAAAAAAATATACATGATGTGGGCATCCGACAGCAAAAATTCAAACCTAAATAACAGGTGACAAATATGGTTGAATTATTTCTTGGGATGATCACCCTGTACATTTTTCAATAAAACTATGATAGGTGCACATGCCAAATATTATTGCCATTTGTCACATTTTCAGTTCCACATTCACGTAGTGGAGTGGAAGTATAGTAGTGGTTAAAAAATTTATTTATTTTTTTTGAAACAGGTTTATAATGTTATGAAAGGTGGAAATTTCAAATTTGAGCAAACTAATTTTTTTCTCTGTATTCTAGTGGTAAAAAAATGTTCATCATGTATTTTGTAATGGGCAAGAATTTGCAAATTTTTATTCTTTTACTTCCACATCCACGTAGTGGATTGGAAGTATAGTAATCGCAAAAAAATTTTCAAAAATTTTTATTCGTGAAATAGGTTTAGAATGTCATGAAACGTCGAGATTTTAAATTTGGGCGAAAAAAAAATTTCTGTCTGTCTGTCGGTCTGTCTGTCTGTAACTTTTTTTTTTGTCCGCACGCTTTCTCCGGAACGGTTTAAGATATTGACCTGAAATTTTGTACACGTATATATTATAACGAGATCTGGAGCTGGATTGTTTTTTGAGGAAATCCGGTGAAGGGTTGGGGGTTAAATAGGGGTAAATAGGGGGAAATATGTAAAGCAAGCTTGTAAGAGTACAGAAACTTGAAATTCGGTGTATGTACTAGAAGTCAAGGCCTCAGATTTTTTTATAATATTTTTCATTTGAAATTTCGTACACGTATGTATTATAACGACGTCTGGAATTAGTTTATATTTTGAGATGATTCCGTTGAAGGGTTGGGGGTTAATTTGGGGTAAATACAGGAATATAAGTAAAACGTTGGTAAGACTACAGAAACTTGAAATTCGGTACTAGAAGCCACAGCGTCAGATTTTCTTATAATATTTTTCAACCCAACCACCCCTACTCCAATATGAAAAGGGTTGATAAAATAAAATTGAGATATTCATTTGAAATTTGGTACACGTATGTATTATAACGACGTCTGAAACTAGATCATAATTTGAGATGATGCCGTTGAAGGGTTGGGGGTTAAATAGGGGCAAATAGGGGAAAATAAGTAAAGCAAGCTGGTAAGACTACAGAAATTTGGGATTCGGTGTATATACTAGAAACCAAGGCCTCAGATTTCTTTCTAATATTTTTCAAACTCTACCACCTCCGCTTCATTATTAATGGGATTGATAACATCAAATTGAGATATTCACTTGAAAGTTAGTACACGTATGTATTGTAGTGACATCTGATTGAGATGACTCCATTTAGGTGGTAGGTTGTAAATAGTGGAAAATAAGTACGGTAAACTAGAAACTTCATTTTTAACGTATATGGTAGAAACCAACTCCTCAAACTTTTCTATGATATCTACCCCAAATATTATTAAAATTCTATGACCAATAATTTCCACATACTAGAGTGCAAATATAGTCAAGATGTTTCCTTTAAAGTGACTTGGACGAATAATCTGGATGTGGAAGTAGTGATTCCTTAGGCAGCGGTTTTTTATTTTCAAAGGTTTTGGAATAGGCTTAGAATGTCAGGAAACGTGAAAATTTGAAATTTGAGCAAAACAATTTTTTTCCTACTTTTTGAGTGGTAAGAAATGTTCCAGAAATGTAGGTAAAAAATTAAAATAATTTTTTAAAAAATATTTTTAGAATGCCATGAAACGTGGAGATTATAAATTCGAGCAAATTTTTTTATTTTTCATCTATTCTAGTGGTAATTTTTTTAAAAAAAGTGTTGGTAAGAATTATTAATTGTTCTGAAATAAGTTTAGAATGTGTGGAGTAGATCTGGCATTTGAAAAACAAGTGCCTTTTTTCAAAAAAAATTTTTCCCATCTTATAGAGGACGACTTCCCTCACTTCCCTGAGGGGGGGGGGGGGGTGTTAAACATATGGAAAATCGGTTTTTCTCAGTTTGCGCGCGATCGGGGAGACGGACAAGAAAACGTTTCAGACAAAAAGGAAAGGCCTCTCCGAGGCGCGTAAACTGATTTTTATTTTTTTTTTAATCGGCCAGTTAGGGCCAGAAATATGGCCGTTTAAAGGAATTGAGTTTCTGGGTAGGAAAAGGGATCGGACAGGAGGTATGAGGGGTGTTTAAGAGATAAGGGATAGGGTTACGATGGTAATTTATTTTCCTGTTGTGGGTCGCTACAGGAAGAGGTCGAGGCCGCAGGGGGAGCTCTCTAGGGTAATTAGGGAAGGAGAGGAAGGGGGGAACATGCAAAAAGGAGAAACGGCCATATCTCCGATTCTAATAGGGTGATTTTAAAAATAAAAATGGGATTTATTCCATTTTTGATCAGCTGTAATGTTGGATAGGTAGGAAATAACTCGCCGAAAATGTAAAAAACCGCTGCCTAAGGAATCACTACTTCCACATCCAGATTATTCGTCCAAGTCACTTTAAAGGACAGGAGGTATGACTATATTTGCACTCTAGTATGTGGAAATTATTGGTCATAGAATTTTAATAATATTTGGGGTAGATGTCATAGAAAAGTTTGAGGAGTTGGTTTCTACCATATACGTTAAAAAATGAAGTTTCTAGTTTACCGTACTTATTTTCCACTATTTACAACCTACCACCTCAATGGAGTCATCTCAATCAGATGTCACTACAATACATACGTGTACTAACTTTCAAGTGAATATCTCAATTTGATGTTATCAATCCCATTAATAATGAAGCGGAGGTGGTAGAGTTTGAAAAATATTAGAAAGAAATCTGAGGCCTTGGTTTCTAGTATATACACCGAATCCCAAATTTCTGTAGTCTTACCAGCTTGCTTTACTTATTTTCCCCTATTTACCCCTATTTAACCCCCAACCCTTCAACGGAATTATCTCAAAATATAATCTAGTTCCAGATGTCGTTATAATACATACGTGTAGAAAATTTCAAATGAATATCTCAATTTTATTTTATCAACCCTTTTCAAATTGGAGTAGGGGTGGTGGGGGTTGAAAAATATTATTAAAAAATCTGACGCTTTGGCTTCTAGTACATACACCGAATTTCAAGTTTCTGTACTCTTACCAACTTGTTTTACTTATATTCCTCTATTTACCCCAAATTAACCCCCAACACTTCAACGGAATCATCCCAAAATATAATCTAATTCTAGACATCGTTATAATACATACGTGTACGAAATTTCAAATGAATATCTCAACTTTATTTTATCAACCCCTTTAATGGGGTATGGGTGGTGGGGGGTTGAAAAATATTATAAAAAAATCTGAGGCCTTAACTTCTAGTACATACACCGAATTTCAAGTTTCTGTACTCTTACAAGCTTGCTTTACTTATTCCCCCCTATTTACCCCTATTTAACCCCCAATCCTTCACCGGATTTCCTCAGAAAACAATCCAGTTCCAGATCTCGTTATAATATATACGTGTACAAAATTTCAGGTCAATATCTTAAACCGTTCCGGAGAAAGCGTGCGGACAAAAAAAAGTTACAGACAGACCGACAGACAGACAGACAGAAAAATTTTTTCGCTCAAATTTAAAATCTCGACGTTTCATGACATTCTAAACCTATTTCACGAATAAAAATTTTCGAAAATTTTTTTGCGATTACTATACTTCCAATCCACTACGTGGATGTGGAAGTAATTAGGGGACAAAAGAACAAATGTATTTTTTTTCAAAACGATTTTTTTTTATTAAGGGAAAATGTCAGACTTACCTTTCTGACCTTCGATTTCTCTACCCCCACCCCCATCGCGTGTTGCTCTTCTTCTCTACTTTCCTCTCACTCTATCAGATGAGAGGTCCGCAGGAATTTTTGACCTGCGGAGATGCAACTTGCTGCCGCGACAGTCTCTCATGAGCATTGTCTCCTCGCTTAAGCCGCGGGTGAGATAATAGTAGAAAGAGAGAGAAATGAATCGCAGGTAATGGAATAAACATCGAGAACGAGAGAAAACAAATTGAACGGTGTGCATTGAATTCTTGTAACTCGGACCTTCGCCATAATTTAGAACATAGCTTTGACCATTTAAGGCTAATTTTTTCAAAAACGTCTCTAATTTTAAAAACTTAATTTTTGCCATCGGAAGCGCTGTAATTTCTTCTATAAGTAGCCAAAATTTCATGGTCATATCCCGAGCCGTTGATTTATTAGCGCGATGTATGTTTCAATAAACGTGTTTTTCAAATAATTTCCCGGGAAAGAAAAAATGATTTTGCAAAATTCGCCCCTATTAAAAAAAGTTGTAATTCACATGATGAATGGTCAAAACTATGCTCTAAATGATGGCGAAGGTCCTATTTAATTTTTGTCCGTAACATTTTTTTGGCCGTCTCCCCGATCGCGCGCAAACTGAGAGAAACCGATATTCCATATGTTTAACAGCCCCCTCTCCCCCGCCCCCACCTAGATCTCGGATGTGAAAGTGTCAGGGAAGTGGGGGAAGTCGTCCTCTACAAGATAGGAAAAAAATTTTGTTGAAAAAAAACTTGTTTTTCAAATGCCAGATCTACTCCACTAAGATTATTCTGTGTCATGGAGAATGTACAATAAGGTATGTATATGTATATTCTTAAACAAAATCACCAACATTTAACTTTTACTACTTTTTATAGGGGTGTCATCTTTAACCAAACGAGATACAATTCGCTGAATATCTACAAGTTCTTACAGCTGTATAGTTTTATTCTTGTTGATTCATGTTCTGTCGTGTTAAGGACTATAATTACCTATTATAACTTTTTCATTTTGTGATAAAAAGAGCTGCATTCGTCTGCATTTCTAATCATGATTTTACTTTTTAGTTACTTATGCTTTATTACGGAGGTATTTTCAATGGAGTATGACAAAAAGGAAGAAAATAATAGGATCCTGCATGTCCTGAATCGTTTTGGCGTACAACATTGTAGAGAAACTTTAGAGCAGGCAATAATGGACAAAATTTATAAAACTGGATATCAAATTTCTGAACGATGGCAAAAAAGTTGTAAGAGTAAGGTCAAGATTTTAGAGACCAATGATTCCTTTGGATGGGGAAATTAATTTTAGTGAACTTCAAAAACCATCCCTTAAGAGCTTACATTTATTTCACCATTTATTTACTTTACATTTTTTTCGCAAATTCGCAAATCTTATTCAAAAAGTTAAGTAATTTTAAAATGTTTAATTTTCAACCCACATGAAAACCATTCCTTTGATCATCAGAATTTTTGTACTATTTTCGGTCTATTCACGGGTACATTATGGATTCTACAAAAAAAAAATTTCAACCCTCTCAAAAACCACTCCTTTTGTGTTTAAAATTTGTTCAATATTTTTCCTTTTTTCTAAAGAATATTTATTTTTATGTTCACTTGCGTAGAATTTTGTCCCCCGTAGAACTTGAAAAATGACCGCTGTACGTCGGAAAAAATATCATGAATTTTCTGAAGCTAAACATTTCGTTATTATTGGAAATTTCCTATTGTTATCAAATTAAGTTGTTTCTTCGGCTATATCTTATAATGATAGTCATCGAATGTAGTTTGTTGAAATACTTTGTGTCATTATTGTATCTACTGTTGTCTATAACCCAACAAGTGGTCTGGCTCATCACGCATCAGATACCACACTGGTACTTAGTGCTTAACAAACAAAGTAAATCTTAAAATAAACTTAAAAAGTACCCTATTCTAAAGTCTATACAGCCAAATAGATGAGTCATCGTATACATGGGCATGTTTTGTTTTATTTGTCTCTTTAGGTGTATGCGGTGTTGACTCTACGTTCAAATAAAACCTTTTATTTGTTTTCTTTTTGTTACATACACCTCCATGTTGTTTCAGCAAATAATCAGCTGTTAAACATTGGAAGTTTACTTATTTTGAAAGCCACAAACATAGAAAATAAATATTATGCCCCACCTGAGTTTGCTCTGCAAAAGTTTAATCAAACTGTACAGTGTACACGGCGATACAAAAATATGTAGCGAAAGGCTCTATTATGGACAATACTCTCGGATCGTCATCGTCATAGTTTTTACATAAGTGTGGTTGTTATTTAAACCACCGTGTTTCCATAGCAGTTCTTTTATATCTATCCCCTGGAATTAGAATTTTTCGGTGCAAGTTTCTCGTTACATTTATTAATTTCTGCATTACCCATTACAAAAGTTCTAAAAACTTATGGCCAACCCTAAAATCAAACAAAATTGTAAAATCAGACCAAGCATCATTTCCAGTAAACCTAATAAATTATCAATAACTTTTCTTTTTCTCTTACTTTTTATTGGGTATTTTGCCACTGAAAAATATTTAAAAATTTTAATGAAAAAACTTCTGCGCCAAACGGATCAGACAGAGGTTGGTTCTTGAGTACTTGACTGTTTCAAAAAGTCTCACACCTAAAAATATATAAACTAGAACAATGTTATAAACTAAAAACTGAAAATCAAAGCTATAAGTAGTTAACGTTTCGGAAGAGATTCTACTTCCGTTCTCAAAACTTTTTTAGCCGTCAACCATGACAGTTCTTTGTTTATGTATTTCCATAGTCACGTGAGACATTAAATTATATTTATCTTATTTTTACTTACTTCGTCTCTAACTAGTACAAAAATCTATTGAATAATTAGAAACGCATCTATCCTCGTTTAATAAAATAATCGCGGATTCTTTAAGTTTTCTTTTAGTTCCGTTGCTCTCTTTTTCCAAAATCTTCGCCGAGTCCCATTTAATCCTATGAATATTATCCCACGCGTGTTCATAAATTTTGGATTTCTCAAATTCTCCCCTTCTAGCGTAATTTCTATGTTCACCAAGCCTTACGTTGAAAGGTCTAGATGATTCACCTACGTAATGTTTTCCGCACTCACACGGAACACTATAAATACAATTTTTTGAATCTTGAACAATATTTAGAGGTTTGTTTTTTGATAAAACCGATCTTAGCGTGGAGCCCGTTTGAAAAACCGTTCGTACGGAAAACCTATTCCCAATTTTTCGTAATTTATCCGATAAACCATGTATATATGGAATTACTGCCATTGACCTAAATACCTCAGGTTGTGATAGTATAGTCTCTCTACTACCAATGTTCAATAACTGACTATCAACAAAACTCTCAGGATATTGATTATTTAATAAGACAGGTTTTATAAATTGTTTTTCGTTCCTTAATATTACATCATTTGAAGAAATAATTTTGGCCCTGTCATATAAACACTTAACAACACCTTTCTTAATACTAATATGTTGATTTGAATTGAAATTTAAGTATCTGTTTGTGTGTGTTTGTTTTCTATACACACTGGTTTGGTATGTGTTATCTAATTTTTTAATTAAAATATCTAAGAAAGGTAATTCATTATTATTCTCTATTTCTATTGTAAATTTAATTGAAGGTTCTTTTTCATTAATCTGATTCAAAAAATTACTTAAACATTCTTTACTATAAGGCAATATAGCAAAAATGTCATCTACATATCTCCACCATACAATGGGTTTATAAGCTAGATTATTAATATTACTTTCCTCGAAATTTTCCATGAAAATGTTACTTAATATTGGAGATAATGAAGAACCCATGGCCATCCCAAAGTCTTGTTGATAGAAGTCATTATTTAATTGAAAGTATGTTGTTTTAATGCAAAGTGTAAGTAATTCCATCATAGTTTCAATGCTTAACTTAGTTCTATTCGCCAAATTCCCATCTTGTTGCAATTTGTTTTTAATTATTATTAATGTTTTATCTACAGGAACATTTGTAAATAGGCTTCCTACATCAAAACTGACCATTAGATGATTATTGTAAAATGATTTTCTGACAGCTTTTCCAAAAAATGTTTGCTATTTTTAATATAAGACTCGGAGGAATCTGATAACGGATTTAGGATTTTTAATAAATATTTTGAGAGTTTACTACATGGAGAATTAATTGAACTCACAATTGGTCTTAAGGGGATGTCAGGTTTATGAATTTTTGGCAAACCATAGAAATAAGGAAACTTGCTGTGATGTGGAGATAACATCTTTCGTTCAATATCTGTAAATTCGTTTTTGTGTTTAAATAAGACTCTATATATTTTGTTTTCTAAAGAATTTGTAGGATCTTTATTTAATTTGGAATAATGTCCATCATTTATCAAGTTCGTAATTATTGTATCATATATAGCTGTATCTAAGGTTACCGTGGCATTGCCTTTATCAGCTGGTAAAACTTTTAATGTTATGATCATTTTTTAGAGATGAAATGGAACGTTTTTCATCGGATGTTAAATTATCTTTAGTCTTATATTGTTTCTCTAATTCAATTTTAAAACGAATTCGGTATTCATTAGCATCATCTTCTGTGCAGCCTGTTCAATTGCAGTTATTATATCAAATTTAGGAATAGCCTTTGGTGTTGACGCATAATTCAAGCCTTTAGTTAATACTAGTTTCTCGGATATATTTAGTTCACGATTTGTCAGGTTGATGACAGTTTTGTCAATTAAAGGATAATTATCAATAACTTGTTTCTAGACTCTACACCATGTGCCAGTATATAAGAAAATTATTTAATGCAGTTCGAGAACACTCAATTTTCAAGCAGTAGCTTTGAAATTCTCCTTGTCTCGGTGAAATTATCTCAAACCTTAATTTTAAAACAAAAACCTCACACATCTGGATGTGACGGTATATCCAGAAAAATGTTTCAACATGTAAGCAGAACTTCTTGCTTATAATAAGTATATTTTTCTCTTCTCAATATGGAGCTGTTTCATTAATTTGAAAACGTGTTGCTTGTTAAGATTGCTTTTGGTACCCACAAGAATAGCTGAGAGCATCATCCAGAGACAAGTATATTCACCATATGTATATAGCATACCTATAATCAATTCGGCTTCCGAAAAAATCATAGAAGCTCTACTGTTTCAACAACTACACTCAATCAACTCCCACCAATGAACGTCTCTTACGTTGCTAGATATGTCAAAAACCCTTGACCTCTTCAATACCAACCTATTAATTAATCAGCTAATATTTTACTTAATAAATGGTAATATCTCACTAATATCTAAAATGCTCCTATATTACTTGTTTTATCGCTATAATATACATGTCTTGATATCGCAAATGGGCAAAAATAAATGTGTGCTAGTTTCTGGAGCACTTCAAGGCTCCATTTTGGGACCTATATAATATTTACACCGCAGTCCGACCTCGCGCTGTCAAATATTGTTCTATACATATGTATGCTTATTAGGTGCAGCTTTACCTCCCATGTGAATATTTTCAAAAGGTACTATTAAATTTCATAAAATGAGAAACCACTTTTGGTGAATAATGGACCTTGTAGATTTTAAAATAGCAACATTTCAATTGAGTTGAAGTACTGAAGTATTACTTATTCTAACACTATTACTATTGCCCTGTGGCAAGCCAGCATTCGCTGTACTTAAGAATAGAGCCAATACATTCAAACAACTACTCCGGATTCAAGCCACATTGAAGTTGTCAGGAATTATAAGAGATCTGTCAAAGATGTGCTGTAGGTCCGTTGGGCAATAACTGAGGTATGAAATCTTCGACATCAGAGCATTTTAAATAAGAAGAAACGATCTGATGATTGAAAGGATATCTTGACCTTCCGAGGAAGTAAAAGAGCTAACAGATGGAGGGCAAAAATGGTTCTACTACTTTTCACTTGTCAGGTGCCAGTTTACTGTGACTACTACTACTACTACTGAATTTTGTTTATTCATTTATTTATCGTAGGCCTATTTCCACTACTAAGATCAATCACCAATGCCAAGAGACAAATTTTTCCGAACCTCTTCGCGGAGAAAGAGTGTTTTTTCTTACTTACCTGACATCTAATAGATCAGGGATCGAGTCTTTTACATCTTCGAATGCAGATACATTCACTACACAATTCTCGCCTAAAGTTGCATAGTTTCCACAATTACAGTGATATACGAGCCATTATAAGGTGGGGCGAAATCGTTGTATTTCCTTGGAGTATAAATAGTCAAGATAAATTTACGCTCGCTTCCTATTGCTGGACTTATATTTTCATATTTATTTTTATTAGATTTATCTATCAAAGTAAATAGTCCAATATTATTTCATTGATATCCACTGTCTTTCCGTTGCGAAGAAGCCATTCAATAAAATAATAACAGCAAGATAATTATATAGGTAAATCCTGTTTGTAGAAATTTCTATTATGTAAATATGTATGTAAGTTCTATACACAAGAGAGACCACTTGTCGTAATTTTTTCTTTCCTAAAATATAATCATCCTATCATAATTATAATATGTAAATTTTGAAACACCTACAAAAAAACTAGCATCTTCACTGAAGAAAACATACTTAATCATCGCGGATGTTTAACTCCACGTGAGGTCTATTGACATTTCAAGGGGCCTACTAAAATACAATTTATTTGATGAATATTGATGCAATAGTAAATCATAAAGAAATGTTTTTATATGACTACCGAACGTATCGATTATGTCATAAGTGTTTATATTTGACAATTTAATGTTTAGTATTTATAAGAACAATGGAAGTGAATAAGTTATTTTGGTACACTAAATTTAACAGGTAAAAGAAAAAATAGTATGTCCATACAAAAAATGAAGACAGGGGACTGGAAACTTGTTAACATTGTACCGAATTAAGACTGGCTCTAGGTGCGGTTCATACTAGCCCACTTTCTTCCTTGTGCTTTGACTCAGGAATACCTCCACTCAAATATCTCCAAAAGCAGTTTCTAGCCTCATATGGAGCAATAATCCAGGCGTTTCAAACTTTTGCTGCCAAATTCTTGCCTTACGAAAAAAAGATTTTTATTGTGTTTATTTGGACGTGTTGAATAACACTTGGTAGTTACACCACGATACACCTGGGGGATTTCGTGAAAACGCGTTTGTTTTTATGGCTCAAACGAGAACAGCACCTATTACAAAAGTTGTACATCTGTAAATTCTTCATTTTAAAGGTCCTATACATTTTTTTCGTACGCCTAACCGTTTTGGAGATACGAGGCCAACTATAACGAGACCAATGGAAGTTAGACTAAAAGAAATGGTGGAAACACTAGCAAAATTTTTTCCATCTGTATATAAAATAAATCAAGGCGAAATTCCTCCATGAACTTTAATAGTTCACATGTGGTTTTAAAAAATGAATCAAATAAAATAAAAGAAACCAACAGACCGCTACTTGTCTCTAATCTTAATACTACAATAAGCTAACTTGAAGGATACCATAAAAATTTTACAAATGGAACCAAATTAGATCAGGGAGTGTTCCTGATGAAAATCAAACACATAGCTGGACACTGTCAAATTCAGCTAGCATATATACTGCCCAACTTTATGCAATATGGCAAGCTTTAGGATATACAGAAATGAATCCTTAGAATGATACCCTTATATGTAGCGATTCTCTTAGTGCTCTGCAAGGACTGTCCAATAATACCACTACTAATCCCCTAGTACAAAATATCCTTGCATTAGTCCACTTTTAAAATTTAAGTTTCTGGACTCTTATTAACTTGCGTTACTTATTCTCAAGCGTAACAGGTTTACGCCTGTTAATTTGATGCTAAATACACTCGACTGGCTGTCGGTCAGACTAAGATGGAATTATTTTACAATGATTTCTATATTCAAAATTATAAATGGAATGCTTCCAAGTTATCTCAATGAAAATATTACATTTAATTATCAAGTACATAACCATTTCACCAGAAACCAAAATTATTTCTATATTGCTAAAACGAATTTACAAAAATTAATGAACACATTATTTTTCAAGGGCCTTAACGAATACAACAACCTACCTAGTATTGTTAAAAATAGTAGTAATCTTAACAACTTCAAACATAATTTGCTGGCGTATCTGAGGTATTAGTTGTAATACAGTGCTTTCCTTTGTCTGTTTTCTCGTTGTGACGTTTAGGTTTGAATTTATTATAATTCTTTGAGAGTGCTATTTTGGGAGGGCTAGTTATGATAGGATAATGTCTAAGTTAGATTTATATATGCATTTTAACTAGTATATATTTCTATTAGGGTGTTCCTGTTTCCAACAAAGCTTTCTTTCTTTCTATTTTTTCATATCTACCCCCCACCCCCCGCCCTTTGCACGGAATCATCTCAATAAGATACCGTTACAAATTTCATGTGAATATCTCTATTTAATATTACCAACCCCTTTAATAATAGAGTGGAGATGCTGGGGAGTTGCAAAATATTTTAAAAACATCTGAGGCCTTGGCTTCTAGCATATACACCAAATCCCAAGTTTCTGTACTCTTGCCAGCTTGCTTTACTTATTTTCCACTATTTACTCCTATTCAACCCCCAACTGTTCAACGGAATCATCACAAAATACAATCTAGTTCCAGATGCCATTATAATATATACGTGTACCAAATTTCAAGTGAATGTTTCAATTTTACTTTATTAAACCCTTTAATTGAAAATATTATTAAATAATCTGAGGTCCTGGCTTCTAAAGTCGGATCCAGTTTAAAATGACCGATGTATGAATTAATGTCGCGCATACATCGCAAACAAACTTAAAGCAATAGCCTAAAGACATTGTCGATGTATGTTTACCAAGATTCTTTCCCACTTCTTTTGAGATGGAAATATGAAATGTACACTGAGAATGTAAATGCGAGAAACATAGTCATAAGCTCAGCGATTCTCAAACTGTGTGATTTGACGACGAATACTATTTATTCCCGTGAACTAACAACACCACTTTAAATATGAAAAACGTCTTTATATGAAATATTTAAGTTATTTTTTGTGGTAAATAGTGGCTATTCCTCCGTCAAACGAACAATGTCAAACCACTAAGTCTTACAATTTTCTGATAAGTAATATTACACGTTTTAGAATATAATGAACATAGGATCGCGTAGCTCAATCGGTAAGATACTAGAGCAGCAATAAATGTAAATAGGGTGGTTGCGAATTCTATCTCGATCCTCACTTCTACTTTTTTTTATTTAAGCTCTATTAAAAGTTAATAATTTTCTTTCTAAACTTTTTATTTTATTAAGCCGCGCCGCGGCCAAAAATGTGTCTTGTTACTACTAGCGCGTGTTTATCTCTAATAAAATCTACTTTCTTACGTTATATATTAATATACGAATGGTGAAACGTGCGTCGAGTAGATAAATTGTTCAAGTGTAATGTTGTATTGTTTATGAAAATGTGTAGTAAATTGTTCAAATGTAGTGTTCAAATGTTTATGAAAACGTGCCAAAGTGTTGTTCTTTCAGAATCGTTTTAGTTTATTTGTTTTAAAATTATTGTTAATTTTTTTAATGCATATTTTGTCAACCAGAATATTTATTTATTACTTACCGCTAAAAGAAAAATAATTTATTTTCGTGATTCTCATAGAGATTTCAGATTTTTTTTATTATATGAAATATTTTATTTTTACTAACATCATTTCCCCTACTGATACTACGATCCTATCCTTTCCTGGCAAGAAATGCCCATACCTCCCCGTGGTTCTTTCTGGTCTGTAACAATAATAGTCTTTGATTTCTTTTTCTGATAACTCATTGTTATTGACTCAATTGGGCAATTCGTTTTTTGTTATCAGTTTCATTTGTGCCCAAGCCTATACATCTACATTGTCCGCCATAAAGTTGGCTACATATGGGAAAAATTTGTATTATTGAGATTTTTTAAAAATACTATTGAGTGTTCGTTTCTTTTTTTTACATGCAAATACCTTTATTCAACTAAAATACATAAAGATTTGTCGAAATCTAATCAAATATTTGTGTAATGGACCCAAGAATTTATGATTTTTCATATAGTAATTAATGGTAGGGGTAAAATTTGCATATTTTTATTTTCCTCATATCTGCTTCAGTTATATATGGGGTCCTTGTAGTATTCTATATACTTTTTCTTAATACAATTTTTCGATATCTTAACCATTTTTCGGTACCAGCGTCAACTATTTTTTACAGTCCTGCCAAACCGGTGATCACATGACATGTGTCAAAATGTAATTTTTTTGTTGTCGGACATGCACAAACGTACCTCCAATAGAGTTTTTTTTAAATGTCAATAATACAGTTCTTTCCCATATGTAGCCCCATATGTAATCAGAATTCCACTAAAATGACGTAGTTACTAAATTAATAATCTTAACATTTTATGACATCTTTCCTCTTTTTACTTCCTTCGCATACCAAAGGGAAGTATTGTATTCGAGAAAAAATCACACGTATATTATGAAAATATAGGTTTTTCAATTCCGTCAGTCTGTCTGTCTGTCTGTTGGTGCATTAACTAAAAAAACTAGTTGACGGAGAGCAGTCAAATTTGGTAGGTAGTTGACGCTACCGTCAGCGAAGAAATGGTTAAACTTTCATGGAAAATATACAGGGTGGACCGTTCTAGGGGAATAAATAATGAAAAAAATTTTTTTTTGCTCAAATTTAAAATTTCCACGTTACATGACACGCTAAACCTATTTCAGAAAAAGTAGATGAAAAAAATTTTTATTTGTTCAAATTTAAAATTTCTACGTTTCATGGCATTCTAAATCTATTAAAAAAAAAACCATTTTTTTCAAAAATATTTTACTATTAAAACAGATGGAAAATTTTTTTTCTTTGTTCGAATTAAAAATTTCCACGTTTCATAGCGTCCTAAGCCTATTAAAAAAAAAATTACCATTTTTGAAAACAATTTACAACTAAAATAGATGGAAATTTTTCTTTCTTTGTTCAGATTTTAAATTTCCACGTTTCCATGGCATTATAAACCTATTCAAACAAATTTAAAAATGTTTTGAAAAATTTTTAAAAACGTTTGAAATTTTTTTTATTTATCACTACTATAGAATGGATGAAATGGATTTTTATTTTGTGAGGCGAGGTACGGTGCCAGTTTAAGTGGCGAGAACTCGATCGGTGAAGTTAAGCAACGCCGGGAGAGTCCGTTACTTGGATGGGTGACCGTATCTCATTTCGCCGTCCTGGTTAAGTGGTGGAATAGCTTTAGCTAAACTTCGCCAGGACGTTAAAATAAATAAGACGTAAAAAAAAAAAATTCCACGTTTCATGACATTCAAAACCTAAACATTTTTTTTGCTCAAATTTCAAATTTTCACGTTTCATGACATTCTAAGCCTATTTCAAAAAAAAAAAATTGGAAAATTTTTGAAAAATTTTTTATCACTAAAATAAATGGATTTTTTTTTCTTTGCTCAAATTAAAAATTTTCACGTTTCATGGCATTCTAAATATAATTTAAAAAAATAATTCGCAATATTTTTTTAACACTACTATAGAATAGCAGGAAACTTGCCTTTTTGCTCAAATTTAAAATTTCCACGTTTCATGATATTCTAAACCTATTTCAGAAGAATAAAAATTTGAAAATTTTTTATCTACATTTTTGAAAAAATGAAATTTTTTAACCACCACTACACTTCCACTCCACTACGTGAATGTGGAATTGAAAGTGTGACAGATGGCAATAATATTTGGCATATGCACCTATTATACTTTTATTGAAAAATGTACAGGGTAGTAATCCCAAGAAATAATTCAGTCATCGTGGACATTTGTAAAGGTACTTGCACAAGCCTTCCATATTTGGCACCTGTCATTTAGTATTGAACTTTTGTTGTTGGATGAACACTCTGTATATCTTTTTGACCAAAACTTATCAGGTTTTCTTTGTAATATAGTGAGAACTATATTCCGATTATTGTTTTCAATGGCATCTCGTAATTATTAATTTTTTAGACCGCCATGCACAAATAAAGAGGGAAGTTCTGTGTAAATACCTTTACCGATTTTTTTATAATTATTTAGCGACATCATTGCTGTTACAGGAAAGAACTGTTTGAGAACCACTGGCATTTCTTATGCATCAAATAAAATCTTAGTTCAGACGTTTTAGCAGCCATGACACAAGTCAGCTTAAATTGTACCCGACTCTATGTCATAATTTCACCACTGATACGAAACACATTTACTTTCTTTTTACAACTATACAAAAACAGTTGCAGAAAGTTCAGTTATAGTTTTGTATTTCTGAAGAAATCCTAGTTTTATTATAAATGCAGCAGCATGACCTTGTCGGAATTTTTATTCCCCATTTAGGCAATCATTTAAACCACAGCGATATTATAGACCTTGACAACACGTGTCGTTTGTCCCATAAAACAGCAAGGGTTGTTCTCGAGAAGCAGTCATCTAGCGACCACCCTTTGTTTTAATTTCAAACTCGGGCCATTTCCACTTCCTTCCTGTGAGCCTTGGCGCAGGAATGACGCAAACTGTTAAAAAAGAATTAGCTATAATTCGAGATTTATACTAGCTTTTCCGTATTATAATCCAGTGTAAGAATTTCAAAAAGTCATTGAACAAGTAAACAAATAAAATAAACATGCAATTGTGCAATGCATGTCTCTATCCACCATATACGTAGATTTATTATCCATACGCGATTCGTTTGTGTATAAACAGATTTTTAATGTATGGTAAAACGCTTATAATTAAATGCAGACCTTGTCATTAATCAGATTCAAATCTTATTCGCGAGTCAACTAGATAATATACAATCAAGTGTAATTATATATTTATTTATTGGCCAGGTATTGAAATTTCACGATTTACATATTTAATTTTCATATCTGTACAATATAACTAATTGTGATTGAATTATTGTTGTATCAATTCGGATGGAAGTTGAATGCGCGATTTGTTTTGATGTTACTTTCTGACCGACTAACGATCAATTATTCATGCGAGCATACAGGGTGTTTATAGTTTACCTAGTACATTACAATAATGTAATCAGTCTTGTCGGTCTTTAAAGATTTTTAAATTTTCAGATCTAACATTTTTCAAAGTAAAAATATGCCTAATGTTGATCATAAAATAAGCTCTTAGTCATGAACTAAATAAGCAATTCGGCAGGTAATGACTAGCGAGATAGAGGGTGATTCGTGAGGAGAGGGTCGTACTTTACCAAAAGATAGAAAACATTGAGACGATCTTAAATCCCCAAACAGTAATGGCCAAAGCGGCCCCGTTTTCGAAATACAGAGTGTTTTATATTTTTTGGAAGAATATTTTTTTCGCCATATATCTGTAATGCGAAAGCGGAATCCAACGAAATTTTGTATTTTGATTACAGTAGTCATTCACCATCAAATGCCTGGGATATTAATAAAATATCAGGGCCGGACCCAGAATAAAAATATTTTTAAGTTATTCTTAGAAAATAGCACTCTGTATACTGTTTATAAACTATTTGACATTAAAATATTAATTTACACCTAGAAAGATACAATATCACATAAAAAATCTTTTCGCACCATTTCATTGTTTAAATAAAAAAATTAAATTGTTGAGGGTTCAAATTTTTTTTCTTTAAATGAGAAATTGAGAGAAAAAGTCACTCCAGGAATTAACTACATATTATTTTTTTGTTCCCTATCTGCACTACCAAAAGGTAGTTCTCCAAACTCTGGTTTCAGCAATATTTAATTCATTGCAAGAGTAATTAATTGTTACAATCATCTAGTCTTGCCATTACATTTGCTTTAAAAGTTATGGCTACGTATATTGTAATTAAGAAGTGTCACGTCACCACTGTTGCTTTTACTGGTTACAATATTGTCTTGTAATAATTCTAAATCATGCCGATTACATACACGAGTAGAGAGTACGCAAATATGGTTTTTGTCTATGGATGTTGCAATGGCTATGCAAAAGCTGCTGAAAGGGAATACAGACGCCGGTTTGGAAATCAACGTGTACCAGATTATAAAACATTTTATAGAGTCTTTAGACATCTTTCTGAAACTGGAACCTTTTCCTCAATCATGAAAATAGAACGTCTTGTTAGGCAGACCCGGCAAGAAAAAGATTTTATTTTAAATATGGTTGACCAGAACCCAAAAATCAGCACAAGAGTTGGTCAACAATTAAATATTCCTCAAACCAGAGTTTGGAGAACTATTAAATGCGAACAAATGCATCCTTATCATATCCAAATTGTCCAACGATTGGTGCCAGGTGATGAAGTATTTCGGTTAACTTTTTGCCGCTGAGTCTTATTCCATAGACGAACTATGTTAAGAGTATTGTTTACCGATGAATCTCAATTTACCCGTGATGGTATAAATAATACTAGACATTTTCATATTTGGAGTCACGAGAATCCACGTGCAATAATCCAAAAGAATTCCCAACACAGATTTTCTGTAAATGTGTGGTGAGGGATGTTCAATAATAATCTCATAGGTCCTCACATTTTTGAAGGTCGCTTAAATGGTGACAATTATTTAGATTTTTTACAACATACCCTGCCAAACTTATTAAATAATGCAAACACAAGAGGAATGTGGTTTCAACATGATGGGGCTACGCCGCATTTTTCGACACGAGTCAGAAACTATCTGAATGAACAATATCCAAATAGGTAGATTGGTCGGAGTTGTCCAGTTGCATGGTCTCCGAGATCACCTGATCTCACATCCCTTGACTATTTTTTGTGCGGTTATTTAAAAACTGACGTATGTAAAGAAGAAATAAATACCAGAGAGCAGCTGATTGCAAGAACTGAGCATTCTTGCAATGAAATTAAAAACAATTTAGAGATTGTTAGAAAAAGCGTAAATGAAATGATAAATCGATCAAGAAAATGTATTGAATTTGGCGGTGGTCACTTCGAAAATAGACTGTGATTCAAAATAATTTAATTGGATTTAGTAAGTTTGACTGATTTCTTATGTTCTAGTTAAATTGTTAATTTTTATTATTTATTAAGTTTATTAATTACACATTCATTACAATTTTTTTTTATTTCACCAGGCATAAGTATGTGATGAATTTTTATTCTCCCTATTTGCACTACCTTTTGCTAGTGCAGATAGGGAACAGAAAAAATAAAATGTAGTTAATCCTTAGAGTGACTTTTTTCTCCCAAATTCTCAATTAAAGAAAAAAAAATTGAACCCTCAAAAATTTAATATTTTTATTTAAACAATGAAATGGTGCCAAAAGATTTTTTATGGGATGTTATATCTTTCTAGGTGTAAATTAATATTTTAATGTCAAATATTTTATAAACTGTATACAGAGTGTTATTTTCTAGGAATAACTTAAAAATATTTTTATTGTGGGTCCGGCCCTGATATTTTATTAATATCCCAGGCAATAGATGGTGAATGACTATTGTAATCAAGCTACAAAATTTCATTGGATTCTGCTTACGCATTACAGATATATGGCGAAAAGAATATTGTTCCAAAAAATATAAAACCCCCTGTATTTCGAAAACGGGACCGCTTTAGCCATTACTGTTTGGGGATTTAAGATCACCTCAATGTTTTCTATCTATTGGTAAAGTACGACCCTCTCCTCACGAATCGCCCTGTATAAACAAGAAACTGAATTGCCAATTCCTTCTTCTAATTTTTCCTATTTGACTGCAGTATGGTTAGTGTGGAAGTGTGGCAATATAACTATATTGCTACACTTAACATTTATACAGTATTTAGACCTTTATTTGGATTTTCTTGTTGAGCCTCCTACAAATTAACTGTATTACAAGTCATGTTAAACATTTGGGCATTTTAAATAACTATTTAGCTAAAACTTATTCGGCTAAATGTAAATTACTAACCATTTACTTACAATTGATGGCTCATTGCTTTTTACGCATCCTAAAAACAGGATAAAAGCTTATTTTCATTTCGTCTAATATGCGCTCGCTTCGGTATGAATCTGCAAGTTCTCTCGATATTGTGATACAATGTAATCAGTTTTGTCGAGCAAATTGAACAGAATATAATAATAATGAGCATTAGAACGGTGTGTCGATCATACGTATCCTTGACTTTATTAATTTCACGATTTTAAAAATAATAAATAATCATCGGCCGGCAACAAGAAGTTGTGGTTGTGCGGTTTTCGATAAATCAGGTCAATAATAGTGGTAGCAAAATTGTTTAACCGTCCATAATTGTTTTATATTGCTATCGCTAATGATCCTGAGTTCTTAAATAGAGGAGAGAAATACAAAATGCAACCTGTGAAGCGTGGAAGTTAGCATACAGGGTGTTCTCAAAATGCTGGGACGCTTTCCTTTAAATCGATCGGCATTGGCTAAAAAAAACAGTAATTTTTTATTTTTGCAAAACCGACCTAATATTAAAATCTGAAATTAGAACTTCAACCACGAACGTAACTCAAATAAACGGAAAGTTTTCAGATCTGAGTATTGCTAATTCAGTGGTTAACGAGAAAAAAATCACTTTTTGAATCTGTACTTACAACTCTTTCATTTGTATTTAATTCCTGTCATGGAGAGAGGCAGAGTGGTATTTATACCAAAACAGGTCTTATATATTATATATGACCAGATCAAGGCATTTAGACCAACAAGCCTGCCTTCCTTTCTTTTGAAGATATTAAAAAGGTTGATAGAAAGGTACATAAGGATGGGGCATTGATGGCATCACCAATCCACCCCAACCATCATGCATACCAGGCTGGAAAATCTGCAGAAACGGCCCTTCATCAGCTTGTCGTTAGAGCTGAGAAGGCGTTAGAGCAGAAAGACCTTGCCACGGTAGCGTTCTTGGACATTAAAGGATCCGTTTGATAACCCCAACTTCGAGTCTCTCTCTCTCAAGCAGTTGCGGACTGCAATGTGGACGGTAACATTATCGGAAGGATATCGTCCATGTTGAGCACCCACGACATCGAGACCACGATTCGTAACGAGACAGTCAGGGCCAAGGTAGGCCGAGGATGTCCGCAGGGAGGGGTACTATCCCCACCACTGTGGAATCTTCTGCTCGATGGGCTACTGGCCGAATTGAACGAGGCAGGTTTCTATGCACAAGTATATGCAGATGATTTGGCTATCATGATAAGAGCGATAAGAGACCAATTTGAAAGGACCATCACAGGGCTCATGCAATGGGCTATCAACATAGTTCAGGAATAGTGTAACAGACATGGGCTCTCATCTCTGGCAAGACAGAGCTAATGCTGTCCGCTAAAACGAGAAAAATAAGCGACTTCCAGCTTCGTCCTCTGATGGGCACACGTCTGCGTCTTTCCCATACAGTAAGGTATCTCGGGGTAATCCTGGATTTCAAGCTGTAATGGAAGGACCACGTGGAAGCTCAAACGAGGAAAGCGCGCTCTTCCCTATGGATGTGCAAACGCATCTTCGGTCCAAAATGGGGAATAAGTCCAAAGATTTATCTTTGGACGTACACCACCATGGTAAGAGCCCTCATAACACACGCGGCACTGCTGTGATGGCGCTGCCAGGAGCGCTCCTCAATCAGAGCTCGCCTATGTCAAGTTCAAGGGCTAGCTTTGCCTTGGAATTACAGGAGCTATCAGAACCACTCCAACGATAACAATGGAGGCCATTCTTGGGCTTATTCTCTTGCATACCGAGGTGAAACTGGAAGCAAAAAAAGCAGCAAATAGGCTGTAGGCTGTTTAAAAATGGAATGTGGAATGGGACTGGCCGGGCATGGGGCACACAAAGGCCCTGGATCTACCGGTAAGGGACCGGATCATCGCCCAAGTAGGAGATGACCGGTGTCTCCTTGTCTACAGGTTCACTATTCCATACTCAATGGTGTTTCCTAGTCGAGAAGACTGGGAGCGTGATAAAAATCGTCCTCTGAGTCCCAAAGGCCTCGAGTGGTACACAGACGGATCTAACACTCAGGAGGGAACCGGTGCTGGCATACACGGCTGCAAACTAAAGGCTTGTATATCGGTGCCACTTGGAAAGTATCCTAGGGTAATCCAAGCAGAAGTATGTTATATTGTATGCGAGCGAAAATCTCAGGAGATGTTTCGCCAACAAACATATTTACACATGTAGCAATAGCCAAGCAGCCTTGAGGGCTCTTGTGCCCTTAAGTGACCTCGGCTGCTAGTTCTAAAATGTCGGAATATTTTAACAGAACTGTTCAAACACAACTCTGTCAACGCATATGTATGTCCGGTCACAGAGGTGTGGAGGGCAACAAAGAGGCAGACTAATTTGCGTGAGAAGGAGCAGTGAATGCATAATGGGCCGACATATGTGCTCGCGCTATAATAATAATTCTTGTCATAGCAATTTTATTTCCCAATAAAGAAAATCCAGATTTAGCCAATGATAATATTTGGCTTGAACAAGGTGGAGTTCCGCCTCATTTTGCTCCTACGTTTCGAACACATTTAAATGGAGCGTGGTTCATCGGAGTGGCCAGCACAACCACCGGATCTAACGCCACTCGACTTTCACTTAAATTACTATTTGAAAAGTAAGGTTTACTTAAAAACCCAGTAACTTCTAGATTTACCTACAATTTTACTAAATAAGTTCCTGAATTTTTATATTCATTGGTAACTAGTGTACTTTTCCTCAAATAGATTTTTAAGAATATTAGCGGATACTAATGGCTTAACATATTTGTGTTAACATTATAATATTTTAATATTTGTAATTAATTTAACGATAAAAAATTCAGAATGACACTATTATTTTCTATTTCAATAAGATTTATAACCATTGCCTTTTCAACATGACTTAGAATTTTGCATAAAAACACTATTATATACCTACTAAGCCACCTACTAAAATCCAACTCTCTAACCGTTATTCTAATCAGATAAAATTAAAAATTGCTAATCAGCTTTTAGCAATCATGCAAAACAAAAATTAAGGAAGGAATTTTGATTTCATAAAAACTAAAGTGACACTCTGCAATTTACAATTCTAATAGCCGTGAACAATATTGTCATTATTCGCTGGGAACAATCGCTCGTGATCTAGCTGTTATAATTTACATAATAATTAATTTAAAAAACTAGCAAAATATACTAGGGAGTGGCGATGGTAGGAGAGAACATTGACAGTTACATGATCATAAGAAAATGGTGACTGGTGCACATTTGGAAAATTTGTACTCGCATTATTCATTAATTTTTTACATGCAGTACTACATGAATACGTGAGTTGGTAGTGCAAATAAATATGCACCGAGAAGTCCACTATTTAGATGAGTAATCGATACAATTGTACAGCACCACCAAATTATCTTTAACCGATTCTTGAAGTTTGAAAAGGAGATTCTAAATTAAACTCGTCTGTGTTTCTTTATATATCGAATTCGCAATTTTGAAAATAAAAATTCTGGCATCATATTTCCTATCAGCTACTCCTAAGATGCCAAACTACCAATTTCAATTCAATTTTGACGAAATCGTTTTCTGCTGTTCTCGATAATAAAAAACTTTCAGGTGCTGATTTTATTGTTTTTTATAAACGTAATTTCTTTGGCATTCTGTAACTTGCATTAGACCTAAGGGGAGTTTGCCGTTAATAGACACGGAGATTTTCATTTTAAAATATACTCTAGGTATCCCTCTATGTCGCGGGTAAATGCATTCTTGCTCGAAGTGGTTCCACCAGAAAAAAAAAATCGGTAAAGGTATTTACACAGAACTTCCCTCTTTATTTGTGCATGGCGGTCACTCTAAAAGATTAATAATTACGAAATGACATTGAAAATAATAATCGGAATATATTTATTACTATTATTACAAAGAAAACCTGATAAGTTTTGGTCAATCAATATACAAAGTGCTCATTCAACAACAAAAGTTCAATACTAAATGACAGGTGCCAAATATGGAAGGCTTGTGCAAATACCTTTACAAATGTGAATATTATTAAAATTCTATGACCAATTATTTCTGCATACTAAAGTGCAAATATAGTCAAGATGTTTACCTTTAAAGAGACTTGGAAGGAAAATCTGGATGTGGAAGTAGTGATTCCTTAGGCAGCGTTTTTTAATGGTTTAGTTAGGTAATTTAAGGAATTAATTAAGCAATAAATATACATTATGCAATTGGCTAATGAAGAAAATCCGCAAAGTACCATTTCTCCTTCTTCTTCAAAAAATAAATTAGCGATATCAAAATATTATAGCTAAACATTTCATTGCCAGAAAAAATTATTTTAATCTTCTAAATAGAAGAAAATCAAATTGTAAATATGTTTACACAAAACTTACCTCTTTATTTGGCAACTTATATTCATTAATTGTTTTCTTGATTGATCGATTGACTGATTAGCCTGCGTATGGCATTGCTGTCACTTCCGGATAACCAATCTGGATATTTTTATATACCGCGGGATTGGATATGGAGCATACTTGTTGTCACCAGCGAGAACCACATAACGCATGGAGTAGGAATATAGGATAGGAAGTGTAGATGTTTGTGAGATGCTTCTTTTAAGTTTCCATCTATCATCATCGGATGGGGAGTGTAGTGTAGTTCTTCTGAGTTTTCTGTTTCTTAATCTAAAAGTGTGCATCCCCTCCCGCCCGCCTGCGTGTGAATATGGTGTCATCTTCCTCAGAAATTTTCGTTTCAACGTTCCGCATCGGTGCGTCAATTTTGTTTGTTTGCCAAAACATAGATTAGCCCGCTATAGGAAGCTTTTATTTATTATCCGTTCCACATGTAAACTGTCATTCACAGTGGGAGTGCAAGGAAGAGCCTCGAGAGCACCTTTAAGACACCCTGTATACCTATCTGCCGAGGTAAAGCAAAATAAAAAGTAAAGTCTGCAAAAAGTAAAAAAAAGGTCTAGGAGAGTATTTGGGGCGCCCTGTATTTCAAGCAACCCCCCAACTTCTTTAACCTGAGAAATGTTTTTGCATTCGTAAATAAGCCCAATACATGGACCATGTGACAGCTGCCAGTTGATACCCTCCTGTTGAAGGACCTATCCTATATTTAATACATTTTCAATTTTAAAAAATTCAATTAGATTCAACAATTAGTAAGGATTAATAAACGAATACACTAATAAACTAATATTACTATTTAGAACTTATCTTTTTCGTCCGTGGTATGTTGGTAATTTCCCTTTCTGTTCTGTAGGATTCACACATTCCACTTTATAAAAACACAGCTAATATGTTTACATTGCTTTATAAACACTTGTCCCTCACTTGACACTAAAGAATTTAGCATTCAGCCTTCTTTACCAATAACCATCCACTGGAAAGGGTCCCAAATAAAATGTACGAATCGGTCTGTTTCCGTCGACGACGGTCCAACTAGGCACTATGCACGTATTTACTATATTCATTAATTATGTTCTCTGTTGGAAAATCATATTGTACGTTCTTTTAACTGAAAGTAAAAGATTAACTTGGTGGCAGTAGTGACAAGACTCACTTAAGATGAAGACACTCATATCTCGCTCAGTAGACAAGCTATAGGCGTTCTGGACCAAAATCCTGTTATTTCTTATGGAGGTTTATTCTAATCATGTTTGATCAATTTTACCCTCACCACTTTTAGGCCTCGCGGAGTAGTAGCCATCAGTCCTCAACCAATAGGAAAAGCATAAAACTTCATGATACTCTAGACTGCTATCTGATCCGCCATGGAGCCTAAACTCCTCAATCAATATAAAGATCTCTAGACCCCTCAACCAATCGACGAATTTGTAAGAGACCATCGACCAATAGAACCTTTTCCAGGGCGGGGCCTAAATTTGGTGAAGAAGGGGGGTAAAATTTGTTAAAAATGACTGAACCTCCATAAGAAATAACATATGATTCTGGTCCAGAACGCCTATAGCTTATCTACTTCGCTCATCTGATGAATGCATCCCTGTAATGTGAGTCTTTAGATGCAGCCATATTTGATTTTAGTCACAGTCATTCGACTCTAGGATGGAAAAAGAGGGTCGATTTTCTTAGAAAAAAAAATGTAAGATATTCTTAATCAGCGCCTTTAGAAAGCTATTTGGGCATGATTACATCGTAGTGGTTTTTAAGGGTGTTTGAGATAGTGGCCGTCATAAAAACAATTTTTTCAATTAAAAATAATTTTTATCTCTAAAACGACTTCTTAAATGAAAAAAAGGTACTCTTCATTTTTTTCGCTCAGGCTAATGTATTAAATGTACCAGTTATTCAGTAAATGAATATCAGATTTCCTCACTGGTAATAACGTGAGCTACATTCTACATATTATTTTACATTTCTCATTTTTTTATGGTGGTCACTCTGTATACTTGTTATTAAAACTATAATAGTTTCTTCCTTGATATGCCAAATATTATCGTCCTGCCATAATTTTTTCTTATTGTTTTAGGGTGCCTATTCTGTATACTTTCCACTAAAAGTACATCACATTTCTTCGTTGGTAATAGCGTCAACTAAATACCAAATATAGTTTTTCGTGACGTGAGAAAATTCAGAAATTCCCAACTTTAAAATAAGTCACACTGAAGAGATGTAGATTTCGAAACACGCTCCTGTGAATGTTATTAATGATATATCGGTAAGTCGTTTTGTTTAATTTGTTTTTGTTTCCTTGAACATAGTAGTTTAAATTAAGAATACCATATAGGTCTGCGGTTTACCCTTATTTTGCGTTCATTAAATTGACAATTTTTTTTAAACGGTTTAACCACGTAGACTGTTTTTTAATTTATTCCTTACACCCCCTTCAATTAAGTTTATGCATAAAGAAATCGGTTGGTCTGATCCGTTAATTGTTATAAACAATTTAATTGTTAACTAACAAAAAGTTCTTATCAACGATTGAAAACATTTTAGCTAAAAAGGGCAAAAATAAGTACTTTAATTCGTTGTTATTTTTCCACAAATACTACCTTAAAAGGTTATTGGCGTTTTACTGTCACAAAAACACGAATTTCAGTATTAAAAAATTGTCTCCTCGGTTATTTTTTGACGTATGGAAAAAATTTTAAAAAGCAGAATGGTAGAGAAATGTCCAGTGTCAGTTTGAAAATCAAAAAAAAGACAGGCAAAGAAATGGAACCACTTTTTAATTATTGTAGATATTGTTTTACTACTTTATATTAATTGATAGGCACCATGTAAATTATTTATTTATAATACATTATTTATTTGTAATAAGTAACATTAATTTAATGAAACAATTGTGGCGTTGTTTTGAAAGGTTTTAGTTTGCCCAAGTTGTTCTTATGTGGGCCACCCTACGAGCGACGTGGTTAGCGTCACTGGTTTCACCTGGCTAGCACAGTAAAGATACGGAGAGCAAAAGGGCGTTGAGTTCAAAGCCTGGGCGCCATTGATTACTTAGTATAATCAAGGAAAATTAAAGATAAAGATAAACAAAAGACAAAAGTTACATATATACAATAGTACTATATTACAAAAATATTATATTACAAAAGGTGAAACTATCACAGCATCAACGATACTGTATAGTAAAATACTAGACAGAAATATATACAAAGGAAACTATATTACAAAAAAATATACTATATTACAAGATACTCTATATTACAATTTGCTCAACGGCAAGGCAAATTTGAGGCGTGTACGAGAACCAAAAATATATTACAAAAGATACGTCTCGTAACTTTCACCTCAATACTAAAATTCATATATTACAACAAAACTAGAAACTTGAGACTACAAAAGATATATCTCGTAACCTTATCTCAAAATTCATAAACTTAAATACACTCGTTACAACAAAAATTGAACCACGACTTACTATATCACTAACAAAAGTGCATTATAATACTACAATAAAATATTGATCATGAGGAATCACGATAAAAGTAGCTACGAAACAATACTGCGGCGAAGTATTTGCAACAATGAATTCACGATATAAGCAACTACGAATTAATATACAACAATGGGTTTAATTATAACAACGGATTTAAAATGTAATCTAGCCAAAAATACAATAGATTTCGCTTGAATTTAATAGGTTAAATTTAGACACTTTTGGCTTTTATAGCTCAACAATCATGTGAAAATAATCCCTTTTACTGGTAACAATCAAAAGTACTTATCTTTTATTTTGTTATCCTGATGAAGGAAATTCCTAGATACGGTCCTGTTCTCCGATGATTATGGATTTAAAGGTTATGTTTCACATGTGGTTGCCTTAATCCCATTTTGAGGTTATGAAATTGTAGAAATGTTCGTACAAGATTTGTCACCAAGACAAAATGAAGAAAATCTCTTCGCCCAGAATTTTTTCGTATATTCCAATTAAAAATGTAGTATAGAAAGGTTGACTTCATATGAATATTGTTTGCTTAGTGGAAAACGTAATAGGTATCGCTAATTGAATGTAGATAATCTCAAATCTTGCTCAAAGCAAATAATGTAACGTTAAAATACTTCTACGTTAAAATCATTAGACGTGAATAAGTTTGATTATTAAGAAATTAATTCCTAATTTATCAGAAAAATTTATAAGAAAAACTTATAATTATGAGAAAAACCTAAAACAATATTTTAAATGTTAGATGATATTTACCGGTATAATAATTAAAACCTTACCTCATGTGATCATCACGAGGTGTTTCAAATCCTAATATCCCCATTACAGGTCAAACAAAATTATAAATACGTCTAATTAGTTCAATGGTTCAACGAGAAAGAGTTTCACCTTTCACCCGGCTTTATTTAATTGGAATCTTATCCTTGGTGCGCTATCTAGTATTCGCGAGCGTTAACTGCTGACAGATGACGTATGTTCATCATAGTCTAAGGAGTAAGCGCACTTTATTAGTAGTAGAGTTTGTGGGAATAATATTTCCGATAATTTATAATTTTTCTAATAAATATTAACAGTATAACAAAGGATGCTCTTGAGCATTCCGCATGTTACACAATTCCATAAATGAATCAATAAAAGTGAATAAATATCATTTAACCTATGGCTATGCTACCGACAATCACATGAATAAACCAAATCAGGTAGCAGGCTTGTAATGGTGAGCCAGTTAAATAATCGACTACTTTCGTTTGAGGTAAGCACATAACATATCCTGTGAACTATATTCGTATACGGATATCGTTTGCAATATTCAAGTATGCGGTCTCGAGTGTTAATCTAATACAATTAGGCTTTGTAATGAGTAGTAATGACTTATCCTGGTAGCAACGCCTTAGACTGAATTTCCAAATTGATAAAAGAAATACTATAAAATAATGTGATATTTTCTAATAAATAATTTAACAATTTAGAACATAACGTGTTTAAAGAAAGTGTTTTAAAGTAAGAAGTACATACGTGCGCGCGCGCAAATATTTCGTTTATACTACAGGTATTTTCCTACAATTCTGTTTCTTCATTTTCTCCATGTCAAAAAGTAAACGAAATTTTTTTTAAATAATACTGAATTTCGTGTTTTTTGACAGTAAAACTTATTAAGGAAGCATTTTTTTTCAAAAAATTACAAATAATAAAAACATTTATTTTCGTCCTTTTCAGGTAAATTAAGCATTTTCAATCGTTGATAACACCTTTTTGTTAATAAATTGTTTGTAACAATTAACGGGACCGCCACAACCTGAAATTTTTTCGCATTAACTTAGTAGGGAGATGTGAATACATGAATTAAAAATGTTTTACGTGATTAAAATGTTTTAATGGCATTGACCCCAATTCTTATAAACCAATATTCGTCGTGTCATATTACCGAGAAAGTAGTTGTTTAGAAATATGTATGATAATGATAATTTTCTGTAACAAGTTTATGTAAAAGTTGAAACAATTACCAGTATTTTCTGTATATTACTACTACATGATTTTAATTTTTGCCATCAACAATTTGATGATCATGCTATTTCACACGTCATATATCTTTAATGAGTATCTCTAAAAGTACCTCTAATTAGTAAAAGACACAGTTACACCGAAAACATTTTAACCTCATATTATCTTGTACATGGTAAAACTTTTTACAAAATATAAACTGATTATCACTAAGCAATCCTAATATTTACTCGGTATATTTGCTCGATAAAATTATTTGTTATTTACATAACCGTTCAATAACTGATAGATGGGATTAATTATTATTAAGGTAATATCAAACGAATATTTTCATGGATTATGGTGATCCTTTAAGCCGTTTGATTAGCTCGACGTCACATGTTTTGTTTTTGTCCTGTTGAGGATGAGTTTCGATAATTTCTGGAGAAACACCCGGTAGAGGCTGACAATTCACGCTGAAAACATTTAAGACAGTCAGTTATATAGAACAAGAAAGGCAAATTAAGCAAAAATAGTACAAAAAACAGATTTGGTGAAATACTTAGTCCAGGGTCGGACTGAGCATATAAATGCTCAAATTTTTAACCTCCCCACATAATTGTGGAGATGTGTGGCGTGGTAGCGGCGAAACTACTAAACGGATTTGAATGGAACTTTGCATGGGGGTTTCTTTAGTGCTCCAGAAGATCTGAAAAAGTTTTGGTTGAGATCGGATTTCGTTTAGTGCCGTTATTGCATACAATTTAGTGCTCTTTTCAGCATCAAAGATCCACCGGGTGGGGAGGTTCCAGTAGCTGCCGATTATTTTCTTTAAAAGAAAATTCCACCTGCCATATTGGAGCTGCCTTTTGGAAATTCATAATTTTGACTTCAGATTCGTAAAAGGCGATCCCTAAAATATAAATACTCTATGTTTAAAAAATAAATCAGCAATACTTTTTCGAACATTAAATGTTTCGATTTAGGGGCGGTTTCCAGCTCTTGGGGATAAAAGCAAGTGTTAGTGTCATATTGAAACAGAAGACGATACCTCTTGATTGATTGATTGATTTGCCAGCGTAAGGTAGGCATTGCTGCCGCTTCCGGACATCCAATCTGGATGATTTTATATACCACTGGACCGCTGCATTCGCTAGATTGGACATGGGATATGCTTGGCAAAATTCTAACCTATTTATATTGTCACCCTGTTGAAGCTTTTGCACTTGCTGAATATGATACGGATGTAATCTTTCTTTACTTAGAGTCCTCCAAACCCGTACACGAGGAACTCCTAATTGGGCACTTTTCGTCAGGTACTTACTTCAGGGTATTCTTGAACAATATCAATGATATTTTCTTGATCCTCAACGTCTTGAACAATATTTCGTGCCACTTTTGATGCCGTACTCCCTTGCATAGCGATACGCAGTTGAAAATGTCTGATGATTTGGTGTTCTTCTGTTAGGAAAACGAATATTGTATTCCTCTGCGGCTTGTCTACCACTACCATCACAAAATATTCGTCATTTGTAAATTTATAAGGCGTGATTATTTGCAAACTAAGTTATCCAAGTACACTAGTTCTACTGTTTATGACAACAAACAAGAAATGCCAAACTATGTAGGCCTACTAATAATTATGTAATAATAAAAAGAAAACTGTTTGATGATTCCTATTATAAATTCTGTCTAGCTACACTTTCTTTGGAATTAAAAAGAAACTTTGGCTTTAAATTTTTTGTCAATACTAACATTATTTACCGAGCTTAAAATGGCCATTTTTAATTATTTCGACAATTAATGTAAGCAAAGAAAGTTGTTTTTCTTCAAAGCCAAGATAAATTTAGACCAAAATCAGTTTATAATCCCGTATCTCATAAATTAAGAGCGACAATAAATTTCAATCAGGAATGACTCCTGAATACACAAGTGGTACTTTACTGCCCCTGGAAATATGTGCAGTTCCTCACGAAGCACCCTGTATATGTTTCCCAGAAATCTGTGTTTTTATGTCAACGTCCTGCACCGGTGTGTCCACTTCGTTTGTCTGCCGAGACTTAGCTCTCCACAAGAAGCTTTTATTTATTAACCATTTCACAGGTAAATATCCATTTACAGTGGAAGTACAAAGAGGAGCCCCGAGAGAACATTTGAGACGGCCCTGTATACCGATCTGCCAAGGTAGAGCAAACAAATAAAAATAGATCTAGGAGAACATTTGGGGCGCTATGTATATTAAGCAGACCCCAACTACTTTGACCTGATAAACATTTTTGTATACGTAAATAAGCACAATATACGGACTACGTGACAGCTGCAAGTTGAAACCTTGCTGTTGTGTGGTCCGCCTTATGTTTAATACATTCTCAATTTGAAGAAATTCATATAGATTTAATAATTAACAAGGATTAAAAAGCTAATACTACTAATAAAACTTATCTATTTCGTCCGTGTGTGTATATTGGCGGCTTCTTTGTTTGTTCTGTAGGATTCCCACACTACTTGTACTCGTTATTTCACCACCCTTTTGAAAAGCCGGCTTGTTTGTTATTCACTCAAACAGAAGATAATAATAATAATAATACTTTATTTACGGACAAAAAATCCATTACAAGATGATGCCTCTTACTATAAAAATCACCCATTAATAGCATATTATTCAACGAGCATATAATAGCCATTATATGCGAGTAGAATACTATACTTTGTCCACGACTATTAAATACCTATCTAATATTTATTTAATTCATCTTCATTTCATTTCTCCTATTTAAGAAAGATTCATACGTCATCACATATAATTTTTTCGATTTTTCAGAGAACAAGTTTAATTAGGCGATTTCTGCAGCTTGCTTTATCTCTGGCGGTGTCAAAGAAATCTCGTTTTCACTGTCAGTATCCATTTATTTAATTGTATTACTCTTTTTGAGTACATAATATGTAAAATTATTGTAACGTTGGCGTTGAAATCGCATAAATTTTGATATTTCGAATCAGTTACAGAATTACGCTTTGACACATTGTCATGGCTTACTAATAAAACAATACAGTTTGTAGACACGTAGGTAAATGGTTTAAAAAACAATGTTGGAGATTGCCGCGTGTTGCTAATAGATGATGCTTTGAAAAAACTTACTAATGTAGTTTTTGAGTGTTCAATAAAGTACCTCTTCGGCATGTACTATTTAAGTACTTCTTAGAAAACTTAGAGAGATAACACTTGTCTTTTGGTTGCGGCAATTTTGACATTTTAAATTTTTAGTAAAAAGTCATTTCTTATAAACAATTGACTGTCCTCATTATTCAATGCAATCAGTGAATAATGAAATCATTATTCACTGCAGGGAATAATGGATAGCATTATCCTTGAGGAAACACATACATAATGAGTACATTATTTAATAGTCGTGGACAAAAATTATTATTATATTTAACATTATTTGTGAGTTTTTTACCTTCAGTACTGTACTACTCTTAGTCTTTTTGGGGCACCCAAGTATACGGTTTAAACGAAAATATTTTGGCCCTGGGCTACTTCCTTATAATAGTACCTAATAACTGGAGAATATAAGTTGAACAATTTAAACTAGTTCAAGTGATTAATCATAGATAATTTGTTCCCGATGTAACAAATCATGTTGGACGTGGACTGCAATTAGAGAAACAATCAGATAAACATTAATACACATTTTCTAATCACACAGTACAATCACAGCTTTTAATAAAAAAAAAACGCAATTATATCAAGTAACAGAGAGCGAGCAACATCAACTTCTGAGGTAGCGATACACATTAATAATTGTAATTAAATAAAAGCAGTTATTAGCAATCTGAGAACACATTTATAATTGTACAGATTATTCCACAGTAGCTCGTTGTTAGGTTGTTAAATAATTATTTACTTCGCCCAGCTATTAGTGTCAACACTGTCTCTATGAATATTTAATAGAGAGAAAGCTTTCTGTATAGAAATTGCATGTGTATGTACGTATTTGTACTTGCAGTGATTTCACATGAACTGCATTCAACATTATGGAGATTCTAATAGAAAACACGTTGCCAAAAAAGTATTTTTATATAATTTAAAAGAACTGTTAGTACTAATGAAAAGTACCCGAGAAACTTTTCCATGAATTGATGCACACTTCAATATTCGCCTATTCAATGACAGACTTTGTTAATATCCTTTAGGCGTTGCTAAGAACATAAAAAGCAAAAAAATTGGCGTAGCAGTTAATCTGTTTTTATTTTTTGGAAATTAACAAATTGTTCACAAAGGTTCGAACAAATCAAGTTTTCTCAGAAATTTCACAATGAACAAACTGTTTTTTTTCTTATTGCGAATCAAGCTAGAGAACCGATCATAATAATATACCGTTGGATTACTTCCTTTGGCCCTATGTAAAAGAAATAGTTTACTTTATACCTCTAAAATGACGTCGAAGATATTAAAAATAGAATACAAGTTGAATGTCTCTGATTAAATGTTGAAGTTCTTCAACATGTATGTATCCAAGGAGTGGTAAATAGAGGACAATTATGTTAAGAAGCCAACAGAGGCCTCGTCGAACATGTGAAGTAATAAATAATGTTTTTATTTTCTAAATTGTTAATTAGTTTTCTTAAGTATTAGTAGTTTTTTTATTGGTAATTATTATTTGTTTGTAATTGTTCTTTTAATATTATTATTGACTACTATTATCATTAATTAATTAAAGATGCAATATCAACTATTTATTTATATGAAAGTTAATTACATAACTGTTTAAAAGCAGAACTTTGCTTGGTCAAAACATCGAAATTCTTACGTCTCACCACTGCCGTATACAATCCTCGATAAAATCCCTCTCTATCGAATCTGATTCGCCTAGATGGACTAGCTACATTGTCAAAATTATTTTTACAATGTCAAAATTCAATTGCTTCCGTGGCCAACTATACTGATTCAGCAACAAAACCTTTGAATGACGTTTTATCATATTTTATTAATTTTCTCGAAATATTTGTTATGGAAGTGTATACTTTTTTTACACAGTTGAATGCAGAATGGGAATCTCCAACAACAATCGGAAAAAAGAAGTATAGCATGCCATTTGAAAAAGAAAAAGTTGACCATCGTTACTTTGGTATATGTGATCATCAGACCCCGGCTCAGAGGTAGTTATGACGTAAAAGCCAGAGTCGGCTTTGCGCAATATGAACTATATAAACATTTTCATGCGCAATAATACAATATCTAGCGAATTCCGTAATATTTAAAGATAAATGGCCCCAAAACGGTTACAAGCCATACTTTGATGCACTTATTGTTGGATGCACAAACGCCTAGTAACTATATATTCTTAGAATAATAAAATTATATTATTTGCACTTATTCTAAATCGTCCGAAATAAAATTCCGGCGCCTGTCACTGATTATCCCACTTGTGTTGTGAAAAAGTATCATTCAACCGTTCAACATCTACCTATGTAATCGGCGCATATTTAAAATAACTATAGCTTCTTATAGATGGCAGATTTATATCCGGCATTGAACAGTCCACTTCTTTGCCACACACAAAAATGTTGAAAAACCGGGGTTGTTTCTTAACACTGTTATGTATACAATTTGTATTTGACTCAGCAATATTTCCTGAGACTCTAAAAATATATTGACGTAGATCAAATACCTGTAATGTTTATTGCATCAATTACTGTATACTGATCTGTTTCCGGCTTACGTTGGACGTTGCGTATAGCTAGAGGGATCCGTGAGAAATATCCATGTAAATATGTTAAATTTTAGTTTTTATGACGTTCAGATGAAACTTGTTTTAAAATGTTGGAATGGCATGTCCACGAAAGTGTTTTTTCACAGCTGGCACAGAAGAATTCTACACCGTTAAACCGCAGTTCCAGAAAATTTTTAATGTACGAAAGTACTGTTTCATTTAATGGAATGCCACTCGACGCCATAACAAATAACGACACATTTACTTCTATCAAATGTACTGACAAGTCTGTAGTGTTGACTTCATAATGCGTGTGTGCGTACGAGACAATCTCACATGGCATTAGTCATTGTGTAATAAATTAATATTAATTGTTGGACCTTTTTTGTGTCAAATGCTTTCTGTATGTTTGAAGCCTTCTGCAAAATATAAAACGCAATCTGCTGTTTATTTTACTATTATTATTATTTACCGTATCCTATTTGCTGTCGTAAAAAAGCAGAAAGAGAGTGACAAGCCTGGCGGTGACTTTGTGATGTCAAAAATTCTCCTTATATTTTTTTTAATTATAGTGCCTTATATTATGTGCACAGATAAAAATTATATTTTAAATTAAAAATTGTTTAATATAGTTGAGAAGAAACATATGAGAGATGTTTACATTTCCTTAACTGATATAAAGATTTGAAGTGGCGTATACCCTTTCAAGTGTCGAGTTTTTTGTTTTCGATTAGACAATCAGGCCGACGCGCGACGCTGCAGGTATATATAATGTGCGGCCGAAGTCTGGTGTTTTTTATACACCAGTTTCAGTAAACATCTCTTACACCTACTTGCTCAACTATACCAAATAATTAATTTCTCCAAATCAATAATAAATTATTTATTTATTATTTTATGCGTTTTATCCCATACTTTTTATTTCTTACCGCAAAAGTAGGTGTTTGTTTCCTATAAATATTGTATTATTTGCTTATGTGAACCATACAAAACATTATATTTATCTGTGTGTGAAGGCCGTCTCTGGCATAACTACTTTTGCGCCGGGCTCTGGTGATCATAGATATAATTTAAGGACGTGATTTGATAGAGCTTGGTAAGCGATTTACGAATATATAAGGTTTATTGTAGTTTTCTGTTGAAATAATAAATAAATAATTTAAAAAAATTAAAAACGCGCTTCTAGAAGCAAATTGAAATTGTTCAAAATACACTAAAAAGAAGAAAATAAAGTTAATAATAACAATAATTATGTTATGTTTCTGTTTCTCCAGGTACTTTGAACGCCCCACGCTTTTACGTTTCTTAACATAATTATTGTTAGTATTTAGTGCATTTTCAGTAATTTCAGTTTGCTTTTAAAAGCGTGTTTTTAATTTTTACTTCCCTCGCATACCGAAGGAAAGTATCGTATTCGAGAAAAAATCACCTTCCGAGATTTTTTCGAATTTTCACGTTTCTGATCATGTAGATTACGAAAATATAGGTTTTTCAATTCCGTCAGTCTGTCTGTCTGTCTGTCGGTCTGTTGGTCTGTCTGTCGGTCTGTTGGTGCATTAACTAAAAAACTACTTGACGGAGAACAGCCAAATTTGGTAGGTAGCTGATGCCACTGCCACCGAAGAAATGGTAAGGCTTCACTGGAAAATATACAGGGTGGGCCGTCTAAAGAAAATAGACATGTAATGGAAAAAAAAATTGTTTCGCTCAAATGAAAATTTTTCACGTTTCGTGACGTTCTAAACCTATTAAAAAAAAAATGTTTTGAAAATTTTAAATGGAAAGAAATTTTGAAATATTTTGAAAATTTTTTATAAAATGGGCGATGAAAATTTTTTTTTGCTCAAATTTAAAATTTCTCTTTCGTAATATTCTAAACCTAGGTATTTAAAAAAATATATATGATAATTTTAAATGGACAAAAAATTAGAAATAGTGAAAATTTTGAAATTTTTTTATAAAATGACTAATGGAAACAATTTTCTTTGAAAATTTAAAATAGGAAAAAATTTGAAATTTCGAAAATTTTGTATAAAATGGGTATTGGAAAAAAAAATGTTTTTGCTCAAATTTGGAATTTCCACGTTTCATGACATTCTAAACATATCTCAAAAAAGAAATTTGTTTTGAAAATGTTTAACAAAATATTTTTTTAAATCTTTTTACCACTACAATAGAATAGATGATGGAAAAAAAAATTCATCAATTTTTAAATTTCCACGTTTCATTATATTCTAAACCTATTTCAACAAAAAAATGTTTTGAATTAAAAAAAAATCCCCCACCACTATACACTAGATGATGGAAGAAAGTTATCAGGTTTTCTCTGTAATAATAGGGCTAACTACATGACGATGATGATTCTTATGTCATCTCTTAATTAATAATGAATGTAAAATTTATTTCAGTGTTACAGGTCAAGCTAATAGAAGCATGTTAAAAAAATCGGTAAAGGTATTTGCACAGAACTTCCCTCTTTATTTGTGCATGGCGGTCACTCTAAAAAAAAAATATTAATTACGAAATGACATTGAGAATAGTAATCGGAATATAGTTATCGCTATTATTACAAAGAAAACCTGATAACTTTTGGTAAAAAAAAATGCAGAATGGTAATCCAACAGCAAAAATTCAATACTAAATAACAGGTGCCAAATATAGAAGGCTTGCGCAAATACCTGTTGGTAAAAAAATTAAATAGGCTGAAATAGGCTTAGAATGTCATGAAACGTGAAAATTTTTTTGACCAAAAAAAAATTTTCCATCTATTCTATAGTAGTGTTAAAAGACCATCACAATTTTTTTTCAAAAAAAAATTCAATTTTTTTTTAATAGATTTAGAATGCAAGAAACGTGGAAATTTCAAATTTGAGCAAAACAATTTCTTACATTTATTTTTCCAAAACGGTAAAAATATGTTCCATTTTTTTTTAGATAGCTTTAGAATGCCATGAAACGTGGAAATTTTAAATTTGAACAAGGAAAAAATGTTTTTCCATCTATTCTAGTGGTAAAAATTGTTTCTAAAATGTTGGTAAAAAAAAATTCAAATTTTATTTTTCTGAAATTGGTTTAGAATGCCAGGAAACGTGAAAATTTTAAATTTGAGCAAAACAAAATTTTTTCACAATTTATTTCCTTTACACGGTGTACCTTGTATATTTTCCACTGAAAATTTAACCATTCCTTCGCTGACAGTAGCGTCAGCTCTACCCAATTTGACTGTTCTCCGTCAAGTAGTTTTTTTAGTTAATGCACCGACAGACTGACGGAATTGAAAAACCTATATTTTCGTAATATGCATGATCTGAAACGTGAAAATCCTAAAAAATCTCGGAGGGTGATTTATTCTCGAATACAATACTTCCCTTCGGTATGCCAGGGGAAGTAAAAACATTATAGATCAGAACCAAACTTGTATTACAAAATAGATCATCCGCCATATTGGATTTAGGACGCCGTCACTCACCTCATCGTTTTCTGCTTGTCAAGCCCTTTCATTTGATACCCATATCGAGGGAGTCGTAAAGAAAATGATTATCCGCCATCTTGGAACGGCGGCCATTTTGAATATTTTATAATATTGAGTACACTATATTGCATTGTCATCAGAGCTACACACAACTGCCAAGTTTCATGTTGATACAGTAATTAGAAGTGGGTGGGTCAAAATATAATGAATACATGTGTATTACTATTACTTTAACAAGGAATGCATATAGGAAACAATTTGAAATACCTATAATAATAATAATTTTCTTACATTGAAAAGTACATTTTCCTGTCCTCTAATAAAATTTGCTGCGTTTGGTATTTTGTCCCACAATTCTCCTCTTGAATTGATGATATTTGCATAGACTAAGGACTTCATATGTCTCCACACATAATAATCCAAAGTATTATAATCAGGACTCCTTGGTGCCCAAGCAAACTCATTTCCTCGACCGATCCATCTGCGTGGGAAAGTCTTATCAAGATAATTCCTGACTTCAATGGAGAAATGAGGGGGAGCTCCATCTTGCATAAGCCACATTCTGTGCCGTATGTCTAACATGAATACATGTAATATGTCAGCAAAAGTATTTTGAAGAAAAAAACAGGTAAGACTGTCCATTTAAATGTGGAGAAAGAACAAATGGTCCCAATGACTGATCGCAGATAATACCACACCAAACGTTAATGTTAAATTCGTGCTGAAAATGCCTTTCTTTAACGGCATGAGGATTTTCTACTTCCCAGTAATGGGTATTTCTCCAGTTAAAAACGCCTCGGTTGTAAAAGTTGCATACATTATTATGAACTAGAAATATTCTTCTTGAACCATCTTTCTTGTCGCCTTTCTGGGAATAAAACTGAAACACTCTGTATATTCAATACATTTTGTCTGAAATAGTAGAAAGGATGTGTGATGTAACCCCTTCGGATCACACTTATCTTCCTTATCATAATACTAATGTTGCGATATTTAATTTTGAATTCGATATTAATATCTGACGAGTACCAGCTGCTCCAATTATTGCACTGACGGAAATGCACTGTACTAAATGTCGAGTAGGCGTACAGACTGCGATTAGTTTCCTTTCCACGAACTCTCGCAGAAATTCCTCAAAAACGTGTTGAAAATACTGGAATACTATATTTATTTGCTATGTGCGATAAAGTTTATCACCTTGGAATTGCTATTTGCAAATTCAATGTTTGTCTATTCCATGTTTGTTTGCGCTATCATAATGTGTTATGCAAATAAAGATATCGCTGTGGTTGTTAATAACAGTCCAACTTACGTGTATTTTTATTTGCTGGCTTTTAAACTCATTAATTAAAGTCCGAATCACCTATTTAAACCGTGATGGTGTTTGATTTGCCTATTTACACTTCAATGATCATAAAAAGACTATGGGGATATTGTTAAATCATAATTCTTAGCTCGGTTCTCGCTAGCATTCTCACGCTTTGTGTTTAAAATACATGAAATATAGGGTGTTCTGCTTGAACTACCCTTTTCGCACGACTGTTTATTATGCTCTTCGTAAATACGAACACGAAACGTATACCGAGAGCGAGGGTAGATGGCTATTGGCTATTCTTGTATTTCGATAGTATTGGATGGGTGACTCTCTCCAAGGACACAGTAATCTCGCTCCACTTTCTAACGATTTGTATATCAGCGAATACGTAGAAGATATGCAATTTTAGGCGAGAATTGCATAGTGGATATACCATCCTTCAGAGGGGATGTAAAGCAGAGGGTCCATTGTCTATTAAATGTTGGGCAAGTAAAAAATCCCGACAATATTTCCAGGTTGGGTGTAGCTCGCCTCCTAGCGTTGGTGATTGGCCTTGGTAGGTACTGACAATAGGCAGCTTTTTAAATTCGCTTTTTTGTTAATAAAAATGTTAATAGTGTTTTATTTATGTTTAAAAGTGAATTATTTATTATTTGTTTGCTTATAGTAATGAAACATATTCTTTATAGGATTTTGCAAACAGCGGAAAGAAAAACTATCTATGAGAATTAAAAGAAAAACAATATGTAAATATGTTAATGAAATCTTTGCATTTTTTCGATAACCTGACTTCTGGTTATGCTAACAAGTAAAAATTCTTATTTGCCATTCTCATTATAACACTAGGATCCAACAAAGTCCCCGACGACTAGGCAGATTAAACTAGTATCTCCATGATCCCCTACGATATGTAAATTCAGTTAAAAATGAGAACAAAGGCCTGAAATTAATTTATTTACCTACCTTGTCTTTAAAAATGAAATACATTTTCATAAAATCGCATTCAGTTTCTTGGAACATCGGCTTTGGGCTTTTCTGATGAGTCCAGAATAAGGACGAAAAACATTTCAAAGGCTATGCATTTCCAAGAAACTGAATGAGATTTTATGAAAATGTAATTCATTAGCATGAAAAAATTTTTAAAGACAAGGTACGTAAATAAATTAATTTCAGACATTTGTTCTCATTTTAAACTGAACTTACATATCGTAGGGGATCAGGTAGATACTAGTTTAATCTGCCTAGTCGTAGGGGACTATGTTGGATCCTAGTGTTATAATGAGAATGCAAATAAGAATTTTTACTTGTTAGCATAACCAGAAGTCAGGTTATCGAAAGAATGCAAAGATTTCATTAATATTTTCACATCGTTTTTCTTTTAATGAGCAACATGCATGAATTTTAGAAATGCAATAATTTATCATTTTTTCGTTATATGTGTTATATAAGTTGAGAAAGTAATGAAGAAAAGGTATTAAAAAAATGTGTAGCCTAATTAAACGACTTTGAAATTCAAAATTTTATGGATACATATCCACGTGACTGAAAACACCATTATTGGTCTGACGTCATTCGGTATAATGTCTAATGGTCGTCTATCTGCCAAGGGGTTAAAACGTAAATTGTTTTGTGTTTTGTAAATATGTATTGATATTTTGATAAAAAATCATTCATTTATTTATTTATTTTAATTATTAAGTGGTAAAAATGACGGACAGTGGGTTTTTACGGGGCCAGAGTGACAATTTGCCCGTTGTTGATGTGCTTATGATGACAAACTTTTTTGCTACTAATACTGATTTTATTAGTGCAGAAATTGGAGGTACTAAAGCAACAAGGTATGTGTCATTCATTATTCTAAACATTAATTCAATTGTGCCCATTTTTATCCTTTTACTGTAGTTAAATATAACAAATTATTTATGTACCTAACCTCAAAATAGGTAAACAAGGCAATGTTTTAATGTTATATTAATTAACATTTTTCATCTTAGAATGCTTTACTTTTTTATATAATAAATACCTCCCGTCACTTACTAAGTACGTACTTTTAGGTAGGTAGGTACATTAATAGTAAAAATAACTGTTGACATACATAGGTATATGAAGTGTTGGTGTTCTTCCGGGTGTTTTCCCGTGTAGTTGGTAGGCTCCTGTGGGAGCCACGCTTGTCTGAACGACGTTTCGGCGGAATCTCATCTGCCATCCTCAGGTTCTAGCTGGAAGCTGCCTGCTGCTGCTGCTGCTGCCACTACTGCTGCTGCTGCTGCCGGTGCTACTGCTGCTCCTCGTTGCTCGAACTGAACTGAACAGTTCAGTTCGAGCAACGAGGAGCAACGAGGAGCAGCAGTAGCACCGGCAGCAGCAGCAGCAGCAGGCAGCTTCCAGCTAGAACCTGAGGATGGCGGATGAGATTCCGCCGAAACGTCGTTCAGACAAGCGTGGCTTCCACAGGAGCCTACCAACTACACGGGAAAACACCCGGAAGAACACCAACACTTCATTTAACACCCGTGAAAACCTAAGAAACAACACATAGGTATATATATATATAAATATATAACTGGATAATATGTAGAACGTCGAGAAGTTACATTATTCCCACCGTTCTTATACATTTATACATTTTAATTCAAGGTTCCTGTTAACAGAAGTTAGTAAACTTTTGTATTCCTATAAATAGGAAAGTGACCAAATTCACCATGACATGTAAACAAATTATCACAATAATATTAGGGTTAGGTACATATTTTCATAATATTATTATAAAATAATTTGTTTTAATGGGTAAATTTACATCAAAATAATCCTGGCAGCAATATAATCTTGAGGATGACGATAATTCTGCGTTTCGGTCGTCTCGTCTCTGCACCATTTCTTCCTAATTTTATCGCGTCTAGGCACATTAAAAAATTATTTTTCTGGAGTTTTTATTGTAATATTTGTACATTTGGGCACAACACAATATTTATAGCTACTTTTCTTTGTATTTTCCATAACACAACATAAATAATGTGTACACATTCGCAATCACAATACGTTTTCCGTCGGTGCGATGTGCCCGATGACGTCACACACAAGTAGCGCTGAAACTTCTCCATTTAAACGCAGTTAAATTGACAGCTGCAGTAAATAATTTTTTTAACCTTTAATTAGAACATAAAACAAAAATAAAATACTGGAAAAATAATGTTTTTTAGTGATCTTATTCATCACTGATGTTTAAAAAAATTATGCATTTTGCTCATTCTCATAGATAGTTTTTCTTTCCGCTGTTTGCAAAATCCCATAGAGAATATGTTTCATGTTTTATTTAGTTTATAATTTTATCTCTAGAATAAAAAAAACACGTGCACATTATTACAGATGATGTCAGATGGGACACAATTTGAAAAACTTTGACATAATCATGACATAAGTTAAGACAGCAGGTTTTAATACCATAACCAGCTTTGGCCCAGATAATTTTCGATTTCACGGTATATTAAGAAAACAAATTGAACAAAAACAGTTTCTCTTTTATTTTATACCTAATCGACTTAATTTATTACAAGATGATTTGTTTGTAAAATATATTTGTACAACTCTTTCAGTATGTGGTGATTTTTCATCTCAACACTCATCATCGTTAGAAGTTACTGAATAACACGGTCCAAGTTGAATGATTTTTTTCAAGCATATTTTTCAAGTTCGAGCGTAACAGATAAATAAATATTATTTTTATTTTTGTTCAAGGTTAATATTATAGTAAACATCTCATTTATACCAGTGCCGTAGAACTAGAAACTCATACCAGTTAATATTATTGGTCAAAGGCTTCACGTAGTGGCACTATTTGACCATCTTTACTTTACATCTGACAATGCCACAACAATCTATATACTATACTCTGTTTGGAAACAACAGAGTAATAAATAGAGCTCGGGAATTTTGTATCGGTGGCGTCAAAATCAGGGTTGGCTCTGCCAGCGCGGAAAGATTTTTATGACACAATGTATCTTACCTTGTACTTTTTTTTAGGGAATCCCGTAATATCCAAAGCTAATATAATTGGTTTATTATAAAGACTCACTAGAAGACGAGGTATTGGGGGATGTAACATTGAACTAACGTTATCTAGTTTCGACCACGCTATGTTATATCCCACCATCACTTTCACTAAATCTAAATTAAAATTGACTGTCACTATCAGTAGGGCCACTAGCACTCCATGTCTTTGTGAGGAAATATGACTCTTAACATTTGTTTTAGATGTCCAAGAAATTCTTTGTTGCAACTACTACAATAAAGATCTGTTCCACCGAATTGCAGTTCTGGAAAATCGCGAGTTCACAAATATACTGTAGCCTTAGAAGCCCTGGACATATTTGTATACCACCGACTCTGTTTAATTTCACTCTAGGTTTGTAGATACAAGTGTCATACATTGCATAGATTTACACTACGGCTTGCGAAACTGTGTAACTGCCATCTTGGATGATTTAGCCTTTCCCTTTATTAAATGTTGACGTAAATGTCAATAATTGCCACAGTATGCCTAGGTAAAGAGGGATTTTGTTAAAGCAACGTTTCACAATTTCGGCGGCATCATCTAATTAAAGGAGGTAATAAAACCGCATTAGTAAAAAACATAACATAACATGGAAGTACCGTCTCATGCTGGAATCAAATGTTGACACTCGATCAGGGTCGAATGCAACAACATTTTAAAATGAAATAAAATTCGCTTTATCACATTGTGTACATTTAGGATGCATACGGCACATGGCAGTTTTATGCCATTAATCCTTAACATTTAATATTATATAATAATTGTTTTTTTATTGGGAAAAATGTTTTATGTTGCCAGCAGACAATTGGGTTAATATATTTAGTTATCACGAAAATAAACAAAATAAATACGCCACACATAATAACCAAAATAGAAAAGTATGTTTGATTCAAAATTGTCTCTTTATTTGCTAAATATGTATAATATATTTCAAATGTTTGCAATATAATATTCTGTCTGTATGAAAACTGTCTCTGGCACCGAGCCTTGAATATATTATATAATAGAGAGAAACTATTAATAAGTACCCTGACTACGTTTCTATAAAATTTGTATTTATAATGAGCTATCATTCCTTTCTTACATTTCCAAACAAACTTTAGCGTCGACTACTTAGCAAATATCATCCTTCGTCAGAATTTTTTAGACAACAGACTTACAAAGAGACAGGTAGAATTAAAGAAACCTAATTTTTGTAATCTATAATGTACTAACTGTAAAAAAAGATTTCGAAAAGTGATTTCTTTACGATTGAACACTTTCCTTCGGTAAGCGAGGAAAGTAAAAAAATTGTGACTTCACATAAAATCCTTGGAACCCGGAACAGCCGGAGAATAATTGAATCTTGTTACACTTATATCACAGAATACCAAACAATCAGAAAGGAAACTCACGGTATTGGCTTTATGCAATTTAACTCCAGAATCATCCATCTTGTTGGAATACAAGTCAGGGGTGTATTTTAAAATGTTGTGGTCAGGTCCGCACTTAGGAAATTGCAATTTAATTTTGTAGAATATACTTTTCAACGTTTCTCGAGAAGAAACTGTCTTCGAATTTTCTAAAAGTTGTCTTGGTGTGTTAGTGCTGGTCTTTTCATTTTATCGTACTAATTTTGTAAAGAAAACTGGATCAAATACTAATAGTGCCTGATTTCTACATGTATACTGGGTGGCCACGAGTCAATGTACGCCCCCAATATTTTGGTTGTTTTTGTATTTAAAAATTTGGTTTTTGGTACAAATAAATTAGACAATAATAGGCTGATTTTAGACTAACAGGAATGAAAATGTCACTTCCGGTTGAACCGGAAGTGATATTTTCATTCCTGTTAGTCTAAAAGTAGCTTATTATTGTCTAATTTATGTGTACCAAATACCAAATTTTTAAATACAAAAACAACCAAAATATTGGGGGCGTACATTGACTCGTGGCCACCCGGTATAGTGTTATAGGCTTCTTAAAAACAAATTTTGACAACTTTACACAGCATATAAATATTCATAGTCATGATAAAAAGGGCGTGAATGACTTGCAATATGACACGCATACCGACATGAACTCTATAAGTACAACCCATTTTATCAAAATTTTACAATAAATTGTCATATAATGTCAATTCATAAAATTGTTTAAGATAATCTCAAAACATAAGCATATCTAATTGAAAATTGTTTCTATTCTGTACAGGAATTTTTAAACGCTTAACTGCATTACAATAATTTAATACAAAACTGTTGACGATGCCTATTTAACTCAATGTTATGGAGTGAATCTCACAGAACAATAAATTTCTATATCTGTATATAAGTTCTTTTAATCAAATTCGTATATATTTATTGTAGAAAGAAATGTAATACAGAACTTTGTTTCGTAACACGTCAAACCGAAATATTCAATAAAAAAATACAATAACTGCTGTGTTAATTTCAGTACATCATTTTTTTCATGCAATCAACCTTTTCATTTCTCAAAGAACTGAATTGCTAAACACCTTTGTTTGCTGCAAAATATACTACATCAATATTATGCTATTATGATAAAACAATTTATAAAATCATTTAATCTTAGTTCATCAGAAATTATAATACATCTGGCAACTCTGTATGTAGAACCCGATTATCTGTTGTTTTCTTCCAGGAACATGGCGAATCGGATGCGCGCCTAGAAATGCGCGAAACTTCCCCGTCCCTTAAAGATTCCATTCTGATTGTTTTATTATTCTGTGCATATATCTTCTTATTTTAAAGTTCTGACCCCCAATTGGTAAGCAACAGAATGGGTCGAGGGCCTTTTTGTTCTTATTTCCATTTTGTCCCTACTTCAAGTACATGATTTCCTTAGTAAACCAAAATCCGCTGAAGTACGCCAATGCACACAAACCTCCTAATAAACGAACATTATATTTAACTAAATTCTCAGTAAAATAAAATATGTGCCAACACTCAACTAGATAGCGAGGCCCATAAGAGCCTTAAAAAACCCTCTCCCTGCGCAGTTCCCTACCCCGTAGCATTTTAATTTGAGCATCATCATCAAGGCAGTAAATTTCAATAAAGTTGCAAACCAAACAAATTCGTATCTCTCTCCCCATCCGCGGCTCGGTTTCGCCCCGGTAGGTAAATTCTATAAACATACGCACTTTAACTTGCCCTAAACTAACAACATTAGCACAGTAACAGGGGTAAAATTGATAACGTTTCTGAATTGAATTAAGTGTGTTGGAGCATAAACCAGCGCTGCCTAATACGGTAGTTATATTGTCGTTTCTGAGAACAATGTTTATTTTGTAGGATTACGCGGAGTAGTGTTTTTGACAGCCGTCGTGTCTTAAAACGGCCCGACCCGGGTTAAAAGAACAAACACGGGTAAATTAGTGGAAAGTTGCATCTGAAACGCTGACAAACGAGTTCATGTTTGATGTGGGAAAAGCGAGGAGCTCCCTCGACGGAATCTGCCCGCAAAAATAACAGTCCCACACTAATGAAAGGGAACCTAAATGAAATCTTGTAAATCGTGGCAATCAATACAAATACTGTTGATGCTGGCGTTTTCGGTGGGTGAGGATTAGCGAAAAGTTTGCGTGAAATAATAAATTCTCTAAAAACTCAGTCACACCTAGTGATATCTGGTATCAACACTATTACCTTTCAAAATGTAGAGAAAGCAGTTGGTCATTGAACTTATTGAATTATTTTTTGTTTGCGTATACTTGTATTGAAACAAATTCTTTATAGGATTTTGCAAACAGCAGAAAAAACTATCTATGATAACTAAAAGAAAAACTATTTGTAAAATTATTGATGTCAATGTCAAAAATTAATATCGAAAACTTGGTAATTGTCTTGGTTTTTGCATAAAGCATCGTGTGAGTGACTATGTGCCTTTCTGATGAGCTCCAGAATGCGGGCGAAAAATGTTTCAAAGTCTAAGCATTTCCAAGAAATAGAATGATAGATTTCATGAAAGTGTAATCCATTTGAATGAAAAATTTTCCAAAAGACGAGGTATGAAAATAAATTCATTTTAGGCCTTTGTTCTCATTTTAACTGCATCTTCATAGCCGTAGGGGGTTATGTGGATATTCTCTGCGTAGCCGTAGGGGACTGTGCGTAAACTAGTGTTACAATGAGAATTTTCGATTGTTTGATTCATTGATTTGCCAGCGTAAGGTGGGCATTGCTGCCAATTCCCGTGCGTGGAGATTTGTTCCACCACGCAGCCCGATCGCCCGCCGAACGTCCATCTGCAGTCGCCCAGTCTATTGCATATTCATGCGGCTCCACCCGACTGACCAACGGATCATCCCACCGTGTGCCGGAACAAACCCCCGGTGCTTTTATATACCGTCAGACCGGCTGCATACGCTGGATTGGACATTGGACATGCTTGTTGTCAGCAGCGAGAGCCGCATGACGCATGGGGTTGGAGTATAGGATGGAGCGTGTAGGTGTTTGTGAGATGTTTCTTCTTGTTTTCCTTCTGTCTTCATCGGATGGAAAGTGTAGGCGTTTGTGAGACGCTTCTTTTAGGTTTTCGTGCTTTTTTTTACTTTCAGGTTTTTGTGAGATGCTTCTTTTTAGTTTCTGTCTGTGATCATCTTCTCTCCTATTCTACTTCTGAGTTTTCTGTTTCTGAGTCTGGTAGTGTGTGTTAGCCTGATATTTCTTCGTTGTATTCCGTTTTTTGTTGTGCCGATTTTTCCCAGTGTGTATAATCCTTTCCTAGCTTATTCATAATCTTCTCGATTGTTGTTGTCCATGTGTAGCATGGCCTCCCTATTTTCAGTTTGTTGCTGTTCAGTCGCAGCGCTTTCTTTAGTAGGTGTGTCGTGTCTCTCTTTGTACGTGTCCTCAGTATTTCATTGCGTATGATTCTATTCTTTTGATTATTGTTCTTATCTCTAGTAATGTTGACGTTTTCTGTCGTTTTTGTGATTTTCCTGTTTTTGCTAGCAGTTGGATAATGTCCCTTTCAGCTCTTCTCAGGCTTCTTCTGTTGGCCTTTGTCGTTGCTGCATTTTTGACTTCACATATCATTGTAGGCATTATGATGGTCGTATATATCTTTTTGGTTAGGCACCATGGTGGTTTATTGTCCTCAATAAAAAGTAGTAGAGTTCTTGTGACTCTGTAGGCTGTTTTGATTCTTTCCCTTACTGTTTCCCTCCTTTTTAGTTGATTCGTTAGGTATGTCTCTATTTCATTCTATTCGGGGTTCACGGTGTAGTCTCCTATTTTGTATTCTTCCCCATTCGTTGGACTTGTCTTTGTCAATGGGTCTCGGACCATTATTAGACTCTTCTTGAAGTTTATTTTCATTCCAGAGGAATCCAGATGTGGCGTCATGTTTCTTAGAAATTTAACGATGTCTTGTTCTTCCTCGGTGATGATGAGTATATCGTCGGCCTTTAGAAAAACATTATAGAGCTTAAATAATGACAACTTAGACAAATAAAAATAGAAAATGTTAAGAAAGAATAGCTAATATAAAGAAAAACATTGAATGAAAACATGTAATGAAATAGATAACCATTGAGAGAAAAACTACCGACAACAACTTAAAAGACTGACTCAATACAAACTGTACCAATGACTACCTGTCCGCGTGTTCGTAGAGGACTGTGTGGATGCTAGTGTTAGAATGAGAATTGTCAAATAAGAAATTATACAAATTCATTTAAGGATTTTAATTTGCTAGCATAACCAGAAATCTAGTTATTGAAAGAATGCAAAGACTTCATAAATATTTTTACACATAGTTTTTCTTTTAGTTATAGATAGTTATATTTTCTGCTGTTTGCAAAATCCTATAAAGTATATGTTTCATTACAATAGAGCACTAGCAGTGACGTCACAGTATTGTCAGCTGTCAGTTGCCTGGGTGGTAAATTCAGAAATTTGACATTTGAGTTGGGGTCAATTTTCGTTCAATATAAATTAAAGTGGAGGATTTCTTAACATCAGATAGATGTAGTGATGTTTACAAATATATATTTTTTAAATCTACTGTGAGAGAAAATTTTATATATACTTTATTAGTGTTGTTTTTACCAGTGTAAAGTTTGGTGTCAAGAACGTTGACATCTTTGTGAACCCATAAATTAGTGAAAATAAACGCTATATTGGATTTTTTACATTTTTTGTACATATATAATATCAAGACATATTTTAGTAAATGTTTAATTATTATACGCTCAGTTACAGCTAGGCAGTGACATAGGTTAGGTAGTATATTATTACACTAGGTTAAAAGTTATCAAAATACTCATTGATTTATGCCAATATATCAATCATATATTAATGGTTTTATAAACCTATTGTAAAATCTACGTTTTTCGACGATTTAAAATATTTCCCTTCAACTTTTTATTGATTTATATCTTACTTTTGTTAGGCTCAAAAGTTTGGAACGAGTTTAAGTGTTTATCACATTAATAACAACAATCAGAGGTTTGTATTATGAAATGCAGGAGTAATAGTAAATCTAAAAAAAAGATAGGACTGTGAGATCATTTCAGTTTCCATTTAATTTAAATTGCGAGCAAATATGCAACATAATACGCTCCGAATACTTTATATAGCTATATACCTAGTTTGGTATCTGTTCTGACTCTTACAATTATAATTACAGAGGTTCAAAATATTGATAATATACACAAATAAAATACCAGTGAAGGTAAGTGAGCTAAAACACAACAGAATTCAAAAAAATAACACACTTTTAACAGCATTGTCTACCATCATTGAATGTTTTAAATTATACATATTATACATAATTATAAGGGTAAGTATGAATAATAATAGTCTTATAGTTTAGATATAAATTTTATTTACAAGACGGGTCACAATGGTTCATTAATTCAATGCTATATTATATTTTTGAAAAATCATCCAACGATATAGTTTCACTCTTAAATCATATACGTTGGCTCCATTATTACATTTCAGCTTAGAAATGTAATGAGGGGACTCCTAAATGTAGAATATAAATAAAATAATAATAAATTCACTGAAATTCACTTACCATATCGAAAATTAATAACTTTTGACAGGTACGCAAGATAACACGCCGGATAAAAAACTCAAATAAAACACTAAATTAAAGTCAGATCAATAAGTCGCGAAATGCATAATAGACGAAAACACGCAAAATTGATGTGACACGAAAAAAACGTTTAGAAAAGCACTACAAATTCTTTAAAAACTCGAATTAATCAGAAAGCACACAAATGCAAAACTAGGTTATTACCACCCAGGCAACTTTGGCGGCCATGTTGTGACGTCAGCTGCTACTGCTCTATTATAAGCAAAATAATAATAATTCACTTTTAAACTTAAAAGGGCTTTCGCATCTTGTAATATATTAAATTTTTTCTACTACCGAAAGATACTATGGGATTCAATAATTAGAAACTAATTATTTCATGATATTATTTGACGTTTTTAGTAAATTTTATAGTAATAGGAGGCTGTGACAATTGTTTACATGCCAACGAGACAATTACTATCTGTCACCGAGGTGTATGTTAGACATTTTAATTTCTGGTAAAATAAACAAATATGTTTGGTGGCGATGAAAATGGGATACAAGAAGCAGCCAATATTGCTTGTGCCTCGGTAATACCTTAATACAAAATTGTTTAGTTGCATTAATTCGCTAAAAAAGTTAAATTTCGTTTGTTTTTTTTTTACTTTTCTGTTCTTGCCGCGAAAGTACTACGTTCATAGCTAGCAACGCCTTAGCAACCAAGTAACTCGAATGTTTACTTTCGTTATCGCGCGTGTCGCTAGGGTTGCAAAGTTCATTCATATAGACGGTAGTAGAAAAAATATGTCAATAGTGTTTGAACCACCGCTAATTTGGAGAAGGGAAACATTGAATCTTAATCGCCAGTCCCAAATCCAACATCGACCATACAAATTTTAACAACTATTGTCCTATTACGTTATTATCTGTTCTAGAACAATAAATGATAGAAAACGTCAAAACAATATTACTCAACAGAGTTGGATGTTATCTCAAGATATCAGTTCGGATTTCGACAAAAGTATTCCACTCTACTCCCCTTAACAGTCATCACATTAAATATACGGACACAGAACTTAGTGGTAAATGTAGTACTGCCATCTTTCTTGACATCCATAAAGCTTTCGACAACGTTTGGCACCGTGGTATAATATGTAATGATGATGATGGTAATTAACTATAACAAATATTTGCCTTTCGCCTCAAAACCTACTTGAGAAAAAGGGTTCAAGTTAAAAGTAATAACCAACCTCTTACAAAATATTTTAATTCAACATGGTGTTCCACAAGGCTCTCCCTTGCTATGCACTGTATATTTTTATGATATATACAACTTTAATTTGCAATCAAAACATTCGATGCCAAAAATGCACCTATTGGGCTGTTTATATGGAAGCTGGAACAGACGCACCCTAAACATAGATCGATAGAAAAATGTTTTCAGGCAGCCAAGCAGCTCTTAAAGCTTGATCCTACCGTTGTAATTCCAAAGCTAGTTAAAATTTCCAGAGAGGTCGGACCCGACTATGCGGAAACAGCAAATTGACTCAGGTCTGAATACTTGATCATTCTGGCACATGGGGCAACGAAAGTACAGACTCTTTGGGCAGAGCAGGTGGGACAACGAGATTTATTGGACCAAAAACAGCACTTGGCATATTTGCAAATCCTGCCAAGGCAGTTATCTTCAATACTGACAGGAACTACTAGGATTAGTTCACTCAAAGGAGTGAACATAACTTTTGAAATCAAGACATAAAAACTATTAGACAGGTAAAAACTAATCGGTTTATGCACTGAGCACTATTATCAGTTACGCAAACTCAGAGTAGCAAAAAATAGTAGATTTCGTCTGCGTGTAAAGGATGATGACCTGACAGAACATGTTCTATATACCTGTTCTGTTGCGGAAATAATCCAGTTGCCACTATTTGGCATAGCGGAACTACTGCCAGAGGACCTGAACGGTTTCTCGCCCAACAAGATTATCAGCTTTATCAAAAAGCTGAACATTTTTTTATTATTTACTTATTTAATGTTGGTCTATTTCCGCTGCTAAAGCTAATTGAAGACGCCAGGAGACAAGCGGAAAATTTGAAAAGCTGAACTATAAGTTTACTCACGTGCGTGTCAACCTAACCTAACGCTTCCAGAGAATGTCTATACCATGTAATGCATCTCCGTCCACCGTCGCCACCTTTCTTGTGTATTGACCCAAACACAATACAAGCGTATAATCGATATCTAACACTTTTTAAAAAACGATCACGTGTGTGCGGTTTTTATAAATATTCATTATCATATTTTAACTTAGTTGATATTCAAAGCGTTATTCTCTTGCACTTACACAAACGACACTTAACTATTCACAGCTTGTAAATATTTAAAGAGATAAAAAATATGTGTATGTGCCTTATTGTAGTTATTTATGTTTTTTAACAGAAATGTATTTATTAGCATATTTCCAGCATTTTGTTGAATTTACACATTAGCGGCATTTAGTTTGATATGTAATATACAGGGTGGGGCAATGACCGGTTGTCCGATATTTTAGGGGTTCGCAACCACAATTTTCGGGATCAGCGACCCAAGAAACATATATGGTAACTTAGAAAAATATTTAGGATACATTTTTCTCATCATAACATAAAAATCTTTAAATTTATTAAATATTTTTCATACTTTTAACACATTCCTAACCTCAAAAAATTAATACCTAATGAAAAAGATCGAAGGCTTACGTGAGAAACCCTGATGTTTCCTGAGTATTAAAAAAAAAGTATTAAATAACTTAAAAATTGAGCCGGAGAACCACTTTTGTCCATTACTATATGTTCTTAACCCACTGTGAGCCGCCGAATCCGCTATTGAACACTACCCTTCAGGATCCATTTTGATTGCAACATTTGACCCAAACAAACTCACACACGAAGCAAGTGACCCAACTGTCATGAAGATTCAGGTAAAAATGTGAACAAGGGCCTAAATGAATTTATTTAGTTACCTTATCTTAAAAAAATGTTCATTCTAATGGATTACATTTTCATGAAATCTGTCACTCTGTTTGGGAAATGATTAGCCTTTGAAACGTTTTTCGCCCTTATTCTGGAGCTCATCAGAATGGAATTTTTTTAAGACAAGGTAGGTAAATAAATTCATGAAGTAGTTTCCTCCGGGTTTTGCCGCGGTCGTCGAACTTGACTTGACGTTTCGCTGATCATGTTGTCAGCTTCTTCAGAAGGGTTCCAAAGACTTGACGTTTCGCTGATCATGCTGTCAGCTTCTTCAAAAGGGTTCCAAAGACTTTGGAACCCTTCCGAAGAAGCTGACAGCATGATCAGCGAAACGTCAAGTCAAGTTCGACGACCGCGGCAAAACCCGGAAGAAACTACTTCATTGGACAACGGCCGTGAAAACCTGCATTGCAAAAAATTCATGTTAGGCCATTGTTCTCATTTTTAACTGAATCTTCATGACCGTAGGGGGTTATGTAGATACTAGTTTAATCTGCATGGCCGTAGGGGACTGTGTGGATGCTAGTTGTTGAGAATTTTCAAATAAAAAATTAGACAAATTCATTTTAGGATTTTAATTTGCTAACATAACCAGAATTCAAGTTATCGAAAGAATGCAAAGATTTCATTAATATTCTTACACACAGTTTTTCTTTTAGTTCTTACAGATAATTATTTTTTCTGCTGTTTGCAAAATCCTATAAAGAATATGTTTCAATACCCCAACCCTCCACCAGAATTATAATAATAATATATTAATATAATATAGCGCAATATACAGTATGTCCGCGGATGGGGTTTACAAGAGGTGTAATGGCTAAAATTTTTAACTTTTCGAGAAAATGTTATTCTTTATAAAAGTTTTTGCTTGCCTAAAAAATAGTAATGACGTTGAGAAAAATTATATTTTTTATACGGGGTGATCAAAAATTACAAAAACTTAAAATTTCGTAAGAGTAAACTGGTTCTATTTTTTATTTTGAAACAAAATGTGAAATAAAAAAGTTGTTTCAAATTATATGGTCTGTCCAAATCCAAAATTTCATTTAAATGTTGCAATGTTTCCGAAATTAGTGAATTTTTAGTAAAAAATAATTGTAGGTTTTTATCAAATTTATATTTAGCTAATTGCATTCGAACAAGAAAATAAATACTAGATAAACAATTTTGAATTTATTAAAGTCCATACATATTTGAAGATTCTGACTTTATTGAATATCACTATTCAAAAATTCCTCCACCAAATTGAACGCATGTTTCTAATCGTTTTCCAATGTTGTGAAAACTACTTCTAACTTCCTCAATGGAAATTGATTGCACAGCTGCCGAAATGCGCTGCTTTAGAACTTCAACGTCATTGTCTATGGGTTCTCGGTAAGTAATTTGTTTTAGACGGCCCCAGAGAAATGTATCCGAATAGTCAAATCTGGACTTCTTGGGGGCCACCGAACTGGACCGCTGCGTCCAATCCACCTTTGCCCAAATGCTATTAAGCCAATTACGTACGATGCAGGCATGATGTGCCGGACATCCGTCCTGCTGAAAATACATTCTGTTACGATACTCCAACGGCAAGGCTTCTAATTGATCAGAAAAGAATGTATTAAGCATGCGTAAGTAAGAATTACAATTGCACGTATTTTCAAAAAAGTATGGCCCTATTATGCCACGATATGAGATAGCGCACCAAACATTTACTTTTTTTAAATATTGCCTTCCGATAGAAATTCTAAATTCGGGGTTGGTCTCACTCCAATACCTTACATGTTGTGAAGCTACAGTCCCATTTGTAGAAAAAGTTGACTCGTCGGAGAACATAATAAATTTATAAAAATTTGTGTTGCCACTTAAAATTTAATTTCCTACCCATAAACAGAAATCTAATCGTTTTGCTTCATCTCCTTCTTCTAAGTTATGGTTAAAATGTGGTTTGTATGGAAAAATTTTATTTTCTTTCAAAATTTTTTGAATGCAACTTTTTTTAACCACCTCCAAATGCCGGGCTCGATTTCTCAACGAAAGTTTGGGTTCTTCAGCAACAGATGCCAACACTAATAATGTGGCAGCGTCATTTTGATCATATTTTTGTTTCTTTTTCTTTACGTCAAGCACCGAACCAGTTTTTTTAAATTTTTTTTACCAATTTATGAACTGCCATTCTCGAAACATACACAGTGGGAAATCTCTCACTGAATTTTTGAATAACGTCACGGTATGAACTTTTACCGTCTCCATAACACTGTACTAAAAAAATTCTCTGCTCAACAGTTAACATTTTAAAAATTAATTTTTAATGCAGATATGTCATGATATGAGACGTAACTAGGTAACAACGCACCTAACAATTAAATGGGGCGTCTAGATGCAAACCTTTCTTTATGCATGTAATATTGTCATTTCCAGTAAAAGCCAAAAAACTTTTAAACAAATTAATGAAATTTTGGATTTAGACAGACCATATAATTTGAAACAACTTTTTTATCTCACATTTTGTTTCAAAATAAAAAATAGAACCAGTTTACTCTTACGAAATTTTAAGTTTTTGTAATTTTTGATCACCCCATATAAAAAATATAATTTTTCTCAACGTCATTACTATTTTTTAGGCAAGCAAAAACTTTTATAAAGAATAACATTTTCTCGAAAAGTTAAAAATTTTAGCCATTACACCTCTTGTAAACCCCATCCGCGGACATACTGTATAATCTATTTCCAGATCTCGTTATGGCACATATGTGTACCACATTTCAAGTCATACTAATATCGCTGCTGAGAAAACGTGCACAGGAAAAAATTTAGACAGACCGACCGAGAGACAGACAGACATTTTTTTCGCTCAAATTTTCATGGCATTCTAAGCTTAGGTATATCAAGAAAAAAAAAATTGAATTTTTTTTTTCGATTACTATACTTCCACTCCACCACGTGGATGTGGAAGTAAAAGAGAAATTAATTTTCCAGATGTTTTAGAGCGACGTGCTTCTAAACAGAATTTATTTTAAAAAATTCTCGCTACAAAATGCTTAATGATTAGAAAAATATACAATAATTAAAATACTCTCGCAGATCTATCTGTCACTGTCCGCGTTCCGATTTCTCCGAACCATCCTAATGTTAAACTCCATTGTTTAGTTTAAACGTCGCTTTTGTTTATAAATGCGAAACCACTAGCGTTATTTAAATTTCCGACACGTACAATAAACGAATGGTTTTCTAAATATGGATTGGCATCGTTTTTAAATTAATGCATTCTGAATTCTGACACTGGAATAACAATTAATATTTTATGTTGTAGATGTGGTTGTAGCGTTTCGACATTTCCAATGGAGTAAAAGGGAATAATGCGAGACATTTTTTTTACACGCTCCTAGTCTTATTATATGTGCCATGTTTAATTTTATAGTCTATGCACATAACTGCAAAAGTCAAATGATAATAATAGTAATAATATTTATATACAATATAACAAAAACATTACAATAAGTGTGTACAGTGCCGGAGATGATTTTATCGTGTGGTAATCACTGAGGATAGTGATCAAGATTTATTTTACTTCCACATCCACAAAGTGGATTCGAAGTAGTAATCGTAAAAAAAATTCAAACATTTTTTTTCTTGAAATAGGTTTAGAATGTCATGGAACGTCGAGATTTTAAATTTGAGTGAAAAAAAATTCTGTCTGTCTCTAACTTTTTTTGTCCGCACGTTTTCTCCGGAACAGTTTAAGATACTGGCTTGAAATTTTGTACACATATATATTATGACGAGATCTGGAAACAGATTTTTTTTTAATATATCCGGTGAAGGGCTGAGGAGTAAATAGGGGAAAATAAGTAAAGCAACCTGGCAGGAGTACAAAAACTTGAAATTTGGTGTATGTACTAGAAGCCAAGACCTCAGACTTTTTTATAGTATTATTCAACCCCCCCACCACCCCTAGTCCATTATTAAAGGGGTTGATAAAATAAAATTGAGATATTGACTTGAAATTTGGTACACGTATATATTATAACATCTGGAACTAGATTATATTTTGAAATGGTTCCGTTGAAGGGCTGGGGGTTAAATAGAGGTAAATAGGGGAAAATAAGTAAAGCAAACTGGTAAGAGGACAGAAATTTTGGATTTGGTGTATACACTGGAAGCGAAGGCCTCAGCTTTTTTTATGTTATTTCCCACCACCCTACCACCCCACTCCCTTATTAAAAGAGTTGATAAAATTAAATTGAGATCTTCAATTGAAATTTTAATTTTCCCCCTCTCCTTCAACGGAATCATGTCAAAATATAATCTAGTTTCAGATGTCGCTATAATACAAACTTGTACAAAATTTCAATTGAAAATCTCAATTTAATTTTATCATATCTTTTAATTAGGGAGTGGGGTTGGTAGGGGATGGAAAATATTATTTTAAAAAAATCTGACTCCTTCGCTTCTAGTATATACACCAAATCCCATATTTCTGTACTCTTACCAGTTTGATTTACTTATTTTCCCCTATTTGCTCCTCTTTAACCCCCAACCATTCAACGAAATCATTTCAAAATATAATCTAGTGCCAGATGTCGTTATAATACATACGTGTATCAAATTTCAAGTGAATATCTCAATTTTATTTTATCAACCTCTTTAATAATGGGGTAGTGGGGGGTTAAAATATATTAAGTACAAAAAAATATGATGTCTTGGCTTCTAGTACATGCACCGAATTTCAAGTTTCTGTACTTTGTACCAGCTTGCTTTATTTATTTTCCTTATTTACACCTAATTTAACCCCCAACCCTTCCACGGAATAATCCCAAAATATAATGTAGTTCCTAATGTCAATATAATATATATGTATACAAAATTTCAAGTGAATATCTCAATGTCTTTTACCAACCCCTTTAATAATAGAGTGGGGGTTGGTGGGGGGATGGAAAATATTTTTAAAAATTTTGAGGCCTTGGCTTCTAGTACATACACCTAATTTCAAGTTTCTGTACTCTTACCAGCTTGTTTTATTTATTTCCCCATATTTACCCCTATTTACCCCACAACCCTTCACCGGATATGTTAAAAAAATAATCCAATTCCAGATCTCGTTATAATATGTAAGTGCACAAGATTTCAAGTCAATATCTTAAACCGTTCCGGAGAAAACGTGCGGACAAAAAAAAGTTACAGACAGACAGACCGACCGACCGACCGACCGACAGACAGACCGACAGAACTTTTTTTTTTTTCGCTCTAATTTAAAATTTCGACTTTCCATGGCATTCTAAACCTATCCGAAAAAAAAAATGGATTTGTTTTTTACGATTACTTTACTTCCACTACCAAGTAATAGTCGTGCCGGCGCATGTTTTGTCAATTATCTCAAGGACCAAAGGAGGTCAGAGGCTCAAACTTTGCCAATCGTGTTTTTATGACTTGCCAATATTACAACATAAGTTATTTCGAATATTGCTTTCTGGGGCCGTTTCGCCTGGTTTATCCTGCTAGACCCTTTACGGCAACCGTTGTGTCAAGCTTGTTGCCAAGAAAGCAACAAATAGTAAATACCTAAGTATCAAAATGTAACTTATACAGGACGGTATATTTTTTGAGGCAATCTAATTTTATTCTTCGCCAAAGTAATTATTATCGTAATGTATCAAAAAGTTAATTAGGAAATTTCATCAAATTTAAAGCCACCCTCTGCGCGTCGTGCTTCTATTTAAAAACATGAAATAAGTCATTAAGGAAATTAACTTTTTGTTGTTAATTCCGCATCAATTAAATCAACAAAACAAATGAACCTGACAGAAAGTTAAACAAAACACGTGTAAACGGCGTTGATACTATTACATCAGGTGGTGTCGGTGACACACTAATAGTGTAGTAAGTAAAATAATCGCTGACTAACCTACTAGGAGGGATAGAACACTATTAATCATCAAATGGAGTATAGTAACCCCCATTGTTTATTATTTCTTTGTCGTTTTATCGCTATAAAAATATAAACATAAAAAACAATTAAAATCGCTGCACATGGAGTCCGGTCGAATTTGTACAATGGCCTGTGGTTCTCTCATGGGCGTATATTGGTAGTTTTCACGTTCCTCTAAGGGAATTGCGAACAAAAGATAGTGTTAAACAGTCAACATCAGGTTGGGTAATTGTTGGACTGGTTCCAAACCGATATCAGTTGTGTTCTGATGACATTATAGTACATGCAACTAGAAATAAAATATTTGATCATTTATCACCTAACGTTTATAATGGTAGTGGAAAATTGAAATTGTCTTCATTTTGTTTGTTGAAACTGTGATAGATGGTTCAAATTTAGCTAATTTTCTAGGGAAATGTATGTGCTTTCGTGAAAAATCCCCACTAATCCATGTTTCAGAAGACCTTGAAAATTACTTATTATTAATTAAATATTACGTTTCATTTTCATGCCTATTTCTGTTCACTTTTATGCAGAGGCGGCAATCATTTTTATTTAGTTTGGTATACAGGATGTTTGGTAAGTGATGTCTGTCTACCCTAAACAGAGATGTAGGTAAAATAAATCTCTAATTTTCATCATTTTTACTTCCCTCGCATACCGAAGGGAAGTATTGTATTCGAGAAAAAATCACCCTCCGAGATTTTTTCGGATTTTGACGTTTCAGATCACGTAGATTACGAAAATATAGGTTTTTCAATTCCGTCAGTCTGTCTGTCTATCTGTCTGTTGGTGCATTAACTAAAAACTACTTGACGGAGAGCAGTCAAATTTGGTAGGTAGTTGACGCTACTGTCAGCGAACAAATGGTTGAACTTTCAGTGGCAAATATACAGGGTGGGCCGTCTAAAGGGAATAATGGAAAAAATTTTTTTTGCTCAAATTTAAAATTTACCCGTTTCATGAAAATTTGAAAAATTTTTTTTCACCAACATTGAAAAATTTTTTACCACTAAAATAGATGAAAAAAATCACGTTTCATGGTATTTTAAACCTGTTTTAAAAAACAAAATTACCACTAAAATAGATGGAATTTTTTTTTCTTTGTTCAAATTTAAAATTTCCTCGTTTCATGGCATTCTAAAGATATTTCAAAACAATTTTTGAAAACATTTTTATCACTAAAACATAGATGAAAAAATTTTTTTTTGTTCAAATTTTAAATTTCCACGTTTCATAGCGTTCCAACCCTAGAAAAAAAAATGCAAAAATTTTTTTTCCATTTTTGAAAAAATTTTACCAGTAAAATAGATGGAATTTTTTTTTCTTTGTTCAAATCTAAAATTTTCGTTTCCATGGTATTTTAAACCTATTCAAACAAATTTAAATATTTTTTTGAAAAATTAACAAAAAAAAGTTTTATTTACACTTAGGTACTAAGTATAGAGTAGATGAATTTTTTTTGCTCTAATTTAAAATTTCTACGTTTCGTGACATTCCAAACCAATTTCGGATTTACCACTAGAATAGACGGAAAAAAATATTTTTTGCTCAAATTTAAAATTTTCACGTTTCATGACATTCTAAACCTATTTCAGAAAAAAAAATGGATCTTTTTGTCACCAACATTTTTGAAAAAATTTTTACCACTAAAATGGATGGAAACATTTTTTTTTTGCCCAAATTAAAAATGCTCACGTTTCATGGCATTCTAAACCTATCTCAAAAAAATATATTACCACTAGGTACCATAGATTAGAAGGAAACTTTCCCTTTTGCCCCATGCACAAATAAAGAGGGAAGTTCTGTGAAAATGCCTTTACCGATTTTTTTAATTTAACTTTTGATATTCTAAAATATTTGTTTTCGATATCCAAAATAAGTAAACAACAAAAAAAATATTGTCTAGTTGCTGGAAAAAAAAATTATAAAAATTGTAATGGTAATTTAAGGTGTCGAATGTCAGTCTTATACAAATTGTAAAAAATGTCGTTTAGGTGTTGCAATTATTTTGAAAACTTCTCTGTTTTATCATCTTTATGTAGTATTATCATACATGCCAATAAAGTTGACCAATTATTTAAAAAAAAAGACAGATGAATATCAATTGGCAATAATGGTTCATTTAATCGTTTTATCTACATCTACAAGGTGGTTTTATTTAAAAAGCCAGAAAAAATTTTTTTTTTGATGTTCGAAATGAGATCCATTATTTCTAATGCATATCCCTGTTTCTCTTCTTATTTCAACCGTAGTCAGCATTATTCTTATTTCTGTTCGTAATTGCAGGGGAGCCTGCTTTATTTTTGCTGTCGGCTGATATCGGCTGTGAATTATCTCAGTGTAGACAAGTTCTTTCATCCTACCCAATACGCAAAAATCAATTGGTGCCAAATCTGGATACTTTAAGGGTCGCAAAGCGTGCACGCTAACAACTCATCGGTGACAGATTTGAAGTCTATCAAACAAATAATAAAATATGTCAGGACTAGAAACTAGTTAAACTATCCGGAATCACGAGTTTGTGCACAAACTGTATGTTTTAATACGTACAAAGAACCTCGGGACGACGCCGCTGTTCACGCAGATGTTTGCCAGACATTAACAAACAAGACTTGTTTAGACTTGCTCTGCGTCGGAAAAATATCGACTGTGGTTGCGGGATGAAAGTTTTTGAAACAATATTTTCTGTAAGTTTCGATTAAATAGGGAATTATTCTGATTGCTATTTTTTTCTCTCTTTTTAGTAATCGATAAATCTTAATGGTATAATTGATAATGCAGCTCATAAAGAGGATAAAAAGGGAAGTTTTCAAAATAATTGTAACGCTTAGATGATTTTTTCACATTTTCCTATATAACTTTGAAATTCGATATTACCAATTATATACCGCTTATCCGGCTACAGCCTTTATAAAAGTGTTTGCTCAAGAACTTCCGCTAGAAATGAGATTGTGATACACGAATAATTATATGTAAAATTAATGTAATATCTAACGTTTTGTTGAAACAACTTTCTATTATCAAAAACTCGTTATCTAGATGGCCATGTGTATATGAGTATTAATTATTTATTGCATTTTTTATTCCTACTTTTAGTTTTAATGAAACTTTTATTTACGTATAGTTTTTAATTAAACACTACTAGAAAATCGATAACATTACATACTTTTTTCTGTCTAGTAGAATAACATTGACTAGAATTATTCTATTTGTGCTACAAGACGAACAACAACCAGGAACAATAAATGAACAAACTAACAACAAAACAGATAATTTCACAGGACCTTATAGTCCGACTTTCTATGGTAAAAATGCCATGCAAATGTTTTTCCTCTACCACGGTGATAAAACAGTAGAGGAGGAGGGAGTAAAGCAGGGGATATATGCCCTAGTGCTCGAAGTGAAATTCAATTCGACATTTTTAACCGGATTATCGTGGGAATTTTATTCTGCCAATACGAAAACACGTTTACATATGTCCTGAAGATTGCAAAAATACCTTTAGCCGAAATTTTGGTGGAGGCGTTAGTCGCTGAGGTTACATTTTCTAAATTGCGACGCTATTTACATTTTAAATCAAAATGTATTATCACATATTAGTAGTTATTATTATTATTATTATTATTATTATATTCCACGCAAAGTTCATTTGAATCTGAGAGGAACTGTATTACAGTTTCGATAACATGTACATCTTCGTATTTTTGTATAATTAATCAGACACCTAAGTAACATTTATGCACACCTCTGGCGATTACACTGTTTAACAGATGTGGCCTGATTTTAATAGCCAGTATTTTAGCATATTATTTGACACGTGCAAGAAATTTCAAATAAAAATTTCAAAATGTTTGTCAGGTTATACATCTATTTGTAGAGGTAAAATAGGTATGCATCAGTTTCTGCTGCATGTTTCGATAAAAATTTAGTCAATTAAGCATACTTCTCACGAGTGTAAGAGAAGAAATGGCGTTTTCAATATATTCAGTTCTAGCAGACGATCTTCCAACCATGTAGAAGAACAGAAGTTGTATTTTTGAACGTAACACTCCCATGGTTAACCTCACTTACTATATCATTGACATAAGCTGAAACATTAATCAAATCATGTATCTACATTATCAAAAGTGCCGGACCAAGAATGGTGCCTTGTGGCACACCGCACGATAATGTGATTTCTTTGCTTATTTTTGTCTGGATATTAAGACGGATTTTTATCAAGTTATAATACCAACCCAGGAAACCTATATTTTTGGTTCTACTAAGAATAGTTCTTGAATTACCTAACACAATTCAGCATTTTAGAGCAAAACAAAATGAAGTGAATATATGCATATGCAAACTAATCTGACATGAATTGCTATTAAGCTATTATACTTGAACTCGCGCACAGTTACCAGGCAATATTTTCTACGCAGGGTTATAAATAGCTAATATAAAACAAATTTTACATACTGAAATAAAATCCCATAACGTTTTTGATAAATCGAATTTGCATTTAGTTAAATATAACACTTGCATTGTAAATTTGCCAATAAGTATTCAGAATTGGCCAAAATAATATTAGAGATTTAAGTCTAACCATATCGTTATTGGCATCCGACTCGTGGAGTGATTATTTGACACCTGGAAAAAAAGAAAACATGCATCGTTAGTGCCTGCCTACAAAACACAAACGAAGTCTGATTTTAAAAATGGAGTATTATTTTTTAAATCGTTAAGTCTACGTTGTAAGACTATACGGAATGTTCCAAAATTGGGTTTCCTGACGAGAACCTGTGATTCCTGAGTTCATATTGGGCCCAAATAACCCAACTTACCTTAGTCCAAAAACGCATCTCTGAAGAAGTACATCCTCTTAGTCAGACAGAAAAAAATTTTTTCAATAATTTCACTCAAATCGAAGACAATATTTTCGAATTTTGATGGGAACTGTATCCCTGTAAGTAAAGAAATATTCTTTATAGGATTTTGCAAACAGCAGAAAAATACTGTCTATGAGAACTAAAATAAAAACTATTTGTAAAATTATTGATTACAATCTTTGCATTCTTTCGATAATCTGAATTCTGGCTATGCAATTAAAATCCTAAAAATCCCTAAACATTTTCGTTCAAATGGATTACATTTTCATGAAAAAAAAATCACTTTTAAATACTCTATGTAAACTCGATAACAACCAAATGTTTTTTGTTTCTCCAACGCGACAGGTTTTCTGTTTCACAAGCACCGACGACCTACAGAGAAAAAATGGTAATTCTTAATTTTTGATTGATATTACACAAAATTTTAAAAGTATTAATTTGTGTGCTGAAACAGATGGACATCGTGTGGAACATTTGTTATTAATGTATTTTTTTTAAATAAACTGCTTTTCTGCTATTACATTTTGTTCTAGAATTGTAAATAAACATTAAATACAAATAGAAGAAAAACGATAATTTATTACAAACATTTTTAAGAGTACTTTTTTTGCCGCCCTTTCAATGTTCTGTAAATATATGTTCAAGTATTCCGTAATTTTACAGGGTGATTAAGAAATTACAACCAGTCAAATACTAATAATTATGAAAAAGAATTGAGAAACAAAAGTTATTTGGTTGTTACCAAGTTCACATAGAGTACTTATAGAGGTACAGTTCCCATCAAAATTTGAAAATGTTATATTCATGATTATAAACCGCTGCCTAAGGAATCACTACTTCCACATCCAGATTCTTCATCCAAGTTACTTTAAAGGAAATATCTTGACTATATTTGCACTCTAGTATGTGGAAATTATTGGTCATAGAATTTTAATAATATTTGGGGCAGATGTCATAGAAAAGTTTGAGGGGTTGGTTTCTACCATATTCGTTAAAAGTGAAGTTTCTAGTTTACCCTACTTATTTTCCACGATTCGCAATCTACCACCTCCCATCCCTTCAATGGAGTCATCTCAATCGGATGTCACTACAATACATACGTGTACTAACTTTCAAGTGAATATCTCAATTTGATGTTATCAATCCCATTAATAATGAGGCGGAGGTGGTGGAGTTTGAAAAATATTAGAAAGAAATCTGAGGCCTTGGTTTCTAGTATCCTACACCGAATCCCAAATTTCTGTACTCTTACCAGCTTGATTTACTTATTTTTCCCTACTCCTATTAACTCGAACCCTTCTACGGAATCATCCCAAAATATAATCTAGTTCCATATGTCGTTATAATACATACGTCTACCAAATTACAAGTGAATATCTCAATTTTATTTTATCAACCCCTTTAATAATGTAGTAAGGGTGGCGGAAGTGTTGAAAAATAGTATGAAAAAATCTGAGGCCTTGGCATTTAGGACATACACCTAATTTCAAGTTGCAGTACTCTTACCATCTTGCTTTTTTAATTTTATAAATTCTTTTAATAAGGGAGTGGGGGTGGTGGGGAGATGGAAAATACTAAAAAAAAAAACCTGAGACCTTCGCTACTAGTATATACACCAAATTCCAAATTTCTGTACTTTTACCAGCTTGCTTTACTTATTTTCCTCTATATACCCCTATTTAACCCCCAACCCTTCAATGGAATCATCTCAAAATATAATCTAGTTCCAGATGTCGTTATAATACATATGCGTACTAAATTTCAAATGAATATCTCAATTTTAATTTATCAATCCTTTTCATATTGGAGTAGGGGTGGGGGGCTGAAATATATTATTAAAAAATCTGAGGCCTTGGCTTCTAGTACATACACCGAATTTCAAGTTTCGGTACTCATACCAGCTTGTTTTACTTATTTCCCCCTATTTACCCCTAAATAACCCCCAACCCTTCAACGGAATCATCTCAAAATACAATCTAGTTCCAGATGTCGTTTTAATTCATACGTGTACCAAATTTTAAATGAATATCTCAATTTTATTTTATCAACCCTTTTAATAATGAAGTAGGGGTGTGGGGGTTGAAAAATATTATAAATAATCTGAGACCTTGGCTTCTAGTACATACACCGAATTTCAAGTTTCTGTAGTCTTACCAGCTTGCTTTACTTATTTTCCCCTATTTACCCATATTTAACCCCAACCCTTCAACGGAATCATCTCAAAATATAATCTAGTTCCAAATGTCGTTATAATACATACGTGTACCAAATTTCAAATGAATATCTCAATTTTAATTTATCAACCCTTTTCATATGGGAGTAGGGGTGGTGGGGGTTGAATAAAATTATAAAAAAATCTGACGCTTTGGCTTCTAGTACATACACCGAATTTGAAGTTTCTGTAGTCTTACCAGCTTGCTTTACTTATTTTCCCTTATTTAACCCCCAATCCTTCAACGGAATCATCTCAAATTATAATCTAGTTCCAGATGTCGTTATAATACATACGTGTACCAAATTTCAAATGAATATCTCAATTTTATTTTATCAACCCTTTTCATATTGGAGTAGGGGTGGTGGGGGTTGAAAAATATTATAAAAAAATCTGACGCTTTGACTTCCAGTACATACACCGAATTTCATGTTTCTGTACGCTTACCAACTTGTTTTACTTATATTCCCCTATTTACCCCAAATTAACCCCCAATCCTTCAACGGAATCATCTCAAAATATAATATAATTCCAGACGTCGTTATAATACATGCGTGTATGAAATTTCAAATGAATATCTCAACTTTATTTTATCAACCCCATTAATGGGGTAGGGGTGGTGGGGGGTTGAAAAATATTATAAAAAAATCTGAGTCCTTAACTTCTAGTACATACACCGAATTTCAAGTTTCTGTACTCTTACAAGCTTGCTTTACTTATTTTCCCATATTTACCCCTATTTAACCCCCAACCCTTCACCGGATATCCTCAAAAAACAATCCAGTTCCAGATCTCGTTATAATATATACGTGTACAAAATTTCAAGTCAATATCTTAAACCGTTCCGGAGAAAACGTGCGGACAAAAAAAAAGTTACAGACAGACAGACCGACAGACAGAAAATTTTTTTTCGCTCAAATTTAAAATCTCGACGTTTCATGACATTCTAAACCTATTTCACGAATAAAAATTTTTGAAATTTTTTTTGCGATTACTATACTTCCAATCCACTACGTGGATGTGGAAGTAAAATTAGCTAATTTATGTATCCCAATTTAAAAAAAAAGATATCATTTATTTAAAGGAATTCGTGAAAAATACATATATACTTTGATTTATACAGTATGTCCGGATCGAGTTGCAAAGAGGAAAAACTTTTTATTTTTCATTTTACAAGAAAAATGTATTTTTGATCAAAATTTCAGTTTTAACATTTTCAAATTTTCTTTTAGTTTCAGAGAAAGATCGAAAATAGTCCCAAATGTCCCAAAGAATAAGTTCGCGTTGTGATAGCAATTGCCGTTATTTATTTATTTTCATCGACTGTCAGTTAGGAAAATCTGCCCTAATCGTTGAAAATGTTGTCAAAAGACCAACTAATTGACCTAATTTAATGCAATTGCAAAGGTAATAAAGCGATCCGTCGACTTGTCGAATAATTTAATCAAAAGTGGCTCCATACTGGATGTAAAAAAATTAAGATAGTACGCCGCCACTCTTCTTGTAATGGACTCAGTAGTGAACTATCCAAAACTTTCTTTGCGGCGAAGATCGCTCCACTTGGGAATTAGTAAATCGCTCATTCAAAAGATTTTGAAACAATGGAAGTTCCATCCCTACAAGCCCATTTTTAATCACGCATTAGAATCCGGAGATCCTGCGAAACGTTTGAATTTTTATCTGTGGATGAGCGCTCAAATCATGGATAACACAGCCCCACAAATTAAAAAAATATTTGGAACTGCTATCGAGACAAGTGTATCCTTATGTAATTTTCGACGCTGAATCCGAATTCGGAGTCAAAAAAAATTGTACACCCCCAAAATCAACCCCTAGCGCTAAAAAACACTCCCTAAATAGGGTAAAAATTACTTAACGCTCCAGGAATAGTCTTAAATCTCAATAAATCGAATTAGATATGAACATTCAAGTATATAACGCATAAATACAGAGTTAACACTACTTTCCATTGAAAATCACCCTCATGGATGAGTGAAAACTACCCCTCACACAACAGGAAATTTAAAAAAACTGCAGTGATTGCAAAAAAGCTTACGATGCCCAGTTATTTTAGAAACTGCACTACATTAGTCTCGATGCGATGCTCAATATCTACCCCCATAGAGTGGCGGAAACCACTCCTATATCGGGGAAAAAATTTTGTCATCGTGATTTCTATTTTAATCGATGCTAAATTTGACTAAATATATGCACCACTGCAGCTTGGAGGTGGATACTTTCATTGCACCAAAGTCATTCAGTGACGTCCCATGAGAGGGTAAAAATTACTCCTCACATAACAAAAAATTCAAATAATAGTAGTATCTTTTAGAAAAACTCAAAACATCTGCATGTTCTTATTTAAGAAGAATCTTTGACAACGACTTGAAAAGTACCCATATTATGAAGTAGTAAAAATTTACCCGTTTACCCGGATTTTTTTTCGAACGATCTTCTGACCGACTACCGTTCATGCTTTTCAGACGTCTCTCTTTTTAAGGACCAACAGTAATATGCCATCATGTGTTTGTCCTATCTTTCTTGGTACCTTTTTTCCATTTCTGATATATCTTGGTGAAAGCATTCACCTGCTCTTCACTGTAGCCGCAATTTTCTGGGAAATAATCAAGATGGGAATCGAGAAAATGATGTTTCATGCTCATATTGCACCCTAAAGATTGGAAAGTTTTAATCATTTTATCAGTTTAAATTTAGGGGTGGTTTCCGCCACTCTATGGGGGTAGTTTTTGAGCATCGCATCGAAACTAGTGCAGTTACATACTGTTTCTAAAATAACTGGGCATCGTAAGCTTTTTTTCAATCACTGCAGGTTTTTTAAATTTCCTGTTGTGTGAGGGGTAGTTTTTACCCAGTCATGAGGGTGACTTTCAATAGAAAGTAGTGTTAACTCTGTATTTATGCGTTATATACTTGAATGTTTATATTTAATTCGATTTATTGAGATTTAAGAGTATTCGTGGAGCGTTAAGTCATTTTGACACGGGAGTGTTTTTTAGCGCTAGGGGTTGATTTTGGGGGTGTACGATTTTTTTTGACCTCGGATTTGGATTCAGCGACGAAAATTACATAGGGATACAGTTATCTCGATAGCAGTTCCAAAAAAAATTTTTTTTTGTGGGGCTGTGTAATCAATACTTTTACCGAAACATTATTTCCTCTGGTGGGGCCACGTTTTCTACTAATGGTACTGTTGCATCTCAACACGTGAGTTATTAGAACGATTACGATCCGAATCCCTCGTAATCGACAATGTTCGGCAAAAGCTAATGTGTGGTGTGCAGTTTTTTACCATGGTATCATTGGGCCATATTTTTTGATACGACTGTCAGTCAGTATACGTACTTGGATATGCTGCAAAATTTTCTTGTTGAAAAGTTGGACGACTTATCGATTAATTAATTACCTAGCAAGGTGTTATTTTCAAAAAGATGGTTGTCCGGCCCATTATGCTCAAATTGTTGTAGAATGTTAAATCAGCATTTTTTTTTTTAAATAGAATTTAATCGGCCAAAATGATCCCGTGTTATGGCCACCAGGGAGCCCTGATTTGACCATGGCTGATTTTAATCTTTGGGGCCATTTGAAACAAATAGTTTATGCAAATAATTTTCCTCCGAACGTAGATAATTTCAAGGTGAGGATTAGAGACGCTGGGACGTCTTCAACTCTCGAAGAAATTCAAAGAAGTTATAGGGAATTGCGTCGAAGACTAGAATTGTGTGTTGAAAAAGGCGGTGGCATGGACTGAGTAGAATGGCTATTGGTTATATTATGTTTGTTGTTAAGTTTATGAAAAATTCAGTAAACAAGAGTCATGTTAACAATTATTACTATGATAATGCGAACTTACCTTCCAACAAAATCTACCTATTTTCGACATTCCTCTGAAACTAAAAGAAAATTTGAAAAGCCTAAAACTAAATTAGCCGTTTTCGGACACGCAAAAACTTTTATCAAGAATACATTTTCCTCGTAAAATGAAAAATAAAAGAGTTTTTCCTCTTTGCAACTAGATCCATGGACATACTGTGTATATAACATCCATTTCTTATAAGGAAAATATTTATTTTTTACTTACAGAAATTAAATAGATAAAAAAATTCAATCTAATAAAGTTAGGGAGATGACCTAGACAGCAAGAACGCCCTTGTCCTCATTCCAATTGAGGAACACTTTTGAGGCTCCAGGTACATCGAGGAATTTCTTGAACATTATATTCATGATCAGCGACCCCAAAAACCCCCGAGTAACCAAATTGGGTTCATTTTCACCATGGATTACCGAATAATGAATTTATCTTAATTACCTCAAAAACTGCCCGCGAAAAAATGAATTTTTTCGAAGCACAATATGAACGATGTAGTAGGGACTCCAGATTACGTCCGCATACTCCAATCTACTTCTGACAAACGAGTTAAATAGAAGCTTCGTAGTTTCAACATTCTTGAAATCTTTGGAGTTTCTAATTATGAATCCCAATGATTTAAAAGCTGAAGATGCGATGTTATTTATGTGATAAAGTACTTTTCTTTATCACATCTTGCTATCAAAAAAAAGTAACACCTAGATCCTTAAATCTATCAACTCTTTGTATGACACTATCGTTTATTTTATACTCATTAATGAAAATATTATGCCCACGTGAGTAGGTGACAACAATACATTTTTCGTCGTTTAGAAATAGTTTATTTTTATTGCACCAGTTATCAATATTTTCCAAATCTGACTTGAGCAATTCTATATCATCATTGCAGCTAACGCTGTAGTAAATTTTTAGGTCATCGGCATAGAGTAGATGTGGGCACTGTAAGTTTATAACTATGTCATTGATAAAGACATTGAATAAAAGTGGACCAAGGACTGACCCTTGAGGGACTCCTGATTCGGCATTAAATTCGACAGACTTGTGTCCATGGTAATAAACATATTATAACCCATTGCTTAAATATTAGGTAATGAATGAAACAAGCTCATAGATAATCCTAAATTTGTTAATTTATTTAATAAGATACCATGGTCAAGTCTGTCAAACGCTTTGGAGAAATCTGTGTAAATAACGTCGACTTGACCACCTCCATCCAAGATTTCACAAAGATACTGAGTCAAGCATAATAAATTCGAAGTCGTAGACCTACCTGACATGAACCCAGGTTGATGGCTTGATATTTCATTTTCTATGTTAGGAAAAATATAGTCGTAGAGAACGAATTCGAATAGTTTAGAGAAATTATTAATTATGGTGATTGGTCTGTAAGTTTTTATGTCTTCTTTGGAATTCTTTTTGTGTACAGGGCATATTTTAGACATTTTCCACAGGCTGGGAAAAATGCCATTGTTTAAGGATAAATTAAATATATATGATAAGGGATGGGCCAATATTGAGACGCAATATTTAACGAAGAAAGCTAGTATTCCATCTGGACCTGCTGTAAATTTTGGCTTTAATTTTTTGCACCCTTTAATAACTTGTGCCTCTGAGATTGTAGATATGAATATATTTTGTGTGTCCACAGGTTCACTTTCGCCACCCATACTGATACTATTAGTTGATGCAGAGTATGCTGATTTGAAATATTCTGAAAATTTATTTATTATATCTTGGGGGTCGTTATATGAGATATTTTCATATGTCATACTGTTAGGTATTGAGCTTGTTTTTGACTTATTATTAATGTAGGACCAAAACATGTTTGGATTATCTTTTAAGTTATTTTCTATCTTAAGTAGGTAGCTTCTATGCGAGTCATCAATATCTTTTTTATTTTTGTTCCAATATTCTTATATTCCTCATATAGCACGGCATCTTTAGTGTTTTTATATCTATTCCAAATTTTATTTTTAAATTTGAGATTTTTAATTGTCTTTCGAGAACCACTGAGGATATTTGTTTGTACGCGGAAGAGATTTAGGAACGTATAAGGATAGATTCTCGTAAATAATATCATAAAAAATTTGAGTTGCTTGACATTATGCTGTTTTAGATTGAGAAAATTACATAAGTGATCTAACTGTATTAATTTAGGGAATTTTCTAATGATTTGAAGCTTTCAAAATAATCTGCCATGTTAAAATCGCCCAATATTAATATGTTATTTCCATAAATAGAAATATTTGTAATCTCTTTAAATAGGGTTTCATAAACTTCAACATTTGTATTAGGAGGGATATACACACAGAACAAAGTTAGATTTTGCGTATTGTTTATAGTAATGTTTAGGCCAATGATATCTACAGAGGGAACACTTTTACTGATTGAATTCAAATTCAGTAAGACGACAGAACAAGTTTTATCAACTGCTAGTAACTTACCATTTTTTTAAATCCTATATAATAAATATGCATATTTTATTTCTGATATACTTTTACCTAACTTTTCTTAAACTATGAATCAGGTTTAATATTTTTTCATATATTTTCTCTTCCTAGCCACAGGAAATTTTTTATAGTCCAATTCCTTGGCCCCGGTTTGACTGTTTTGAATTTTTATTTATGGGATATCAATAGTATTTAATAACAATTTAAACAGTTTAAAAGAAATCAGTTAACCATTAGACTCTTCGCCGATTTACTGCACTTTTTATTTTATATCTAATTGTTGCGCATTCTATAGAATACTCTCGGCATTTTTATCGTAAATAAAAAAAAATATTTGCGAACAGTTTAATAATAATGTCAGTTTATATTATCTAACTCTGAGATGAATGAAAGTCGCCAAAGACAGACAGACACACGGACGGACAGACAGATATACGGACAGATATTTTGAAAGTTGTTCAGAATTCGATCACCAACACAGTGATATGAGTTTTTTTTCTCTACGAGCGATATTACCGGTTTTTGAAATGTGACAATCGAAAGCAATGCGAAAGCAATGCGAAGAGTATGATAAATAGGGAAAATCTGTTGATAAAGAAGAGAAACCAATTTTACTGATGGAGGTCATGATCTCATAATTGACTAGGTATAACTTTTAATCCATAACATTCTTTTAAATGGAATTTTTCAAAATATTCATAAATAAAGTTGCTTTACTCCTTGTATTCACATCTTTGTAAATATTCAGCACCCTGTATATAATGCGATGACCAAAACCTTACACGTTTAGTGAACTGAGTACTGAAGTATAAAATTACGTAAGAATTTAAAAATAGAATGGAAAAAGTAACTATAAATGATCATGTATAACTTTGAGACAAACTATAGAGCTGAAATGGTGAATATTGAGCTCTGTGAAGGCATAATGTCAATGGAAATACTTTATTAAATAAAATTTATATTGGATATGATATAACTTTGATTAATTTTATTAAACGTTAGATATAAGTACCTACCGTGTGGTAAATAAATGTTAATTTGTTATTGTTAAGTTAAAAAGCATCGTTGATACAAAATTAAGTTTTGGATGAACCTTTGTGTATAGCATGGTAGCTAGATCCAAATCACAGGTGCATAACAGGTACCAAAACCAATGGAAAAACCTAAACAAGGGAAATATTTATTGTTATTAATAAGTTATAAACTCTGTTATAAATAATTATGTTAAATTTAGTCTTAGGAAAGCTATAAACAAGATAGCTAACATGAACATTATGAAAAATTTGTTACAAAGTAATTTCATATTTTGAGTAGCGTAAACAGTCCCGAGAACTGAGAATCTACCCAATTCTAACAATTTAGTGCATCGTCTATAAATAAAACTTTACAAAAGTGAAAGAGACTCACCTTATGAGCAAATAAAATGTTACAGCCTCAAACTACAGGCATTGGTAACAATAGAAAATGCAAAATTAGGTCAAGGGAGATGTAAAATCTTGACAAATATGTTAATTTGTTCCAAAATAAAGACGTTCTTTGAAGTTTTTCTTGTTATATTTAAGGACAAATGTCCATTGATCGTTTTCTGTCAGTTGGTTTTAGGATACTTTGCAAATTAGCAACAGTCCCAGCAAATGATGTTTAGGCACTCCTGAAACGACACAATATTTATAAATTTTGTGTAAAATGTTTTATGGCTATAAAAATTGATAGCTAATTGTTCTTTAGTTTATAAGTTATACACTGGTATGTGTTTTATTAGGTTTTTATTAGAAATAAGCGAGAAATTGTTAAAAATTGTTGAAACAAGAAAATTTTTAATTTTCAAGAAAGACTTGGTTGTGGCATACCAAAAGAAAGCCAATCATCTCTATATCATTATTCTAAAAGAAAATCATTGCTAAATTCATAAATAAAACAGAAAAAAGAAAAATAAAATTTTAAAATTTATTTCAATAAAATCGAGTGACATGAAATCCAAAGAAGTGTCAAAACGAGCCAATAAAAAGGGCATATTTTAAAATCAGTCTTGTTTGAATATTAGAGGTGGCAACACGTTTCTGTTTACCAAAATTTTATAACCTCACAATTTCAAAGTATAAAACTAGAGTTGTTTACCAGTTAAATTTGACTGAAACTCAGTGTATGAGTAAATATCCAAAAGGAATCAGTTTATCCCATCACAAGTGAGAAAAATATTAAATTTTTACAGTTCCAAGAGGAACAAACCTCGAGAAAATTATTTTATACAAACGCTTTCTTACAAATTTATAAAGTTTTATTGTTATACAATTATCAAGAGCATTCAAATTGTAAATTGTAAAGAAGAAGAAGAGGTGTCCAAATTCTTGTCTGCCAGCTGAACGAAGAGGCGCACGCAAACGCGATAGACCGGTCGATACAATTTCCACTTTTCAACACCAGGTGACTAAAATCAGAAGTCCCAAAACTAGAGCTCTAACGTAAGTTGATCAACGTAAAATAAAAGGCCTATTAGTTTTTAATACTTTTTATTGTCTTATAAATATTTACTCCACAGGAAAACCATACCAGTAATTTAATAAAATTAAAAGTTTGATTCATAACCAACGTAGGTGTTTCATTGAAGTTGTGCTGGACAGGGTGAATGTTTTTTATTTCAGATTTTTGAACCTGCTTTTTGGCCCTGAAAGAGTCTATACGAACAAGGGGAAGTATTTTCGTGTAGGTGTGGTACTTCATTAATTGTTTCAAACAATTTGGCGCCGGGCAAGTAAAATTTCAATTTTAAAACAAATTTAATTTTCTCATTCACTATTTGCCACACCACATAAATCAATAAATAAAAGATATATAACAATTTATATTGAAAAGTAGTATCGCTTTTGGATCTTTTGTAACATTTTCCTCGTTAGTGAACTTAAAAACAAAAACATTTTTCCTCTTTCGAACTCGACCCGTAGACAAACTGTATATTAATAAAAGTACACACGTTTAGGTACTAACATTTTTCAAAAACTATATACAGAGTGATGTTAACGGCACTGATAGCAACATTAATTTAGTCCGGTCCTGAAATTTTCCCCAAATTTTGATGGGACTCGGAGTATAATATTTCAACCAAATTTTATCCAAGACCGTTCCAAAAATATGAGAATAAAGTATTAGTCAAGCACGCCAATATTCTCGACTAAAGATGCCAGTCTCGGATGATTAGGGGTCGAGCTTGACCTCTTTGCCCCAATCATCGCTGTAGACCTGGACCGGTCTCGTAAGGAGTTGGCCTGCTTTTTCGCCTCTCCCAACTGCCAGCTGGGTCGTTTCTTCTGGCGCTCTTCTGTCTTGATCTTGTTTCTTCGCTGGCATGTCGGCTTCCGGGACCGTATTTCGTCTGTAGTACTTACCCGTTATCCAGGATCTGGATTTTCGGCCTCTTGTGCCTTGGAGTGTCGTTGGGGTCGTAGTCAGTCGCCTGTCTGAACAGCGGGTTCCCTTTCTCTGCACGGGCGTATAGATTCTTCGCTCTGTCGCAGATGACTTCAGTTACCGGGGTGTATTCCAGGTCTCTGGAGATGTCGTCGTTTCTGACAAACCATGATGCATCCACGGCGCACCTAAGTGCGACGTTTTCCACAGCTTGTATCCTCTTCAGGTGGATGACTGATTGGTATCCCAGGGCGTAGGTCAGACTTGGTGGAATGAGGGTCCTGATAAGCGTGATTTTGTTCCTCAGGTTGAGTTGGCTCTGTCTACCTATCATAGGGTAGAATAGAGCCCTCCTCGTCCTCGTTTTCTGTATCATCACTTCCGTGTTCTGTCTCCACGTCAGGCTTCGATCCATGATAACGCCAAGGTACTTGAAGAAATCGTGCCATTGGATGTTCTTGCCGTTCATGGAGACGTGTCCTGTAGGAGGCATTAGTCAAGAATCATAAAACACCCTCTATCTTAAAAATGATGATCATTGAAGGGTAAAATTGGGAGTGCCTTGCTCGCAGCTAAATATGACCTATCTTCCGCTAAACTATGTTCCTTTATGTCTAGGTTACCCGGTATATATTTCAATATAATATTCAACTGCAGTTATTTGACGGTCGATTAAATGTTCTATCCGGAAAAAAGTTGTTATTACGAAATCTTTTATTTTGATAATAACGTTCTGAAATTCTGAAAATCGCGCGCTATAAAAAGTTATTAAGAATATAAATAAAAAGTGAAAAATATCACTGTTTTAAAACCGCTTTAAACCAGTTCACCTAGATATAATTATCTCAAAATAAACATGGGTAATGTTCAGGTGCTAATAATATTGTAAAACGAATCTCCTCGCCCACCAAGAAATCTGTATGCTAAAAAATGTGCACTTATATTTTTAGAAAAATAGTGGGAATTGACGTTTAAAATGGAACATACGTTTAAAACGTTTTATGTACATATTTTAATTATAAAACTATGGTCAGTAATAATTGGCACAAAATACCATAAAATAAATCCTCTTTTCATTCTAATAATTGTCTGCTTACAGTATATACTTTGTATTATTTATTGATAGTAAAATGATAAATATATTTTTTATATTATCTAATAATTATTTTATAGCCCGAATTCGTAAATGTTTGACACCATAAACTCTTAATCTAACATACATATTTGAATACTATTTTTATTTTATTACAATATTTTTGCAACTGAACTGTTACATACAGACTGCATGATTCTATCGGCCCTAGTTTTATACCTTTTATTTTTCATTAGTAAAGTATGACAAGAGTCTATAATAATCTGAAACAAGCCAGTCGGTGCCGCGGTGGTAAGAATCATCTTGTAATTTGTAAGCGTTCTTTTTGCACTATTCGTCCTGACACTTTATAAACACTTTCAATCTGTTTCTCTGATCGCACCTTAATATCATTTAAAGCATTAAGTATTCAGAACTGACGTAGGTAATGTCTGGACCAAAATGTCACCATTTAACTCAATTTACCTCATGACCACTTGCATCACTTAGGAGAAAGTCTGGGTGGGTCACGCTTAAAACTTTTATAGGCATTTTCCATCCATCTATAAATCTGCAAATGTTTACGCTATCTTTCTGCGACCAACAATACATTGAAAAATAACAGTAATTACTAACACAATTCGCTTTAAAAACTTCTAAACATTCTTATGTATATTCTTACCTGGCCCAGCCTGATGAATACTTATTATATGTACTTGGCGTGGTAATAAAGAAATACGCGAAGAAGAGCTATATTTTCCCTTGCTGTATGTAATGTTGCTCCATCCTGATGAAAATAACCATGCTGATGTTCATCATTGTATAGTTTTTGCAGACAAAATATTGTTTCTGTATCTCCCAGCGTTGACGGGGAAATTGAAGTACACTGGTCCAGTTATTCTTCTGCGATAAACTGCCATCCAAACATCAACCTTTTGAGAATGCAGATGGTATTCCTCAGGGTACTGTGTTGGGGCCTGTATTATTTCTTGTATATATCAATGAAATTGCACACTCGTTAAAAAATGGAACTACGCAGATGACACTGCTATCATATTTTCAGGTACAAATTGGACTGAGATATACGAGATAGCTGATACATGTCTCCAACTGATACAACATTGGTTAGATTTCACTTTATTACATTTATATTTCAACTACTTTGTGGAACAACCTAACCAAAATACACTGAAAATGTATAAAAAATTTGTAACACAAATTGCAACTAATAACAAAGTTAAAATTCACTAAATATTTTGGTGGTAGTATTGATCAACATGTGTAGGTGGAATAGTCATAGCAACTCTATCATAACAAAACTTCGCAAACTTTTTCATAAAGAGCAATGTTAAAAATCGGCCTTGTTTGATCATGCGTGGTAGAGCGTGCAAGCCATATTTTTTCACTAATTCTGGGGTGCTGGAAACGAATCCGTCCGGGGTAGCATTGAAATTGATTTAAGAACTTGCAACAAAAAGTGATTAGTACAGAAATTTTTTTCAAAATACTCAGTTTCGTTAGGTGAGTAGAAAAAGAAGCAGAAATTCTAAAGTCACCCCTCTCCCGCTCGTTTTCCTCGCCCTTCACTACCCATGAGAATGGTGTAAGTTACAATATCTAATATACGGTTATTTATTTATTAAAAAAAAAACATCTCGTTAAATGGCTTTTATTGGGTTATCCTGTGATTACTTCTGAATACTCTTACACCCATCCCCACCAATTAAGGTGGTGGATTTTATCGTTTTGGGGTTTTTATTGGTTTTAATTGCAAAAGAAATCCCTAATCACCCAAACCTCTTGTAGTTCTAATTCTAGTGGTAAGTTCTAATAACAATTCCAATGTCACCCCCACATAAGGATTGTTTTTAATATGTTCCCGAGATGTTTCGCCAAAATGAGCGATGGATTCGTTTTCAGCACCTCAAAATTAGTGAATAAAAGATGGCATCCACACATTACCACTTGATGGGCTAAAAAAGCACGTTTTGTTCTTTACAAATGTTCCAAGAAACAAAACTTTTAAAACCAACAAAAGTTATCGTGTTTAGAAACGATTTTTTTTTATTTGATAACTGTAGAATTCAGGTTCTACATGTTATAATATAAACATCAATATTAATTATAATGTTAATTTTATCACTGTAGAACATGAAAAGAACAAAAAAAAAGAATATTAGTAATAAAATAAGTATATTGTTAATATCTCACATACCTTAAGGCAAGTAGACATCGTCGAGAGCCTTGTATAAGTTTTTACCTGCTTCGGTAGTACATACCATGCACTATCAAGCTGCATAAAAGACTTGACTACTGCGAAAGAAGAAATATCAACAATCTCGTGAGTCAGTAGCATTGTTTTTAACATCGATAGTTTTATCCACACAGACGATGGTTCATATTGCTTAGACTAGAAAAAGGACACTTATTATAAATGTGGTCTGTATGACAAACACTACAGGACCAATTCTAAAATGCTAAAATTACGTCTGCGTCAATGCTTTGAACTGCATTAATCCGTTGGCAGTTTTCAAATCTTTCGATTTCTTTGCGATTTCTGTCACTTGAGTTGGTTGGCATTAATTTTTCTGGCGGCATCGGCATTTTTTTATGAATTTGCTGATTTTTTGCTCAGTACCACAGTGCAAGACAAATTCAGAAAAAGTTTTTGAGAAATTTTGTAAATAATGAATTCGTGAAATACGAGTTACCTTGGATACTAGTGTAACCCTAGTTTTATATGATTTCATAAACTTTTGACTTGTCTCGTCAGATCATTAAAAATTTCCATGTATTTTTTGAGAAAAGTAATATAGGATAAAATAAAACGTGTTACGATACTGGTAACGTTATCTGCTTTATACGTTACTAGTACCATAAATATCTATTTACCACATACAGTTATACCAGCCATATCGCATACTGAAGGGAAGTATTTTATTCAATAAAAAATCACCCTCTGAGATTTTTTCGGATTTTCACGTTTCAGATCACGTAGATTATGAAAATATATGTTTTTCAATTCCGTCAGTCTGTCTGTCTGTCTGTTTGTCTGTCTGTCTGTTTGTTGGTGCCTTAACTAAAAAACTACTTGACGGAGAACAGTCAAATTTGGTAGGTAGCTAACGCTACTGTCAGCGGAGAAATGGTTAAGCTTTAACTGGAAAATATACAGGGTGGACCGTCTAAAGGGAATAAGTAATGAAAAAAATTTTCTTTTACTCAAATTTAAAATTTCCACGTTTCATGACATTCTAAACCTCTTTCAGAAAAAAAATTGAAAAATTTTTTTACCAACATTTTTGAAAAATTTTTTACCACTAGATTAGATGGAAGACAAACATTTTTTTGCTCAAATTTAAAATTTCTACGTTTCATGTATTTTAAACCTATTTCAGAAAAAATAATTTTTAAATACATTGAAAAAATTTTTTTGTTCAAATTTAAAATCTCAATTTAAAAAAAAAAATTTTTTCACCACTAGAATAGACAGAAACATTTTGTTGCTAAAATTTAAAATTTCCACGTTTCATGGCATTCTGAACCTGTTTTAAAAAAAAAATAAGAAAAAAGCTGTACTTGTAATGTAAAATAGAAAAAATTTTGAAATTTTGAAAATTTTGTATAAACTGGATGATGAAAAAAAAAATTGTTTGCTCAAATTTAAAATTTCCACGTTTCACGACATTCTAAACATATTTCAAAAACAATTTTTTTAGAAAAGTTAACATTTTTTATAAAATGAGTCATGGAAAAAAACGTTTTGCTCAAATTTAAGATTTCCATGTTTCATGGTATTCTAAACCTATTAAAAAATAAAAAATAGAAAATTTATAACAAAAAAAAAATTTGAAAATTTTGTACCATAAAATGGATGAAAAAAAATGTTTTTTGCTCTTTAAGATTTCCACATTCTAAACATATTTCAAAAAAATTTTTTTCTGAAAATGTAAAAAAATGGAATTTTTTATAAAATTCAAATTTTAAAATTTCCAGCTTTCATGATGACATTCTAAATACATTTCAAAAGAAGAAATTTGTTTTGAAAACTTTAAAAAATATGTATTTTTTTTTTAAATTTCTTACCACTACAATAGAATAGCTGATGGAAAAAATGCGTTTTCTTCAATTTTGAAATTTGCACGTTTCATTATATTCTAAGCCTATTTCAACAAAAAAATGTTAAGTCCCCCACCACTATACAATAGATGATGGAAAAAAGTTATCAGGTTTTCTTTCTAATAATAGGGCTAACCACATGGCGATAATTCTCATATGTTCTCCTAATTAATAATTTTTTAAAGTAACCGTCCTGTATGAATAAAGAGGGAAGTTCTGTGTAAATACCTATACCGATTTTTCTGTCTAAGTAAATAAATGAGTTAAATTGAAATAAAGAATACATGTTTTTCACAATAGTACACTTGTTGCATCCATTCTAATGCCCTCATACGTACTTAATTATCCTTAATACCCTTTTATCTGGAGGTTTTTACTATGTTCTAACAACATTAACGTATTATCCTTACAGTCAGCGAGCGAGCTCGAATTCTGTCAAGTCACAGTTTTTCATTCCGTCCGCTTCCTGAGGCACTCGAGGATTGTAATAGAAACGACAAAGCCCGCCCAAGTAGAAAATTTGAACATAGGGAATTTTAATTGTCGGTCACTGTAGGACATAACTGTGAAGACGTCACATGCATATATTCATAATTAGGTAATATGTTATCTAATTTCGTTCGTTCTATGTGTCTAATATGGTCTCGGTGGAATACCGTTAAATGGGGTGTCGAAAAGAAATGGATGAATAATAAATAGCATAAGTTTAAAAATTGTCAAAGATAATATGCAACCTACATAGTTAAATGAATATAAGTTGTAGTAAGGCGTGGTCAACTGCTAATGCTTATCTGATTAATATTTTGCTCTAATACAGTTCTATTCAACCATCCTCTTCAAGAGAGTCAGGAAGCAAACTTCCACAGGACACGTCTCCTTGAACAGCGAGAACATCGAAAAACGTAGTAAAAAACATTAAAGATACCGGCGTTCCGGTTAGTTAGTGAAGTGTCTGCTTTAGTTTTTCTTAAACATTGATAGTTAACTTTGCATCATACTTGATACTTCAATAATAGATTATTTATATCAAATAGAGAAGTATGAAAGAAACAATTGTTGATTTAATACTGTAAACGTTTAGTTTTACATTTAATCATATGAAATTGATTTAAAAAGTTTGTACACAAGGCCATATATCACACTATGTGATACAGGAGATGGGGGCGACCTGCGCAATACTATTTAAAATGACTTGTAGTGGAAATATAACATAGAATTCATCGCGTATTTTAAGCTATAAACGTACAATGTAATCATTATTTTTTAAACAATAATATGACTATTCTGTAACATTTCACAGCGAAAGTTCATATTTCAAATTACATATGCGTAGAGTCTACTTACACCTCATTTAGAGCAAGAGGTGGAGTTTCTGCTTTCTTTGCAATTTTTTCAACCCACTATATAGATGAAAAGATCAATATATGATTCACACGACAATTTGACATTTTTTTTATAGAAAAATCCAAGATGTCGTTTCAAAGATGGCGGAAAAGCTATCGTCATTTAACATCCGATTATACTAAATACTGATGTTTGGCGATTTCTGAGGTCACAGATTACAAATATGTGATCAAAACTTAGAAATTCAAAATGGCTGAGTCAATATGGTGGATAGGTATTATCATTTATCGCCTGATTCGACTCACAATCGTTATCTGAGGGTTATCGAGGTTGCAGATTACAATTATCTGGTCCAAATTTAACAATTCAAAGAGGCGGCGTCAAAATGGCGGATAAGTTTTGTAACTTATGATCGTTTGAAAATCGAAATCTGGGAATTTTCGTGGTAGCAGATTATAAATATTTAGTCAAAATTCAGGAATTCGGGATGATGAACAGGTTTCACTTGAACTGTTGAAAAATGTACTAAAAGGCAGAAAATAACGTTAATAATAGCAATGAATACTCAAAATACCTGGAAAAATTTTTTAGAATGAGTGTTTTTTTTTAAACGTGTACGTGTATAATTTTTGCATAAAGCATTTGTTTATTAAAAAGGCACTTTTCGTAAAATTAATTTCTACAGCTTAGGGATGCCGTAGCGTAACATGGTTGGGCTTATTTTCTTCCTCAAGAGTTGTATATCCCCACATTTTCAAAACTATCCGTATTATTTTTCCCAATGTATTAGGCTTTACTTGACTAACAGAGTTCAGTATCTATCTTACAACGTGTTCGACTCTAAACAATTTATTGCTACTTCCGGAATACCCCAAGGATCCAACCTTGGCCAACTATTATTCTTGCTCTTCATTAATGATCTTGTACAGATCATCGATTGTGAAAAGGTGCTAATTGTTGACGATTTAAAAATCTACCATACCATAGAGAATGATGAAGACTGCTTATTTATTCAGAACCAGTTGAGAAAGATTGAAGTTTGGTGTGACGAAAATAGTCTTTACTTAAACACTCAAAAATGTAAAAGCTTAACTTTTACACTAGAAAAACATTACACTGAATTTACTATCAGCTCAAGTCCACAAACTTAAGCCGACGTGAATCCATAAAAGATCTTGGTATAGTGTTTGTCCCAAAACTGTCATTTACTGACCATATTAATCAGACTACAACCTCCGCATTAAGAACGTTAGGTTTTATAATACGAAACTGTCCAATTTACACGATCCCACTGCGTTAAAAGTACTTTATTTTGCTTATGTCAGATCAAAGTTAGAATACGGTTCCTTAATTTGGCACCCGTTTTACAATGCACATGAACTGGCCGTTGAAAATGTTCAGAGGAAGTTTCTCAAATTCTTTCAATATAAAATCACAGGAGTGTACCCCGAAAGGGGCTACTCTCAGCACTTGTAGTTAAATTCATTGAGTTTTCAATCGCTTCATCTAAGAAGAGTGTTATTTGTAATAGGTTTACAAACTTTTACATAATAAAATTGATTGCATAGGCCTTGTTAACGAAATAATATTTCAAGTTCCGCGATTATCCTCAAGAGTTTCGACTACTTTTCACTTATCTATCGCTAGAACTAATATATTGTCACGGTCACCTATGTATACAATGTGCAATAGTGTTAATGGGGTTGCTATGTACTGTGATATACATCATAATAACTTAAGCGAGCTGACGAAAATTATCACGGACCATATGAACATCATTTGACCTCTATTTATATCCTTACCTAGCTTAAGTCAGTTTACTTAATTTGATCCACTTTTTGTTATTTTGTTATTTTTAGCATACTTTTTATTTGCTTATATTTTTCTCTTTTCCATTGTTTCTTCTTTTCTTTCTCTTCATCTTTCTTGATCCTAATTGATTCGTCTTAATTACGAATTTAAATAACTTTAACTTCGTTTAGTTTACACAAACTTAGTTTATACAACTTAAATTTTGTCCTGTAATTGGATTACTTTGTATTCTGTTGGGCAATAAAGTATTTATTATTATTATTTCCGGTTTCTCGACGCTGGACAGTCTTTCCGTGGCCTCCGACATCACACGGAAAGAGCGCCAACAATATATCGACAGCCACTCCCCACATCCCGCAGGGTTAGTGACTGTAGATTCCAGATTAATGTGCTCTAAGTAGGCGAAGGGACCCCAAGATGGCTGCCTTCTGCATTTGGCCTGCCAACCAATCAGCATATTTCTGATAGGCCGGTATGATCTTCAATCCTGAGAGCAGCGTAGGCTTCATACCTCCGAGTACACCGATTATGAGGACGACCATCTTGACCGAGTAGCCTGGGTACAGCACTTGGAGCTCGTACCTGAGATCACGGTATTTGGTCCGTTTTTTCTCCTCTTTCAAAGCGATGTTTGGCCCAGTAGGTGCCGAGAATTCGATCACAAAAATCACCTTGTTTTAATGGTCGAGGAGGACTATGTCAGGCTTGTTGGCTTGAATTAAACTGATTCTCGGAAACGAGTAGTTCCAATAAATTCGGCACCTCTCGTTTTCGACAACGGACTCAATATCTCCGGGGACGTAAGGCAGCACTGGTGTTTGGTCTATCCCGTACGAGTGCCGTAGATGATAGTACAGCACCCGTAACGCCGCGTTATGGCGTTGGATGTAGGCCGAAATCGCATTATTATTATTATTATTTAAATTATTATTATTGTTATTGTTATTATTATTATTATTATTTAATATCTAATTTTGCTGAACTATATCTCCATTTACCCAAGAGTATTGGTAAATCTTTAACAACATTTATTTCTAATTTGAAGCCAATTATGCCTCTGACTAATAATTTAACTATACCGCATTTGTTATTTATGACACAAATATATTAAACATGCATCCTTGTTTTAATGGGAAAATTTACATTTTGTTGAGCGTATCTACAATCGGTTATATATAACGAGTGTGTTAACATGAAAATTCGATTTGCTATTTAATTAGTGCATATGAGTGAGTCATACTCGACGTTGAATAATAATAATTTAATAACTTAAAAACAAACCTGACAAATAGAAATTTATGCTGATATACTTAAATGAGGTAGGTATAGTATGACTCTCATATTTCTGTTCCAACTACCTTGTATTGGGATATATTAGTTTCATTATTGTGAGTTTTGGTAAATTAAAAATAGTTGACAAAAATTAATTTCCAGTCATTCTTTGTGCTATGGGTAGTGATGAAGTTTAAGCAGAAACAAACGAAACGTATGCAGATAACGGTTCACAATGGTTCTTTATCGGCCATATACTGTGTACTAAAAACATACATGGAAGCCATAAATTTCAGGAGATTTTTGTTACGACTCCGATGACTAATTATTCTCTCCAGCGACTATGGTCAATTTAAAATTAATTTATACCTTTGTAGAACGCTCGTTTTATATTAAAGTTAATGGAATTACGAAATTCAAGTATTCAACTTGATACAATATCAATGTCGACCTTAATGTTTATAAGTAAATTTGGCGGATTTTAAAAAAACTGTCTTGATTTGTAAATGTGTTAGACCATTTTTAAAAAATGTGTGTTAAATTACCAGCCACTCACATATCAGAGTTTTATGCCGATCATTTCATTTGTTGTTAAGATATTTGCAAAAAATATACCCCAAAAAATGTATACTTTTTCCGACGCCATTTTCAAGTCTAAAAGTGAATTATTTATTATTTGTTTGCTTATAGTAATAGTCTTTAAAAAAAATTTCTTTAAAAATATGTAATCGAAATTGTATAATTGTATAATTGGAGCAATTGCTAAGTGTGTATTGTGTCATACATAATATAATAATATAATATATAATAATAATAATATAATAAACACAAATAAATAAATAAATCAGTTTTCTACAATTATCTACAATTTGAGGGCAATGTTACACTAGTGGCTGTATATATTGTAACATTATTATAATAATTATTGTATTGTATTTAAATGTACACCTAAACACCTAAAGTGTTTGTTTTGTGTACATTTATTTGTGTTAACCATAGTAATGAAACATATTCTTTAAAGGATTTTGCAAACAGCGGAAAGAAAAATGAGAACTAAAAGAAAAACTATATATAAAAATATTAATGAAATCTTTGCATTCTTTCGATAACCTGACTTCTGGTTATGCTAGCAAGTTAAAATTCTGAAGTAAATTTGCTCAATTTCTTATTTGACATTCTCATTATAACACTAGCATTAAACATTGTCCCCTGCGGCTAAGCAGATGTCTCAAAATAGCTTTGTCAAAACAGGGGTGCCCCAAGGCTCAATCTTGGGCCCCATACTATTTGTGCTTTTTATGTTTGATCTACATGAGAAAATAAAATTCTGTAAATTTCATCAGTATGCCGACGACAGCCAAATGTACACTTCATATAATCCAGTTAACGTAGATCGGGCAATAGCCAACATAAATACTGATTTAGACTCAATATATAAATACTCAAGTGATCATGGATTAAAGCTCAATGCTCAAAAATCCGTTGCTATTAATTTCAAATCCAAACGCTTAGCTTTTACTGACGATTCTTGTAAGTTAAATATAAATGGTACAGAATTACTATTCGTAGAATCTGCCAAGAGTCTGGGAATTATCTTTGATAAACACTTAACGATTGAAATTCATGTTACCAAATTACTGCAAAAATGTTATGCGAAGCTGAAATCGCTCTAAGCCTTTAAATATATCTTACCAACAACTACTAAGTTAAAATTATCAGAGTCTCTTATAATATCTCAACTTGAGTATGGAAACGTCATTTATGGACCATGTCTTACTGCCGCAGAACAATATAGACTACAAAACTCATGCTTACGTTTCGCGGTAGTGATACAAAGGCGTGATCATATCACACCATTTTATAAAAAATTTAATTGGCTTAATCGTCAATCCAAATAGCAACTACATCTGGTGTGTCTTGCACAACATATTAATATATCAGGAGCCTAAATACCTTAGTAAGAAATTAATATTCCGGGGTTCCCTGCATAGCTCTCGTCTACGTTTCGTAGACACTACATTAAATATCCCAAGTCATAGTTCCAAAAAATATGAATCGTCTTTCATTTATTTAGCTGCTTTCTTATACAACGCAATTCCGGATCACATCAAAAGTCTGCCTTCACAAGGATTTAAAAAAAATGCTAAACAATTATTTTTAAGTAACTACTTAAAATTGTTTAAATTTGCACTTTTTGTTATATGTATATTTAAATAGTTGACAACATCTGTCTACCTTTTGTATCTTACTTTTTTATATACTACTGATTTTGTGGTTACTTTCTGTACTTAATGTAATTTTCTATTTTTACATTACTTTATATTCCTTATTACTTTTATATTTTTATGTTACTGATTTAGTGCTTATCTTTTACTTTCTGTACTTATTGTAATTTTTTTATTTGAGTTTCTGGTTGGGATTAATACCAGCATTTGCTGACACCCCGCCAGGTTAAATAAAGTTTACTTATTATTATTATACTAGTATCTCCATGATCCCCTATGGTATGTAAATTCAGTTAAAAATGACAACAAAGGCCTGAAATTTATTTATTTACCTACCTTGTCTTTAATTTTTTTTTATTCTAATGGATTACATTTTCATAAAATCTCATTCAGTTTCTTGGAAATGCTGAGCCTTTGACACGTTTTTCGCTCTTATTCTGAGCTCATCAGAAAGACACAAAGCCACTCATAATGATGTTCCATGCAAAACCAAGGCAATATCCATGAATATGCAAAGATTTCATTAAAATTTTTATATATCAGCTACAACTTTCGCAAAGCAGATTTGCGAGTATTATATGACAAAATCGGGAACATAAGCTGGTCAGATCTCTACTTAATACTAGTATGATACATTGTATTCACTCTTTGACCGCCATGTACCCAAAACTACACCATTTGAGAATGAGTATCCCCCTTGGTTTACCAGAGATATTAAAATTAACATATGCGAGAAAAACATACAGTTGCGTAAGTACAGGAAATCTGGATGTGAAGAGACACTTAGTAAATACAAAGAACTGGGATCTCGCATTAAATTGAATATCAAGATATCACACAACACCTATATTCAACAAACGGGGTCGAAAATAAGTACTGATCCACAAGCCTTTTGGTCTTATATCAATAATAAGAAAAACACTTCTAGTATTCCATCAATGATGAAATTAAATAACACTGAATTTAGTAGTACACAGAATATTGTAGATGGTTTTGGTGAATTCTTTGCTACTATGCACCGAGTAGTATAACAGACTCTAAGCCTACCAACGTAAATACCAACCCAATATACATTACCAGTGTGTCTGACAAAGAAGTTTTGGCAGCACTAAAGAGCATTAAACCTAAAATGACTACAGGTCCTGATAGCATCCCTGCCTTCCTAGTTAAAAACTGTGCCTCAGTATTTCTTGAGCCAATCAAATTTATTTTCAACCTGATTCTCAAAACTTCCACTTTTCCCCAAATATGGAAAACAGCTCGCTTGTGCCCAGTCTTTAAAAAGGGTTGCAGGCATGAAATTAGAGACTACAGAGCTATTGTCATCATCGCAAACTTTGCAAAGGTCTTTGAAATAATGATGCATTCCTTATTGTTCGATCCGATGAAGACAAAAGTAGATCAACAACCACGAATCTGATGTGTATTACGCAGTATATCTCAGAGGTTCTCGACCGACAAGGTCAGGTAGACGTAATATACACCGACTTTTCAAAGGCCTTTGATCGATTAGATCATGATGTATTGCTGAACAAGCTTGATGGGATATATTAGTTTGTCACTCAATCTGATCACTCTTTTTAAGTCATACCTCAGCAACAGACTACAATTTGTTGAACACAAAGGCTACAAATCCAAAAATCTAAACGCAACTTCCGGAGTGCCACAAGGGTCGGTCTTGGGTTCTCTGCTATTTAATATGTACATACATGACATCACACACAATCTTAATACGAAACATCTACTGTACGCAGATGACATGAAGATCTACTGCTCAATCTCGGACATAGGCGATTGTATTAACCTACAACATGATCTTGACAGCATAAGCAGATGGTGTATAAAAAATAATCTGTCACTTAACAGTAAGAAGTGTAATATTTTGTCATTATATCGCAAGAATAATGCGATTATATTCCCTTATAGTTTGAACCACACCTGTCTGCAACGTCCAAGTTCTTTTAAAGATTTAGGAGTCACCTTTGACCCCCAATTAAATTTCAGTAAACATATTAATGAAATTATCAGCAAAGCCAGTGAGAACATGGAATTCATCATACGTAATTCAAAAGAGTTTAGCTCACGCGAAGTACTAATGTCTCTTTATTACGCTTTTGTTCATTCTCATTTGGAGTATGCCTCCCTAATATGGTATCCTAGATACGAACATCAAGTATATTTGCTTGAGAACGTACAGAGGAAGTTTTTAAAATTTGCATCTTTTAAAATAACTGGTACCTACCCTCCAATTGGTTACCCCCATGACGTATTATTGCTAGAATATGACATGGTTCCTCTAGATGCACGTAGACAAGCTCATTCTATAATTCTTCTATATATAAATTATTGAATTCCATAATCGACTGCCCAGAAGTGCTAAGCCAGCTTAATTTAAATGTTCCTCGTCCCAGTTCTAGACATCTTCAAACTTTCAATTAACCTACGCCTCGTACAACAGTTACTTGAATCGTCGCCAGTTTTTACAATGTGTAAGAACTATTCGTCAGTGCAACAAAGTATTGATGTATTTAACACCTCTCTGTCTAAAATAAAAACTGTATTTAACTAGCAAGTGATATTTACGATTAGGCTATAAATAGGATATACATTATATATCTGGACTTACGAAATAGTTGTGTGTATGCGCGTATATAGGCATATATGTCTGTATATGTATACCGGCATACATAATTACAAGTATGTATTTATCATTTGATTTTTGCTTGCCATGATGTCATAATGTTCTTGTCTTTTACCTGAAATGTATGTACGTACCCTATTTTAATGGAAATTATATTAGAATGTAATTATAAGTATTATATGTTACACTTTGCCTATCCTGTAACTGGTCCTTGACTGTTGGATAGTTGTAAATAAATAAATAAATAAATAAATATAGTTTTTCTTTTAGTTCTCATAGATAGTGTTTCTTTTCGCTGTTTGCAAAATCCTATAAAGAATATGTTTCATTGTCATTTTGGAGGTCTAAAATATAAAAAAATGATAATCCCACAACAGTTTCATAAAATATAAGTCAAAGGGTTAAACTGCAATAAACATTTAACGTATTATCAATAAATAAATAAATTTTCTCGTTAACGAATAAATATTTTTCAAAATTTTTATGGTAACTTGAGGGGTTAACAAGAGACATGTTTTCTGAAAGTTGCAAGGATGTAAAAGCTTTTCTCATAAAATGAAAAATGTTTTAAAATTCTGACAACATTCTGTCATTATAATTAACCAATCTTGATCATTAAGGTCCTAAATTAACCATTTTTAATTACCTACACACCAGAAAATAACGAATACTTCTACTGACAATAGTCTTGGAGCTACTTTCAAAAAGCCATTTGTCATAAACCATGTGGCTTCCTCTGGCAAAATTTTCGTTTACTTTTGTCTAATTCCACTGGCCTAGAAGCACTCTTATATTCTGGTAACTTTGGATAGTGGCAATCGGTACAGCATCAACTTTTTTAAACAATATTATCGAGAATTAAATATCCTCCATGTGGTTAGCCTTTCAAGTATAAAATATTTATTAACTTCCACTGTTATTAAAATTCTGACAGAAAGATTACTACCTTTTTAAAGCGGGTTTCGGAAGCAGTTGGCTGAAAAATTACTGTACGGTTCCAGATCGATATCACGCCAAGATCTGATTTCATGTCTACCCAGTTTCTAAAAATCTGAATTATAATCCGATTATTTCGAGGAAATCACGACGATATTTCATAAAATTATTCAAAAGAAATATAACAAATTGGTATAATTAACCTACTTGACACAAGTCAAGAGGTTATTCGTTTAGAACTTGAACTTTCGCTGACTACAGAGAGAATCGCACGGATCTATTGCGGACAAATTTTTAAATAAAATGCTCTTCTGGGTCAACAGAGAAATTCAAGTATTAGGAAGGAACAACGTGATCTTATTTTTATTCACTACGTCTTGCCAGATGCTTTATGACCAGCCATGATTGATTCTAGTCGGCCTCCATTTGCTGTATAATATGCCTGGTAGTATCATGCCATCTGCATGGTTGTGTGATGGGCGCACGGTCTCACCAACGCCATTTTCTAGCTATTCCTTGATTGCATCAGCTCAACATACAGAGGGTGTCCTTCTCGCTCCTTGTCACTGATTTCCTCAGAACAGTTCTGTATTGTCCTCTTTCCGGTTAGCCCAGTTCCGAGGCAGAAACAGCGGCAAACTCTGGGAAAATATAATCCCTATGAGAACTATTAATTTTACTTCCACATCCACGTAGTGGATTGGAAGTATAGTAATCGCAAACAAATTTTCAAAATTTTTTTTCTTGAAATGGGTTTAGAATGTGATGAAACGTCGAAATTTTAAATTTGAGAGAAAAAAAAGTCTGTCTATCTGTCTGTCTGTCTGTAACTTTTTTGTCTGCACGTTTTCTCCAGAACGGTTTAAGATATCGACTTCAAATTTTTGTACACGTGTATATTATAACGAGATCTGGAACTGGATTGTTTTTTGAAGAAATCCGGTAAAGAGTTGGGGGTAAATAGGGGGAAATATGTAAAGCAAGCTGGTAAGAGTACAGAAACTTGAAATTTGACTACAAGATAAGGCCTCAAAATTTTTTATAAAATTTTTCATCCCCCCACCCCCTCCAATTCATTATCAAAGGGGTTGATAAAATAAGATTGAGATATTCACTTGAAATTTGGTACACGTATATATAATACTGACACCAGGAACTAGATTATATTTCGGAATTATTCTGATGAAGGGTTGGGGGTTAAATAGGGGTAAATAGGGAAAAATGAGTAAAGCAAGCTGGTAAGAGTACAGAAACTTGAAATTCGGTGTATATACTAGAAGCCAAGGCTTTTTCAACCCCCCACCACCCTTACTCCATTATTAAAGGTGTAGATAAAATAAAATTGAGATATTAACTTGAAATATGGTAGACGTATATATTATAACGACATCTGGAACTAGATTAATTTTGAGATGATTCCGTTGAAGTGTTGGGGGTAAAATAGGAGTATATAGGGGAAAATAAGTAAACCAAGCTGATAAGACTACAGAAATTTGGGATTTGGTCTATATACTAGAAACCAAGGCCTCAGATTTCTTTCTAATATTTTTCACCCCCCCCCCCCCCATCTCCGCTTCATTATTAATGGGATTGATAACATAGAATTGAGATATTCACGTGAAAATCAGGACAATTATTATGTATTGTAATGACATCAGATTGATATGAATCCATTGAAGGGGTGGGAGGTGGCAGGTTGTGAATAGGGGGAAATAAGTAGGGTAAACTAGAAACGTCATTTTTATCGTATATAGTGGAAACCAACGCCTCAAACTTTTCTATAGCATCTGCCCCAAATATTATTAAAATTCTATAACCAATAATTTCCACGTACTAGAGTGCAAATCTAGTCAAGATGTTTCCTTTAAAGTGACGAATAGAAAAATCTGGATGTGGAAGTAGTGATTCCTTAGGCAGCGGTTTCTGGTAGGTTTTTAGGAGTAAAGAAGTATTTTGAGAAGTTATTAGGGTAACCTTGGGCGGGACATAAAACAAAATGGCGTCACACTTAAAAACATTTTTTTTTTGGAAATAAAAAATACCAGAGGCAGAAATCTTAAGAACGCACGTGACCGAAGCAGGACCATTTAAATCCAATGAATATTATACTTCTAGATATTATTATTACACTCTTCGCAAATACAAAACGAAGAGTATATTGCATTCGATCGGCACATTTCCAAAACCGGTAATATTGCTCGTAGAGAAAATAATTTCATCACTTTCAAAATGTCCGTCCGTCTGTCCGTTTGTCTGTCTGTCCGTCCGTCACATTTTTTTAAGCACGATAACTAAATTTGGACAGTCAGTTAGCATTAGCTACAGGAAGAACCCTATTGTCTTTGAACAAAATCTGTCAATAAATAAAAAACTTATTAATTTTTTAAATGAAAAAAAAAATTGTTTTGTTTTGTAATTAAACAAAAAATGTTTGAAACTAATATCATTTACAAAAAAACTGCGAAGAGTATCCTATAGAATGTGAAACAATTATATAGCAACTGTAGTAAATCGGCGAAAAATATAATGGTTAGCTTGTTTCAGTATATTTTCGTTTGTGTTTAAAATTCAATCATAAAATAGAATTTACTGATTATTTTGTTATTGTTTTACCATTTCTTGAAAATGTAAAAAATAATAATTGTAAAAAATATGTTCAGTATTTATTGACGCGATAAAGAAAGCGCAGCCTCAATGCACCATAATGAAGAAAATATCCAATTTGCTAGATAATAGAGTTAGTTGCATTATATACAGACACTGATGAACAGAGCTTTAGACCTTTGATGTTTTTATATTTTATATGACATAATGAATCCAAGACATTGAAAAGCAAAATTGATCACACATAGAACCCACTTTTTGTTGGTTTGTTTAGGTCAAACCTTGCAAGCTGAATTAGAACTACTTCCTCTTATCCTACGGAGTTGAAATCTTATACGTTAATTCAGTATCGATGACAATGCATTTTTATTATAGGCATGACCTGATTCTACACTATATATAGTGTGGACGATTAAGTGTGCAACAAATGGGAACATTTTTTTTAGTTGCACAACCAAAGTTTAAATACCGCCAAAAGTTATTGTATGTCCGATACAGGTGCACTAAAAATGGCTTCAAGTTAAATAGTATACAGGGTAAGGCAACAAATATGAAAATCGTTCAAGAGTAAAACTATCGAAAAAAAAATTACACAAAAAATTATTTTTAAGAAAAAGCTTTTATATTAAGAAACTGTACTAGAAAGTAAAAAAAATATGTAATTCATATACCTGGAAACCAAAAGCTTTGGGGACGGGCATGCATAGTTGCATAGCATAGCATTTGCTCAATTGTCAACCTCCAAAGCTTTTGGTTTCCAGTTGTATGAATTTAAAAAATATATAATTTTTACTTTTTAGTACTTACAGTTTTTTAAAATAAAAGCTATTTCTTAAAAATATTTTTTTTATAAGTTTGCAATCCTTTTAAGATTTTTAGTTTAAATTATAAATACTAAGTATAAGTACAGGAGGGCTTCTTGGCACGTTATAATTTTATGCTGTAGGCGGCCCTTAACTACAACACCATTTTTTTTCAATTTTGCTTAATATTTTCTTTTATAAAAGTATAAACGCGGCCTCTTGAGAATATCATCTGATATACACCATTTCAACTCCTGCAATATGTCATAGCTCGAGCTATTAACAAGTAAAGCAAGCTGGTAAGAGTACAGGAACTTGGAATTTTGTATGTATACTAGACGCCAAGACCTCAAATTCTTTTGTGATATTTTTCAACCCCTTACCACCCCCACTCCATTATTAAAAAGGTTGATAGAATAACATTGAGATATTCACTTGAAATTTGGTATACGTATGATTATAACGTCATCTGGAATTATATTGTATTTTGAGATGATTCCGTTAAAGGGTTGGAGTTAAATAGGGGTGAATAAGGGGAAAATAAATAAAACAAACTGGTGAGAGTACAGGAATTGGTTGAAATACTAAAATCCAAGGCACCAGATTTTTTTATAACATTTTTCGATCTCTCCACCACCCCCAGTCCATTAATAAATGGTATCATAAATAAAATTGAGATAATCAGTTGATATTGTTACACGTGTGTATTAAAACGATATTTGGAATTTGAGTAAATAGGAGAAAATAAGTAAAGCATGCTAGTAAGAGTTCATCAACTTGGGATTTGGTGTATATAGTAGAATCAAAGGCCTCGTATTTTTTGATAAAAATTTTCAACCCCTGCACCACCTCCACTCCATTATTAAAAGTGTTAATAAAATATAATTGAGATATTCACTTAAAATTTGGCCTTATGATTGATTGAAATGGTTCCGCTGATGGGGTGAGGGGGCGGTAGATAGGGGCAAATAAGAAAAATAGGCTAATAAGAGTCCAGAAACTTATATTTTTGGCGTATATACTAGAAGTCAATACCTCAAATTTTTTCTGTATGACTTCAAATATATTAAAGTTCTATGAGAAATTTATTGTTTCCACACACTAGAGTGCAGATGTTGAAGAGAATTGAGGAATCTGGATGTGAAAATAGTGATTCCTTGGGCAGCGATTTTTCATTGAAGGTTCATTAAATGGTTAAAAATATTCGGAGCTGTTCCACCAAAACATGATTCCAGGAATTGTCGCACTGTATTCAAATGGCGAAAACTATAACGAACCGGAAAACTCCATTTGGTTTTAACAGGATCGTGCACCACCACATTATAACAATAGTGCGTAATTATTTAAACGAAATTTTCCCTCACAGATGGATTGGTAGACGCGGACGCGGTACCCCGTTGGATTAAGTTTTATGACGTTACCTTATATCTCAAGGTTATTTTAATAGACCGAACAATGTAGAAAACTTACGAAATTGGAAGAATTGGACCCGAAACAATTACTAACGTTTTGCAAGAATTTCACTTTCGACTTGGACATTGTCAAGAAGCAAAGAGCACGCAATTTGAACATTTAATTTAATTATTTTTGCTGTATTTATTAATTCTTGCATGTTTCTTTTATTACATTGTTAGAAGGAGTTAAAATTCTTTTCTCAATGATTTCATCATGCTATAGAATTTAACGTATTGTACTTATGCAGAAAAATTTTAAGGAATTTATTCCAACCTTTACATGCTTACTGTATAGCTATCTTGATTGGAAATGATCTCTTCTTTGATCGTCCACTTATGAAACACCTTGTATATCGATTTCTCTTCCTCTATTCCAATAATGGTACAAATTCTTTAAAGTGCATTATTATTTTGAAAACTGGCTATCGTAAAGCCTAATGAAAATGACGTATGTCCATCCTAACATTGTATTCAAATTATTATTATTATTATTATTATTATATTAAGGGGGTAATGTTTCTTAGAAAAATATTTTTTAAAATAAAACAAAAATTGTTTAGAAAACTGCCTATGGGCTTGTTCAGCATTTTTTTTTATTTCATAAATCGAAAGTGCAAGTATAAATTAATGGATCTGCAAAAAATCAGAATCTTATTCGCACGTTTAGTATCTTAAAAACTATTACAAATCTCCATCTGGCGAAAATGGGGCGTGGCCAGGGGCTACGTCACTATACGCATAGACTCGACGATCTCAACAGACTTGATGCTCCTTACTTGTTACTACATTTTGAAAAAAAATGTAGTATACGTTTAGCATTTTTCCGGTGGACCGTCGAAACCCGAAAAAAACGTCGGATCGATGTGAAAGTCGTATCTATCGATTCGAGAGCGAATTTAGAAAATTCCGTCCGTCGGTCAGTCGGTCTCTCGGTCTGTCTGTCTGTCTGTCACGCCCAGCCCCCCTAATCCGTTTTCGGATTGCGATGTAACTTGGGTGGTTAATAGGAGGTCTTTAGAAAACCTTAACACCGGAAGCTCGGCTCCGTTCGGAAACCGGAAGTACCCGATATAGACGTTTCGAGTTTTTCGGGAGAAATTGAATAACTCGATAACGGGTAGTCGGATCGAGACGTTTCAAAAAAGAAATGGTGCCGCTGGCAAAGCTCTACAAATAAGTATACCAGAGGCTATGTCGAAAAACAAATGAAAATTGATTTTTTTTGCAAAAAACTGGTTGTCTCGAAATCGGGCTAGGAAGCACGATAACTGTCCAGAATATTGATCGATTTCGATGAGACTTGGTGGGATCAAAGGTACCCGGCCACAAATCAAGCCTATTGCTGGCGGCCCGAATCCGTTGACCGCAAGTATGTTTTCTAGGGCCGAGTATGATTTTTCAAAGAAATTAATAACTCCCGAACCGAAGGTCCGATTTTGATTTTCAAAAATGGTAATTGTAGGGCTCGATTAGGTCTATTAGTTGACGTTTGTGAGAAATTTGAGAAAACAAAAGCGAATCTACAAATCCTGGAAAACTTGATTTTTTTGATAAATTCTACAAATTCCGAACAGTTTCCTAATAAAAATCGAAAATTAACTATTCCGTCGATCGACCTCTATAACCAGTATAAGGCATGGACCTTTTTGGACAAAAAATCTAAGATAGAGTTTTTTCGAAAAACTTAAAATAAACGAGTTATTTACGAAAATGCATTCCATAGAATTATTTAAAAAAATATTACAAATTGATAAGTGATAATGTTATATTTAAAATATCATCATTCATTTAGTTATTTTCATTTACTAAATAAAGATAGAACCGATGCCCTTTCCGTGTTTCAAAATGTAGTTAGCTTTTACTTTAGTCAATGCAAAAAGAAAAAAAAAAAGAAAAATAAAACATGTCAAAGCACTGAGTCATCTTGCGACCCTCTGCTAAAAATGTAATGAATCATCCCAACAAATTGGACAAAAAGCATATCAAAATGTAGTTTTTTTCATTATAATTATAAGTGTTTTCGAAGCATTGTTTGTTTTGCTTACTACTTGACAGTACGGGAGTACAATTTGGTGAAATGTCAAAAAATTACAATTTTCTCTCGCTCCTGCCGGTACGAATTTTCGATTTTGACCGTGCAATTTACCATTAGAATTCATCGCCGACCTGCTCCTTTCCTTAAAGACATAGAACGAACTTTCACTCGACGTATTTATTTAGTTACCAGCGTTTAAAAGTTCCATGTTTTTCGACTTTTCAGGTTAAATTTGAAAGGTCCCAGAAAGCCATATTTCTCACGTCACTTGCGTATAGTGACGTCACAAATGAACGCTCGGTTTTTGCAACTATTACTAATTTCAACTCCTTATATCTCGAGAATGGAAAAAGTTAATAATACGAAACTTTAAGTGTATAATGAGAATATCGAGTACTATATGAAAAAGTATAAAAACCATATAAAAACAATATCATGGAACAAGCCCATTGTGATCTATTTTCTACCGCTTATATTAGATTAGGATAATTATGTAATTCATTGATAGATTTGCTATACAGTCTTAATCAATCGCAGATGTTGCCAACATGGTTACGATAAACTAAAAAAACTGACGTTTCGACATGATGGAAATGAATCCAGGACAGATTATTCAGTCTGTGACATCCTTTAACAGTATTAAATTTCAAATGTCACACGTGGTATGTTATAAATATAAATAAAAATGTTTGTTTTAAATTATTATATTAAGAAATCTCTAGTATCCTAGTAACATATTTAATAATTTTCAACACGTGGATATAATAAGCAATTACAGACCTTAAAATGTGAAGCGAACGTTCTGGTAACTGACAGTTTGGCCGCACTGTCAATGTTTTCAATTAGAAGTAGCATATCACGCTTGCAGCCGGCGTATCGAAAAGACAACTTTCGTAATTTTATAGCTGAAATTCCTCTAAAAATACGGAAAAAGGCCATTGGGATTATTTAACATTTATTGAAAATTATATCTGCGAACGTATTTATGTGTTTCTTGACAAATGTCAGTCCTCATTCCACAATTTCATAATTAATCGCACATTTAATGAAAATCTAAACTAGAACAGATATTGGAATCAAGGAGCAAACATAGATCAGTCTTGGTTATTGGCATTTCAAAATGTTAAGCAACTTAGATCGCGGTTAATACTTGAATGGGCGAGTCTCTCCAGGGAATTACAGCGATCTTGCTCCATTTTCTACGCGCATACGTAGAAGTTATGCAATATTAGGCGGGGATTGCATATTGGATATATCATCCTTGGGAGGGAAAGCAGTCGGGCCATTGTCTATTGAATGTTAGGCAAATAAAAAAATCCTACTCTTCGATAGAGAAATATTTCGGCAAAATTTCCAGGTTGTAGGTGGTAGCTAGTCTCCTGACGTCGGTAATGGCCTTAGAAGCGGATATACGTCGATGTTATACAGCCTCTTTGGTGCGCCAAAAAAAAAGTTCATTATAAAAAGTACATACAACGAACATATTTTCACATATTTTAAGTTGCTGGGCCTCGAGTTTTGTTCAAAAAGTCAGTTTATCGACGACATTGCGAACATTTTTTTTGCCAACGGGAGTTCCTTAAGGTAGTACCTTAAGACCTCTTGTCTTTCTTATCTTTATAAATGATCTACAAATCCACCTAAAAGTAACGAATGCCTTCCGTGTTAGTCAATTTGCTGTTGATGCGGCAGTTGCATCAACGGCAGACAATGTACATGAGTTGTCAAACAATGCAAACATTTCCATCTCACTAATGAATAGGTAGGTAGTACAACAAATTTGGACTAAAGTTTAATGGCAGAAAAACTCAAATGTTGCTAATAACACTCCGGATTCTAGCTTATTAGTAAAAATCAATAATTATTTATAGAAAACAGTCACTCTGTAATTATTGATAGTAATTTAAACTGATTTGAACATATATTGAAGACAACGAAAATTAGGACTATGTTGTTCAAACGTTCTATCCATTCATGTCGAGATTTGTTTGCGTGGAAAACTACCAGATTTATATGTTTTATTATGTTGTTTGCTTGTTCTGTCTAATATTAATCGGTTTATCCAGTTTTCCGATAGAAATATACAATATAGATCTTTAGACACACGAATGGCATTTCATTTTCTAAACACAATCTCTCTGCCGCTAGCAATGGTGTGAGAGTTATGCTTATTAAAATATATACAATAATCTCTCTAATTATTTGAAAAAATATCTGGTTTAAAATTGATTCAATTAAAATTTAAAAAAATACTATTACAAATAGCAATTTACAGCCTGCAAGAATTTTTTGGTATTACTCTTTAACACTGTTTTGTATTATTATTTGTATGTCGTATTTTTCTTGCTCTTAGAAAAAAGCATATTTTATTATTTTATATCTATTACATTTTTACATATATTTTATGTTGACTTGGTTATCAATACAGTTGTTGTTGGTAACTCCCCCATACCTACGTTAATAAAATCTTGTGATTAGGTTTTCACCTCATTATTTTATTCTATTTTATTGTGACTTTTTTTATATACATGTAATGCATGTCTACTTAAATAAAGATTATTATTACTATTATTAAAAGAAATAGTCGCAATGTCGTCCATAAACTGACTTTATGAACAAAACTCGAGGCCTAACAAATTAAAGTATGTGAAAATATGTTCGTTGCATGTACTTTTTATAACGAATTTTTGTTTGGCGCATGAAGGAGGCTTCGAAAAAAAAAATATAACAGTTTTTCTCGAAAAACATCAAGATCAAATTTTTCGAAAACCAAATCTTCACGCTTTGACGTTCCAAGTGGTTTTTAGAAGATATCTGTATACATGTATGGATATATATTATTTGTAAATGCGGATTTTTAAAGTAATAAGCATACAAATATTTTGCAATCACACGATACTGTGGTGCAAGTCACTGATGGACCCAAAACGCGCGAAGCATGCACTTATAAATTTAAAACGGTAGTGGAGGACATCAGAGCTCTGTATAGAAATGATTATATTCTTTATAACAATAAAACAGTACAAAAAATTCTCTTTTTGCACTAATTTTTTCTGAAGGTTTCATGTCATAGAAGTAAGCATCTATCTCCAAAGATTTTAAAATGCCTCGATGCTAAATTTTACAATAATTAAACAAAATTTCGGAATTTCCAAAACTATGTCTTTGAGTCGTGTGTTCGACATTTTAAGTGTCTTGAAAAGCTTATATATCGTAATATCGTTCAGCTGAAAAAATTATTGCTCAATTTAAAAAAAAATTACACACTGTTATATATAATGATTAATTTTGTTCCACTAAAAAATGTCTATCATATATCTTTTTGTAGTTGTAATAACAGCGTTATAATTATAAATGAATCGACATTACATCGTTCAACTTGATTTAAATATTAAAACGAAAGTGATGTATTATTAAATAAGGAAAGTCACCATAAAACTTCAGATTCTCTGTGTGAAGCCAGTTTTATTTATCTTGGATAAGAAAAAATTAATCTGACAAATTTCTCCTAAAAACAATTTGATTTTCTGTTTTCTGGGTCACGACATGAATTTTTAATATACCCGTATTATATTTCAAGAACTTCAATAATTTAATAATCCGTTCGGGTACAATTTATTGCTTGTGTTTAATTTGAAATCTCAAACTCGCTTTTTCAAGGATAGACGCCAACCACCCCACAGAATAGGAGTTAGGAATTAATTATTCACCCTTCTCAAATTTCGATAAACAAGAGTGGATTTAACATTTTTTATCTCCAGCAAAACGGAAATACGCAAACAAGATAGGAGATAGTAGTCCAGTCCGTAAAGTGAAAAATACACCAGAAGCTCGCAAAAAATGTTATCTGAGATTTTCCTTCAGTAACTGATAGTGGGAGGATTAAACATCACAAAATCACAAAAATCAGTTTTGGGGTTGCCGCGCAACCCCCCCAAAAAACCATCCCTATAGCTGATAACTCGCTAACCGTTGAAGATATAAAAAATTACTCATCATAAAAAAGAAAGTTTGACTAATTGCCTGAAAGAAAGTCCTTTTGTAATTTTCTTGTATATGCTATGGTTTTCGAGAAAATCGATATTGACAAAAATTGCAAAATTTGTATTTTTAATGCGCGCGAATTTTCGTTTAATTGAAATTTTTTTGCGCGAGGCCTATAGAAAAAATTGAATTGCTCGAAAACCAAACAAGCTAGGAAGAAAAATCAAAATGAGTTTTAAAGGGGATATAAAATACTCTCTTGTGTTGCCATTTTTGATGGCTATTGATATTTATTAGTATATAGAAATAACAATATAATATAGTTATCTCTTGATTTTTTGTTGATCTAACTATTCACAGGCCCATAAAAAATAACTGACTTTAATATACGTTATAAATGCATTATCTTTTAGTTCAAGGTAGTAAAACTTTAATTGATTGATTGATTGATTGATTGATTGATTTGCCAGCGTAAGGTGGGCATTGCTGCCAATTCCGGTGCAGGGAGATTTGTTCCACCACGCAGCCCGATCGCCCACCGATCATCCCACCGTGTGCCAGAACAAACCCCCAGTGCTTTTATATACCGCCGGACCAGCTGCATACGCTGGATTGGACATTGGACATGCTTGTTGTCAGCAGCGAGAGCCGCATGACGCATGGGGTAGGAGTATAGGATGGAGCGTGTAGGTGTTTGTGAGATGTTTCTTCTTGTTTTCCTTCTGTCTTCATCGGATGGAAAGTGTAGTCGTTTGTGAGATGCTTCTTTTAGGTTTTCGTGCTTCTTTTTACTTTCAGGTTTTTGTGATATGCTTCTTCTTAGTTTCTGTCTGTGATCATCTTCTCTCCTATTCTACTTCTGAGATTTCTGTTTCTTCTGTTTCTGAGTCTGGCAGTGTGTATATCCTTGATATTTCTTTATTGTATTCCATTTTTTGTTGTGCCAGCTTTTCCCAGTGTGTATAATCCTTTCCTAGCTTATTCATAATCCTCTCGATTGTTGTTATCCATGTGTAGCATGGCCTCCCTATTTTCAGTTTGTTGCTGTTCATTCGCAGCGCTTTCTTTAGTAGGTGTGTCGAGTCCCGTCTTTGGACGTGTCCCCAGTATTTCATTGCGTACGATTCTATTCTTTTGATTATTGTTCTTCCCTCTAGTTCAAGGTAGTAAAACTTTAATGCAGAAAAAGTTAGGAATAAAAATATTCACATTTACAAATTTACCAGCATGTTGAAGTTAGCCAAAAAAATCCAAAAAAAGCTACATATTCAATTTTTTTATGATATTTTTTTTATGCAATTTTTTAACCATCAAATATTTAGAAACAATAGTTATATGATATATAACCTCAAAACAATATTTTTGAGCTAAATTTTCAAGATGTTTGGGTCTATTTTTTATTTTTAGGAAACAACAAAGAATTGACCAAAATTTGACTAACTTCAACAGGCTGGTAAATTTGTATGAATATTTTTATTCCTAACTTTTTCTGCATTGAAGTGCTACCTTGAACTAAAAGATAATGCATTTATAACTTATGTTAAAGTCAGTTATTTTCTAATGGCAATCAAAAATAGAAACACAAAAGAGTATTTTATATGCCCTTTAAAACACATTTTGATTTTTCTTCCTAGCTTGGTTGGTTCTCGAGCAATTCAATTTTTTCTATAGGCCGCGCGCAAAAAATTTCAAATAAACGAAAATTCGTACTCATTAAAAACACAAATTTTGCAATTTTTTCCAATATAGATTTTCTCGAAAATAATGGCATATTCAAGAAATTTACAAGAGGACTATTTTTTTAGGAAATTAGTCCAGCTTTCTTTTCTATGTTGAGCAATCTTTTTGAATCTTCAACGGTTAACGGGTTATCAGTAAAGTAAGGCAGAAAAATGTACTTTTCAGCTAGTAAGGAGAATTTTTATGAATGACTATTGAATGAATAAAATGACTGTTTTGGACCCGTATTTATAGGCCTCCTGAAGGCGAGTGAGGGGGTAGAAAGGTGTAACTTTTATGTATGTCATTTCTTATGATATCCCGAAGGCCTGTGTCAATTTTTAGCGTCTTAGCTATAAAAAAAATCAATTTTTGCTTAATTCTGAGTCTAAAACGGCATTGTAACTTTTTGTACATAGTTTCAAACACTTATAACAAATGTTTTGCCGAAAAGTAGAAGGGGTATTCATTCGGATGAACTTTTAAATTTGCTGCGTTTTTTCCGGTACCAACAAAATATTTTATTTTATCAACTCAGAATTGTACAGACTATAGTATATTAGCAGGTATTCATTTGGTTCAAAAATATTTATTATTCCATGCCCCGGGCCCAAAATCAAACCACTCTGAGGACTTGTGACCCGGCCCAAGGTGATTAGTATAATATTTTCCTCAGTATACCACAATTGTTAGCAGGTATTCAAAACAAGTCGATTTTGTACACTGGCTCTTAAGCTATTAGTCTAATAGGTTTCATTTCGGCTTATTGTTTTTTCAATATTCACATTTTTAGCATCAAAGGAATAAATTACCCCCACTCCGATTCTGGTGAATTGCTCGGGGTGTAATAAAACAATTTAAAAGAAATAAAACGTTCAACTGTCGAAATAAAACGGTGCGGAAGGCGCTTCCATTGTGTATATTTTACTAATCGAGGATTTTATTAAAACTTTTATTTCCTTTCCCCCAGGACAAAAATGGGAAATGTCCCAAGTCCACACGGCGTGAAACTTAACTTTTCAGCCGGCATTTTCATTATTCATTTGCATAATTTAAGGGTATGGAACAGAATATAAGATTTTATCCCGGTTGTGATAATTGCGGACAAGTTACTAGCAGTACAATATTTATTTATTTGTTTATTTATTTATTCAGATACACCACCCAACAGGTTAACCAATTACAGAGTGGGAAACATTACAGTGACGTAATATGACATTATGATCAAATAGAACTTCACTACAATAGTATATGAACAAAAGTTATATTCTATTATAAATCAAGCTGCTACATAAAATAAAAAGGAGACAAATAATCTAAATCGAGGGGAAGGAAGACGAAATTCCGACTTGTTATACGAGGTAAGTGGAAATTCAGTTATATGAGGGCAATCAAAAATGTTATATATAATTTTGTAAAGAAAAGTTATCGAGTGTATTATCCTTCTATTTTGTAGATTTGACATGTTAAATATTTCCAACGTAAGATTTTAGGAATATCCAGTTATAGGATAGATATCATCTTCAACAAGACAAAAGTACTTAACATATGAGCGAGCAGTATTCCAATTTTAATCGTAAAAATGAGTAGTACAGCAACTTCATATTACCAGTACTGCTGAACCCTTTGCAGTTTCGTATTACAAAACCCAGGCTTTTTAATGCTAATGCTACAGTGAAATTAATATAGTCCTTAAAACTTACATGTTTATCAAAGGTAACTCAAAGATCTTTTACTATATCAGGCCTCTGCAACGTTTGGCCGTTTATATGATAGGCGAGTCGCTTTATTGAAATTTATAAAAAAAACCCAAAAAATGTTCAATACTTTACCGATTTTTTTTAAACTTTGGAAATATCTTCTTGGGTCTATAAGTCGAAAAGTTAAGAGTTACTTTTTGTCAGTCGAACCTCCGACATTGTTAAATAAACAAATTAAATTAACAATTGAATAATTTCCTGAATAATTATTCAAAATGGTTGAAATTTTTTTAGGGGGGTTTTGGGGGTCGCTGATTACATATATAAATTTAAAAATTCATAAAAATTATTTTTTTATTAACAAAAAATTTATTAAGATACAAAAATCCGCGCGCATTTCCAAGTAAACGATTATTTTTACGAAGTATAATATATTAATCATCATAATACCTATATATCATGCATATATTTATGTGAATCTTATAGATACGTCGTATGTAGGTATACACCAAAAATAGGATTCCACATATACCACATATTCTGGAAAATATATGAAATAATTTTTTCGTTGGAAAAGTGAACTTAAATAATTAAAGAACTCAACGTCATTTTGGACTATAACAACAACAAATGATAAAAATCTGCTAGAAATTAAGAATACTCGAGGGTGCGTTCATTAGAAACATTTTGTTTTTTGAGAAATTAAAAAAAACGGAACGGTTTTCCAACTGTACGCTAGTGGGATGGGTGCTTATGAGGAGTCACATTTGAAAACAATTACACGTATTGGCTCCAAACAAAAAACAGTCGAAAAGTACGTTTATTGGCTTAATTTTGCATTTCATTTCATTAAAAAATTCGAAACCGTTTTCTAGATATTGAAAAAAACAGAGCGATTTTCCGACTTCACGCCGGTGGGATAGGTGCTTGTGAGGGGTCACATTTAAAGAAAATTATAGATATAGACTTCACACAAAAAACAGTCGAAAGGTACGTTTATTAGCTTAACTTTGCATTTTATTTCATTAAAAAATTCTAAACCGTTTTCCAGGAATTAAAAAAAACAGCGATTTTCCGGCCGTACGCTCGCGGAGTAGATGCTTATTAGTAACGGCCTTTGAATACAATAACTGATTTGGACTCCAAACCAATAACATTTGAAACGTTATGTTAAGCATGGTCATATTTAACATTTTGTTATATTAAAAAATTCGGTTTCTCTGAGAGTTATCATTTTTTTTAGAATGACACATTTACAAACATATTTAAATGGATGTGGCCATTTTGAATCCGCTATTTTCAATTCTGACTTTTCCATGTTAAATTAATAATTCGCGATCTAAGAGGCTTTTCTGGAAATTTTCCGATAGAATTATGAATATTCACAGAGAATATTCCAAACAATTATTCAGGAAGTTATTCAATTGTTAACTTAATTTGTTTATTTAACAATGTCGGAGGTTCGACCGACAAAAAAAAACTCTTAACTTTTCGATTCATGGACTCAAGAAGTTATTTCCAAAGTTTCAAAAAGTCGGTAAAGTATTAAATATTTTTTGGGTTTTTTTTTAAATTTCGATACAGCGACTCGACTATGGATGGGGTTACGCATTTTAGAAAAAGTAAATGTATTACATTTAGATGTGTTGAGAGGCAAGTGATTAGATAGGCACCAGTCACTAATTATATTTAAGTTATATTGAAGTTTTTCCCAATCTTGTTCACATTCTATTACACCATAAATTTTCAAATCATCTGCATACAAAATGGTCTCTACATTCAGATTAGCTATAATATCATTTATAAAACCAACAAACATAACCGGGTCCAGTACGGATCCCTGGGGAACACTGATGTGGTCAGAATATTAAACGACCTAGAACCACGGTATTCTACATATTGACGCATATTCCCTAGATACGAATAAAAGAAATCTAATTGTGCTACTGATAATCCAAATTTACTCAATTTTTCTAATGGAATACCATGATCCAGACGATCGAGTGCCTTGGAAAAATCTGTATAAAATGTATAGATTTGCTTGTTCGTATCTAATTCTTTAGTAATGAATTCTGTAATACACAAGGTTGGTCTCAGTAGATTTACCAGAAACAAATCCAAGTTGATTGCTTACAATTTGTACATGATGTATGCAAAGTGATCTCGAATACCTTAGCAAAATTGCAGATAATTGTTACAGGCCTATAAACAGTTTTCAGCTATGCTCTTGTTATCTTTTTAAAAAACAGGACATAAACAAGAATCTTTCCATATATCAGGAAATGTACGCGTTTTTAATGATAAATTAAAAATTACTGTGAGTGGTCCAACGAAGACGGCTGCGCAATCTGCTCCTTTGTATATTTGTATGTAATATGAAAACTGAAATAAACTAAAATGCTACACAGAATATTTTATGACACACTTTTCTTCATAGTATTCTAGTTGACCTCACTTTCCTGTATGGCACGTCTGACCGCATTACGCCATCTGCCGCGGTTGTCTGTTATGCGCACGGTCTCATCAAAGCTCCTTCCCATTAACTCCTTGACGACATTAATCCAACGTTTTAAATTGCATGATCTCATCTCTTGCCATAATGGTTTTCCCTGAACTATTAACTGTTCCATGTTGTCCTCTCTCCAGCCGATGTAACAAAAATTGGGTGAAAAATTACGCTAAAGATAACTCATTTACATTTCTAAATTTGATTGTTGGTTACTGATTGGAATCGTCCAACTTTCAAATTTTACATCTTAAAACGGGACGTAGTCCGCCATCTTGGATTATACACCATATTGATTTGAATTGAGTTCAGGTTTCATTCTAAACAAAAAACATCTAAATTCTTTTTAACAAAATCAAAAAGGGATAAGTACGTGCAAATTACTGAATTGAAAAATTTTGCTAGTTATTCAAATTTTACCTTCCACTTTCTTTTTTGAATTTTTATCAAAAAATTATTTAAGCACAAGTATTTAGCTAATGTTTTATCCACAATTTGTTTCTTGGAACGAACCTATTTCTTTAATAGTAAGCGGAATAGGATGGCTGATTTGTCCAAAGACAGAAGATAAATGACTTGGCCACCCAAAATAATGCACAATTAGAATAGTATATTAAAGTATAAGTGGATATGAAGGTTTTTAAAACACGCGCGATTTTTCGAGCACGACGCCGCAGCCGGAGTTCTCGAAATAGAGCAAGTGTTTTAAAGACCAGTTATTTATTATTATTTATTTATTTATTTTATTACTGCAACAATTTACAAGTTGTACATTTTTTGTAATATCTAGTTAATCTATTTATTATTAATTTATAATTCAATTTATTAACATTACGTGTTATGACACCTGAGGGGACCTCGTGTTGTGTCTAGCAGTATTTAACATTTTGTTCATGCATTATTATTATTATTACTATTTTTTAAGTCTTTTTACATTGTGGTTGCATTTTCTATTACGATTTATAGTTATAATATAATATAAAGACATAATACAATATAATATAATATAAAGTGAAATAATTAGACAGAGGAAGACAAGGAGAATTTATAATTAATTATATTTAAAATATATTATTTTTATTTACGACTTGGTTAGTTACAAGAGTCGGTAGTTACGGGGGATGGATTTGTTTTATTATTAGGCCAATAGTTGGAGGAGTGTGGTGTAATTGTCTGTTATATACTTTTTACATGTCCTTTTGAATTTCTTTTTTTTTATCCACGAATACTTTACGCAATTTTTTTTTCTTGTTACACTTGAAACCATAAATACTGGAATTATTACTACAAAAAATGGAAATAAGAACTAAGAATGTAAAATGGTTGAATTCGTGATGTGACATCAGGATACCTGTCAGTGTCAAATGAAGAATACAAAAATTAACTTGCAATCTGTCACATAGGATTAATTATTGTTACTACAGTTGTTACTGATTGTATATTGCTTTAAAATGAGTTCTAACATTGATTACTTAAATAGAAAAGCAGATTCGCGGTTAATACCGCAAAAATTCCTGTCAGATCAATAATTAAAAACCGCTGCCTAAGGAATCACTACTTCCACATCCAGATTCTTCATCCAAATCACTTTAAAGGAAACATCTTGTCTATATTTGCACTCTAGTATGTGGAAATTATTGGTCATAGAATTTTAATATTTGGGGCAGATGTCATAGGAAAGTTTGAGGAGTTGGTTTCTATTATGTACGTTAAAAATGAAGTTTCTAGTTTACCTTACTTATTTTCCACTATTCACAACCTACCACCTCCCACCCCTTCAATGCAGTCATCTCAATCAGATGTCACTACAATACATACGTGTACTAACTTTCAAGTGAATATCTCAATTTGATGTTATCAATCTCATTAATAATGAAGCGGAGGTGGTGGAGTTTGAAAAATATTAGAAAGAAATCTGAGGCCTTGGTTTCTAGTATATACACCGAATCCCAAATTTCTATACTCTTACCAGCTTGATTTACTTGTTTTCCCCTAGTCCTCCTGTTAACCCCAACCCTTCTACGGAATCATCCCAAAATATAATCTAGTTCCAGATGTCGTTATAATACATACGTCTACCAAATTACAAGTGAATAACTCAATTTTATTTTATCAACCCCTCTAATAATGTAGTAAGGGTAGTGGAAGGGTTGAAAAATATTATTAAAAAATATGATGCCTTAGCTTCTAGGACATACACCGAATTTCAAGTTGCAGTAGGTACTCTTACCAGCTTGCTTTACTTATTTTTCCCTATTTACCTCTACTTACCCCCATTTCTTCAACGCAATCATGTCAAAATATAATTCAGTTTTAGATATAGTTATAATACATAAATGTACCAAATTTCAAGTGCAAATTTAAATTTAATTTTATCAACTATTTTAATAAGGGAGTGGGGGTGGTGGGGAGATGGAAAATACTAATAAAAAAACCTGAGACCTTCACTTCTAGTATATACACCAAATCCCAAATTTCTGTACTTTTACTAACATGCTTTACTTATTTTCCCCTATTTACCCCTATTTAACCCCCAACCCTTCAACGGAATCATCTCAAAATATAATATAGTTCCAGATGTCGTTATAATACATACTTGTACCAAATTTCAAATGAATATCTCAATTTTATTTTATCAAGCCCTTTCATATTGGAGTAGGGGTGGTAGGGGTTGAGAAATATTATAAAAAAATCTGACGCTTTGGCTTCTAGTACATACACCGAATTTCAAGTTTCTGTAGTATTACCAGCTTGCTTTACTTATTTTCCCCTATTTACCCCTATTTAACCCCCAACCCTTCAACGGAATCATCTCAAATTATAATCTAGTTCCAGATGTCGTTATAACACATACGTGTACCAAGTTTCAAATGAATATCTCAATTTTATTTTATCAAGCCCTTTCATATTGGAGTAGGGGTGGTAGGGGTTGAGAAATATTATAAAAAAATCTGACGCTTTGGCTTCTAGTACATACACCGAATTTCAAGTTTCTGTAGTATTACCAGCTTGCTTTACTTATTTTCCCCTATTTACCCCTATTTAACCCCCAACCCTTCAACGGAATCATCTCAAAATATAATCTAGTTCCAGATGTCGTTATAATACATACTTGTACCAAATTTCAAATGAATATCTCAATTTTATTTTATCAACCCTTTTCATATTGGAGTAGGGGTGGTGGGGGTCGAAAAATATTATAAAGAAAATCTGACGCTTTGGCTTCTAGTACATACACCGAATTTCAAGTTTCTGTACTCTTACAAGCTTGCTTTACTTATTTTTCCCTATTTACCCCTATTTAACCCCCAACCCTTCACCGGATATCCTCAAAATACAATCCAGTTCCAGATCTCGTTATAATATATAAGTGTATAAAATTTCAAGTCGATATCTTAAACCGTTCCGGAGAAAACGTGCGGACAAGAAAAGTTACAGACAGACAGACAGACCGACAGACAGAAAATTTTTCTTCGCTCAAATTTAAAATCTCGACGTTTCATGACATTCTAAACCTATTTCACGAATAAAAATTTTTGAAAATTTTTTTGCGATTACATACTATACTTCCAATCCACTACGTGGATGTGGAAGTAAAAGTTGACAATTTGACTCGGGTTGTAGTTGTTGCCATGGTAACTTTAAAACAAGCGCGTTTTTAAAACTTGGATTTAAACACTCTGAGGCGTAAATAAGCAAAATAGGGTACCAATAAAAAAAAACATTTAAAGATTTAGCGAAAAACCTATTTTTACTGAAAAAACGATTTAAATAGAAAAAGGAATTCAGGTCTCAATTTATCCTGGTGGTTTGTGTACTCCATTTTCTTGCATATTATTGTTGATAACAAATTTTACGTGCACATGTGTAGACGTAGACCCCTGAGGAACTCTAGTGATTCATAACCCTTGTAATATAGATACTCGCCTACATGATATAGTTTTATTGTAATAGTAGATAGCCCAATATTAGTAACTAGGTAAATATTTTCTGATTTTCTTGAGAATAACCGCTCTAGTTATATATTTTTATCTTTTTATCACAGATTGTTCCTTTGAAGCAAGCGCACCAGTTATAAAAAGAACACTTCCTCCGTCAGATTACTGATATTAAATAATTTTTAACCATATCTTATTTATTTCGGTCGATTATTCACCATTTGATCTAATTTATACAAATGCTCAGTGCATAAGGCCGACACTATCAAACCGCAACAACCATATTTGTATTTAAATTAAAGTGTTTATCAGTATGTTGTGGAGAATTATTTATAGATACGATTATTTGTTAATAATGACATTGTTTGATGAAGTGCAATTAGAAAAACTTAAATCACATCATATAAATTAGATAATAATAAATAATCTATTTATATTTAGTCCATTACAGCTAGTTAACATAAAAAAAATGTTATTCTTAAATATAAACTATATAGGCGAGTCTTCCTGATTTTTTCCAAAAATTTTCTATAGCATTTGAGTTAGCCACGGTTTCTTATAGGAAAAATTTCGCTGAACAAGATTTTCTTATGAAAAATTCATGGTCAAATAATTGTTTAAACAAAATTTCTTTCGTTTTTATTTAATAAAATAAAAACGGTTTGACGGATCCGAAAAAGTCTTGATTCAATCGAAAGCTATTTACAATACGTGTCGTTTGGCGCCAGGCACAACTCATTTTGTCAACCCGTTCATTTGGTATAGCCAAAATAAATTTCTATATACTGCGTAATACACATCAGATTCGTGGTCGTTGATCTACTCTTCATAAAACCGTGTTCGTGGGGTGTAATGATTGTCTTTATCGGATCAAACAATAAGGAATACATCATTACTTCAAAGACCTTTGCAAAGTTTGACATGATGGCAATAGCTCTGTAGTCGCTAATTTCATACCTGCAACCTTGTTAAAGACTGTGCACAAGCGAGCTGTTTTCCATATTTGGGAAAAAGTGGAAGTTTTAAGAACCAGGTTGAAAATAAACTTGATTGGCTCAAGAAATACTTCTAGAAAATCCTACATATTGCAAATGTACAATGGGCCGACAGTCTGAGTACTGTGGATAAAATCTGCTCGCGCTCTTAATCATAATAAAAAAATACAGAACGGGATTCTAGAAAACACAAATTAATATAAAAATGGATGGATATTTTATAGTGATTCATTATAAATATGACTAAGTATAGCTTGGTGGAAACTCAAATATTTTCCGTAATTTTCCACACTCAACAAATTAATGATTCCTTTGTTAAAGTACACCTTAATAAATCAATTTATTACACAACACCAGGCAGCATAATATAGAGTTAAATTTGAATAATAATGATTGCTGTATGGTGGCAATTTGGTGTTTGTATTGGGTGTGTATAAAATTATAGGTTTCCAAAGTATATCACAGGGAAAGAGATGTCATAACTGAATTTATTTATTCTATTCAGTGGCGTACCAGAAAAAATCTATTGGAAGTACAAAACACTATATACACAAAAAATATATTTTTTGTAATTTTTTTACGGGAAAGGAAGCACTTTGAAGAAAAAGTTGGGGGGGGGGGCATAAGTTGCCGGTTTTCACAATTTCTTGGACAAAAATAATTTCGACCAAGAATTCCACTAGATTTTTATTTTTTCCTACTTCAGAGAGATCCCAAAATATTCAGGTATATTCTTTGGGTAAAAATAATTAACCTATGCCTCCGACCTTTTCTTCAAAGTGCTTCCTTTTCCCGTAAAAAAATTTTAAAAAAAATATTCCTTTTGTTTGTTATTTTTTTCCGGGAGTGCAACCACAACTTCTCAGCTGGGTGCTGAGGAAGCTATGAAAGAGTAGCAACCGGTTAGCTCAGGGCTGGTCGAGCGTCACTCGGTGGCGAGAAGAGATATATTTTTTTGAACAATTATTTGCTTGTCATATTAACCAAACAAAACTCTGATAAACTATAAAAAATTTGGACGCCAGCGTATTCCGTAAATAATACTCTTGCAAACTTTATCAGGGGGAGAAAACAATCAAAATCAAATATAAAACAAATAATATATTAACATAAGTATAAGACTGAAAATTTTACAACACATTACAATTATTAAAAATATTTATAGTGAAATTTGATTTAATTAGTTGACAAAAATTTAGTTAAAAAAATTAAATTTGAAGATTAACAAAAAAATTACAAAAAGAAACGATCAACTGGTTTACAATTTTTCTTCTGACCAAAAGTTGAATTTTGCACATAAATTTGGCTACTTAGCGGAGGCGTGGAATCCCAATGAGGTCTGATCCTGAAGATGGCCGCGGGTACCCGGGAAGGAGGACGTAATATTCAGGTCCTGACAACGCTGGTTTCCAGGAGACGCTGCGTCGGAATGATATCCAATACTTTTAGGATAACTCCAAATATTTAATTTATGTCTTGCTTGCTTTAATGGTAGTTTGGTCCAGGATTTTACATAAAAAGGGGTAATGTAAAGAACCAGTTGATAATATAAAAAATTTAAATTGTGAGAAAAAAGAAATACAAGAAAACTACAAAAAAAACTATGGTGGCGAAGGTCACTGCAAAACCAAACAATTAGCAATTTAACAAAAAACCTGGGTATTGATAAAATTTTACTTCTGAAAATATATGAATAAGCCACTGATTAATATAATAAATGAAAAGAATAAATGAGAAAACTCTACTTTATTTTAGCCGTTCACAAAATGGCTGACTGGTTATGACAAACATTTGAGTAAAGGTAACAAAATTTAGTTAGAATTAGAGAGAAAATATTTGAATTACTATCTGAAAGAAGACTAATACTGTAACAAATATAGCAAACAAAATTATGGGTTTAATCTCCCAAAAAATTAACTAATAAAAAATGATCTCTTAACCTCTTGTACTAACACGAGGTTAACTAAATGGTACAAAATGACTTTAGGTTTCGACTTTTAATGAGATGAGATTGTCTACACACGATTAATAAACAAAAATTTTAATTTATCCCTTGAATAATTTCCGAGTTTAATTCTCGTCCACAATAATCTAAATAATGACAAACACCACGGTATTGTGTCCACAAAATACAAAATTGCCGCGATAATTAATGAGTTAACATGTGTCCAATGGACGCGGAAATCATAGAAACATGTGCGTTAATAAAAATTAATTATTACACGGAATATCTTTTAATTTCCAAAAATAACTATACAGCAATGTTAACTCAATAATATGACATCATTTAATAATCAAATATATTCAAAATATCAAAGGATTAAAGAAATAAACGTGAAAATCCGTTAAAGAACAAGGAAACGATCTTAACTCACCCAGGTCAAAGACGAAAGTAAGTGTAGCATGGATATTTCAAATGATGCTTCTACCGCGTATGCGCACTTGTTGACTTTCCGTCGGCATTTCCGCGGGTAATTCAAATTTATTTAGCACGGGTGCTTCAACGAAAAAAATTTTTTTTCGTTACAGGAGAAGGAAGCACTTGGAAAAAGCATAAAAAGACAAAATATGCTTATTTTTCTCCAAAATATGAGCCTGAATATTTTCAGAACTTTTATGGATCATTTAAGCTGACCTTCGCAGATGTTCACAGTTTCAAAATTATTTTCTCGTTCCTTTATGGTATGGGGTCTCCTTTCATACTCTATAAATTGTATATCATCGTCATCATCAGTCATATCCAGAATATTATTATTATTAATATTATATATATTATTGACAGTAATATATTTAATATAAATCTCAAATTAAAAACTTATATATCAATTAATCACATTAGTTTTCAGGCTAGAATGTTTCAGAATTGTCAGATACTGAACCAACTGCGCATGCGCAATATCACTAACAGTAGAATAAATCCTTAACTGGCGCTTTCAACTCTCTGCTAAATTTACTTTCAGATAGTGAGTTTAACCCTCCGATAAATTTTCCCTGCACATTGAAAAACAGTTTATCTGACAGTTAGGATACTTAACTGGACATTGAAAAACCGGCCCTATGACAAGTATATTTTAAAATTATTTGTAAATCAACAGGGTGTTTCACATAATCACAGCAATCGAACATTTTTAAACGGATTACCCAATTTGCGTCCGTGTACTTACATTTGATTTTCAACTCTCCGTCCGGGCTTATGTTATTTCTGGATTTAAACTACGGTGTTAGCTCGTCATTGAGAAAATACGTTTCTTACAGATTTTACTCCTGACCTCTGCAAATACATTTTTATCGGAAACAGTGGAACAACGTGGCAACGCCATAGTACAATGCTTAAAGTAATATGTGCCTGGATAGAGAATCAAAAATCAAATATAAATATGCAACAAATTGTGCTCAATTTAAAAAATCCAAATATTAACTTGCCACCAGTATATGAAACACTCTTGACCTCTTACAATTGTTGAGGAGATATTGACCATCTGCGCATCAATAATTCATCCTGTATATTATTTACATTACAGAACACTTGGCGTTGAGTTCAAATTATACTTGACCCATATCCCTTTCTTTTGAGAATACCAAAAGAATAGTGTTTATCGCCAATACACAATACATATAAATATATTAAATTATTTCCACTGATCCCCATATAGACGCCTATGGTCAAACCATTACCACATGCCATGACTAAAGTCAATTTAATAGGTCCTAAACAATAAGGGTCTAACTAGTGATTTTAACCCTTATATATAAAAAATAAGGGAATTTGTTTGGGCAAATGGCTTCTATACACGCATTATTCGACACCAACCTACATACGAAAGTAGAAAATCGACATGTAGGCAATAAAAACTCTGTCATGCCTTCCAAAAAAAATAATAAAACACCAGTATTTCTCCGCTTTACAAATGACAACATTTTATTTTATTAAATTGATATCTTTTATTTCTTCCTTTAATCGTATGTGGAATTTATTTGTGATAAAATCTGATCTAAAAACGAATCAATATGTATTTTATTAGTGTATTTTCCCCTTATCTGTTTTGTTCGTTTTTAGTTCAAAATAAGCTAGTTGAGATTAGGTTTTTTCTTGGTGATAATTTTTTATGAATTAAAAAAATCAATAACGTTCTTTTACACGTAAATCTTAATTTAGTTAGTTCATTACACAAATTAGTATTGTAATACCTTTAGAAACGTCGAAAAACATATGCTCTTTTCCCATGAAATGTATGGTTAGAGCGATGATAGATCGAAACAGACGGCCGTTTGCTTCCATCTTTTCTTCTAATACGTCCTTCTCGGAATATTTTTTATAAAACAGGCGATGTTGATATAATTAAACTGCTGGCCACTCGAACTTACACATAGAGACTTTTAGGCAAAATTTAAAGTTCAATATTTTCAACAGGAATGCAAATTTTTGAACGCGGCTTGCAAATTTTAAGAGCTAGTTTTTTTCGGATAATTATGATCACCAGTAGTTTCGACGCGGCGGTTCAAATTATAAATTGTCTTTCGGCTGACATTGTAAATGTGCGCAACTTGCTGTTTTGACATTCCTTCGTTGAGAAGTCGAATGCAATTTTCCCTTTCTGCCGTGGTTAAACGCCTCATATTAATTAAACTTTACAAAATTATAACATTGAAATATGTCAGATTATTTCTAAAATAATGTAAACAGTTTTTAATTCCATAGCAAAAAATTTGTTTTTCCAATGCCTACTTTGAAATTGACGCGTCGCGTAGAAATTACACCCGATCATAATTATGGGCATGGGGGTGGACAAAGAACTCTGTAAAACTGAATGATTCTTTGAGACAACAAACTGGGGTGTGAGTTTCGGACAGAACAGTGAGAAGAACATTAAATAAAAACATCTTGAGGTGAGAATTTATTTTTACAAAAACTTAAATAATGCCAAACTTTAGAGCGCGTCGTACCCTACGTTTTTGTTTATTATCGACCCGGTATAATGTGTAAATTTCAACCCTCAAATAAAATGCTTAGACCATAGAAAATCTACGTGAAATAAGGATTCCAAATCCGCAAAAATCATCAAGAACGGTCAATCCAATGTAAAGTTATAGCATTTTAAAGATTTCGGTATCCAAATTTTATGTTGAGTAGTGTTCACAAGGCCTAAGGGCCTTAATCCAAAAACTGACAAAACCGTCTAGAGATATTGATGTTACCTTAGTAAGGAACCATATTGCAACGACCAAAAAAATTTTTTGCGGAAATTTCACTCATACAAACTTTTTGATTTTTTGCATGACTTCATTGATCACCCCGTATATAATAAACTTATGGTCCTACGATAAATATACGTCATGCAGCTTAATCCGAAAAAAACTAGCTCTTAAAATTTGCAAGCCGCGTTCAAAAATTTGCATTCCTGTTGAAAATATTGAACTTTAAATTTTGCCTAAAAGTCTCTATGTGTAAGTTCGAGTGGCCAGCAGTGTATTTTAAAAACGTTTGTACAACGCTTATAGACTCAAAATGGTCACAGTTTATAAAAAAAGTAGTCCTTTAATTAATTTTATTACGGCTCTCACAGGTATTATAAAATAATTGTATAAACGTTTACATAGGACTTAAAAAATAGTACACGACAATAATTATAAAATTATTCGAGATACAAGACATTCTTATAAGCATTGTGTTACTATTTCCATTGATACTTTTTTGTTATGTACAGCAACAACAACATAAGTTATTTATTTTTTAAATGTTTTTGCAGACAATAATAATTCTCAAAATAGTTTTAAAATATTACAAAGGTAGATATGGCGGCGTAACTAAGAATTATTCTAATATGTGATAAATGTTAACTGATTAAAACTTCGTTTCGCCAAGAGTAAAGCGATTTTGGGCTGCGAAGGAAATTTTTCGGTGAAATATGTGGTATACATACAATGAAATTTTTGAGCTCCCTAAAAATAACGAATGTTTGTCAAAATGAAAAATATAAAGTGAAAATAAAATTTTCGTATTCGATGTTTTTGTGGTATCGCAACAATTTTTATTTTTGAACTACTTGTAGTCCAAATGGCTGCTATACAAATAGTTCAAACATAGATAACATGATGGCATCCATCTTATAAATCATATTTATAACTATAAAAACACTTATAGAACAAGTATATTTTCCGAAGAATTGTTATATATCATTTTTTGTAATTAGATAGGGGAGTATTGCAAAGAGCAAAGGTACTTTTCATTAATATTCAAATCAAATCAAAATATACTTTATTGTTCAGAAGAAAGTTTCTCATTAACAAAGTAAATAAGCGTAGGTCCATAGCATATATAGTTTACACAGTGCACCTACATTATATAAATACAAAACATAGATTACATATAAATTTTAATACAATAATTATAATAGTTAATGTAAAAAGTCAGAAAATAGGATAAGATGAGGTAGTAAATGCCTAATTAGAATGTGTCATTATAGTACTCGTCTAAATTATAATAGGGTTTAACAATTAAAAGGCTTTTAACCGCCTTTCTGAAATTTGTATTTGAGCTCATTTCTTTAATATTATTTGGTAAGTGATTGAACATCTTATAGCCATTGTAAATAATTAAGTCTTTGACTAGAGTGGATCTGGGAATTGGCAGAGTAACGTTATTGACTTGCCGAGTTACATATTGTATGGAGGAATTATTTATAATATTACTTTTATGCTTATGAACTAAACAAACTGTTTCTAGAATGTAAATTGATATCACAGTGAGAAATCCATATGTTAAGAACAGTGGCTTACATGATTCACGAATTCTAGTTTTGTGCAAGTAGCCAATAGCACGTTTTTGAAGTACCAATATTGTTTGTAAAAGATATTTACTACATGCGCCCCAGAAGGCAATGCCGTACCTTAAGTGTGATTCGATTAGTGAAAAATAAGCAATCTTAGCAGCTGCATAACTCAGTTCATTTGTGATCACTCTGATAGCGTAGGATCCGGATGCTAGTTTGTTACTAAGTATTTTAATGTGTTCGTTGAATTTTAACTTGCAGTCAATATTTAGTCCAAGAAATTTTGAGCAGGGTTTATTTTCAAGAAAATGGTTACCTAAGGAGATGTCAGTTAAATTGCAGTGAAATGTAGTTATGTTTGTTTTGTTAATGTTGAATGAAAGCAAATTGGAGTCACACCACTCCTTGACCTTATTTATATCGGCCGACGCCGTTTGCTGAAGGACAGTATCATCTTTATTGTGCCACAGTATGGTGGTGTCGTCAGCAAATAAAGTGAATTTTCCTTCAATATTAATTTTTGTCAGGTCGTTGATATATAATAAAAAAAGAGTTGGGCCAAGAACGGAACCTTGGGGTACTTCAAACTTTATATTTAGTTTATCAGAATAATTTGTATTTCTAACTATTTGGCTACGGTTTGATAGGTATGATTGAAACCACTTTAGGGTAGTGCCTCGAAAACCATAATGCTCAAGCTTTCGTAACAATATTTCATGCTGGACACAATCAAAGGCTTTCGATAAGTCGCAGAAAATTGCTGCCGCTGCCTCCCCGCTATTGATTTCTGTATAAATCTGACTTAAAGATGAGAACATTGCATCATTTGTACTTTTTTCCTTTTGAAATCCGAATTGTTGATCACTTAGTAGGTTGCAGGAGGACAAAAATTCTACAACCCTTTTTTTAACTAATTTTTCGAGAATTTTTGCTAATGTGGGGATTAGTGAGATGGGTCGGAAGTTGGATGGATTATTTACCTCTCCGCCCTTATAGAGTGGAATAACTACAGAAGTTTTTAAAAAAGATGGAAATGTTCCGGATTCAAACGATTCGTTTATTAGAGATGCTAATATATAAAGAGCCGAGTTTGGTAGTTTTTCGAATATATATATACAGACTGTCTATTTTACGAGGGCCACACCAAATATCTCGCTTAATATCTATTGCAGAAGAATAAAGTTTTAGAAACAGTTATCCCATTTTTTGTGAGCTATATTTCAGTAAAAAGAAATTTGAAATCCATAGCCTACTTTATGAGATATATTATAAAAACCGCTGCCTAAGGAATCACTACTTCCACATCCAGATTATTCGTCCAAGTCACTTTAAAGGAAACATCTTGACTATATTTGCACTCTAGTATGTGGAAATTATTGGTCATAGAATTTTAATAATATTTGGGGTAGATGTCATAGAAAAGTTTGAGGAGTTGGTTTCTACCACATACGTTAAAAATGAAGTTTCTAGTTTACCGTACTTATTTTCCACTATTTACAACCTACCACCTCAATGGAGTCATCTCAATCAGATGTCACTACAATACATACGTGTACTAACTTTCAAGTAAATATCTCAATTTGATGTTATCAATCCCATTAATAATGAAGCGGAGGTGGTAGAGTTTGAAAAATATTAGAAATAAATCTGAGGCCTTGGTTTCTAGTATATACACCGAATCCCAAATTTCTGTAGTCTTACCAGCTTGCTTTACTTATTTTCCCCTATTTGCCCCTATTTAACCCCCAACCCTTCAACGGCATCATCTCAAATTATGATCTAGTTTGAGGCGTCGTTATAATACATACGTGTACCAAATTTCAAATGAATATCTCAATTTTATTTTATCAACCCTTTTTTATTGGAGTAGGCGGGGTGGTTGGGTTGAAAAATATTATAAGAAAATCTGACGCTGTGGCTTCTAGTACATACACCGAATTTCAAGTTTCTGTAGTCTTACCAACGTTTTACTTATATTCCTCTATTTACCCCAAATTAACCCCCAACCCTTCAACGGAATCATCTCAAAATATAAACTAATTCCAGACGTCGTTATAATACATACGTGTACGAAATTTCAAATGAATATCTCAACTTTATTTTGTCAACCCCATTAATGGGGTAGGGGTGGTGGGGGGGTTGAAAAATATTATAAAAAAATCTGAGGCCTTAACTTCTTGTACATACACCGAATTTCAAGTTTCTGTACTCATACCAGCTTGCTTTACTTATTTCCCCCTATTGACCCCTAAATAACCCCCAACCCTTCAACGGAATCATCTCAAAGTATAATCTAGTTCCAGATGTCGTTATAATTCATACGTGTACCAAATTTCAAATGAATATCTCGATTTTATTTTATCAACCCTTTTAATAATGAAGTAGGGGTGGTGTGGGTTGAAAAATATTATAAATAATCTGAGACCTTGGCTTCTAGTACATACACCGAATTTCAAGTTTCTGTAGTCTTACCAGCTTGCTTTATTTATTTTCCCCTATTTACCCCTATTTAACCCCCAACCCTTCAACGGAATTATCTCAAAATATAATCTAGTTCCAGATGTCGTTATAATACATACGTGTAGAAAATTTCAAATGAATATCTCAATTTTATTTTATCAACCCTTTTCAAATTGGAGTAGGGGTGGTGGGGGTTGAAAAATATTATTAAAAAATCTGACGCTTTGGCTTCTAGTACATACACCGAATTTCAAGTTTCTGTACTCTTACCAACTTGTTTTACTTATATTCCTCTATTTACCCCAAATTAACCCCCAACCCTTCAACAGAATCATCCCAAAATATAATCTAATTCTAGACATCGTTATAATACATACGTGTACGAAATTTCAAATGAATATCTCAACTTTATTTTATCAACCCCTTCAATGGGGTAGGGGTGGTGGGGGGTTGAAAAATATAATAAAAATATCTGAGGCCTTAACTTCTAGTACATACACCGAATTTCAAGTTTCTGTACTCTTACAAGCTTGCTTTACTTATTTCCCCCTATTTACCCCTATTTAACCCCCAACCCTTCACCGGATTTCTTCAAAAAACAATCCAGTTCAAGATCTCGTTATAATATATACGTGTACAAAATTTCAGGTCAATATCTTAAACCGTTCCGGAGAAAGCGTGCGGACAAAAAAGTTACAGACAGACCGACAGACCGACAGACCGACAGACAGACCGACAGACAGAAATTTTTTTTTCGCTCAAATTTAAAATCTCGACGTTTCATGACATTCTAAACCTATTTCACGAATAAAAATTTTTGAAAATTTTTTTGCGATTACTATACTTCCAATCCACTACGTGGATGTGGAAGTAAAACCTGAAAAATAGGAAAACCACAAACGGTTATAGCTTCCTTATTTGAGGAGATACGAAAAAAGTTAAAGGAATGAGAGTTGACGACAAAGACAATAAGAATAATAACGTGTAACAAAAAAATCGAAAAATGCAGTTGGCTTTGACATACGCTATTGTGCAAAAATGAAAAATACATATCTCAAAGTAGGCCATGATGCCATTAATTCCGTTATTTTTTTCTCATTCCAACGATATAAAACATGTCACAGAAATTTTAACCGATAGTGTCAATATTTAATATTTTACGAATATCACAATTCATATAATTGAATCGTAACAATCAGCTGTGCCATAATTAGTGAAAAACAATGTATACAGTTATTAATAAATTTGACAGATTGTCACTGTTGTATGTTGTACGTTGCGTTGTCGAGTTCTAAGACAAATTTTATATCAGTAATTATGGTCTACACCAATAATAACAAATTCGATATGATTAGCATTTATTGTCAGTGCAATTTTGACGCTGAGATGGCAGTCACGGTTTACGGAGATAGATTTCCAGATGCTCCGCAGCCAAATCGAACTATGTTTAGGAAGTTAGTTCAAAATCTAAAAACGCACGGTTCATTTTCAAAAAAAGTAGTAAGGCGAGCGCATGTTGCGGATAATGTAAGAAAAGTGAATAGAGTAATGAATTATGTTAACCAAAATGAGGAAACCTCTTTGAGACAAATTCAGAGAAACTGTCACATAAAAAAAGACAGTGCAAGAAAAATATTGAAAAAAAAACGGATTTCGATGCTACAAAATGAGGAAAGTTCAACATTTAAATGAGGGAGATAAGCCAAGGAGAGTAAGATTTTGTAGATGGTTATTAAATAAGAAAAGGAATGACGCGCTGATATATAGCAAAATTCTTTGGTCGGACGAATCAAATTTTTCTAATAATGGATTTTTTAATAGAAATATGCATTATAAGTGGACACGAGAAAATACACATTGGTGCAGAGAGACTGCTTTCCAAGAAAGATTTTCTACGAATGTTTGGTTGGGTCTTTTAGGGACTAAAGTAATTGGACCTTATTTTTATGATGGCAAATTAACCGCTCGTAGATACCTTAATTTCTTGCAAAACGAATTTCAAGATTTTCTTTATGAATTAACAGTGACAGAAAGATTAAATTATTCATATTTTCAACAAGATGGGGCTCCACCTCACACTGCTGTAATATGTACAAATTATTTAAATCAAGTTATGCCAGATAGCTGGATAGGCACCTATGAACCCATTCTATGGCCAGCTCGATCACCAGATATTACTCCCTTGGATTTTTTCGTCTGGGGTTACATTAAAGACAAGGTATTTCAAACTGCCCCTGAAAATATTGAGGACATCAAAACCAGAATTCGAAACGCATGTGAGGCAATTACTTCTGAAATGCTCCAAAATTTAATGCGTGACGTGTCTCGTAGAGCACGTTTATGTGTCAGAATGCATGGTGCACAATTTGAGCATTTGTAGTTAGAAAAATAAATACACACAATTTCTTTTCAATATAGTAGTAGGTAGTACTGTTATACATAGTTTTTCGTTTTTTTCTTTGGATGTTCGTTTTGTACTTCTATTTTTATTTATGAGATATTTATTGGTTTGTATTAAATTGTAATAAATAATTACGGAATTATAATTATTATAAAGTGAATTTTTACTATTATGGCACAGCTGATTGTTACGATTCAATTATATGAATTGTGGTATTCGTAAAATATTAAATATTGACACTATCGGTTAAAATTTCTGTGACATGTTTTATATCGTTGGAATGAGAAAAAAATAACGGAATTAATGGCGTCATGGCCTACTTTGAGATATGTATTTTTCATTTTTGCACAATAGTGTATGTCAAAGCCAACTGCATTTTTCGATTTTTTTGTTACACGTTATTATTCTTATTGTCTTTGCCGTCAACTTTCATTCCTTTAACTTTTTTCGTATCTCCTCAAATAAGGAAGCTATAACCGTTTGTGGTTTTCCTATTTTTCAGGTTTTTGTAATATATCCCATAAAGTAGGCTATGGATTTCAAATTTCTTTTTACTGAAATATAGCTCACAAAAAATGGGATAACTGTTTCTAAAACTTTAATCTTCTACAATAGATATTAAGCGAGATATTTGGTGTGGCCCTCGTAAAATAGACAGTCTGTATATTTTGTTCCGAATAATTTTGCCCAATATTGCCATTTAATCAACTACGAGGAGTTCCCGTTAAAAACAACGGTCACTATGAAATAAATTAAATACAAGTAGTAATTAAGTAATATTTTCCTCTATACTCTCATATATGTTACTATTTTAAATGATTTGATTCAGCTTCACTTGCAGCATTGTAAACAAATCTTGCAATCAAAATTTCAATTAGTTCTAATTGCTAGAACTTTGAAATATTGCATACATGTAGAATACGATAAACTATGTGACGTCATGCTAAATCCAGCATGGCGGACGCCCCAAGATGACGGATTACCTTTTGCTTGACAACTCCCTTGATATGGGTATCAAATGAAACGGTTTGACGAGTAGAACATGATATGTGGTTGGTACAAAATGTACAAAAGCTAAAGACTAAAAAGTAAAAAGTAGTTATTTAAAAAATAATTAAAAAAAGCTTTTATTTAAAAAAAATTATTAAGAAAAGGAAAATTGAAAATGCTCCAAAAACAAAAAAAAAATTAAATTCAAACATCTGGAAAATAAAAGCTTTGGGGCGGTCAATTGAACTAAGTAACTGTAATAGTGTTATAAGATCGCCCCAAGGCTATTAGTTTTCAGATGTATGACTTTAATTGTACTGCTATCAACATTATTGCACAGTATGAAACTGAGTCCTGTAAAAGACTACTGTAAATGGGAAAACGGTATGGTGCATGAACACCTACCCATGTTTTAAAAAATGGTATAGAACATTATTATAGTCTTTAAAGACAATTTTTAGTTTTTAACTATTTTATAAGTGTTTTATGAGAGCAATGTGGGCTTCGTTTATACAACAATTGTTTAGCAGCTACGGACAAATACGACATGCTCTCAGCATTAATATTGTGTTAAAAAGAATCCTAATAAAATTGTTTTACTAATGCTTAGCAAACTCTTAATGAATAGTTTTATCGATGTTTGCTATTTGGCCGAAACGTGCCGGAGGTCATTACTATAAATCTGTTATAAATCAATTTTGATCCGTGAGCTAAAACATCCTATAATAATTGCTGTATGTATGTTTATAAAACAGCGAAAAACATATTGTTATGAATTACACCCCCTTGGAACTGGAATTGATACGCCTATGCCTACTGATAGTGACTGGAAAGACTCTAGAAAGAGCCAAAGACTTTTCTAGAGTGTGGTGGAAGAAGATTCTGGTTCAATCTAGAGGTAATTTCAGAGTATATAAGGCGCGATTACCAGCGCGGAAGAAGAAGTTTATTAAAGAGCCGTTTATAAAAGTGAACAAGTTGGAGAGTGGAAAAAGTGAGGTTAAAGTAAACAAAGTGTATTTTCAAGTATTGTATAGTCAGTAAATTATCAAATAAAGTGTTAGTAGTGGTTTATCTCTTGTTGAAATTATTTAGAACCCACGGATTCATACAGGGTGTTTCCAAAAAAGTGAATAAACGCAACACTGGTGTCAGACGCGGAATTTTAACAAGAGGATTTTCCGGAAGTGTTGAGAAGACTGGGACAGTATTCTCGGAGTTTGTGCTAACACAGGGAGGACCTATTTACTGGACATTGTTCGAGGATTAATTTCGAACAGGAAAATAGTGTCAAGTGCGTTTTTAGACATTGTAGAACATTTTTGTTGGACATTAGTGGTTAAGTGACAAAGACTCTAGATAAGACTTTTTTGTGCCGTTTTGAGGTTTTTCTGGACAGTCCCATTACCGATAGTGACGTAAGTATTAAATTTATTTGATTTCAACGTAATTGTATGCCGGTAACGACCAGAAGCATGGCATCCGAACAACAAATGCAGGACTTTATGGCCTAAATGCAAAAGATGATGATGGATCAGGAAAGGAAGCGCCAGGAAGAGAAGGAGGAACGGGAAAAAAGACGCCAAGAACAAGAACAAAAACGTCAAGAAGAATTAAGAAACATTTTTGAGGATCAAGAGAGAAGACGTCGAGAGGAAAAACAAGAAGAGGAGAAACGCCGTAAAAAGGAAAATTACGACTTAAGGAAAGCTATAGAGACGCAACAGAATGCCTTGTTTACAGTCGCTGAAGAACTCAAAAACAAGTTCGAAGAAGAAGTCAAAGGAGAGATTGACCAGCTTAAACAACAGTTGAGGGATAGAGGGAGCAGCAACTGGTATCGTCAGGCCAGCGATTAAAAATTCCCTCCTTTGATGGTCAAAGTTCCTGGATGACTTACAAGGCACAGTTTGACGCAGCAGCGAGTGCAAACAACTGGAATGACGAAGAGAAGGCTAAGGCATTAATTGTGGCTTTAAGAAGCCAAGCGTTGGAGTTGCTCCAGACAATTCCGGCAGACCAACAACGGAATTTTAGAGTTTTAGAAACTGCCTTAGATCTACGATATGGAGATCAACACCTTGCTCAAGTATACCAGACCCAGCTGAAAGAGCACGTTCAGAAAGCTGGAGAGAGTCTGCAAGAATTTGAAGCTGCGGTGGAAAGACTGGCACACTTAGCATATCCTAATGCGCCAAGCGAATTTAAAGAGCAATTGGCAGTGGGGGCATTCCTAGACGGGATAAGGGACGAGGAGATCAGGCGAGTCCTCAGGCTATCCCGACATAAAAGTAGTAGTGAAGTCTTGGTGCATGCACTAGAGGTAGAAGCCGTCTATAGGGATATTCCAAAATCAAGAGTGCGGGCTATGACGCTTGAAGAATCGCAGCCAGAACAGAGAGACCAAAACCCTATCTTGAACGCGATTCTCAAAACGAATAAAATGATCAGTCAATTATTGGCTCAATCGAATCCTCCAAGAAGACAGGAAAACCAGCAAAGCAGAAAGTTCAAGATGAAGATAGTTCATTTGGATAGACTAGCGAAATACATCGATGATTCTGAGTTGCCTGATCGGGACGATCTAGGCTTAAGGAGGGGGCAGTGTTATGAATTACACCCCCTTGGAACTGGAGATGATACGCCTATGCCTACTGATAGTGACTGGAAAGACTCTAGAAAGAGCCAAGGACTTTTCTAGAATGTGGTGGAAGAAGATTCTGGTTCAATCTAGAAGTAATTTCAGAGTATATAAAGCAGGGTTACCAGCGCGGAAGAAGTTTATTAAAGAGCAGTTTATAAAAGTGAACAAGTTGGAAAGTGGAAAAAGTGAGGTTAAAGTAAACAAAGTGTATTTTCAAGTATTGTATAGTCAGTAGATTATCAAATAAAGTGTTAGTAGTGGTTTATCTCTTGTTGAAATTATTTAGAACCCACGGATTCATACAGGGTGTTTCCAAAAAAGTGAATAAACGCAACAATATTTTACAAAATGTTTTATAATTTAGCAGTAAGAACATTCTTAGCACTTATTTAATCACGCTTAGTTGTGAGGACTAAATTATCGTTCTGGCACTTTAAATAAAGCATAATAACTTTTGCAGAGCAGTAATGCAACAGTAATAAAAAAAATTGTACTATAATTTTAAATTTATAAAGTAACTTTGTTAGTTGGGCTGTCTGGGTCTTTTTTATTTTATTTTACGTCGAACGTAACGTACTATGCGTTGAATTGACAAAATGTTTTGTTAAGTAAACAAAAAATATTGATCCGCTGATTTAGTATTGTTTATTAATTGTTGTTACGCTCTAATATTTGTCGATGGACGATTGTTTTTAATTATATCATTTCTTTCTGTCATTGTTGCCATTATCTGAATGAAAAGGTGGCCGTTTGTAATGTTCTTTTGGCTATAGCGATGAGCGCAAAAACAGATGTTATAGGCCAATTTCATGTCTACACAAAACCATCAAATCATTTTCAACTTTTAAATCGTACAATTTCTATCTGCAAGTACTCTACAAAGACAAAATCGCACATTCTAAATACTTAAAACAGAAGCAACGGTTGCTAAAATGATTTCCTAATATTTAGTATTGAGTCTAACGAATCAAAAATATAATCTAACACATCTTTAAATGCAAGAGTCGTCCTCTGCCTTAACTAAAGCAGACCTTGATCCGATTCAACAACCTACAAAATTATCTTTTTTTTAAGTTGGATGACTGAAACACGTGGATATTTAAATCAGTTCATTAAAGTAGTGTGAAGTATTACAAAGGAAGCTTGTTTAGAGCAACCGTTCGTACGATTTTTCTATAATTAGCCCATGAATTTCTAGAAAATTTAAATAAAACCACAAAGAAATGTTTAATTCAAAGAAACTATTCATATTTTAAGACGAGTGATGGATGATGCAATTTTCAGGAATAACTCTTTTTACCTTAAGTCGAACCTGTGGTCCCAAAATACATACATTATGAAATAAAACAGTAAATTTGGGCAAAAGCCGAAGCAGTATAAGCTTGTGGTCATTTGAAATAATTTTTGATTTCATAATTAACTAATAAACAGTATAATGCCGTATTGTATAGAAAAAATAAGATTGATACTGTATATTAAAAGATACCATAGATATAAATTAAACACAAAAGACCGAAACAAAGAAGTAAAAACATACTAAGCTAGATTATTACTAACAGAGATACATTTTAAAAATTTTGAAAATGAACAAAAACGAACATCAATATTTGCTGGTAAATTATTAATAGCCGATATGACTTTTGCAACAGGACAATGACCATTGTAATTTGAATAAATATATCAAATCTGTATTTCTCATATTAAATCTAGGAACTCTAAAATTAAATAATTGCAAAGTTTCGGAAGAATCTTTTTTATTCTTGTATCATTTTAAGACGTCTTTCCTTCAGAAATGTAATATCCAGCAACTGAAGTCTTTCTTCATATGAATAATTGGTTTTATTAATATACAACTTAAATAAAATGAATTTTACTATTTTCCTTTGCACACTTTCGATTCTGTTAATGGTAGTATGGTTAGCAGATAATACAGCAATATTATGATATTCATCTAACATGAGTGAATTAAATATATTTCAAATACAAGTAAGTAATATATTTAAAATCCCTTCATTGGCGTTTAATAAAACCACACAGACGGTTTGCTCCTTTAAAACCTTCTCAATATACAAGTGATATCTTAACCCAGCATCGAAAGTAATGCCCAGATCACAAATATAAGTTTTTTTGTATTTACAGAAAAATCGAACAAAATATTACTTTTCGTCTTGGAGAATGTTATTATTATACATTTATTTATACTGATTTCAAGACAATTTTTTAAATTCCAATCACAAAAGCGTCAATATCTCACTGTAACCTTTCAGCATCACTTGTGGTATTAACAACTGCAAACAACTTCAAATCAGCAGCAAAAAGGAGAATTTTTGCAAAACCAAAATTGTATTGCACGTCATAAAAAGTGACAATAAAATCGGAGAAAGATGACCTTGCGGAACTTCGGAAGCCACATTGGTATTTCTTGATTTATTTTGCCCTATTTTTACACTTATATGCAAAATGTATTAGTCCCCAGAAACGTCTATGTTTATTTCCCGATTTTCGGGAATTAAAGGAAGTTGAGAAAACTGAAACCCCAATCCAAAGACCAACTTTTTGAAGAGGGAGTGGAAATTCAACATTAATATGGAGATTATCGGCTGCATATTTTAGGAACTGACGTACCTTGAATGAGAAAAAAATTAGCAAGTCGTCATTCATTAAATTAGTGACAAACCACAGGCAGTACGTAAGACATCTGGGGTGGTATGGCGGGGAAAAAAATTGATATGATTGCAACTTACATGGATGTATGTCCAAGTCCATTTTTACAACATTCGATATGTTCCATAAGAAACTTTTATGAGGCACACAGCTAGTTTCTCGAAACACATCATTACAATTCGTAACATGTACATAAAAATCATTTCGTAGTATCGCTAAGGAGATGTTGCTGAAAATCGTTCAAACATATACGCTAACTGTATTCCCAAATTCCATTAATTAGCACACCATTTCGAAAATAGACTTCGATTATGTGCGTTTTGTATCCTGTGATGAAGATCGTAATTAAAATGGTTCACGAACTGCCCAGAAAACCCAGAAAACAAAAAACTACAACAGAACTGTTTGCCATATTTTGAAAACACAGCCACACAAAAAAACGTTCTGGTCTGGGGGTCAGACGATGTTTACTATATGTCTTTGGGGTCGCTAAAACCGAGTCCAAAGTCCATTTAACTCCATAATGTCAGACTTTTGACATAATCTCAAAAAACTCTATATTCCAAGCCCAATTAGCGCGTTATACCTAATATATTGAACCCATGTTCCCACAACCCCCTTAATCCCATAACACCATAACCCCTTAACCTCAAATTCTAATAACCACATAACTTTCATACCAATCTATCATGACCCAGTATTTCTACAAACGCAAGCTACGCAGCCCCACAAGAAAAAAGTGTTTGATTCGGCTTACTGGCACTGGTGTTCTTATGTATTTTTCGACGCTGAATCCGTACCCGAGGTGAAAAAAATTCGTATATCCCTTAAATTTTCGTGCAGAGGGAAAAACATCCCTTCAATAAGGTAAAAATGAGTTGGGGGTTAAATAGAGGAAAATAAGTAAATAAGGAAAGAAGTATGGATGGAGATTTTTATCTACCGTACTCTTCTTTTTAATGCTAACGGCTTCAGCGAGAGGATAACAATTCTCTCGAAGAGGTTGCTACACTCTCTGCAACCCTTTATATCCTTCTGGATATAGAACCGCGTCAAGCTTGTAATTTACCCTTGAGAATGCAAAGGAAATGTGGTAGAGGGTGAATGCCGCTCCCGAATCAAACCTCCAGAAGGGTTATAAACTACCCTCTGCTAGATGAGGAATATGGACCCCAAAAACATATAGTAGGTCTGGTCTTACCCCCAGGCCAGAACTTTTTTTCGTGTGGCTGTGCAATCAAACCATGATTCACATAATTAAAGCTAAAATAGCAGTTTTAGGGTTCAGAGTTTCGCAGATAGCAAAAAAGTTATTTTTGGATACAATTAAGTATAAATAATGTGCATTTTCTGCTATATTTACAATTTTATTAAACCAAAAATTCGGAAAGCCTTTGATCATGAGTATATTTATATTCAGCACATGATCGTTTAAATTTTGGCCCTTGTGGTACCAAGTACGTGCAAGCATAATAAGGCTAAGAACCTACTAGAAAACGTGTAACTTGGACGTAAGAAGATAAATGGAAAGATAGGTTGATAAAATATTAATGTCACCCAGTAAACTACCTACATAAACAAATAGATCTGTAACAATGACGTCATTTGTCGGCTCGATCGCATGTTAAATTTGCAAATTTACACAAATAAATTATCATTGGTTCACTACACCTGTAGATACTGACATGAAACAGATCTGTTTCTCATGCAAATTCGATTTCTGAACTTCCTTTACGCAATTCTGGAATGTTTACGATTAAATTTGCAACGGCCGATGCCTAGAAAAAACCTTGATGGTTCAAGTACAAATTTTGAACAAAACAACTAGTCAATGAACTACTCAAGGGAAATTGAGTGTGGATCTACGTACAACCCTCTGTTTGTGGTTATGTTTTCGTTAGGCAAACGTCACTATTTTCCTGGTCTCGGCCAAAGCTGACACACATTTTCGTAATAAGAAAAATCATTCCAATAGAAAGGAGTCGTAGTTTGTTCCCATAAACCTTTAGTGCGTTTAACATAAAGGAACCTAAATTAATTTGGAATGGCGGACTTCCAATCTAGATGATTTCCCACGAAATCCTCTCATCTTCCCACCATCTACTCACATTTTCACTAAGTAAATTTTATTAAGTTTCTTCTAGATTTATGTTGTCCAAAGCAATATAACTCGTGTAAATGTAAAGGTATATTATCAAAAATTAGATCCTTCCCTCTAAAGAGAACAGGAATTAACTAGATAATAAATTGTTTAATGTATACTTTGTATATTATCACAAGCAAATAAGTTTTCAAAAAAAAATTTGTAATAAAATTCTAATAGACTGGACATATTTCTAAAAAGCGAGGTTTGTCTCAGCTACATCTTAACCTCCTTGGTTATAAAATGAGGTTAGCACGATTGAACCAAAATTGAGATTTAGAGACCATATTTACTTTTTTTCCTTCTTCAATTCTTTGGAACTTCCTGCCACATGTATTCTTTCTTTTTAAGCGGTGCTCGGGGAGTCTACAAAATATCATAATTAACCAGTATGTTACTGGTAAATAACATCTACGCCTGTGACTTTTACGTCAAAGGATCAGTTAAAGGTTGCTTTTTAAAAATAAATAACACAAATAAGTATAGAAACTTGAAATCAAATATTTCGCCGACGTTTCGGAAATCTAATCTGTTTCCTTTTTTAAGGCCTTTTTTGAAAAATCTTTTTTGCTGTGTATGATAAATACACAGCTCTAAGAATGTTTGTTATATTCAATATCCATAGATACTTACTACTTACATAGAACTATTGATATAGTTAATAGTTTTTTTTAGTTTTACTTCCACATCCACGTAGTGGATTGGAAGTATAGTAATCGCAAAAAAATTTTCAAAAATTTTTATTCGTGAAATAGGTTTAGAATGTCATGAAACGTCGAGATTTTAAATTTGAGCGAAAAAAAAATTTTCTGTCTGTCTGTCTGTCGGTCTGTCTGTCTGTAACTTTTCTTGTCCGCACGCTTTCTCCGGAACGGTTTAAGATATTGACCTGAAATTTTGTACACGTATATATTATAACGAGATCTGGAACTGGATTGTTTTTTGAGGAAATCCGGTGAAGGGTTGGGGGTTAAATAGGGGTAAATAGGGGGAAATAAGTAAAGCAAGCTTGTAAGAGTACAGAAACTTGAAATTCGGTGTATGTACTAGAACTTAAGGCCTCAGATTTTTTTATAATATTTTTCAACCCCCCACCACCCCTACCCCATTAAAGGGGTTGATAAAATAAAGTTGAGATATTCATTTGAAATTTCGTACATGTATGTATTATAACGATGTCTAGAATTAGATTATATTTTGGGATGATTCCGTTGAAGGGTTGGGGGTTAATTTGGGGTAAATAGAGGAATATAACTAAAACAAGTTGGTAAGAGTACAGAAACTTGAAATTCGGTGTATGTACTAGAAGCCAAAGCGTCAGATTTTTTAATAATATTTTTCAACCCCCACCACCCCTACTCCAATTTGAAAAGGGTTGATAAAATAAAATTGAGATATTCATTTGAAATTTTCTACACGTATGTATTATAACGACATCTGGAACTAGATTATATTTTGAGATAATTCCGTTGAAGGGTTGGGGGTTAAATAGGGGTAAATAGGGGAAAATAAATAAAGCAAGCTGGTAAGACTACAGAAACTTGAAATTCGGTGTATGTACTAGAAGCCAAGGTCTCAGATTATTTATAATATTTTTCAACCCCCCACCTACTTCATTATTAAAAGGGTTGATAAAATAAAATCGAAATATTCATTTGAAATTTGGTACACGTACGAATTATAACGACATCTGGAACTAGATTATACTTTGAGATGATTCCGTTGAAGGGTTGGGGGTTATTTAGGGGTCAATAGGGGGAAATAAGTAAAGCAAGCTGGTATGAGTACAGAAACTTGAAATTCGGTGTATGTACAAGAAGTTAAGGCCTCAGATTTTTTTATAATATTTTTCAACCCACCCACCACCCCTACCCCATTAATGGGGTTGACAAAATAAAGTTGAGATATTCATTTGAAATTTCATACACGTATGTATTATAACGACATCTGGAATTAGTTTATATTTTGAGATGATTCCGTTGAAGGGTTGGGGGTTAATTTGGGGTAAATAGAGGAATAAGTAAAACGTTGGTAAGACTACAGAAACTTGAAATTCGGTGTATGTACTAGAAGCCACAGTGTCAGATTTTCTTATAATATTTTTCAACCCAACCACCACCCCTACTCCAATATGAAAAGGGTTGATAAAATAAAATTGAGATATTCATTTGAAATTTGGTACACGTATGTATTATAATGACGTCTGAAACTAGATCATAATTTGAGATGATGCCGTTGAAGGGTTGGGGGTTGAATAGGGGCAAATAGGGGAAAATAAGTAAAGCAAGCTGGTAAGACTACAGAAATTTGGGATTCAGTGTATATACTAGAAACCAAGGCCTCAGATTTCTTTCTAATATTTTTCAAACTCTACCACCTCCGCTTCATTATTAATGGGATTGATAACATCAAATTGAGATATTCACTTAAAAGTTAGTACACGTATGTATTGTAGTGACATCTGATTGAGATGACTCCATTGAGGTGGTAGGTTGTAAATAGTGGAAAATAAGTACGGTAAACTAGAAACTTCATTTTTAACGTATATGGTAGAAACCAATTCCTCAAACTTTTCTATGACATCTACCCCAAATATTATTAAAATTCTATGACCAATAATTTCCACATACTAGAGTGCAAATATAGTCAAGATGTTTCCTTTAAAGTGACTTGGACGAATAATCTGGATGTGGAAGTAGTGATTCCTTATTCAGCGGTTTTTATACAATGTTAAGTTTGTGAAGTTCTTCTTTTAACATTGGCAACCAAGTTTCAACTCAAATCAGTCGATGCACGTTAAGAGGTGTGTTGTAAAATGTTTGTACGATAGGGCCAATATCATTTCTTCTAATAGTAAAATAAACGCCGGTTATTTGCCAGTTTAAAAGCAACTTTTGTTCGACTAAGATGTATAGTTAATCTTCAGAAGAAGATAGTGTATTAATAGAAAATATTTTTCTAAGAATGCAACGAAGGAAGCAAGATATACATCCTGTAAATCGAGACCCAAAAGTTTATGGCGAATATCACCATTTATTTCTTTCTTTAAAACAACACGAACAATATTTTTTTCAATATATGGGAACGACCTTTGAAACATTCACCTACATCTTGGAAAAAATAAAATGCGGCTAACAGAAACGTGATAATTGGCACAAGCACCTACAACAAGTGACCAAGAACTAAAAATTCATTCCAGTAAATCCTCGGCGCCGATCGGCGCTTGCAACAAGTTCCTATCGGCTTTGTCTATGTGCGGGAGCATTTAAAAGCGTACTTAATTATTGGCGCTTATAGGCGCTGACTACCAGTAAGCAGGCAGCCTGCTTTCTTTGTGTGTGTACCCTTATGTATGCGGATTACCCGAAAAATTGCGCCGCATCGGTGACAGATTTGATATTAGGAAGGTATTTCAAACAAACAACACTTTAAGATCTATTCTGACAAAGCTGAAACTGAAGAACCACGAGCAAAATTCAAAAAACTGCATTTATGGTATTCCGTGTGAGTGCAACAAACAATACGTGGGTGAGTCATCCAGACCATTTAGTGTAAGATTGGGCCAACATCAAAATTATATCAGAAAAAAGGAAATTCAGAGGTTCAAGATCTGCGAACACGCTTGGGAGAACGGACATAGAATAAACTGGGACTCGGCAAAAATTTTAACAAAAGAGGCAGATAGCAAAAAAAAAAATTAAAGAATCCGCGATAAAATTATTGAATGAGGATAGATGCGTGTCGAATTGTTCCATAGATGTCTGTACAACTTGGTTGCCAATGTTAAAAGAAGAACTTCACAAACCTAACATTGTATAAAAACTAAAAAAAACTGTTAACTATATCAACACTTCTATGCAAATAGTAAGTATATATGGATATTGAATATAACAAACATTATTAGAGCTGTGTATTTATCATACACAGCAAAAAAGATTTTTCAAAAAAAGCCTTGAAAAAGGAAACAGATTAGATTTCCGAAACGTCGGCGAAATATTTAATTTCAAGTTTTTATACTTATTTGTGTTATTTATTTAAAAAAAGCAACCTTTAACTGATCCTTTGACGTAAAATTCACAGGCGTAGAGGTTATTTACCAGTAACATACTGGTTAATTGTGATATTTTGTAGATTCCCCGAGCACCGCTTAAAAAGAAAGAATACATGTGGCAGGAAGTCTCAAAGAATCGAAGAGAAAAAAAAATTACGTTTTTAAATCCTAGATACCAAAAAATGGTTTTAAAAAATCAATGTATATAAGTATGTGTGTATGTTTAAAATGTTAGTGCTACACATGGACGCGGTAGCGCCTCAATTAGTAAATAAGCGGAAAGAATAATATGGTACCAAAATTATCTTTTCCGCTATGAGCTGAAAAGGTTTTGGTTCAGACCGGATGAGGTCTAGTGTCCCTTTGGCACAAAGAATCTCTTTGGTTCCATAAACATTTTTAACTGTTTTCCTTACCCTTTAAGAATGCAATAATCCAGAGCCATATTGAACACATCGTTCTCAATTGAAAGAAATATTTAAGTACCGTTATTTACTAAAAAGGTTCTTATACCATCGTGAGCAAAGATGTATTCACGCAGATACTTTAAAAACTAGATTAACCCTTAACACATTGTACTAACGAGGGCTAACATATTTTGGTTCATCACTTGGCGCCACCGAACCGTGAGGTATATGTCCAAAACTCGTTTTAAATGTTATATATGTACAATTTATTTTATTTGTGTATACAATTGCTAGAGATTTTAATTTTTCCAGTTCTGTTGTACTGTTTTAAAAGAAGAATAACATAGTGCCTCAATGCTGTTCAGTGCCACTTTGCTCCACAACAAAAGGGGGCCACACATTACCCGGCGACAAAACACTGTTAAAGAAAATGTTGGCAGCAATACGTTCATAACATTTAAAACGAATTTTGACAGATACCTCGTGTCTCAGTAGCATGCTCTGGTGGTCAAACGAAAGCCTGTTAGCCCTCATTGTCAAAATATCTGAAATTGTCAACCTTAAAGTTCTGACACTGACATCAACCACACTACTAGAACACTCTAGCCAAATTCTTTTCAGCTGTCCAGCTTTACCGGTGCAGTTATTTAGGGCAGGTGGAATATGCAAAATACGTCATCTGGACGTCACAAAAGATTGTTTATTTTCCAGCGGTTGACTGAGTTACTTTGTTCGTGTAAGTACACAGAGAAAAGATGAGTCTGATAAAAAAATCAAGGTAGCCAGCCAATTTTCATTTGATGGCTTAACTCCATGTACTTATATCAGGCGGACAAATAGCCCGATATGTTTATCAAGTATAATATTGTTCAAAAACAAAGTGATTAGTAACAACAATGAGGAACTTTATCTATTTAAATATATGTTGTATTTTTAGTAGTGATTATTGTGATGGCAATAAATTAAACTATAGAGTGGTTACTGCAAAGCGCTGTTAAATCATACTATAGTAAAAACAAGTAATCCAGGCTGGATTACTACTTTCTATTAATCCATCCTGATCACCATGTTAATGTTTTCCATTTTCTTGTCTTATAAATGTTTATAACAATAAACTCTAACCAAAGATTGGAGAATTAACAAGGTAAGATAGTCAGACAAAGAAGAGGAAATAAACGAAGATCGTTGTTAACTACAAATTAAAGGGACACGACATCCAGCGAAAACGGTTTCGGGATTAGTCGGGTACGCATTAAATGATTTCACCAAGATTACTGAAAGGCAGATTGTCTCGTAAGAATCGGAAAATGCTTTATCACGTGTAGCCCTCAATGGCAGCCGGGTGTGACTGTTTTTCTTCATTTTATTAAATAAATATTAAAGGAAAAAAGGACAAAATTATTCTGTGAATGAATAATTCTAATATATATAATTCTATATTAAACAGATACCAGAAAAAATGCGTATTTTCCAAGATATAACGGTTCGAATTTTTCCAAAAAGGGGGAAGGGGAATAAGAGATGACAAGAAAAATTCTGGTGAATGTATTATAAAAATAAAAGACTTTTTTCCTTTATAACTTTTTCCTAAAGTGCTCTCTGCCAAAGTTTTTCCGGAAAAACACGAAAAAAAACCCTTATCGGAAAAAGTTTTCAGGGGTAATCAATTTTTTAGTGAAAAATAGAGTTTTTTTTTTAAATTTGGAATAAATATTCAAAAAACTGCTGAAATAAGACAAGTTAGGGTAGTCTTTCAGCAAACTTTAAGGTTGCCCTTTATGGACTTCGTGCCGTAATTAGGTTTCATACCTTCAGTTTATACAGGGTGTCCTCTGATAACGTGCAAAAAATGTAACCACCAACTCCTTATCGAAAATGAATGTAGGTTCTTCATATATATTTCAAAATAAGCCTTTCTGGTGCAGCTACACCCCCTTCAGCGGGTGTGCAAAAAAACGGTTGAAAATTTCTATCTGAAAATAATGTAATAGGAAAAAGACCAAATTTCGCACATCTCGGTTACCAATGAAAAGGCATCTAACGAAATAATTTCATCTATCTAGCGTGTATACAAGGGGGTAATATTAACTATCCTTCTTATAATTTTGTAAATATCTTTCTGTTTGCTATTTTTTCTTTCAATTAAAAAAATCGGTAAAGGTATTTACACAGAACTGTAACTGTAACCCTCGTTATTTGTGCATGGCGGTCACTCTAAAAAATTAATAATTACGAAATGACATTGAGAATAATAATCGGAATATAATTATTGCTATTATTACAAAGAAAACTTGATAAGTTTTGGTAAAAAAAAATATACAGATTGCTCATCCAACAGTCAAAGTTCAATACTAAATAGCAGGTGCCACATACAGCAGGCTTGCGCAAATACCTTTACAAATGTCCACCATGACTGAATTATTTCTTGGATGACCACCCTGTACATTCTTCAATAAAAGTATAATAGGTGCATATGCCAGATATTATTGCCATCTGTCACATTTTCAATCCAACATTCACGTAATGGAGTGGAAGTATAGTGGTGGTTAAAAAATTTCATTTTTTTTAATGTTTCAAAAATGTTGATAAAAAAATTTCAAAATTTTTTCTTCTGAAATAGGTTTAAAATGTCACACGTAGAAATTTTAAATTTGAGCAAAAAGGTAAGTTTCCTTCTATTCTATAGCAGTGGTAAAAAAGTTTAAAATTTAAAAATCATATATTTTTTTAAAATAGGTTTAGAATGCTATGAAACGTGAAAATTTTAAATTTGAGCAAATAAAAAAAAATCGATCTATTTTAGTGGTAAAAACTTTTTGAAAAATGTTGGTGAAAAAAATTTTTAATTTTTTTTTTCTGAAATAGGTTTAGAATGTGATGAAATGTGAAACTTATAAATTTGAGCAAAAAAAAGTTTCCATCTATTCTAGTGTTAAATTTTTTTCCAAACTGGTAAAATGTTGCAAACATTTTTTTTCCGAAATTGGTTTGGAATGTCATGAAACGTGGAAATTTTAAATTTGAGCAAAACATTTTTTTTCGTCTATTCTGTAATAGTGATAAATAGATTAAAAATATTTTCACTTTTTTTTTTAATTTTCAAAAATATTTTTAAATTTATTTGAATAGTTTTAGAATGTCAGAGGTCTACCATGAATTATTTCTTGGGATGACCACCCTGTTTATTTTCCAATAAAAGTATAATAGCATATGTCAAATATTATTGCCATTAGACACATTGTCAGTTCCACATTCACGCAGTGAAGTGGAAGTATAGTGGTGGTTAAAAATTTCATTTTTTTTTTAATTTTTCAAAACTGTTGGTTAAAAATTTTCAGTCTTTTTTCTTCTGTAATAGGATCAGAATGTCATGAAACATGGAAATTTTAAATTTGAGCAACGAAAAAATTTTTTACATCTGTTTTACTTAGTGGTAGAAAATTTTTTAAAAATGTGAAAAAAATGTTCAATTTTTTTTTTCTGAAATAGGTTTAGAATGTCATGAAACGTGAAAATTTTAAATTTCAGCAAAAACAATTTTCTCCGTCTATTCTAATGGTTTTTTTTTTCAAAATGGTAAAAAAAATGATGCAATTTTTTTTCCGAAATAGGTTTGGAATGTCATGAAACGTGGAAATTTTAAATTTAAGCAAAACAAAATTTTTCATCTATTCTATAGTAAGTAGTGAAATAGATTTTTTCATTTTTTTTTAAAATTTGTTTGAATATGTTTGGAATGCTATGGAAACGTTGAAATTTTAAATTTGAACAAAGAAAAAAAATTATTTTTTTGAAATTTTTCCAAAATGTTGGTTAAACAATTTTCAAAATTTTTTTTCTTGAAATAAATTTAGAATGCCATGAAACGTGAAAATTTTAAATTTGAAGAAAGAAAAAAATTTTCTTCATATATTTTAGTGATAAAAATTTTTTCAAAAATGTTGGTGAAATAAATTTTCAAATATTTTTTTCTGAAATAGGTTCAGCGCGTCATGAAACGTGGAAATTTTAAATTTGAGCAAAAAACAATTTTTTTCACTATTTATTCCGCTTAGACGGTCCACCCTGTATATTTTTCAGTGACAGTAGGGTTAACTACCTACCAAATTTGACTGCACTCCGTCAAGTAGTTTTTTAGTTAATGCACCAACAGACAGACAGACAGACAGACTTCTGAAACGTCAAATCAAAAGCGACGAGCACTATTATATTAGTCACAACACTAAGTAGGCTGGTGTAAAATCATAATTTGGCCATATTATACACCGGTATGAACATTGAGTGCTTATAAATTAAAAAGTTTTTTGAACACCCATTTAAGTGAGGTTTACAGGAAAGGCTTATTTTGAAAAATTTTATATGAAGAACCTACCTTCAATTTTAATAAGGAATTGGTAGTTAAAATTTTTGCATGTTATTACGGGAAAACCTTGTACATTATATAAGTTATGGCAAAACTGCATGTAATTCAGCTAGGCATTTCTTGGAGTTCTGTATTGGTTACCTATTTACCATAATTTACTATGTACTGCCAAAAAGTGTTTCCAGAAATTCCCTGTACCATTCTAATTCTATAGTAAATATGCGACTATCTTTTCCTGTGCTAGGCATCTTCAGTTGGAACCTTATTGTACCACTTAACAAATTCTGCTTGTCATTTGGCAAGTCCTATCTACATAACGCTTTAAAATATTCTGATCCTCGCTTTTTGCCACATCATTCGGGTCTTTGGAACACTAGGTTTATCAAACATGTAGGTGATAAATTAAATATGTAAATCTAATAAATAAAACAAAAAGGTAAATGGCACATGTATGAAGGACACGTATGAGTGCCACGTTGCTCCATTCCCAGGGCCACGATTTACTGATTTCACGTTGCCAGGAGGCATGAATGGATATTGACTGCTGTCCTCATACATCGGATGTAACCTTGATGGAACTGGTAGGGAGTTTTTTAACGCATCGTAGACTAAAAAATTGTTTGAAAAAATTGAACTCTATTAAAATTCTTTTGATTTTATAGTTGGTTCATTTTTACACCGACCTCAAAATCGACGTTAGGCAATAAGGTTCAATTAACCAATCGACGGTAAAATTTCATTAGTATTAGTATTATAATTTTTAGTGAAAAATTTTGTTTCGCCCTTCTTAGTAGCTCAATTTCAGGTAAATTTACAAAATTTATGCAATCATGGCAGCCCCATTGGATTCATCATTTATAATCTTTGACTTTTGATTGATTGATTGATTGATTTGCCAGCGTAAGGTGGGCATTGCTGCCGATTCCGGTGCAGGGAGATTTGTTCCACCACGCAGCCCGATCGCCCACCGATCATCCCACCGTGTGCCGGAACAAACCCCCGGTGCTTTTATATACCGCCGGACCAGCTGCATACGCTGGATTGGACATTGGACATACTTGTTGTCAGCAGCGAGACGGGCATGACGTAGGAGTATAGGATGGAGCGTGTAGGTGTTTGTGAGATGTTTTTTCTTGTTTTCCTTCTTTGTTCATCGGATGGAAAGTGTAGGCGTTTGCGAGATGGTTCTTTTAGGTTTTCGTGCTTCTTTTTACTTTCAGGTTTTTGTGATATGCTTCTTCTTAGTTTCTGTCTGTGTTCATCTTCTCTCCTAATCTGAGTTTTCTGTTTCTTCTGTTTCTGAGTCTGGCAGTGTGTATATCCTTGATATTTCTTTATTGTATTCCATTTTTTGTTGTGGGAAACTGTTCCCTGTGTGTATAATCCTTTCCTAGCTTATTCATAATCCTCACGATTGTTGTAATCCATGTGTAGCATGGCCTCCCTATTTTCAGTTTGTTGCAGTTCATTCGCAGCGCTTTCTTCAGTAGGTGTGTCGTGTCCCGTCTTTGGACGTGTCCCAGTATTTCATTGCGTATGATTTTATTCTTTTGATTATTGTTCTTCCTTCTAGTAATGTTGACGTTTTCTGTCGTTTTTGTGGTTTACCTGTTTTTGCTAGCAGTTGGATAATGTCCCGTTCAGCTCTTCTCAGGCTTCTTCTGTTGGCCTTTGTCGTTGCTGCGTTTTTGACTCCATATATCATCGTAGGCATTATGATGGTCGTGTATACCTTTTTGGTTAGGCACCATGGTGGTTTGTTGTCCTCAATGAAGGGTAGATTTATAATCTTTGACTTTTGATATCATATTCTGTTGTGAATAATAAGTTGTGAACTCTGCGCGCGTCACTGTGTACTTGGTGACTTTTGGTAGTCAGTCTATTGTTTATATATTATTCCGAAAATACCCACTTATTTACATCCAACCTGCACCTCCGCCATAACCTCGAATACTCTCTAATAGAAAGTACTTTTATCCTATTTTTTCTCACCTTATACTAGACTTGATGAATGAAATATGGGATTAACGTTGAGTCGTACTCTACAATTTGCAAAATATTTAGTAGAAATTGCTTAGACTATTCTAGATTAGAGACACACCAACAACAGTACAAAATATGAAGGAAAGAATAATAACTACCTTTAGATCCATCACACTGGCAGCTTTAGGAAAAGTGGGAATCTCATTTCAAAAGCGCATAGAGATGTGTGTTAATCAATATGGGCAACATGTGGAACGTTTATTATAATTTTTTCTACTGAGTTGCTTGAAGAAACCTCGTTTTTTAAGTTTACTTTTGATTGCTGTAATTATTGCTCAATAAAAAATATTAGGCAATCTCTTGCTAGATGCTGTCGACTAAAATGATTCAATATTCTCAGTATTGTAATTGCATTCAAATTGTCTCTAATATTTTTTTTTTACCAAACTTTAACTGCATTAAAAGATTATTCCGCACTTTCTAACGATTTATCTTCTCTTTAGAATTTTTAATTTCATTTTATGTTACAAAATCCAACCATCCCACACATCGGAGAACGAAATTATTTTTATAACGCCCTTACCAATGCTTTGCCTTTTAACATGTAGAGTTCAGGTAGGTATAAAAAACACATAAAAGAGGCAAGTGCAGGTTCTAGAACGAGTCAACCTGTCACATACATTTAGATGAAAATAAATGCATTTTAAAAATAGTCGTTGAGTAAGAAACGTCATGAGTAAGACAGTAATGGTGATAGATAAGATACCGGTTAGTGATTATAATTAACAAAGTAAGTGGTATATGCACTTGTGTATATAAGACAACAAAACAATTCAAAAATAAAACGTAACTATTATAATCATTAACCTTTCAGTGGTCGCGCACGGTCTAGGAGACCGGCTCAACGGTTAATTTGTGATATTTCAAATAATCGGATAAACCTATCCGTTTCCGTTGGTGTACCTTTCAGAAAGTTTCTCGTCTATACATTGCTGTAGTTATTATTATGCCATGTGTCCATATAACTGCTATAATCGCACACACGGTGTCTTAGACCGGGTGCGACCACTAATGAGATAAAATTTCTGTCATTTGTTTTGAGTTCTTCATTGAAAAATATATATTTCGGTAAGTATTTACCTTCTATTTCCCTAACTTTATATAAATGTTGACTTTAACAAAGACCAAGGAAGGATATTGAGGCTGTTCGAAGAAGTACCCAGTGGAGAAGAATGATGACGAAGAAGAAACGGGGAGGAAGACAACATTTATGAAAGATCAGAAGATAGCGATACAGAACAAGAATTTGATGAAAATGAAGGTGGGGAAATGAATGGAAGTGCACCATATTTTATGGGAAGAGATAAAAAAACGAAATGGAGCAAACATTGCCCACCCAAAAATGTAAGAACAAGGAAAGAAAATTATAAATATTTTCAAGATTTTTATAACCTGCATGCTTTTTTTTGGAAGGAACCCAAAGACTTTTATATACAAAAATAGATTCCCTTATGTTTATAGAAAACGATTTTACTTTAACAAAGGTTTTATGAGAATTTTTATTTCTGTTATTCAAGTATATATAGGGTGAGCCAGTATTATGTTAATTTTTTTTGTGCGTTGAAAAATTAAGGTTTACTTAAATAAATATTTCGAAAATACTTAACATTTATTAATTACATATATATATCTTCGAGGCCCGTTCAAAATTATTTCTGAATTTTTACTTTTAAACGTATTTTTTTAAGCCGGTGTCTGAGACCGTGTGCGACCACTAAAGTAAAAAAAATTCGCGCGACCACTGAAAGGTTAATGTTTTGTATGACAGCTAGAATATCTAGCTCTAATGAACTGCTCAAATCTTAACAATAAAAACTGTTAACTACACTATACAAATAGCAAAATAAAACTAAAACTCCATAGCAAATTGCAAAGAGTAGGTAAGGAGATAAGAAAATAAAATAAATATCAATGTTAAATATATGGATGAATTGTTATGTAACAAAATACAGGGTGTAATTTGTTTCATGTCATTTAAAAAAACTGGTAATAGGGACAGACTAGACAAACAAAGAACCTATATGACTTTTTTCTCTAGGGGCACTTTGAGAAAAACTGACCTAGGTTTAAAATTTGAATGTTAAGGTAGGAAACATTTGGGAACCTCTGTTTTTCAGGGTCAATGGATCTTACAGTTCCGAATATTAGAAATAATAATAAACTGTAATATCCGACTTGTGTTCCCGCCGGAAGAAGTGCGGCACTTTGATGGGATTACTTATACCGAACTTTTTATACCACTAATTATGAAAATGTAAATAATTCCTTCTCTTTCGGCACAACACCAGCATAGCATGGCCTCGAGGGTTTAAATAGGATTTGTTAACATGTGTTTTTTTAATTTGGAACAAAGTTATTGTAACTTTTATTGTCGTTTATAAGAATTCATAAAATTTAAAAGTGGTTTATTAACATTTGTAACATTGTGTTAATAGCTTAAAAAAATAGTAATTATTTTATGAAATTGGAAAACGAGCAGTTAGACGTCCGAGATGCGATAACAGAAAATAGTTGGGTATTTTAAGTTAGGAAAAAATCTGATTTTTTTTAACGAATTGAGCTCATAATTTTTCCCAATCAGGTATCGAAAACCAAAAATCGAGTCTTTAGTCTCTATGAAAATCAATGTAAACAATAATAAACAGATCAAAACAAGACAGCGAGTACTAATAATAATAATAATAATAATAATAATCATAGCTTTAATGCCCAATAAGTAACACCCAATAACTGAAGAATTCTTTTGAATTTTTCACAAAAATTTTTCGAAATAACCTCCATCTCCACGTATACACATTTCGGCAACGAACTAACTACATACGCACTCCGTTCAACACATTTGATAAATTAGGTTTTATGGTTTCTATGCACATTAAAATACGTTGTTGCAATTGTTCTAAAGTGTCAATTGGATCGCGGTAAACCAGAGACTTAAAATGCCCCAAAAATAAAAGTTCATCGGATTTAAGTCAGGTGATCTAGCAGGCCATGGTACTGGCCTGCCATGTTCAATCCATCATGGAGGAAACTTTTTGTTCAAAAAACTTCGAACAGCCAGATTAAAATGGACTGGCGCGCCATCATGCAAATACCACATTCTTCTGCGCGTAGCCAAGGGTACATCTTCCACCAAATTTGGCAATGTTTGTTTGAAAAAAATTTAAGTATACATCACCATTTAATCTAGCGGGTGATTGCATAGGTTCAATTATTTCATTACCACAAATTCCTTCCACAAACTAACGCTGAACCGTCGTTGAAAATGCGCCCCTCTCACACGTGGATTTTCGTCTGCTCAATAGTGCATATTTTTAAAATTAAACATTCTGTTTCTGGTAAAACACGACTCGTCGGAGAAACACAGAACGTTTAAAAAATCCTCATTTGTCGCGTGTTTTCTTAAAATCCACCTACAAAATTGCATTTGCTCTGCAAAATCTTGAGGTTCAGTGCTTTGACACGTTGATAGTGATAGAAATGTAAGTTCATATCTCTCAATGTCCTCCATACCACAAAATGGGATACTCCCACACGGTTCACGATATCGCGGGTGTTTAAAATTGGATCCTCTTCTACTAGTTCCAAAATGTGAACCTCTACGTCAATTACCCTTTCTTCGCGTTGTGGACCTCGTTCTCCTCCATGTCCATCGACACGACCTGTTTATCGAAGACGCTGGTCAATACTAACAAATGTACGAGCACAGGGATGACGTCGATCAGGAAACCTTAAACGATGAAGCTCTTCCGCACCAGCTACATTTCCACTACTTTCTCCATACGCCAAGTGCATATCCGCGAGCTCTGGATAAGTGTAAGCTCCCATAATGTCCGAAATCTGCGTTTTAAACACCACACTAAACTGTGAATTAACGTTATAAATAAAGAAAACAAAAAGGAAAACTTGGTCCAAAATCCAAAAAGTAACACAAAAAGCACGAACGAGAAGTAGTGTCTTACGTAACCAAGTACTAACGACTTGAACGATAAGTCAATAAAATAAATCTTAATATAAGTGGCACAAAATTCAAAAAGAACAAAAGCAACAGACAAAACCAAGTAACAGGTAGTTCGCGTCGTGTGTACGTTGTTTACCAAGTAAGGACACAAATTGAAATTATTACTTGAGAATATTACAAGGGAGAGTATAGTATGCGTAATAAGATAATTTGGCCGCGAAGAAGCATGGCGGTGTCGTCTGTCGGTCGCTTTAAACTGCTTTGTTGGCATGCTTTTCGATGGCCCCCGTCGCGGCCTAATTTCTATTAGGCTCACCATACTTATTTGCATGAATGTCGGAATATCTGTGCGACAAGACGCGAGGCAATAAAGCCTACCCCAATATGCCTGCAGTTCTCAAACTATGTTATTAAGTATTTTGGAAATTTTTGTTTATTTTATTTCTCCATGTTACATAAGTTTTTTTTGTTTGTTTTGTCGTTCCCTACCACCAGTTTTTTAAATGAGATGAAACTAATTACACCCTGTAGATGTTCCAAATGCTATTGGATGTTATTTCTCTACTTGCACTTTAGAAATAATGAGTCGACAACGTCTATGCTTCTGCTCAAATTTGGGCCAGCTCACTTTTTATAAAGCTTGTTGCAGAAGAAGAAATAATTATAATAAGTAACATGAAAGAATGTGTTAGTGTTGACGAAGCACCTGCAAGACTCATAAAATTCTGTAAATACGCGTTAGCCAGTACTATCACATCTTGTGTTAATATTTCATAAGAGTTAAGGCAGTTTCCAAATGCTCTAAAATTAGGATATATTGTTGCGCTGCACAAAAAGGGAATTCGCAATTATTAGATATATAAACCGAAAATAGTTGTATTTCAAAGATGGCTGAAAAATCAGTATCCACAAGGTTAAACAGTTATCTAGAAAGAAATCAGCTGTTCGTTGCAGGTCTTCTGCTTCTGAATTTAGCAGTGTGCACCTCGTTCTGCCCACTTGCGATCACTTCGTTTGTCTGCTAAGACATACGTGCATTCGCTCGCCGCAGGAATCTTTTTTTATTAACCGTTCCACAGGTAAATATCCATTTACGGTGGAAGTGCCCTATCCCTCGATGAAAAAGCCTTTTATGGCAGGTTGGTTATGAGAAAGAGGCCCGAGAGAATACCTTGCACACCCTGTATAATAATTTCTACAGTAATTACTTTCAACTGCAGCTTTCCAATTCCGGATATTTTCTATTTCACTACCTATATTTAATACCTTTTCATTTTTACCCCTAAATAGTATGATAAACTGTCCTGTGACAAGGATTAATGAACCAATAAATAGAGCTCAAAAATAAATAAAACTCATCCTTTGCTTTGCTTATGTTACCACTTCCACTCATTAGAAACCAGTCTGGTTCCTTTCCCTGATGATGTTTTATATTGCCAGATGTTTACTTTATCGCACTAACCACTTAAGAAATGGTGCTCGGCCCTCTTAGCATATGTATAGGCACTTACACTTGCTTTGTTTGATACTATTTAAAAACCGTACGCATAATTATTAATTCCATATGAACTTTCTTTTTCTAAAAATTGATTGAAGGAGCCGTTACTCTGTGGTAGTTAATCATTTTGCACAAATAACTAAATAAAACACACTACTATGTTTTCTACCACTATGTATTTATAAAAATTGCGACTGCAGTTTCGACTTACAAAGCCATTGTCAAGCAGTGAATCAAAAATGATTTTTGATTCACTGCTTGACAATGGCTTTGTAAGTCGAAACTGCAGTCGCAATTTTTATAAATACATAGTGGTAGAAAACATAGTAGTGTGTTTCTTTTTCTATTATGGCGTTTCACTTCGCGTAGAATTTCTTGATGTATCTGTGGCTTAAATTTTATCGAGTTTAACGTGGTTTTTATCGTTTTTTTTAGCGTTTTCTTTCATTAGCACGTCTATACACGAGGCTAGTCCAACGATCATTCTCTCCAATTTAACCGTAACTATTGACAACATAAACTATAACTTTCTTAAAGTTAAGTAATCTAGAAATTAGAGGCAACATACTGAATTGAGAAATGTAATATCTAGATAATACAAAAGTACTCATTTCCATAGACCTAAAAATCTCCCAACCTTATGACATAAATATTGAATATTGATCCATTTAATTTTATTTATGTACAATAATCAGAAAAACTTTCTCAATGGTAGGCATATGCCCCCGTATGCCTTGCCTCGTATTTGTATTGTTATGAATTACATCCAATTGGGACTGGAGATTGATACGCCTATGCCTAATAGTGAGTGATTGGAAACTTGTAGAAAGAGATAGAGTTTTCTAGAGTGTGGTGGGAGAAGATTCTAGATGGAATTTCAGAGTATATAAGGCGCGATTACCGGCGCAGGACAAGAAGTTTATTAAAGTAAAATTAATAGCGAAAAAGAGAGGTTAAATATCAAGTAAACAAAGTGTAAAGGTTATTTTGAAGTATTGTATAGTCAGTAAATTATTAAATAAAGTGTTAGTGGTTTATCTCTTGTTGAAATTATTTTAGAACGTTTCCTAAAGGTTGGAAAACACGTAACAGTATTTATTTGTAGATGAAACGATTTTTGCAATTTTTAACATTATTGAAGGTTAGTTATAGTTAATAAGGTCTATTTGATTCTACAGGGTGTCTCGCTTAAATGTGGAACAAGCCTGTAACTCCTTTGTTTACTGACCGATTTGATTTTTTTTTTTTTAGTAATGTAGTGCTACATAAACTCTATTCTTAAATAACACAGATGATTTTTACAACGTAAAACGTGGCTTACTGCGAGATATTTTCAAGGTCAAAAATCAGTCATTCATATTAGCGATTTTTTTTTCAAAAAACTGATTACATATTCTTTTTCGCCGTCCCTTTAAACACTGTTCCTCAAAGTTTCATATAAATTGATTGTTGCTTTTCGACTTTATTAATTTTTTTTTGAATAAAAATTATTAATTAAATAAAACCTAAATAATTAATTTCTAATACCATTTTATTTTTTTCCGTAATGAATATAAACAAAAAATAAGTAATATTACATCAAAAGCACCTGAATATGAATATAGAAACTAACACAACGAATTATACATTTTAAATCGAACAACAAAATAAAAAATTTAACAGGAATAATATTTCAGTTTTAAGTAGGAATATAACACAAGTTAACTGAAATATTTAAATAATCTAAATGGTAGTTCCTTCTATTAAGTCCCCATTGACAAAAATACATTTTTCTACTCTCCTTCTGTTATTAATAACAACTTGTCGCAGTTGCAGTCGTTGCACGACAAGCAGCGGTAATTCCGTTTATTAATTCGTCTACGATAGCTGGGCGGTCCTTGTATACTTCTGTTAACATACCCCATAAAAAATAATCTAAAGGGGTCAAATCTGGAGATCGAGGTGGCCACCCGATGATAGGGCTGTTTTGCCCGATCCATTTGTTGGGAAAATTCAGTTTGCGCAAACAATTCTCGATTTTGGGCTGAGGATAACGAAAATCTACACTGGGCTATCAACTGTAGAAAACAGTACTCGCACAAAATTAATGTTTGGTGTGGGATTCTAAACCAAACATTAATTAGACCATATTATTTTCAAGAAAATTTAAATGAAAATTCATTTTTACAATTCCTCCAAAATGATTTGTGGGAAGCATTACATGATATGCCTATTCAGCAAAGGAATAATTTATATTTCCAGTTAGATGGAGCCTCTATGCATTACTCTTTAGTTGTGAGAAACTGGCTAAACCAGAATTTTCCCAACAAATGGATCGGGCATAACAGCCCTATCATCGGGTGGCCACCTCGATCTCCAGATTTGACCCCTTTAGATTATTTTTTATGGGGTATGTTAAAAGAAAAAGTATACAAGGAGCGCCCAGCTACCGAGAGGAATTAATAAACAGAATTGCCGCTGCTTGTCGTGCTATTACTCGACAGCAACTGCGAAAAGTTGTTATTAATAACAGAAGGAGAGTAGAAAAATGTATTTTTACCAATGGGGACTATAATTTAGATTATTTAAATATTTAAGTTAAATTGTGTTATATTCCTATGTAAAACTGAAATATTACTCCTGTTAATTTTTTAATTTTGTTCGATTTAAAATGTATAATTTGTTGTGCTAGTTTTTATATTCATATTCAGGTGTTTTTGATGTAATATTACTTATCTTTTGTTTATATTCATTATGGAAAAAAATAAAATGATATTAGAAATTAATTATTTAGGTTTATTTAATTAATAATTTTTATTCTTAAAGAAATTAATAAAGTCCAAAAGCAACAATCGATTTATATGAAACTTTGAAGAACACCGTTAAGAGGGACGGTGAAAAAGAATATGCAATCAGTTTTTTGAAAAAAAAATCGCAAATATGAACGACCCATTTTTGACCTTGAAAATATCTCGCAGTAGTAGGCCACGTTTTGCGTTGCAGAAATCATTTGTGTTATTCAACAATAGAGTTTATGTAGCACTATATTACTAAAAAAAAAAAGTTCACATCGGTCAGTAAACAAAGGAGTTATAAGCTTGTTCCACATTTAAGCGAGACACCCTGTATATACTTCAGTATTCTAAAATATACCGCAAATATTTTCCCAGTAGCGTAAAACTAAGAATAATTTTGGAACTTTGTGGAGATACCGAAAAAACATTTTTTTTTATGACAAAAAATAATGGAATACCAACTTAATATAGAAAATTGAATATTTTTGTCGAACGATGACCCAAAAAAAAAATTGAAAAAAGATAAAAATATATTTATTATCCTATTTTACTCTTCAACGGAAGTGCACGTATGCATCGCCCACATTAGAAAATTATTATTATCTCAATTATGCTAAAAGAAACTAAGGAAAACAAAAATTATGCATTGCCAAATTTTCGGTAATAATTCTAAATCGACTGTCACGTGTTTCATGAAAGTATCTCTAAAAATAGTCCTGCAACATGAACGTCACGAGCATTGTGATGATAGAGAAGATGTCGATTATAATAAATGAGGTAAATGATATAAATACTAGTAAGGCATTTTGCTGACAGTTGTCTTAGTTATGACATCAATACGCTTTGCTTTATCTCATTTTAGGATAAGTTGACCTTTACATGGACTCGTTAGTACAGGGTACTCGAGTCAGTTGTTTTGATTAATTTTATTAACAAATGGATGAAAACTTGGTGGTAAATAATGAAGAACTTTTTTTTTATTAACAATTCTTTACACTAAAACAGTTCGGTGATTATGGAAAAAAATGTAATTTTATTAAATTATATTTACAACTCCTGTATCTATTAATTCGTTTTCAATTTAATTTGCAGTATTTAAATAAAAACGTATACCCTAGTACCTACCATGAACAAACGAGTTCAAAATTCTTACAATTTTTCTAGAGACGATTTTAGTTGACAATAGAAAGCGTTGTAAACAATTAAAAGTAGCGGTTGGAAGTCAAACATTATTAAATTACTTTTGCAGAGGTTATATATATACAGACTGTCTATTTTACGAGGGCCACACCAAATATCTCGCTTAATATGCTATTGTAGAAGAATAAAGTTTTAGAAACAGTTATCCCATTTTTTGTGAGCTATATTTCAGTAAAAAGAAATTTGAAATCCATAGCCTACTTTATGAGATATATTACAAAAACCTGAAAAATAGGAAAACCACAAACGGTTATAGCTTCCTTATTTGAGGAGATACGAAAAAAGTTAAAGGAATGAAAGTTGACGGCAAAGACAATAAGAATAATAACGTGTAACAAAAAAATCGAAAAATGCAGTTGGCTTTGACATACGCTATTGTACAAAAATGAAAAATACATATCTCAAAGTAGGCCATGACGCCATTAATTCCGTTATTTTTTTCTCATTCCAACGATATAAAACATGTCACAGAAATTTTAACCGATAGTGTCAATATTTAATATTTTACGAATACCACAATTCATATAATTGAATCGTAACAACCAGCTGTGCCATAATTAGTGAAAAACAATGTATACAGTTATTAATAAATTTGACAGATTGTCACTGTTGTATGTTGTATGTTGCGTTGTCGAGTTCTAAGACAAATTTTAAATCAGTAATTATGGTGTACACCAATAATAACAAATTCGATATGATTAGCATTTATTGTCAGTGCAATTTTGACGCTGAGATGGCAGTCACGGTTTACGGAGATAGATTTCCAGATGCTCCGCAGCCAAATCGAACTATGTTAGGAAGTTAGTTCAAAATCTAAAAACGCACGGTTCATTTTCAAAAAAAGTAGTAAGGCGAGCGCATGTTGCGGATAATGTAAGAAAAGTGAATAGAGTAATGAATTATGTTAACCAAAATGAGGAAACCTCTTTGAGACAAATTCAGAGAATCTGTCGCATAAAAAAAGACAGTGCAAGAAAAATATTGAAAAAAAAAACGGATTTCGATGCTACAAAATGAGGAAAGTTCAACATTTAAATGAGGGAGATAAGCCAAGGAGAGTAAGATTTTGTAGATGGTTATTAAATAAGAAAAGAATTGACGCGCTGATATGTAGCAAAATTCTTTGGTCGGACGAATCAAATTTTTTTAATAATGGATTTTTCAATAGAAATATGCATTATAAGTGCACACGAGAAAATACACATTGGTGCAGAGATACTGCTTTCCAAGAAAGATTTTCTACGAATGTTTGGTTGGATCTTTTAGGGACTAAAGCAATTGGACCTTATTTTTATGATGGCAAATTAACCGCTCGTAGATACCTTAATTTCCTGCTAAACGAATTTCAAGATTTTCTTTATGAATTAACAGTGGCAGAAAGATTAAATTATTCATATTTTCAAGAAGATGGGGCTCTACCTCACACTGCTGTAATATGTACAAATTATTTAAATCAAGTTATGCCAGATAGCTGGATAGGCACCTAGGGACCCATTCTATGGCCAGCTCGATTACCAGATATTACTCCCTTGGATTTTTTCGTCTGGGGTTACATTAAAGACAAGGTATTTCTAACTGCCCCTGAAAATATTGAGGACATCAAAACCAGAATTCGAAACGCATGTGAGGCAATTACTCCTGAAATGCTCCAAAATGTAATGCGTGACGTGTCTCGTAGAGCACGTTTATGTGTCAGAATGCATGGTGCACAATTTGAGCATTTGTAGTTAGAAAAATAAATACACACAATTTCTTTTCAATATAGTAGTAGGTAGTACTGTTATACATAGTTTTTCGTTTTTTTCTTTGGATGTTCGTTTTGTACTTGTATTTTTATTTATGAGATATTTATTGATTTGTATTAAATTGTAATAAATAATTACGGAATTATAATTATTATAAAGTGAATTTTTACTGTTATGGCACAGCTGATTGTTACGATTCAATTACATGAATTGTGGTATTCGTAAAATATTAAATATTGACACTATCGGTTAAAATGTCTGTGACATGTTTTATATCGTTGGAATGAGAAAAAAATAACGGAATGGCCTACTTTGAGATATGTATTTTTCATTTTTGCACAATAGCGTATGTCAAAGCCAACTGCATTTTTCGATTTTTTTGTTACACGTTATTATTCTTATTGTCTTTGCCGTCAACTTTCATTCCTTTAACTTTTTTCGTATCTCCTCAAATAAGGAAGCTATAACCGTTTGTGGTTTTCCTATTTTTCAGGTTTTTGTAATATATCTCATAAAGTAGGCTATGGATTTCAAATTTCTTTTTACTGAAATATAGCTCACAAAAAATGGGATAATTGTTTCTAAAACTTTATTCTTCTACAATAGATATTAAGCGAGATATTTGGTGTGGCCCTCGTAAAATAGACAGTTAGTTTGATATCAACGGTCAAGAAAATACAAATATTTATTTATGTATATAGTACAGGAGCAGGTATAATTAGATTAGATTAGGTAGATATATTATTAATCCTGCTCCTTAGACCATGTCAGACAACTAAAGTAATTTTTTTTTTACTGGTGACAACTTTACTAAATAACTCGAAATTATTGCAAGCATTTGTAGCAAGTGAATATTTTATTTATAGATTACTTACAGCTTAGCGAACACAATAATACGATTGGCCATACATCCCAGTTAGTGCAGATCCACAGACAGACATTGTAAACATGCCAGCTATTTCATTGGGTATGATAAAGAAGTATTAAGCCAATTTTTATCGATTAACACTTAAAAGTTAACACAATAAAAAAAACCGCTGCCTAAGGAATCACTACTTCCACATCCAGATTCTTCATCCAAGTCGTTTTAAAGGAAACATCTTGACTATATTTGCACTCTAGTATGTGGAAATTATTGGTCATAGAATTTTAATAATATTTGGGGCAGATGTCATAGAAAAGTTTGAGGAGTTGGTTTCTACCATATACGTTAAAAATGAAGTTTTTAGTTCACCCTACTTTCTACTATTCACCTCCCACCCTTTCAATGGAGGCATCTCAATCAGATGTCGCTACAATACATACGTGTACTAATCTCAAGTAAATATCTCAATTTGATGTTATCAATCCCATTAATAATGAAGCGGAGGTGGTGGAGTTTGAAAAATATTAGAAAGAAATCTGAGGCCATGGTTTCTAGTATATACACCGAATCCCAAATTTCTGTACTCTTATCACCTTGATTTACTTATTTTCCCCTAGTCACTCCTATTAACCCTAACCCTTCTACGGAATCATCCCAAAATATAATCTAGTTCCAGATGTCGTTATAATACATACGTCTACCAAATTACAAGTGAATATCTCAATTTTATTTTATCAACCCTTTAATAATGTAGTAAGGGTAGTGGAAAGGTTGAAACATATTATTAAAAAATTTGAGGTCTTGGCTTCTAGGACATACACCGAATTTCAAGTTGCAATACTCTTACCAGCTTGCTTTACTTATTTTACTTCCACATCCACGTAGTGGATTGGAAGTATAGTAATCGCAAAAAAATTTTCAAAAATTTTTATTCGTGAAATAGATTTAGAATGTCATGAAACGTCGAGATTTTAAATTTGAGCGAAAAAAAAATTTCTGTCTGTCTGTCTGTCTGTCTGTCTGTCTGTCGGTCTGTCTGTCTGTCTGTAACTTTTTTTGTCCGCACGTTTTCTCCGGAACGGTTTAAGATATTGACTTGAAATTTTGTACACGTATATATTATAACGAGATCTGGAACTGGATTGTTTTTTGAGGATATCCGGTGAAGGGTTGGGGGTTAAATAGGGGTAAATATGGGAAAATAAGTAAAGCAAGCTTGTAAGAGTACAGAAACCTGAAATTCGGTGTATGTACTAGAAGTTAAGGCCTCAGATTTTTTGTAATATTTTCCAACCCCCCACCACCCCTACCCCCTACCTTAATAAGGGGGTTGATAAAATAAAGTTGAGATGTTCATTTGAAATTTCGTACACGTATGTATTATAACGACGTCTGGAATTAGATTATATTTTGAGATGATTCCGTTGAAGGGTTGGGGGTTAATTTGGGGTAGATAAGAGAATATAAGTAAAACAAGTTGGTAAGAGTACACAAACTTGAAATTCGGTGTATGTACTAGAAGACAAAACGTCAGATTTTTTATAATATTTTTCAACCCCCACCACCCCTACTCCAATATGAAAAGGGTTGATAAAATAAAATTGAGATATTCATTTGAAATTTGATACACGTATGAATTACAACGACATCTGGAACTAGATTATACTTTGAGATGATTCCGTTGAACGGTTGGGGGTTAAATAGGGGTAAATAGGGGAAAATAAGTAAGGCAAGCTGGTAAGACTACAGAAACTTGAAATTCGGTGTATGTACTAGAGGCCAAGGTCTCAGATTATTTATAATATTTTTCAACCCCCACCACCCCTACTTCATTATTAAAAGGGTTGATAAAATAAAATTGAGATATTCATTTGAAATTTGATACACGTATGAATTATAACGACATCTGGAACTAGATTATACTTTGAGATGATTCCGTTGAGGGGTTTTGGGTTATTTAGGGGTAAATAGGGGGAAATAAGTAAAGAAAGCTGGTATGAGTACAGAAACTTGAAATTCGGTGTATGTACTAGAAGCCAAGGCCTCAGATCTTTTGATAATATATTTCAGCCCCCCTCCACCCCTACTCCATTATTCAAGGGGTTGATAAAATAAAATTGAGATATTCACATGAAATTTAGTACGCATATGTATTATAACGGCATATGGAACTAGATTATATTTTGAGATGATTCCGTTGAAGGGTTGGGGGTTAAATAAGGACATATAAGGGAAAATATGTAAAGCAAGCTAGTAAAAGTACAGAAAATTGGGATTTGGTGTACATACTAGAAGCGGAGGTCTCAGGTTTTTTTATTAGTATTTTCCATCCCCCCCACCACCCCCACTCCCTTATTAAAAGAGTTGGTAAAATTAAATTTAAATTTTCACTTGAAATTTGGTACATTTATGTATTATAACTATATCTGAAACTACATTATATTATGACATGATTGCGTTGAAGGAGTGGGGGTAAGTAGAGGTAAATGGGGAAAAATAAGTAAAGCAAGCTGGTAAGAGTACTGCAACTTGAAACTCGGTGTATGTCCTAGAAGCCAAGGCCTCAGATTTTTTAATAACATTTTTCAACCCTTCCCCTACCCTTACTACATTATTAAAGGGGTTGATAAAATAAAATTGAGATATTCACTTGTAATTTGGTAGACGTATGTATTATGACGACATCTGGAAGTAGATTATATTTTGGAATGATTCCGTAGAAGGGTTGGGGTTAATAGGAGTAACTAGGGGAAAATAAGTAAATCAAGCTGGTAAGAGTACAGAAATATGGGATTCGGTGTATATACTAGAAACCAGGGCCTCAGATTTCTTTCTAATATTTTTCAAACTCCACCACTTCCGCTTCATTATTAATGGGATTGATAACATAAAATTGAGATATTCACTTGAAAGTTAGTACACGTATGTATTGTAGTGACATCTGATTGAGATGACTCCATTGAAGGGGTGGGAGGTGGTAGGTTGTGAATAGTGGAAAATAAGTAGGGTAAACTAGAAACTTCATTTTTAACGTATATGGTAGAAACCAACTCCTCAAACTTTTCTATGACATCTGCCCCAAATATTATTAAAATTCTATGACCAATAATTTCCACATACTAGAGTGCAAATATAGTCAAAATGTTTCCTTTAAAGTGACTTGGATGAAAAATCTGGATGTGGAAGTAGTGATTCCTTAGGCAGCGGTTTTTCCCTATTTACCTCTACTTACCCCCACTCCTTCAACGCAATCATGTCAAAATATAATCTAGTTTCAGATATAATTATAATATATAAATGTACCAAATTTCAAGTGAAAATTTAAATTTAATTTTATCAACTCTTAATAAGGGAGTGGGGGTGGTGGGGAGAAATAGAAAATACTAATAAAAAAACCCGAGACCTTCGCTTCTAGTACATACACCGAATTTCAAGTTTCTGTAGTCTTACCAGCTTGCTTTACTTATTTTACCCTATTTACCCCTATTTAACCTCCAACCCTTCAACGGAATCATCTCAAAATATAATCTAGTTCCAGATGTCGTTATGATACATATGCGTACTAAATTTCATGTGAATATCTCAATTTTATTTTATCAACCCCTTGAATAATGGAGTAGGGGTGGTGGGGGCTGAAATAAATTATCAAAAAATCTGGGGCCTTTGCCTCTTGTACATACACCGAATTTCAAGTTTCTGTAGTCATACCTGCTTGCTTTACTTATTTCCCCCTATTTACCCCTAAATAACCCCGAACCCTTCAAAGGAATCATCTCAAAGAATAATCTAGTTCCAGATGTATATATATCTCAATCTCAATATCTCAATTTTATTTTATCAACCCTTGTAATAATGAAGTAGGGGTGGTGGGGGTTGAAAAATATTATAAATAATCTGAGACCTTCGCTTCTAGTATATACACCGAATTTGAAGTTTCTGTAGTCTTACCAGCTTACTTTACTTATTTTCCCCTATTTACCCCTATTTAACCCCCAACCCTTCAACGGAATCATCTCAAATTATAATCTAGTTCCAGATGTCATTATAATACATACGTGTACCAAATTTCAAATGAATATCTCAATTTTATTTAAGCAACCTTTTCATATTGGAGTAGGGGTGGTGGGGGTTGAAAAATATTATAAAAAAATCTGACTCCTTGGCTTCTAGTACGTATACCGAATTTCAAGTTTCTGTACTCTTACCAACTTGTTTTACTTATATTCCCCTATTTACCCCAAATTAACCCCCAACCCTTCAACGGAATCATCTCAAAATATAATCTAATTTCAGACGTCGTTATAATACATACCTGTACGAAATTTCAAATGAAAATCACAACTTTATTTTATCAACCCCATTAATGGGGTAGGGGTGGTGGGGGGTTGAAAGATGTTATAAAAAAATCTTAGGCCTTATCTTCTAGTACATACACCAAATTTCAAGTGTCTGTTCTCTTACAAGCTTGCTTTACTTATTTTTCCCTATTTTCCCCTATTTAACCCCCAACCCTTCACCGGATTTTCTCAAAAAACAATCCAGTTCCAGATCTCGTCATAATATATACGTGTACAAAATTTCAAGTCAATATCTCCGTTCCGGAGAAAACGTGCGGACAAAAAAAGTTACAGACAGACCGACAGACCGACAGACAGACCGACAGACCGACAGACAGACCGACAGAAATTTTTTTTTGGCTCAAATTTAAAATCTCGACGTTTCATGACATTCTAAACCTATTTCACGAATAAAAATTTTTGAAAATTTTTTTGCGATTACTATACTTCCAATCCACTTCGTGGATGTGGAAGTAATATAACTTGTAAGTACACTACGAAGATAATATTCAAAATCAAGAAATTGTTGCCTCGTTATTTCATGATCTCTTTATAAACCCGACAATAAATATTGTTGATCAAATGCCGATAATACCTATTTTCCTACAAAACCCACACATTATCGAACATACATTGTTTCTAAAACCATTTCCGAAGACGAGGTGTTTTCATTGTTAAATATTAAACTTAAAAATAAAAGGTCATCTGGACCAGACAATGTATCTTACTTTTTAATTAAGAGAGTCTTAAAATTACTGGTGACAATAGAAGATAGCCACTAAACTGGATGAATTCATTTTTAACCAATCGTCAACAGTATGTGAGTATACATGTTAGTAAAAATATGGTATACAGAGCCAATTCTGAACGGTTCGGCTTTAAGTATGGGAGTTCCACGGGGCTCAATACTGGGCCCTGTGTTATTCATATTATATATTAATGAGCTCGATTGGGTTTTATGCAATAATTTCTTTTCAGTGTATACTAATGATCTTTCTATGATAATTTCATATCCTGTGCATAAAGTGTTAGAGAGTGAATGTAATAATATTGTGGAAAACGTATCTACATTTTTCAATCAACATCAGTTGTACTTCAATGCAGATAAAACTCACTTAACTCTGTTTCATAATAGACAGAAAAAATGCGAGTCTATTTCTTTTGAGGACAATGAGTCAATTATAACGAGTACTCATGGAAATATTACTTTTTTAGGTTTACATATCCATGAGTGTTTGACTTGAAAATCTCATTGTGAGTATCGAATTTGAAAGCTAGCGTCAGTTTCATTTTAATTTAATAATATAGAAACCGTGCTTACCATGGAGCAATTAGTTAATTACTTCCACACCCACGTAGTGGATGGGTAGTATAGTAATCGTAAAAAAAGCATTTTTTTTTTTAAATAGGTAGATATTCCATGCATACGTCATAAGTAGTCTGAAGACAACCTTGTATAAGGTCAACTTGTTGGTTTGGACAATTTACTCCGCCGGAGAAAACGTGCGGAAACAAAGTTACAGATAGACAGACTGACAGACAGATCGACAGTCAGAAATTTTCTTTTCGCTCAAATTTGAAATCTCAACGTTTTATATGACATTTTAAGTAGGCTTTCACCAAAAAGAAACTTTTTTTTTTTACGATTGTTATACTTCCACTTCACTACGTAGATATGGAAGTAATTTACTCCAAAAAATTATCCATACACGCTGTTCAGTTTTTAAAATAATTTCAGATAACTGTAGGTAGTCAGTTTTTTAAAATCGACCAACAAAATTAACACGACGATAACAATAGCAACATCACATCAGTAAAAAAACATAATGAATGCAAATTTATGAATATTACTGTCCATTTGAATTTGTACAATGTTAAATGAACAATGAGTCATACTTGTAGAAATATAATATATGAATTTTAACACTTAATATTCTAGTTTGGAAATGGATCGCTTATTATTGCTAAAGTAGCATTACATTGTTTAAACTGATATCGCAAACACTTATTTCCATTCCATTGTAAAATAATTTTCATTGAATTGATCAATACGACGCAATTTTTTTATTGGAAAACGACATTAAAATTAAAATAATTGTAATTAAAGTAAGTCCAAGGAAGAAGAAACAATTATTGTAATTAAGATAATACATTGTTGAAAATAATGAGAGGTTCAAAAATATTAAGAAAAAACAGACGTTTCTGTCATACACCCCAATAAAGCAGTAAAGGCACAGCTACGTGTTTCGAAATTATTGGTCCTCATTAGCCAGTGTAGCGTAGCCTAAGCAGTGATTTTAAATTAGGAGGTTGAAGAATACCACTACCATTTTCATTTTTGGATCTCATATACCACCTTTAGAGCCTAGCTTTTTCTAGAATCCCAAAAACCTTCATTAGGGATTATAAATGTGGCACGTGATAGACAAAAATTGTTTTTCAAATTTAAAATTTCCGCGTTTCCATGACATTCTAAATCCATTTCAACAGAAGAAAAAAACCACTACCTACGGAATCACCACTTCCACATCCAGACTTTTCATCGGTTACTTTAAAGAAAAACTTCTTGACTATATTTGCAATCTAGTATGTGGAAATTATTCGTCATAGAATATTAATATTTGGGGCAGATAAGTTTGAGGCGTTGGTTTCTACCATATACATTAAAAATGAAGTTTCCAGCTTACTCTACTTTCATAGCCTACCACCTCCCACCCCTTCAACGGATTCATCTCAATAAGATATTACAATACATACGTGTACTACCTTTCAATTGAATGTCTCAATATCAATGTCGAAATATATTAGAAAGGAATCTGAGCCCTTGGTTTTTAGTATATACACCAAATCCCAAGTTTCTGTATTCTTACAGCTTGCTTTACTTATTTTTCCACATTTACCTCTACTTACACCCCACTCCTTCAATGGAATCATGTCAAAATATAATCTAGTTTCAGATGACGTTATAATACATAGGTACGTGTACCAAATTTCAAGTAAATATCTCAAATTTATTTTATCAACCCTTCTAATAATAAAGTAGGGGTGGTGGGGGGTTGACAAATATTATAAAACAGTCTGAGGCCTTAGCTTCTAGTACATACACCGAATTACAACTTTCTATACTCTTACCAGCTTGCTCCACTTATTTTTCCCTACTCCCCTCTACTTACCCCCCACTCCTTCAACGAAAACATGTCAAAATATAATCTAGTTTCGGATATCGTTATAATACATACGTATACCAAATTCCAAGTGAAAATCTCAACTTAACTTTATCAACTCTTTTAATAAGAAAATATAAAAGAACCCGGAGGCCTTCGCTTCTAGTATATACACCAAATTCCAAATTTCTGTACTCTTACCAGCCTGCCTTACTTATTTTCCCCTATATAACCCCCAACCCTTCAACAAAATAATCTAAAAATACAATCTAGTTCCTGATGTCATTATAATATATACGTATACCAAATTTCAAGTGAATATCTCAATTTTATAATTGGAGAATAATGGAGTGGGGATGGAAAATATTATAAAAAATTTTGAGGCCTTGACTTTTAGTAAATATACCAAATTTCAACTTTCTGTACTCTTACCGTCTTGTTTTACTTATTTCCCCCCATTTACCCCCCCCCCCCCCATCCTTCACCGGATATGTTATAATATTAACGTGTTCTAAATTTCAGGTCAATATCTTAAACCGTTCCGGAGAAAACGTGCGGACAAAAAAAGTTACAGACAGACAGATAGACCGATAGACAGACAGACAGGCAGACAGAAATTTTTTTCGCTCAAATTTAAAATCTCGTTTCATGACATTATAAACCTATTACAAAAAAAAAAAATTGTTTTTTTTTACGGTTACTATACTTCCAATCCACTACGTGTGGACGTAAAAAAAGAATTTGTTTTACGATTACTATACCTACTTCCACTGCACTACGTCGATGTGGAAGTAATAAGCAAGATTAATTTTTTTGAGGTAGTTAATTTAAGATGTTCTTGTTTTAGCTAATTGTTTGTATGACGATGATTTTAAATGACACCCTGTATATGACATGTCCAGATGGTTGGCAATGAATATTATTATAATTTCGTATTTTTTTTTACAAATAAAAAAATACTTTATTAAGTTGGGCTCGAAAAAACGAGACATGGAAATCTGCTAGGACTTTAGTAATGATAATGTGATCTTAAATGTAAGGGAACAAATGAAATTTCTGTAGTTCAGAAGGAGAAATCTAACTTATAGCAATTACCCTACTTATAACTTAATTATGCAAAGGAAAACTGTAGCGGTACCTAATGGAGACATAATAACCATTAGCTCCTAAAAAAGATAATTGAATAATAAAACAATTTCTTCCTTAACGAAATAAACTAGCGCCTTTTTTAATCGGCATTTTTAATTAATGGGCTGAAATTATATATAAAATAAACAAAATTAATCATTCATAATTATTGCCCTTGCCAAGAAATAAGATTTGATTTCATTGCACCGCATGTAAGTTTCTAGGGAACGTTAAAATTCTAGATTTAATTTAATATTATCATCGAAACTTTAAGTACAGAAATATCTGACCCCAGGCCTTTTTCAAAATGATTTCCGTTCTGAGGGAAATATTCCTAAAATAACATCTTAGTTAGTGTAGTGTCAAACAATTAGTAACAAACTGTTAATTAGTAAAAATTATTATCAAATCTATATGTTTTGAATGTAAAATGTAAACATAAATATATACCTTTTTAGATGTCAATATAATATGTGAGAGATGTAAATGTTCAAATCAAACCAGATGTAAACGCTTTTGAAGATTTTATGTAAGTGTTGAACGTTCCATAGGATATTCTTCGAAATTTCTCGGTAGTGGAGTAGAAGTATAGTACAGTAATCGTAAAAAATTGTTTTTTTAATGAAATAGGCTTCGAAATTTCTCGGTAGTGGAGTAGAAGTATAGTGCAGTAATCGTAAAAAATTTTTTTTTAATGAAATAGGCTAGAATGCCATAAAACGTGGACATTTTAAATTTGAGCGAAAAAAACTTTCTGTCTGTTGATCGGTCGGTCGGTCGGTCGGTCTGTCTGTCGGTCTGTGTGCAACTTCTTTTGTGTGAACGTTTTCTCAGGAAGCGCTTAAGATATTGACTTGAAATTTGGTACACATATACAGGGTGTAATCAGTTTCATGTCATTAAAAAAAACTGGTAATGGGGACCCACTAGACAAACAAAAAACTTTTATGACTTTTCCCTCTAGGGGCACTTTAAAAAAACTGATCTAGGTTAACATATTTAATATTATGGTAGACAACTATTGAGAACCACTGCTTTTCTTGGTCGATGGACTTGTACTTCCCAATTATACGACTTTTAAATTGTCATAAAAAAGTGCTCGCCGGCACACGCGGTGTCAAAGGATCATCGACCGCCTTTGATGGACCGCCTCAACTGAACTGAGACAAGTATAAAGAGGTAAATAATTCGTTCTCTCTTCGTGCACAATTGCAAGCAAATAATGGTCATAGAGGTTTAAACAAAGCATTTCTTTGCATGTGTGTTTTTTAATTTGGAACAAAATAATTGGATTGTTTATAATTTAGAAAATTTAAATGTGGTTTATTAACATTTGTAACATAAATGAGTGTCTTGGGTTAAAAGCTTACTACCTACCTAAATGATTCAAAATCTCTGCATCTGTATCAATACACAGTTCGGTACGTCGAATTAAGTACATACGCACTTCGTTCGATACTAAATACTAAACTATCAACTAACGTTGCCACTAAAGAAAAATAAAATAAAAACTTGGTACAAAAGCCAAAAAGGAATACAAAAAGAACGAACAAGTAAGTTGTGTCCGTACGTAATCAAGAATTTGACAACTTGAACGGTAAGTCAATAAAATAAATCTTAACTATAAATACACAATGACGCGAAATTCAAAAATAACAAAAAAAACGAACGGCGGGTTGGACGTGTGTACATAACGAAACACCGACAGTAACTAAAATATTGCACAAGGGGGAGTTAGAGTATAGTTTTCTTCAGATCAGATCTAGATCTAAACATACCTCAATATTCCAGCAGTTCTCAAAAAATGTTGTTGAAAATTTGCGAAATTTTTGTTTATTTTTTTCTCCAAAACCATGATCTTTATACCCCATGTTATATAAGGTTTTTTATTTGTCTTGTCATTCCCTAGCACCAGTTCTTTTTAATGACATGAAACTAATTACACCCTGTATATCATAGTGAAAGTACAGAAATTTGGAATTGGATGTACATACTAAAAACCAAGGTCTCATAACATTTTCTAGCCCCCCACCATGCCCACTCCATTATTAGAAAGATTGATATAATAAAATTCCAATATTCACTTGAAATTAGGGATGGTAACGATGTATCCATATAAAATAAATATCAATATATTAATCCTAAAACTTGAATATATTTATATCGTTCTTTTGCTGCAATATATCGGATTCAAACATCTATATTTTTCTAAATATATCGAAATGGTTTAACTTACATAAAGGGAAGGAGCAAAGTACGTTTTTGGAATATTAAGGAGAACTGTTTTGCGCTAAATGCAATCTACAATATATTTTTTTTTTATGGCTTTGGGTCATAGACCATACAGCCAGTCACACAAGAGCACTTTATAATATAGAATACTAAAATTAAACCTAACACAAAATGAGTAGAAAGACTACAATATATTGATATATAGAAATATCGATAATTACTTCCACATCCACGTAGTGGATTGGAAGTATAGTAACCGCAAAAAAAATTTCAAAAATTTTTATTCGTGAAATAGGTTTAGAATGTCATGAAACGTCGAGATTTTAAATTTGAGCGAAAAAAAAAATTTCTGTCTGTCTGTCGGTCTGTCTGTCGGTCTGTCTGTCTGTCTGTCTGTAACTTTTTTTTGTCCGCACGTTTTCTCCGGAACGGTTTGAGATATTGACATGAAATTTTGTACACGTATATATTATGACGAGATCTGGAACTGGATTGTTTTTTGAGGAAATCCGGTGAAGGGTTGGGGGTTAAATAGGGGAAAATAGGGAAAAATAAGTAAAGCAAGCTTGTAAGAGAACAGACACTTGAAATTTGGTGTATGTACTAGAAGTTAAGGCCTAAGATTTCTTTATAACATCTTTCAACCCCCCACCACCCCTACCCCATTAATGGGGTTGATAAAATAAAGTTGAGATTTTCATTTGAAATTTCGTACACGTATGTATTATAACGACGTCTGAAATTAGATTATATTTTGAGATGATTCCGTTGAAGGGTTGGGGGTTAATTTGGGGTAAATAGGGGAATATAAGTAAAACAAGTTGGTAAGAGTACAGAAACTTGAAATTCGGTATACGTACTAGAAGCCAAGGAGTCAGATTTTTTATAATATTTTTCAACCCCCACCACCCCTACTCCAATATGAAAAGGGTTGATTAAATAAAATTGAGACATTCATTTGAAGTTTGGTACACGTATGTATTATGACGACATCTGGAACTAGATTATAATTTGAGATGATTCCGTTGAAGAGTTGGGGGTTAAATAGGGGTAAATAGGGGAAAATAAGTAAAGCAAGCTGGTAAGACCACAGAAACTTGAAATTCGGTGTATGTACTAGAAGCCAAAGCGTCAGATTTTTTTATAATATTTTTCAACCCCCACCACCCCTACTCCAATATGAAAAGGGTTGATTAAATAAAATTGAGATATTCATTTGAAATTTGGTACACGTATCTATTATAACGACATCTGGAACTAGATTATAATTTGAGATGATTCCGTTGAAGGGTTGGGGGTTAAATAGGGGTAAATAGGGGAAAATAAGTAAAGCAAACTGGTAAGACTACAGAAACTTTAAATTCGGTGTATATACTAGAAGCCAAGGTCTCAGATTATTTATAATATTTTTCAACCCCCACCACCCCTACTTCATTATTACAAGAGTTGATAAAATAAAATTGAGATATTCATTTGAAATTTGATACACGTATGAATTATAACGACATCTGGAACTAGATTATTCTTTGAGATGGTTCCTTTGAAGGGTTCGGGGTTATTTAGGGGTAAATAGGGGGAAATTAGTAAAGCAAGCAGGTATGACTACAGAAACTTGAAATTCGGTGTATGTACAAGAGGCAAAGGCCCCAGATTTTTTGATAATTTATTTCAGCCCCCACCACCCCTACTCCATTATTCAAGGGGTTGATAAAATAAAATTGAGATATTCACATGAAATTTAGTACGCATATGTATCATAACGACATCTGGAACTAGATTATATTTTGAGATGATTCCGTTGAAGGGTTGGAGGTTAAATAATGGTAAATAGGGGAAAATAAGTAAAGCAAGCTGGTAAGACTACAGAAACTTGAAATTCGGTGTATGTACTAGAAGCGAAGGTCTCAGGTTTTTTATTAGTATTTTCTATTTCTCCCCACCACCCCCACTAAAGAGTTGATAAAATTAAATTTAAATTTTCACTTGAAATTTGGTACATTTATATATTATAATTATATCTGAAACTAGATTATATTTTGACATGATTGCATTGAAGGAGTGGGGGTAAGTAGAGGTAAATAGGGAAAAATAAGTAAAGCAAGCTGGTAAGAGTATTGCAACTTGAAATTCGGTGTATGTCCTAGAAGCCAAGACCTCAAAGTTTTTAACAATATGTTTCAAGCCTTCCACTACCCTTACTACATTATTAAAGGGGTTGATAAAATAAAATTGAGATATTCACTTGTAATTTGGTAGACGTATGTATTGTTATGAATTACACCCCTTGGAAAAGGAGATGGTACGCCTATGCCTCTGATGGTGACTGGAAAGGCTCTAGAAAGAGCCAAGGACTTTTCTAGATTATGGCTGGAGAAGATTCTGGATTGATCTAGAGCTAATTTCGGAGTATATAAGGCGCGATCACAAGCGCGGAAAAAGAAGTTTATTTTGGAGAAGTGACACGCTCGGTAAAAAGTGAGGTTAACTATTAAGTAAACAAGTATTGTAGTCAGTAAATTGTTAAATAAAGTGTTAGTAGTGTTTAATCTCTTGTTAAAATTATTTAGAACCCACGAATTCATACAGGGTGTTTCCTAAAAGGTGGAAATCCGTAACAGTATTATAACGACATCTGGAACTAGATTATATTTTGGGATGATTCCGTAGAAGGGTTAGGGTTAATAGGAGTGACTAGGGGAAAATAAGTAAGTCAAGGTGATAAGAGTACAGAAATTTGGGATTCGGTGTATATACTAGAAACCAAGGCCTCAGATTTCTTTCTAATATTTTTCAAACTCCACCACCTCCGCTTCATTATTAATGGGATTGATAACATCAAATTGAGATATTCACTTGAGATTAGTACACGTATGTATTGTAGTGACATCTGATTAAGATGCCTCCATTGAAGGGGTGGGAGGTGAATAGTAGAAAATAAGTAGGGTGAACTAAAAACTTCATTTTACTTCCACATCCACGTTGTGGATTGGAAGTATAGTAATCGCAAAAAAATTTTCAAAAATTTTTATTCGTGAAATAGGTTTAGAATGTCATGAAACGTCGAGACTTTAAATTTGAGCGACAAAAAAATTTTCTGTCTGTCTGTCGGTCTGTCTGTAACTTTTTTTTGTCCGCACGCTTTCTCCGGAACGGTTTAAGATATTGACCTGAAATTTTGTACACGTATATATTATAACGAGATCTGGAACTGGATTGTTTTTTGAGGATATCCGGTGAAGGGTTGGGGGTTAAATAGGGGTAAATAGGGGGAAATAAGTAAAGCAAGCTTGTAAGAGTACAGAAACTTGAAATTCGGTGTATGTACTAGAAGTTAAGGCCTCAGATTTTTTTATAATATTTTTCAACCCCCCACCACCCCTACCCCATTAAAGGGGTTGATAAAATAAAGTTTAGATATTCATTTGAAATTTCGTACACGTATGTATTATAACGATGTCTAGAATTAGATTATATTTTGGGATGATTCCGTTGAAGGGTTGGGGGTTAATTTGGGGTAAATAGAGGAATATAAGTAAAACAAGTTGGTAAGAGTACAGAAACTTGAAATTCGGTGTATGTACTAGAAGCCAAAGTGTCAGATTTTTTAATAATATTTTTCAACCCACACCACCCCTACTCCAATTTGAAAAGGGTTGATAAAATAAAATTGAGATATTCATTTGAAATTTTCTACACGTATGTATTATAACGACATCTGGAACTAGATTATATTTTGAGATAATTCCGTTGGAGGGTTGGGGGTTAAATAGGGGTAAATAGGGGAAAATAAATAAAGCAAGCTGGTAAGACTACAGAAACTTGAAATTCGGTGTATGTACTAGAAGCCAAGGTCTCAGATTATTTATAATGTTTTTCAACCCCCACACCCCTACTTCATTATTAAAAGGGTTGATAAAATAAAATCGAGATATTCATTTGAAATTTGATACACGTATGAATTATAACGACATCTGGAACTAGATTATACTTTGAGATGATTCCGTTGAAGGGTTGGGGGGTTATTTAGGGGTCAATAGGGGGGAAATAAGTAAAGCAAGCTGGTATGAGTACAGAAACTTGAAATTCGGTGTATGTACAAGAAGTTAAGGCCTCAGATTTTTTTATAATATTTTTCAACCCCCCCACCACCCCAACCCCATTAATGGGGTTGACAAAATAAAGTTGAGATATTCATTTGAAATTTCGTACACGTATGTATTATAACGACGTCTGCAATTAGTTTATATTTTGAGATGATTCCGTTGAAGGGTTGGGGGTTAATTTGGGGTAAATAGAGGAATATAAGTAAAACGTTGGTAAGACTACAGAAACTTGAAATTCGGTGTATGTACTAGAAGCCACAGCGTCAGATTTTCTTATAAAAATAAAATTGAGCTATTCATTTGAAATTTGGTACACGTATGTATTATAACGACTTCTGAAACTAGATCATAATTTGAGATGATGCCGTTGAAGGGTTGGGGGTTAAATAGGGGCATATAGGGGAAAATAAGTAAAGCAAGCTGGTAAGACTACAGAAATTTGGGATTCGGTGTATATACTAGAAACCAAGGCCTCAGATTTCTTTCTAATATTTTTCAAACTCTGCCACCTCCGCTTCATTATTAATGGGATTGATAACATCAAATTGAGATATTCACTTGAAAGTTAGTACACGTATGTATTGTAGTGACATCTGATTGAGATGACTCCATTGAGGTGGTAGGTTGAAAATAGTGGAAAATAAGTACGGTAAACTAGAAACTTCATTTTTAACGTATATGGTAGAAACCAACTCCTCAAACTTTTCTATGACATCTACCCCAAATATTATTAAAATTCTATGACCAATAATTTCCACATACTAGAGTGCAAATATAGTCAAGATGTTTCCTTTAAAGTGACTTGGACGTATAATCTGGATGTGGAAGTAGTGATTCCTTAGGCAGCGGTTTTTTTTTGTTGATATATCGATATGAGTCTTGTGATGTGTCAAGTGATTCATATCTCGATATTTTATATTTTTTTGCCATCCCTACTTGATACACACATGTATTATAACGACATCTGGAATTAATACTATATTTTGAGACGATTTCGTTAAAGGGTAGGGGGTTAAACAGGGGTAAGAGTACAGAAACTTGAGATTTGGTGTATATACTAGAAGTCAAGGCCTCAGATTTCTTTATAATATTTTTCAACCCCACACCACCTGCACTCCATTATTAAATGGGTTCATAAAATAAAATTGAGATATTCACTTGAAATCTGGTACGCTTATGTAGAGTAATGATATCTAAAGCAAGCAGAAACTTCATTTTTGGCGTATATGCTAGAAGCCAAGGTGTCAAATATTATATTTTTAAAATTATATGACCAATTATTTCCATATACTATAGAGTGCAATATAGTCCTTTAAAGAGACTTGGATCGGAAATCTGGATGTGGATGTGGTAGTAGTGATTCCTTAGGCAGCGCTTTTCTCTACGCACAGCTGCTATATTTTAATCACACCCCGATGATGTCAACTTAGGTGACGAAACACTCGTTAGTATGCTATCCAGCATTTTTTATTTTTATAAATTTCTATGAAAGATCTCGACGTATACATTTTGTTTAATATTTAAAAACGTTTGTATTTACTGATTGATTTCTTTTAAAAAACAGTATTGTTAATATTAATTTAATGTCTAAAGTTCAAGGTAGAACAGATGACTGTTCATTTTAGTAACACTACAAATATTTCTACAAATTTTGAGGAGTCTTTTTTTTTTAAATATAAACACCCGGTATATCGCGATCGTATGGTTGTCGATGAAAATAACTACTAGAATTATTGTCTAAGTACATCTAAACGGCAATGACGACGTCTTACAAAACTCCGGTATGAGATGATGGGAAAATCTTTGGCGAGGTCGTGCGCTTAACAGACAACCACGACATATGCTGTGATGCTGTCAGACGTTCCATACAGCAAAGGGGGGCCAAGTAGAATAATGCTTGCAAACTTATTATTTCAGCTGGTTTGATTTCAAGGAGAGGTTATAGCACTAATTCAACTTTGCACACAGAGCGAATTAAATTTAAAGATTAGTTGATTTTAATAGTGATTTAAATCAGTTGTTGCTCTAAATAATTTTACCTGTATTAATTTTCCCCCGAAAACTCTCAAGATGTTTGCTATTCATTATATTCTAACTCAAAATACTTAATTCATTTTTGTAAAAAAAAAAACAAATTAAAATTACCCAGTTTAGTAATTACAGTATTTAAGGCCCTCTGCGAACATAAAAACTCGCAAACCATATAATTATTTCGTTCCAGCTATGGAGAACTAGGTGACTACATAAATGGTCGTTTCCTACACAGTCCTGCCAGACACATCGGCGACTACAACTTACTTTTCATTCCTTGAAAATTCGCTCAATTATTTTTCTTGCTTTCCGAAGTTATTTTGAAAGAAAACAGCACGCATCCGTGTTCATTCATGTGGACCTACCACCGATTATTTTTTTAGAACCTTTTCCTATCTGTTTACTTTGCTGGAAGCGAGAAAATATACCGAGAAATAAATCTAACTATTAATACATCTAGATGTAGCCCCCCCACTCTGTCAGTGAAAAACTGTACCGTGCCTTTGAGAGCGAGTTGCTCTGTGCTCTTGACAACACTACAAAAAGCACATCAAATGGTAATCAGTGTTCATTTGCTTGTTGAGAACTATGCACGGTACTGAGTCCAACAAGTTTTCAAATTGAGATAATTAGCAAAGCCTACTTTTCTGATAGTAGGATAAATGCCTAGCACCCTGAGAAAGGTAAAAAATAAAATAAAAACCACCTTAAGAAGCAGTTATATCATCAAAACGGACTTTATGAAAGAAGTTCAAACAAAACTGATAGGAGTAATAAATGTTACACCGAAAAGCATTTCTTTGACTTTAATAGGAAAGGTGTAAAATGCATTGAATGTTTAACACGTAATTGTTATATGTTTAAAAATTGATAATACTTCGATAAATTGATATTTCTTTATTCATTTTTCATTAAATTACACCTACATAAGTAGTAATATTTTCAGGAGCAGACATTTTTTCCTGGTTTTTAAATTGTTATTAACAATTATTATACTTTTCAAAATGTTATTTTTTTATATTTAGGACAATGGTAACATGTTTTTATTCTCTTTTTTAATTTTTATTCTAGTCCCTACTACCCCGAACTGAATAGAGAAAAATAAAAACCACACTAAAGAGCAATTTTTCAGTTACATCTTTCCAGTATGAAAAGTGTAAAACGCGTTCAAAGCTTTTAAAGATTTACACGTAACCGTATGGAGAATTGTATCTTTAAAAATGCATAAGAACATAGAAGTTATTTTTCAAAATCGCATCTCTTTAAGCAGCACTATATTTTGAAAGAGAATAAAAATATTTACTATTATTTCATTGTTATTAACAAGTATTTTTTTTATATGTAAGGCAATGGTAACATTGTTTTACTTCTAATATTCGTTTAATAAGTTTCAACAAACAAGATTAAACGAATATTGAAAATAAAAAAATGTCATTGTCGAAATTACATTTTAAAAATTATAATTATTTATAACGATAAAAAAACACTAACCATTAAGCAGTTTTTCTGAAAATATAGTGTTGCTTATATAGAAGCGATTTAGGAAAATTTATGAATAAATATTAACCTTTCTGTTTTATAAATTTTTAATGATGTAGCAATTTTTCTACGGTTATGCGAAACCTTAACTCTGAATGCGTTTAACCTCCCCTATTACAGATAGGTAAAAACTGTTTCAACACTTTTTATTGTAAAATGTGATGCTCTACCACTTTTGTTTCAAATTCAAAATTCTTAATTTTCACGATATAATTGAAAACTTGTTTTTAGGGTGGTTTTGTTTTTTTATACCCTTCTCGAGGTGAAAGGTACTTTTTCTTTTAGGGCTTGTTTACTGACACTCAAAAATGCAGCCATTTGTTAATTATAGCAATTTTAGGACTCTATTCTAGTTTGACTTTCAGACTTTTGAGCAGCTGCATTCAGTTTATATAAACTGTTTGAAATTTCTAAAGATACACATTTTCTTCTGTTTTAATGTTAGATTGGGTATCAAATGTATTGACTCCTCACTTTGACCGCTTTGACACTCAAAAATGCAGCCATTTGTTAATTATAGCAATTTTAGGACTCTATTCTAGTTTGACTTTCAGACTTTTGAGCAGCTGCATTCAGTTTATATAAACTGTTTGAAATTTCTAAAGATACACATTTTCTTCTGTTTTAATGTTAGATTGGGTATCAAATGTATTGACTCCTCACTTTGACCGCGAATATCTCGGAAATGGAGGAGCAGAAAAAACTGAAAAAAAAATGTGTTTATTACGAGTCTATTCTAAATCAGTAACTGAAGTTTGAATAATGTACATTGGAAGTTATATTGAAAAATGTCCTACTTTTTAAGGAAATTTTGACCATACCAGTTTTAATTTTGACCATACCAGTTTTAAATTCATCATATCTTGGAAAATATCCATACTATATAAATAATATTTTAGACACCAATAAAGCACGGCATTTTTTGTACGAGGAAATTTTTTCATAATTTTTTAGTTCAAAATTTTGCAGTTGTTCTCACAAACGTGACGTCATGTTTATTCGGTTATTAATCAAATGTATTTAAATTTTTTTTAATAAAATAGTTAATATAATATGTACACATGTTCAGAAAAAATAATTGGTATATATCAAATATTAATTTAATTATCAAGCGTAAAGAATAATATCATTGCAAGTTTACTATAATATTATCTATTAAGCTTGATAACTAAATCAATATTTGATACACAACAATTATTTTTTTCTTAAAATGCTTACATTTTACATAATCAACTATTTTAATAAAAAAATTAAATATTTTGATAAATAACCGAATAAACATTACGTCACGTTTTTGAGAATAACTGAAAAATTTTAAAATAAAAAATTCTGAAAAAATTTCCTCGTACAAAAAATGCCGTGCTTTATCGGTGTCTAAAGTATTATTTACCAAGTATGCATATTTTCCAAGATATAATGGATTTAAAACTGGTATGGTCAAAATTTCCTAAAAAAGTAGGACATTTTCAATATAACTTAGCAGAACTTCAAAAGTGTTCAATGTACACTATATAAATTTCAGTGATTGATTTAGAATAGACTCATAGTGGACACATAATTTTTTCTATTTTTTCTGCGTTTCTGAGATATTCACGGTTCTTTAACCGTTTAACCTCACTTTTGAGGTGTCAATACATTTGAATCGTATATTAGTTTGCTTTTCTTGGTTGAATAGTTAGAAATAAAATTCAGTGTTAAAAAAAATCGTATTTTTTTATTAATGATCACTGTCGTAGTACAAAAAGCATATGAGATTGTGTACAGAAGAACCTTCTGTACCGAATTATCACACATAAGTAGCAAGAACTAACTTCTACAACTACCTACTCAATTATAAAAACTTATATAAAATATCTTACAGTTCTAAATATTATAGCCTCTTATATAATAAAAACACGCATGTTTAATTTGAAATTTGTACGATCATGCATGTTTTTCTTTATTACTTTCACAGAAAACACTAGACTATATTATATCACAAGAACAAAAATTAAAATCGCCGGCGATACCAGAGACACAAAGGCACCTCTAAAACTGATAATTTTTTTTGGTATATATTTTTACGATTTATATGGCAAGGAGCTTGAGTGTCCCTCGCAACGCCGGCGAAAAGCTCCATGTAACTTTAAATAATTTTAAAAATACTTGAAATATTTAAGTACAACAGGTACGAATTATATCATAAGATGCATTATTATAATACATATCACCATAAAAAATCACGGACACCCCGCTAAGGGGAATCCTTAATTAAAGGACCTTATTGGACCATTCGTTCGCTTTTAACCTCCAAAGAGGTTAATCAATACTGTTAAAAAATAACTATAATAACTAAAAACTATAATCACGCTGCGCTTATGATTCTTTTTCACTTTTTTACATAATATAAAAATAGAAAAATTAGTACTTCGTATCGTATGGTGAAGAAATCAGTCTCTCGTTTTCAAATAAAGCAATGCCTTACTCACAGGTAGAACGGTACAGTTTCTTCTTCGTCAGTTCGTACTCTGTGCTAATTATCACGGTACCACCTCTCGTTATTTTCCTGCAACAAGCGAAACAAAAATTAGCATCGAAAATTTTTTTTCACAAAAAATTGCAGAAAATTTTTTTGCAGAACAAAATTGCAGAAAATTTTTTGCAGAAAATTGTTTAGCAGAAAAAAAAATTTGTTTGCGTAGAAAAAACTGCAACTACTTACTTTAAAAACTGTGGTAGAAACGCCCAGCCGGCATTTGCTTGCTTGAAAGTCAGATAAACTTCGAACGTCGAAGGGGTAGTGGGGTCGATTTTCACGAAACTTAACCTCCTGCAATCTTCTTCACCCTCGAATAACAAATAGAGGTTCATCCCGCGAAGGCCGCAAAGCTCCGACTCGGATATTTGTAAAATATCCTTGGAAACTTTCTGGAGAAGTCCGCACGGAAGCAAAACCTCGCCACACGACAGATGAGTTCTTTTCGCTGCCCTGATTTCCTCTTCTAATTTCTTTGATAAAAACTCTACTTGCGCCCCGCATTTTTGTTCCTCAAGGAGCGGTCTGGGGTCGAAATACCATTCTGAAAGCAAAATCAGCTGTTAGACACTTGCAACAGTCGCCGGTTAAAGTTCCGAACTTAGCAAAGTAAAAAAGGTACTTACTGTTTTGTTTTTGATATTCCACGTGCGCTGATTGGATGGGAAGTATCTCCATTTTTAAATAAAATTTATAAATATAACACTTAAATAATATCACAAAAAAACTGTGTGAAGCGACGCTTCGCTCTGTACCAGTAAGGTGCTTGTAAGCTCCTTACTCTGCTTTCACAACTCAAACTGTATCTACTTTCCACCTCGGAAATGCTTTTATAGCTTTTCTCCTACTTTGTTACGATCCCAACCGAGCGGTTGTTCGGGTTGCCTCGCTCTAGCACGTACACCGCACGCTTGATGTTTCTTTGTTCTCTGTACATGATTTTTTTACATTAAAATGAGTCGATTTGTTCAAATAGATGAGTTTTTTCTGTTATATTTCACGATGTACGTATGCAACGAGCCTTCTTGCAACTTTTAGTAAGCTTCTGGTTCATTTTAAAGCCAAACTTACTGGTTTTGCCGGAGAAACAATAAACTGCAAGCGAAGCCGGTAAAAGGTGATGTAATATCTAGATAAATAGCATAAACCGGTGGCCTGTTAATGCTGCAAAACAAAACATCTTTTCGGCTTGTTTTATACGATGCTTCTCAAACTATTGCAGTATTCCATCATACAAGCTATAATGTTTAATTCTTTGTCCCTTTGCATTCTCAATTTAAACTGAAACAAAGAAAACTATGTTATAAATTATAAACAAATGTTTTCCAACAATTTATATAGCAAACTAAATACTTAAACTTACTTGGGATTCGGCAAATCTCACGAAATTTTATATTTACAAGGTATTGCTTTTTCTATTTGAATTTACAAAATTATCTTGGGAACAAAGCATACTTAAATTTATTGCATTTTATCGCTTTTAAATTTAGTTTTCATTGTTAAAGTTATTTATTATTTACGATTTCGAATACTATTTTTTATCTATCTTAAAAAGCATACAAGAGGTAGATTTATTGTTGGATTGAGAAACTAACAAAGGAAGGTGAGTAAATATTGATTTTTCGTATAGGCTTCCTTCTTTGTTAGCTTCGTATATACATACGGTCTTGGTACCTATTCCAGGGTAATATATCATGTAACGTATAACTTTGCCATGTTTTTAAAGTTTTCTTATATAAATAGGTAGTTAGTTTTTTATTTTGTGTATGATTAGTGTAGGAAATGGGTGTTGGAGCGTATAAAGGCTCACAATGGCTTTACTATTTTATTAAAATTGTTAATATCAAGTTTATTTGTCCATTTTTTTTATTTGCAAGTAATTAGACATTGTGATTAATGAACAATAAATACAAGTCTGATATCGATTTAAGCAAACCAATTATCAGACAGGTACTAAATTGATTAAGTATGAGAACTATGTCTAAAAATAAAGCTATAAAAATAAATTATAATTTTCTTTTAGAACAAAGTAATATTTTAATTGATTTTCTCACGATCGTTTGTAGCTCTAGAATAAAATGTTCAATTAAACTTATGGTTTTAATTAGAATTATTTTCAAGGAAAAGCGAAAAAAAATAAAACCTGCTTTTAAAACATTGCTATAATGCAAATTTTAAATATTTGTATTTTCTAAAAACCTAAGTATCAAGCTATGCTAGAAAATTGCCTCAAAAATAAATTTATGATAATAATAATAATAATAATAATAATAATAATAGTAATAATAATCTTTATTATCCACTTTAGATAGATAGTTTGTACATGTGGCAAGTCAACAGAAATGGTAAAATAATAGTATAAAAATGTAAATATGATAATAACACACTAAACATTTAAGTCCAAAATACATAAATAATATATAACAAATAATACATGCAAATGGACAGTATAGTGCAAACAGATAATAAATAAAAGGAGCATAAAATCGTACCCTATATTCACTTAACTAGAGCAAGAATGTATGAACTCTTGAATATTATAAAATGCACCAGTCAATAACAAAGCCTTCAGGTTTTTTTTTAAATCCTCACAAGACTTCGACATTTGTATTTCCAATGGCAGCTTATTGTACAGAGTTGTGCCAGCATAGTTTAATTTACTAAATATATCTAAAAATTTGCTGAGCTATGAGAAAACATCTTATACAAATGTTTCTAAATAAGGAACATTTTTCGGGATTTTTTGGAATGGAAATGTTTAAATAATATACAAATCTGATACAGATTTAAACAAATTAATTAACAGACAGATAAAAGATAAGTACTATGTTAAAATACAAAGTTATAAAAATAAATAAAAATATGGTCAATTTCAAAACAAGATTTTTTATCTTCTTTTTCACAATTGTTTATAGAAAAAAGTGTTAATTAAATTTAAAGTTTTACGAAAAAGCTCTTTCAGAGTATTTAGCAAACTCAAAGTGAAAAAAATGATAACTTGTGTATTGAAATATTGACAAAAATTTAATTTTGCATCTATTTGAAAATCTAAATATCAAGCTGTGCTAGAAAATTTGCTCTAAATTTATTTACTAAATATATCTAAATATTTGTTGAGCTATGAGAAAACGTCTTATACAAATTTGTCTTAATAAGGAACATTTTTCGAGCTTTCTTGGAATGGAAATATGTAAATAATATACACCCCTGACACAGATTTAATCAAATTAATTCACATACAGATAGTGTAAGAACTATGTTAAAATATAAAGTTATAAAACTAAATAAAAATATGGTTAATTTCAAAACATAAGATTTTTTCTTTTCTTTCTCACAACAGTTTGTAGAAAAATTCTTAATTAAATTTAAAATTTAACGCAAACATCTTTGTGGTAGTATTTAGCAAACTCGAAGCGAAAAAAATTAAAACTTGTGTATTGAAATAATGACAAAAATTTAATTTTGCATATGTTTGAAAACCTAAATATCAAACTGTTCTAGAAAATCAGCTCTAAAGTAAATTCGTAATTAAATTTAAAGTCGTATGGAAAAATTTAGCAAACTCAAGTATTGACAATAATTTAATTTTGCATTTGTTTAAAAACCTAAATACAAAGCTGTGCTAGAAAATGTATTCTACAATATGTACTAAATGAGAGACTAAATGTATAAATATTCGTTGAGATCATTAAAGAAAACAATTTTCTGTACTTATTTGAAACTATGTATATCAAGGTACTATAAAATCAGCTTGAAAATAAAATTATTTATTGAGTTATAAAAATACACATTCAACGTCTGTTATAGATAGTTGTTTATATATTACTGGGTATATTTTAGAGCTTTCTTTGGTATTTCACAAGAATATGGAAATATTTAAACAATAAAATAAGGAAAAAAACGAAGAAGCAATAACAGATGACAGACAGAAACCAGGGTTGATAAAAATAATGTATTTTTAAGAAAATATCGCCGATTTCTTTTAAATTATTTCTTTTACAAGTTCTATTTTGAGCATCGTACATTGAAGTAAACAATCTTGGCCAAAATTTATGTTTGTTCATGATATTATAAATTATAATATCAAATAGTAATATTACGGACCATAATGTTTTGCTAACTATTACTAACTTTTTTCGTAATGCGTTTGGTTCATTTGTTTATGAAAAGATGCGTTTAGATAGGCCTTTAAGAAAACAAAAGATAATTCGACAGGACCAAACAGGTATATTGCGCTCGGGAATTCGGTAAAACTTGTAAAAACCTGCGTTTTACTTCTAGGTTCATTCGTTTTGCTCTATTGTAAGCACTTCAAAGTTTTATTTTTACAAATAATTCTTGTTTATCCAAAGTACACGTATTTCTTAAGGTATGTATGTAACAACATCAAGGTAATTTTTTTTAAATCATGATCAAGTCACCTGATTAAAACAATGATTTTAATCGTTGATTTAAATCATCTAAACGCTGACCACCACCGAGCCATACTCTACAATTTGCAAAGATTTCATAGAAGTAACTGAAACCAATCCAGAATAGTAATCAAATAAACATAAAGAAAACTTCATAACCTTCTGCAGATTAAGGACAGAATAATTGCAATTTGAAAGGTGCTCTACTTCTAATGAACACTGTAGTATTTCATCTAACTTCAACTTGGGATATATTAAGGCTTCTAATGTGCCAAATTGGAAAGTTGTAAATCTGTTTAGATAATAACATTTTTTCTCGAAATTTCATCGAAAAAGTTTAGCGGGCTATCTTTTCAGCATTGCAACTTGGCATAGAGATAAGTTAAATTGTAATTTTTTCACATGATCTACAGGTACCCCACTCCCGTATATGCTTAGTTTTAATGGTGTAATTTTCTATAAATTATCTTCCATGTGTTCCTTGAAACCAAAATTTCATTTCGATGGCTATTAAAAACAAATATCCGGTTATACTTATACATATATTATACGATTCTTAACTTTCTATCGTTCTAGAAGGCGCATAAAATTTAAGATGATGTAAAGACATGTAAGAATAATTAAGGTATCTTAATTTATGTCAAATTTAATCAAAGCTTAACAAGACAATATGAATAAAAATAATGTTTATTTTTATTACATATGAAAATTTAATAAATTAGAATGTCCAAATGCCCTAGTAGGTTCCCTTATAATAAATAAGAGATATGAAACTAATTATTAATTGTTTTACAGTTAACATATAAGAATACAGTATATTTAAAATATGTGCAACGTAATAACTGTACATATTTAATGATTAAATAGGTACTCATTCATCACATTTTAATTATTGCTCTACAAGAAACAAACCCCTCTCATTCTCATAGGCCCAAACCTGATCCAATATCTAATTTTCAAGGGACAACTCCAAATGTCATCGACCAAATTTTAAAATATTCTTATCAATTTTTACAGAATCTGCTGGGTGTGTGCTATACAGGGTGTCCCAATAAAAACTCCCAGACCGGATATATTCCAAACGAATAGAGATATTTTAATTCTGTAAAAGCCAATTTGTAGAGCATAAAGAGAGCTTCATTTTTGAATACAATTGTTTTTTCAATGTATCAGTATATAGATGGCGCTGTACTCTAAAGAAATATTTCGATGGGAGAAACTTCGAAATGGGGTTTATGTGAAAGAAAATGCATTTCTAAGCAGATTATGTTCTAAAAAACCGCTGCCTAAGGAATCACTACTTCCACATCCAGATCCAAAGGAAACATCTTGACTTTATTTGCACTAGTATGTTAAATTATTGGTCATACAACTTAATAATATTTGGCGCAGATGTCATAGAAAAGTTTGAGGCGTTGGTTTCTATCATATACGTTAAAAATGAAGTTTCTAGTTTACCCTACTTATTTTCCACTATTCACAATCTACCACCTCCCACCCCTTCAATGGAGTTATCTCAGTCGGATGTCACTACAATACATACGTGTACTAACTTTTAAGTGAATATCTCAATTTGATGTTATCAATCCCATTAATAATGAAGGGGAGGTGGTGGAGTTTGAAAAATATTAGAAAGAAATCTGAGGCCTTGGTTTCTAGTATATACACCGAATCCCAAATTTCTGTACTCTTACCAGCTTGATTTACTTCCCCTAGTTACTCCTATTAACCCCAACTCTTCTACGGAATCATTCCAAAATATAATCTAGTTCCAGATGTCGTTATAATACATACGTCTACCAAATTACAAGTGAATATTTCAATTTTATTTTATCAACCCTTTTAATAATGTAGTAATGGTAGTGGAAGGGTTGAAATATATTATCAAAAAATCTGAGGCCTTGGCTTCTTGGACATACACCTAATTTCAAGTTGCAGTACTCTTACCAGCTTGCTTTACTTATTTTCCCATATTTACCCCTATTTAACCCCCAACCCTTCACCGGATATCCTCAAAAAACAATCCAGTTCCAGATCTCGTTATGATATATACGTGTACAAAATTTCAAGTCAATATCTTAAACCGTTCCGCAGAAAACGTGCGGACAAAAAAGTTACAGACAGACAGACCGACAGACAGACCGACAGGCACACAGAAATTTTTTTTTCGCTCAAATTTAAAATCTCGACGTTTCATGACATTCTAAACCTATTTCACGAATAAAAATTTTTGAAAATTTTTTTGCGATTACTATACTTCCAATCCACTACGTGGAGGTGGAAGTAAAAATACCATAAACTAACCGTTTTCGAGATATTTGAGTCCAAATGTTGGCATTTGCCAATATTGAATAATGGTAATCTCTTCAACATTTTAGTCCTTTAAGTGGGAGAATCTGTATTTAATTTACAAATATTAGAAGAAAATATTTAAAGAATTTTCCATATAATTGCTTTGTTATTAGGTTATATTATAATTAAAAATATTTGATATCTAGTGAGTATAATAACACGTATACCTTATAAATTAAATACAATTAAAGTTACCTCTGGAATAATAGTTTGACATTTTTCAATTTCAATCACATTTTGTTTATTGGTGTGTCAATAGAACTGTATTATTGTACCTAATTATTGTTTTCTTTGTGAATATTAATTATTAAATATGGTTTCTCATACAAATGAAGATAAATTAAACATGATTTTTATTTATGGGAAACGTCGTAAAAATGCTGTAAGTTTATATGAAATGCGTTTACCTAACACACCTTCACCAGGTCGGAAAACTTTTGTAAGTTTGTGTTCTAATTTGAAAAATTATGGAGGATTTAAGAAACCAAAAACAACAAGAAGAAAAAGAACTGCAACTGATGAAAATATTGCATTGGTATTACATCAAGTAGAAAATAACCCAAACATGTCAGTACGCAAGTTGACGGAAGAAACAAATATTGCACGTTGCACCTGCCACAGAATTCTTAAAACAAACAATTTTTTCCCATGTAAAGTTCATTTAGTTCATCATTTGATTCCAGGGGACATGAGCGGAGATTAGATTTTTTGGCGCAATTTTCAGCTGTCTTAGAAGAAAATCCAAATCTTTCAGATACAATTATGTGGAGTGATGAAAGTCGATTCCACAACAATGGAGTAATCACAACACATAATTGTCGTTACTAGTCTCAAGAGAATCCTAGGTGGATGAGACATACCAGATCCCAGAATCGTTTTGGTGTAAATGTTTGGTATGGTATCGTTAATGGTTACATTGTTGGCCCATACCTCTACCATGAGAATTTAACAGGTGAAAGATATTTACAATTTTTGCAAAATGATTTATAAGTACTATTAAGGAATTTGCCCGTTCAGTTGGATAATATGTGGTTTCATCAGGATGGAGCAAGCCCACATAATAATAATAATAATAATAATAATAATTTATTAATTCGTTTGCCATTTAAACAATGGATAGAACAAGTCATAAAACCTTAGTTAATTAATGTAAAATAATTACACAAAGTTAATAAAAACACTGTCAATTACTTTCTTCAAAACAAGAGACATATATAAAACGTAATATAAATATGTGATGATATATAATCATATACTTGACACTTAACATAGTCAATAAATTAAATTTATAAATAGGTATCGTTATGACATTAATGAATCGCACAAATATTCGCCCACACTATAGTAGCACTTTTTAAGCAACATTTTTTTCACACTGGTTTTAAATGTTTGTATTGTTTTTTCTCCCGAATTGATTGAGGAAGCTTGTTGTATAATTTGGGACCGATGTAATTAGGTGACTTTTCAAATAAAGTTGTTTTGTGCTGGGGGAGCTTTATTAAAGAGCCACTACGAGTGGGGTATTTGTGGAAGTCATTATTTTTCACAAAATTCTCATGGTTTTGTTTCACATATGTTAGTGATTTTAAAATAAAAATACAGGGCACAGTTAAAATTGAATATTTTATAAAATAAGGCTTACATGAGTCTTGAAATTTTAGATTAAATATCAATCTAATGATTCTCTTTTGACTGACAAATATTCGGTGTGCGTTAGCGGAGTAGCCCCACAGTTGAATATTATAACTAATGTGACTGTATCCTAAAGCATAGTAGATATTGATGAGGAATTTCATTTCAAAACATCTTTTCAAATTGAGAACGGCGAAATAACAGCTGTTTAATTTTTTAGATACATTATTAATGTGTTCTGACCAGCTTAATTGTTCATCAAGGTAAATCCCTAAGTACTTTAACGTTTTGGAAAATATGACTGGTATACCGTCCATTGTTAAATTTATATCTGATATAGGTTGCTTTTTGTTGAAAAAATTGATACATACTGTTTTCTCAGTATTTAGAATAAGACGATTTTTTGTTGCCCATTGATTAAATTCCTTGAGTATAGTTTTCAGTTGAATTTTGATAATATCTGGATCTAAGGAAGACACAATTAAGCTGGTATCATCAGCATACATTATAATTTTACAATATTGTGGCATATGATTCGGTAGATCATTTGCAAACAAAAGGAAGAGCAAAGGTCCAAGAACGGATCCTTGGACGACTCCTAAGTCTATGTTATAATTTTCTGACCTAGTTCTGTTCAGTTGCACAATAATTTTACGGTTGGATAAAAAGGACATTAGTAAATTAGATAATAATCATCACAACGTTGTTAATTATTTAAATCAAACATACCCAGGAAGATGGATTGCTACCAATGGAGTACTTAGATGGCCCGCTCGATCTCCTGACATTACTCCATTAGACTTTTATTTATGGGGATTTTTAAAAAGTGGAGTGAGACATGGCAGATCTTTGTAATAAAAGTGTTAATGAAAATGGTAATAATTTTGAACACTTATTAAAATAGTTATTTTAATTTCATTAGTTCATAAACATTGTTTTATGTAATTATTTTTTATTGCTTAAATGTTTGAATTATATGATAAATAATATTTTTAGTTTTTTTTCCAAGGGTTACTTCAAATATATTTAGTTCATAAGACATGAAAAATTCCTTAAATATTTTCTTCTAAATTTTGTAAATTAAATACAGATTGTCCCACTTAAAGGACTGAAATGTTGAAGAGATTACAATTATTCAATATTGGCAAATGCCAACATTTGGACTCATGAAAATGGTTAGTTTTATGGTGTTTTTCTCGAACACTATCTGCTTAGAAATGTATTTTCTTTCACACAAATCCCATTTCAAAATTTCTCCCATCGAAATATTTTTTTAGAGCACAGCGCCATCTATATACTGATATATTAAAAAAACAATTATATTCAAAAATGAAGCTCTCTTTATGCTCTACAAATTGGCTTTTACAGAATTAAAATATCTCTATTCGTTTAGAATATACCCGGCCTGGGAGTTTTTATTGGGACACCCTGTATTCTCGCTTAGCGCGTCAGCGCTGACAAAGACTTTTTTTATTCCTTAATTCTACAAGGAATCAATAATTCTAGCTTTTCGAAATGGAAAAATTGTACTTTAAAAAGGGTGACATTTTCCCATAGCGTGAATCTGGAAGTAATAAAGAAGTGACGGACAGAAAGTAACACCTAGTATATTTTTTTATCTAAAAGCAAAATTCGCACGGTTCTAGTTGGAAACAGAAAATTGCAAGTTGTCCATTACTAAACGTTTCTTTGCAGTACACAATAAAGCATTCCAAGAAATCAAAAAAACTAACCTAGTAAACGAACCTCTAAAGAAACTAAAATTGGCAATGTGAATTTTAGAAAAAATATACAAACACTTGCATAACGAACACCGATAAAAACCGTAATACAAATTCATGCTTACGTGCTAATCCCAAGGCAATATTCAGAATTTGTTTATTCCGATTTGATGACTAATAATCACTATTTCAAAAGTGATAGTAATCTTATTTTGAACAGGCGCTTGCAATAGTTAAAAAGTGCTCGATCGAGTAGACAAAAAGCTAGACAAATCAATGTTAATTATTTCTTTCGCTGGTTCGATCGGAGTAAAAAAATTGCGGTGTTCCATCTAGAATTAATCACGCTGATTGAAACTGCATCTGGAGCTAGCAAAAAATGTATTAAAATTTGTGTTTTATAAACTATTAATTTAACGGGCAGAAGAAACAGGACAACTTCAAGGAATCACAAACTGAAACCGGTTGACAAATCGTTTGTTGTTTGCTTTTTGACAAATTCAATTTTTAATGTTTATGCTTGGATCGGCGCGGCAGGTCACTACAAATCAAATTAAATAATTTATTTTATAAAGTATTTATTACCTACGTAGAAATTTTGATAAGGGATGCCACGCTAGACCTTGTTGTATTAAAGGATACACTTGGCTTGCGTTATGATCACCCCTTTTCAAAGATCCATCGTAATGACTACAGAGGCAAGTCATCACGAGAGATAATGAGAATAACACTATTATAAATTTATGTTACCTATATAGAGGGGAAATATATAATTGTTCTAATAGGGTCATTACACGATCGTCGAGTATTTGATGAAGATCATAATACCTAATTTTTCATAACTTTTACTGTCTCTTTAGTTTTATGAAAAAACGATTATTAGTATTTCAGTTTGTGTCGATCTAGTCTTATAGTTGGGGAAAACTATTGGAAACGAAAGTTTGATTTTAAGTAAGGTATTAAATGAGCATATAGCATGGTCTAATATTTAAAGTTTCTGTATTTTCATGAAGAAATGTTCTATAAAAAAACCGCTGCCTAAGGAATCACTATTTCCGCATCCAGATTTTTCATCCAAGTCACTTTAAAGGAAACATCTTGACTATATTTGCACTCTAGTATGTAGAAATTATTGATCATAAAATTTTAACATACGTTAAAAATGAAGTTTCTAGCTTGCTCTCCTTATTTTCCCCTATACACAACCTCCCACCCCTTCAACGTAATCATTTCAATCAGATGTCATTACAATACATACGTGTATTAACTTTAAAGTGAATATCTCAGTTTTATGTTATCAGTCCCTTTAATAATGGAGTGGGGGTGCTGGAGGTGGGAGGGGGGTTCGAAACATATTAGAAAGAAATCTGCGGCATTGGTTTCAAATGCCAAGTTTCTGTACTCTTACCACCTTCCTTAACTTATTTTTCCCTATTTGCCTCTATTTACCCCCACTCCTTCAACGGAATCATATCAAAATATAATCTAGTTTCAGATGTCGTTATAATACATCCGTGTACAGAATTTCAAGTGAAAATTTCAATTCAATTTTATCAACCCATTTAATGCTGGGCGGATGGAAAATATTATAAAAGATCTGAGGCCTTGGCTCCTAGTACATACACCGAATTTCAAGTTTCTGTACCCTGACCAGCTTGCTTTATTTCCATTTTCATATTTACCCCTATTTAGCCCCCCAACCCGTCAACTGAAACATCCCAAAATATAATCTAGTTCCAGATGCCGTTATAATATATACGTTTACCAAATTTTAAGTCAATGTTTTGATTTTATTTTATCAACCCCTTTAATAATGGAGCAGGGGTGATGTGGGGTTAAAAAGGCTTCTAGTACATACACCGATATTTCAAGTTTCTGTACTCTTACCAGCTTGCTTTACTTATTTCCCCCTATTTACCCCTTCACCAGATAGGTTCAAAAAACAATCCAGTTCTAGCTCTTGATATAATATATACGTGTACAAAATTTCAAGTCAATATCTTGAACCGTTCCGGACAAAATGTGCGGACAAAAAAGTTATAGACAGACAAACCGACAGAATTTTTTTTTCGCTCAAATTTAAAATCTCGACGTTTCATGATATTAGAAACCTAATTCAAGGAAAAAAAAATGATTTTTTTTTATGATTACTATACTTCCAATCCACTACGGATGTGGAAATAATAATCTTCAAAACGGCATTTTGGTATATGTACAGAAGGATTAGGCTCTGGGCATTTATTATATACCCCACCTCAGACAATTATGCAGTATTGGAAAATAGACTCCACCAAAGCATTAGAAAGGATTGTAAGTAGTTTTTAAAATTTCCCATTTATTTGATAAAATTTGTGAAATAATTTACCATTTTTTTCCGCTACATAATCACAGTGGTTAAATAGTAATACGGAAAATATATTGATTCATCTGTCAATCAGTTATAATAATAATAATAATAATAATAATAATACATTTATTTTCCAATAAAAACACATGTTATTTACACTATTAGAATAAATAATTTTTTTCAAAAATAAAGTGTAAAGTATACTTAACAATTAATGGAAAAAGGGGCATAAATTCAGTTCGACTATTAAATAGTCGTCTGTTCTTCCATTTAGCCCTAATAGAATGGATATAATGTAATTAATTTTTATTTGATACGTTACCAAAAAAATAATTTCAATATACAAGATATTTACCGGAAGATAATACAATAATGTTATATTTTAAATCAAAATGTTCTTAAAATTGCGAGTTAAATAGGATGCTTCTAAAAGTCTTCTTGAAACTTGGTATTGATAGGGTTTTTAGCTTTTCTGGAATTATGAAGTTATAATATTATTGAAATTTTAAAGTTTCTATATCAGGTTGATGAGCAGCTGAGATGGAGAATGTTGTGTAATTCGCTTTTTTCATATTATGACTCAAAATGCCAGAGTTTCGTCATGTTTGTATTTTGCAGAGTTCAACCTCTGCCTTCTTATATACATCCGACTAGTTCACACTTGTGAATAATATAGCTGCGTCATCAACATATGAGACGATTGTCAATGAATTTTCAATTTCATTAATGTACACTAAGTAAAAGACGGGGCCCAGCACAGTACCCTGAGGTATCCCCATAAAGATTACCAGGAATCCACACAAAGATTCACCAATGTTTACCTTTTGTATTCTGTTAGTAAAATACAGCAAGTGATTTTTTGTTTTTATTTAATCTTTATTAAATTTGTAAATTCAAAAACTGCATATTGCTTCTCAAAAAAAATGCCGACACTATTTAAAAATTCTATTAATCTTTTCTGAAATATTTTATCAAAGTTGTTGACAATGGATTTCGTTCATAATAACATTTCCTGATCTGTACGCAGGTCCTCGCTCAAAATGCTCACAGAAAATACACCACTTCTTTTACCGCTACTTTTGTTACCATTTCGTTTTTCTATTTCTTTACTTGCTTTTTCGTGAAGAACACAAAATATGGACCCAATACTATATTATAAAAAAGAGTAAAGAGAGAAAAAAGAGAAAATCAGAAGATAAGAACTAATGAATAATTTTCAAGTATTAATATGTTCGTCAAAATTATTTTACCTATATTGGTAAGATATATATACACAATAATATTATGTTGAAAAATGTCATTTGAGCATTTGCTTCTTCGTCTTCTCATCGTTCGTAAACAATTTGATGTGTTGTTCATGGTTGCTTGAAGTGCCCATATACAATATTTTTGGGTGTGATTTATAAGAGCTATTATATTAACTATATGAAGGTGTTACAGATGTTTATATAAAACTGTTTTATTATTATTAACATTTTTGTGACAGAGTCTATGTAACAATTCTATTCTATAAAGTATTGGCCCATGCGTACTTATAAACAGATCTCTTATAATGATTGTAGGATCGTTCCGGACAACCACTCATACAGCTTTAATACTTGTAATATTTACCCTAAAAACATTCTTATATTATTTGTACAGATATAAAGTGCTTGTTGAGCAATATTTCCAACAAAGGTCCAAGGAGCCATTTTAATAATCCGACACTCATTAATTTTTAACTAAACGTGTTAGGAAGGTTTTCATTTGCTCACTCTACAATCATAATTTATCTTTTATTGTTATTTTCACTTATATCGTACTCAGATCGTTTTGTTTAAAAACTGTTGGGCAGGGGTGTGATCTCACCTTCTCTGGTTGCAGTTATTTGGATAAATAGTAGAGAGACATTCTGTAGGCAATGGCATATTTGCTACTTGGTAGCATTTTTGAAACATGGTTTTATAATCAATCAAAAATCCAAACCTAATGGGATAATAATTCTTGTTTTGTTTTATTTTGGTTTAACGCTCAACATTTATACCCATTTGATTATAATTATAATTTATTTCGCTAAATCTTTGTAAACTGTAGTTAATTAAGGAGGGCTTATGGTCTATCTCTGGATACAGAAACAGCAATTTACTTCATTAAGTAATAAATAAATTGGAATAAAACTTACTGAAAATCCTAATATAGCTTACATTTCGAATAGCACAATCCTACCCAATAAATGAGATTACATTTTTATTCAAAACATTATGATAATTACATTGCTATATTGTCCACAGATTATAGCGTGACGTCAAACTGCTTTTATTAAAGTTGTACTATTAACATATCGTCAAGTGTCCAGAACAAAATACAAAATTAATTCCCCTTAACTAATTTCAAATTATTTCTTTGCAGGAGTCACTTTATGTACAAGAAAGCAGCGAAGATGCAGATCAGAAAAAAAAATCTGAAATAGTTTCCCCAAAGACCAAAATACTGAACATAACAAATGTCGAGCGTTTTGGTAACCAAGTTGGCGCCGTTTGAAGATGATTAGAATTAGTTTTAATCACCAAGTTAGATTTCGAAATCATATTAAGTGTATGATATACTGGTTCTATCATCCCCACCAATGTAGACACGGACATGACACCTAAGATGATTTAAACCCTCATGTTGTGCTTGAAGATATTTTCTTCAGCACTCTGGGATTGCCAATTCTTTCATAGTATGGATTTAAATCAACTAGAACAAACTCACAACTTGATGTAGCGCTGACACACAGCAGTACAATCAGAGGGCAACAAAAAAATTATCTGAAATGTGATATTAAATATTGACATGTCTATATTTCCCCTTTCAAAACATTTAAAAAAAAAATAATAGCTTAAACTTGCATTGTCTAACTCCTCAACTCTCATCGATATAGGATATAGGAATTTCGCTTTAACTAAGTGTGACATTAATCCAAGGAGCGAGGGTTAAAATAAAATTTGATACACCTTAGGAGCAGCCGAGAAGCAAGAATCCTAAAAAGGCCTAGGATCAAACTAGCTACAACTTCCCGGGGAAAAACTCCTGAAAAACAGAAAGGTTCAAGAGAAAGGCCAACACAAAAGCCCGAGGGCAAAGATAAACATATAGTGCCTTTTCAAAAGGCCAAACAAAGCTTTACACTAATAAGGACAAGAATAGGCAAGAAAAGGTCCCACGCCACCAAAATGTAAACAGGAAATGTCTCGAAATAAATTTCCACTAAAGTAAAAATAAGCTCAAGTGTGCTTAGCGGGAGATGTATTAGGGAGAAAGTAAATATATGGCTGACTCATACAATCATACGAGTTAATTTATTCTAATTTGCATGACAAACCTAGAGTAACTTTACTGCTCAACAGAAATTTAATTTTATTTGCCTTTCAAAATTCATAAAAAGCAACTTAGTTGTCTCAGTTGCGGACGTACCTAGAAGTAAAGGAAATATCGCATTCACGTCTGCCCACTATCCCGGGGAACACTATAGCCCACCCACCTCCAGGAGAAAGTTAAGAGCATCATAAACTGGTGAACCATCTTATGCGGAGGAGCACGAATATCAATACTGGAAGTGGATTTCTTTTTGAATATTTATCAAAAGTGAAACCATTAAGGGCTACACTTCATCCAAAACAACTTTCTTATCAACCTAGCAAATCGAGAATAAATGCACCATCTACATGGCCTGGTTAAATGTGTTGAAAATACATTTGCGACAAAGGATGAGGCCATAAATGATATGGAGGGTGAATTTGACAACACTTCTTTTGAACCCATACAAAGAGCCGAAGAGAAAAGGATAACACAGTAACCAACAATTAAATGGATACATTCCATGCCCAGAAGCAGAATAATTATTACAAATGTGGGGAGGATCCACCACGTTGATTGCTGGCAAGAACTGTCCACCTTATGGTCAATGGTGGTAGATGACGAGTCCTCCATAAGTTAAGTAATTTTGGCATCAACGTTTAGGACATGCGGATGAGCTTATTACTACTATAAGAGGAAGACTTGAGAGTTTGATTTCAAATCTCATGCAAATTATAGATGTACCCACGGATGCAAAAAAAACATTCGAAGAGCAGGGATATATATAGTCTCAGAGAGCTAGGTGGTGTTAAAGGCTCTCAGGTCCCTCCTACACTTTTGAATCTGAAACTGCCTATTCAAAAGTTACAGGAGTGTTTCTATGAGTAGAACCACTCGTTATAGAAATGGATTGAAAGTATTCCTTTAGGTCGCCTTTTGGCTAACATTGTGTTAGCACGCCCCGATTGAGGTAAGAATATGAAAAAATTTTGTACCCTGCTGGCTGGCTATGCTATCTATTAAAAAGTGCTTTTAATGCATAAGACGAGAATAAAACTACTTTTAATGATTTTAGATAAAGACCGGTGCTATTATTTTCACATCACGTAGTGGAGTGGAAGTATAGTAATCGTAAAAAAAAAAAAAATTTTGTTTTGTTTTTACGTGTTCATGTGTTTGATTTTCACGACCTATAAGACGACAGCATGTAACTAAATACAATCAAGAACAGCGAAACTGCTCTTATAGGTAGCATGACCAGCAGTGTATTATAATCTATTGCTTGTCTAAATAACAATTTTTTTCCGCTATGCAGATGAAACATTAGTGCGAGCATGAGTTACATTTTGTCGAAATTTGCTGTATGTATACGAGAATTCTCACCTACTGTACAATAAACTGCAAAAGTGCTTCGAGGCCGCGTTATGTTAATAACTAATTCATATCTATTATTTTATTACAGCTCAAAGGCAGTAAATACTAATACTAGCAACATTAACATAATGCTAGTCTATAAATATGAAATAAAAAGTGTACTTACTTAAACCGAGAAAATCAAACATAATTTAAATACAATTTACATTGCCAGCATATAAACAAAATTCATATTTCAGCAAGATAAGTTCTCTAGGTCAAAAGATACAAGGGTCTAAGGGCAAATATAAAAAATTCATTAATTCGTATGTGTTTCATGGTCGCGGCCATGGTCACGGTCACGGTTGTTAGCGTACTGAAATAAGTAAAAGTATGATGAATCACTGCTATGAATTTATAAGTTAGGATATGTTGAATTTTAATTTGCACCACATTAACTGATGAAATCGTTTTTAGGTGTTGAGCAAACAACTAGCGATAAAAACCTTCCGTAATTTGAATAGTGCAACTAATCTAAAAAATTCCTATTTTCAATATTGTCATCTCATTATTAAAGTGCTAATAAAGAAGCCTGGAAAATATATTACTATATTAAAGAAAATGCATTAGAAACACGTTATTATTAATAGACGTTTTATGAACGACAAATGGTGTGGTGCTGAAAAACATTCTATACAGCAAAGAGAGGTCAACTACAATAATGACGTCTTCCCATTGCAAGCTGTTATTCAACTTCATATGTTTGTCAGTACAACGTCAGATTAATTCAAATCTTGGAAACCACTTCCAACTGATCTATTGCCTTGAAATTTTGTCTGCATATGTAATATCGATGAGAATATAATTTGTCACGTGACAGTATTTCCTCCAATTGAAATCAAGAATTTACTTAGCTGAATGGCTATCTCAAGGATAATAAAAAAATCGGTAAAGGTATTTACACAGAACTTCCCTCTTTATTTGTGCATGGCGGTCACTCTAAAAAGTTAATAATTACGAAATGCCATTGAAATAATAATCGAAACATAGCTATCACTATTATTACAAAGAAAACCTGATAAGTTTTGGTCAAAAAAATATACTGTGTGCTCATCCAACAGCAAAAGTTCAATTCTAGATGACAGGTGCCAAATATGGAAGACTTGCGCAAATACCTTTACAAATGTCCACCATGACTGAATTATTTTTTGGGATGACCACCCTGTACATTTTTCAATAAAAGTATAATAATTGCATTTGCCTAATATTATTGCCATCTGTCACATTTAGTGGTGGTTAAAAAATTTCATTTCTTTTTTTAATTTTTCAGAAATGGTGGTAAAAAAATTTCCAATTTTTTTTTTCTTCTGAAATATGTTTAGAATGCCAAGAAACGCGAAAATTTTAAATTTGAGCAAAGAAATTTTTTTTTTCATTTTCCAAAAATTGTGCAAAAAGTTTTCATTTTTTTTTCTGAAATAGGTTTAGAATGTCATGAAACGTGAAAAGTTTAAATTTGAGCAAAAAAGTTTTTTCCATCTATTCTAGTGGTAAAATATTGTTCCAAAATAGTAAAAAAATATTGGAAGTTTTTTTCCGAAATAGGTTTGGAATGTGGAAATTTTAAATTTGAGCAAAAAAAAATGTTTCATCTATTCTATAGTAGTGATAAATTGATTAAAGATTTTTCAAAAAAATGTTTAAATTTGTTTTTATTGAAATAGGTTTAGAATGCCATGGGAACGGGGAAATTTTAAATTTGAACAAAGAAAAAAAATTCCATCTATTTTAGTGGTAAATTTTTTTCAAAAATGGTAAAAAAAAAATCTAATTTTTTTTAAAAATAGGTTTAGAACGCCATGAAACGTGGAAATTTTAAATTTGAACAAAGAAAAAAAATGCCATCTATTTTAATGGTAAAAAAATTTCAAAAATGTTGGTAAAAAAAATTTCTATTTTTTTTGCAATAGGTTTAGAATGCCATGAAACGTGGACATTTTAAATTTGTACAAACTAAAAAAAAATGTTTCATCTATTTTAGTGGCAAAAAATTTTTAAAAAATGTTGGTGAAAAATATTTTCATTTTTTTTTTTCTGAAGTAGGTTTAGAGTGTCATAAAACGTGGAAATTTTAAATTTGAGCAAAAAAATTTTTTTTCATTATTTATTCCCTTTAGACGATCCACCCTGTATATTTTCCAGTGAAAGTTTAACCATTTCTTCGCTGACAGTAGCGTCAACTACCTATCAAATTTGACTGCTCTCCGTCAAGTAGTTTTTTAGTTAATGCACCAACAGACAGACAAACAGACAGACTGGCGGAATTGAAAAACCTATATTTTCGTAATCTACGTGTTCTGAAACGTCAAAATCCGAAAAAATCTCGGAGGGTGATTTTTTTTCGAATAAGTACAATACTTCCCTTCGGTATGCGAGGAAAGTAAAAATAGACTCGCATTTTTTCTGTCGATTATGGAACTGAGATAAGTGAATTTTATCTGCACTGAAGTACAACTAATGTTGATTGAAAAATGTAGATACCTTTTCTACAATATTATTACATTTACTTTCTAACACATTATGCAGGATCTGAAATAATCATAGAAAGATCATCAGCATACATTGAAAACAAAGTATTACCTACGTAAAATCCAATCAAGCTCATTAATATATAATATGATTAACACAGGGCCCAATATTGGGCCCTGCGGAACTCCCATACTTAAAGGCAACCGTATAGAATTGGCACTGTGTAACATATTTTCACTAACATGTTGTATACTCACATACTGTTGACGATTGGTTAAAAATTAATTAATCCAGTTTAGTGGTTGTCCTCTAATTCCATGCAAAATTGTTGACTGTAACAATTTTGCATGATTGACATAGTTTACCAAAAGCTTTGGGGATGGTCTAATGCACTGTTACCCTGCTCAATTGACTGCCTCCGAAGCATTTGGTTTCTAGAGGTATGAATTTAAAAAATATATATTTTTTAATTTTTTAGTAGTTTTGTTTAAATAAAAGCTTTTTTAGTTTCTTTATATAATTTTATTTTTAAGTTGGCGGTTCAAAGTGTGTCGAATTTGGTGAAAGACGCATGTTTCGTGGCTCCTACGGGATACAGAGATAAATCCGGATAAAGCGGCAACAAAACGCCGAAATTGTACTGAATTGAAGCGTGAACAATTCTGCATTGATTGATATAAATTAGCGCGGGTCTGGCTATTTCATGTAGTTGATATTTGATTAAATTATATTTGTTGAATAAAGCAACACAAAAGTGTATATAAACAACCCGAAAAAAGTGTACTCCTTGAGTGCTTGACCGTAAAATCTATACCTGGATTCATCCCTTCTTGAAGTGGGTGATATAAAATTGAAAAGATATTAAACATAATATACAGGTAATAAATAACATAATACATAGGTGATGAAATGGAAAAACTGCCCGAAATTGAAACCGATTGTTTTAAGGAAACGACATATAGTGTGAGCAAACTATCCCTTTGGACCTCTTTTCGCATAACGCGCAAAAAAAAGAAAAATGTTACCGCGAGATAGGGCCCTTCCCAGCAACTCCACCGTAGATGGATATTTACTTGTGGAGCGGTTACTAAATAAAAAAAAATACAAAAATAAAATATAAAATAAAAAATAAAAGCTGCCAGATTCAGAGTCAGAAGAAACAGAAAACTTAGAAGAAGAAAAATAAGGAGATGACGATAGATGGAAACTTAAAAGAAGCATGGGAACTGAAAAGAAGCATCTCGCAAACAATTGCATCACACCCCAGCTGATGATGACAAATAGAAACTCAATAAAAACATGGAAACTTAAAAGAAGCATCTCTCAAACACCTACACTTCCCATCCTATATTCCCACTCCATGCGTCATACGGCTCTCGCTGCTGACAACAAGCATGTCCAGTATCCAACCCGGCGTATGCAGCCTGTCCGGCGGTATATAAAACATCCGAGATTTGGTTCCGGCACGCGGTTTGGCCGTTCGTTGGGCGTGCTCGACGGACGACCAAGCTGCGTGTCGGAACGAACCCCCATGGATGCCCGGAATCGGCAGCAATGCCCACCTTACGCTGGCAAATCAATCAGTCAATCAATCAATAATTTTATTTTTAACTTACCTGTGTTAACATCCACTCATTCGCACTGGGTCCACTTCTGGACTGCTCCAATTAAATCGGGTAATATCAATTATATTTTCGATATAGTACGTTTTAATAAAACCTTATTTTAAAAAAGTTTTTCTTACTTAATCTTATAATACATTCAGATCATCAAAACTTTTATCATTTGCATTTTTGTAAAACTATTTTTTTTTAAATATAACAAATCAAAAGTGCCAATTCTAAAATAAAGTAAAAGATGTTATTCATTTTGATTCTTAGCTCATTCTTTCTGTTATTTTGCATTGGCAAACTCTTCATCGGTCATCGTAAAACAAGAAAACTACTTTGTGATGTTCAAGAAGTTCAGATCTAAGGCCTCTAGACTTTTTATACTCAATTTCTCGAAACAAAACAGCTGATAATGGCAGATTTAAAATATAATTTGCAAATTAATAGGCTTCTAAAATGATTCCTTTTTGACTGCTGGTCAAAAATTGACATTGATATTGATTGATTTTTATCAACTAGGTACATCGTATACATTCTGTTTTTTAACACACTTCCAAGAAAAATATTGATTGATTGAAATCTGCTAAAATTACATATTTTTACTATTTATACAAGCCTGATATACGGTATTTTTTTCAGATGTCCTTGGTAAGCTTCCAGAAAAATGTCAGATAGAAGATTAAATTTTATTTTTTTCGAAAAACAAATACAGCACATTAAAAAACATTTTTTTAAAGGACGCAATACAATACTTAACAGTATATAGAGTGAGCGAAACACAACATGTTTACCAAAAGTTTAGCTTGTGAATACCTCAAACAGGACTATGTAAATTCTCAAGCATTTTATTAAGTTTTCCACATTTTTCTGCCATTCCAGTAAAAACGGAAAACATCATCGCATTCTACGGAAAAAATGCTATCAAAAACCGTGTTCATTTTCCGTTGCCCATCATAGGCCGAAATTATCCACTTTTTAACATCCTCCTTTCCACCATACTTGAATTATTTCTTAGGATGACCACCATGTATAATTTTTTAATAAAAATGTAAGAGATGTCTTCCTCGCCAATTGTGCAACTATGTGCCAGATATTATTACCATCTGTCATATGCCGCGTAGTGGAGTGGAAGTTTTCATAGTGCAGTGGTCAAAAAAAATCTTTTTTTTCTTAAGAAATGGTTAAAATATACGAAAACGTAGAAGGGTCACAATAAATTTCGAATAATTTTTTCTTAAGGTCAAGTTCAAACTAGGAATGTTGTTAAATGCCGAGTTTAAACTCGGAATATAACATAATTTCGATTTTAATGTCGAAATCTAACAAAATGTCGACATTAATCTCGGAACTTTCTTAAATTTCGACTCTACTTGGAAATGTTAAATTCCGACTTTAAACTCAGTATTTAGTTAAATTCCGAATTCAAAGTCGGAACTTGACAATATTTGAGTTTAAAATCGGCACTTCACGAAATTTCGAGTTTGAAATCGGACTTTCGTTATCTTCATTCCGAGTTTAAAGTCGGAATTACATTATATTTTTAGTTTAAACTCGAACTGAGGTAAAAAATATTTAAAATTTGCTGTGGCCTCTCTACGCTTTTGTGTTACGAAAACGTAGCAGGGCCACAATAATTTTTTTCTTAAAATCCGACTTAAAACTCGAAATGTTGTTAAAGGCTATTGCCGGATAAAAATAGTGATTTGGCCCACAGAACCAATTGGGCTATTAGCGGTGTCATTATATCGGCGTGGTCAAAAAAAGTGTTCGACACAATTTTTACCCCCACTTTCCCCCTAGGGGGGTTTGGGGACCCAAAAAAACTGTTATTATTTGATTATTTTTTATTTTATTACCTAGTAGACGAATCTTTACCAAAAAAATCAAGAGTGTAGTGGAAGTAGGGTTACTTCAACTCAATTTTTTTCAGAATTCTCTGACCCCACTCCCCCCCCCCCAAAAAATTACAAAATATTCAAAAAAATTTTTCTCGAAAACTAAGACAATAGCACCGCTAGAAATTTTATGTTTTATTTATTTTGATCCAAAAAATCTACGAAAATTTTTGTAGCCCCTAGAAATTGGTGCGTCATACTCAAATATTAAAGAAACCGTTATTTTCACGATTTCTTGCGATTTGGTTGTTTTTATAACGTTCATTAGGACAGAATAACACACTTCTTCGCAGAAAATTATACACTATATTATATTTAAGTACATAAAATTATTCCATTTATGTCTATATTTACGGCCAATACAACTTCCCTTTGCTGGATATAAAGGCCCAGAAAACCTGTTATTGCTTGTTTATTTTTTATTTTGTCACCTAGTGGACGAATCTTTACCAAAAAAATCAAGAGTGTAGTGGAAGTACGGTTACTTCAACTCAATTTTTTTCAGAATTTTCAGACCCCACTTTCCCCCCCAAAAAAATTTATAAAATATTCAACTTTTTTTTTTCTCGAAAACTAAGACAACAGCCCCCCTAAAAATTTTATGATTTGTTAATTTTGGTCCGAAAAATCTACAAAAATTTTTGTAGCCCCTAGAAATTGGTGCGTCATACTCAAATATTAAAGAAACCGTTATTTTCACGATTTTTTGCGATTTTGTTGTTTTTATAACGTTCATTAGGATAGAATAACACACTTCTTCACAGAAAATTATACACTATATTATATTTACATAAAATTATTCCATTTATGTCTATATTTACGGCCAATACAACTTCCCCTTGCTGGATATAAAGGCCCAGAAAACCTGTTATTGCCTGTTTTTTATTTTGTCACCTAGTGGACGAATCTTTACCAAAAAAATCAAGAGTGTAGTGGAAGTACGGTTACTTCAACTCATTTTGTAGTCAGAATTTTCTGACCCCCCCCTCCCCCCCCCAAAAAAATTATAAAATATTCTAACATTTTTTTCTCGAACACTAAGGAAATGGCACCGCTAAAAATTGTACAATTTATTTATTTTGGTCCAAAAAATTTACAAAAATTTTTGTAGCCTCTCTAAATTGATGCATCATACTCAAATATTAAAGAAACCGGATTTTTTTTTATTGTAATATTTAATGCCCAAATATTTTGGATCGTTTTGACTTATGAATAAAGTTGGTGTAGCATATGGTGTATCTTTTATTGTATTAGTATATTTAGTTGTTTATCGTGATATAATTTTTATTTACTCTTTTTCATTATGAGCGTTGATGTATAGGCACGGTAACGTTAAAATTCTGAATTTTTTAAATAATGGTTTGCAGCTGATGAGATGTTGTTCTCTGGACATATGCCTCCATTTTTACTTTATTTAAATGCACCAAGGAACTCCAAAAGCTTCATCCATATTGTGAGGTAGATTGTACATGTACAAGCCCATAGCAGAGATTACAGAATTAACAAGATAAGACAGCCGATGAAAAACATTTGATCAATGGTGTCATTGGCCTCGACGTTTACATTGATGGTACACAGAGTAGTTACCACAATACGTCATTCACATGAAAAAGGTAAAATTAGAGACGGAGGCCAATTGTGAAAAATCGACAACACTGTCCTAATATGTAGAACGACCGATTGTCAGAACTCAAGATTCCTAAAGAAACAGGTTGCATTGTAACATATGTCACATAAAGCCTCCAGTATTTCTATGTTCATATATTAGGTAGGATTATTCATTGAGAGAATAATTTTGAATTTTTTTTTTCTATAACTTATTTTATAAAATGAAGAAAAAAGAGCCACACGCGGCTCTTGTCGAAGGCTACACGTGACGTAGCGCATGCCGATTCTAACGAGCCAGCCTGTCCTTTAGTAAGCTTGGTCATTCTCTCTGGCTTGGTCAAATTCATTCAATACGTATCCGACAAATCCCAAAATCATTTTCGCTGGATGTCGTGCTCCTTTAATTTGAAGTTAACAACGGTCTTCGTCTATTTCGTGTTCTCTGTCTGACTGTCTTATCGTATTAATTTTTTAATCTTTGCCCATAGTATAATGTTTTTAATATTGACTCTAAAACGGCATTCCTCATAAGTGTAATTATATAACACACTTTACTTTTATAGTAGGTTTTAAGGAAATGAGTATTATTATATATTCCGAATTCTACCTTTTACTGCTGTGCATGTAAAATCTAGCTTTTCCTTGACCCCTGGACATTGCCGTGTTTCCGTTGTAAGCTACAACGGTTAATAAAGACTTGAGTAGCTTACTCAAGTCCTGCTGCACCAGCTTTTGTGGGTAATAGTTGTTCCTAAATAAAGGAAACTGCTGCCTTAGCTTTCTTTTCTTACCATAAACCGACTGCCAAAGCTTCGGTGTCAAAATGACATTTCACCATTACCGGATGAAGTAAGCACATCCCAGATAACATTCTATACGTAAATAATAATCATGACATTTCATTTTCATTTAAATGTCTACAATAAAAATGATAAAACCTTTCATATTGTCAATCATTGCACAGCACCGTTAAATAATTTTTTTTGGTAAAGATTCGTGCACTAGGTAACGAAATTTAAAAAAATAACAAGCAATAACAAGTTTTCTTTGCCTTTATACCCAGTAAGGGGGAAATGTATCGATAGTTAATCTAGACATAAATGGGATTCTTTAAATCTAATATATCATATAATTTTCTGCGAAGAAGAAGAATTCTGAGAGAATTCTGAAAAAAATTGAGTTGAAGTAACTGTACTTCCACTACACTCTTGATTTTTTTGGTAATGATTCGTCCATTAGGTGAGAAAATAAAAAATTAAAAAGCAATAACAGGTTTTCTGGGCTTTTATATCCAGCAAGGCGAAGTTGTATTTGCCGTAAATATAGACATAACTGGAATCATTCTATGTAAATATAATACAGTATATAATTTTTCGTGAAGAAGTATGTTATTCTGTCCTAATGAACGTTTAAAAAAAACGAAACCACAGAAAATCGTGAAAATAACGGTTTCTTTAATATTTGAGTATGATGCACCAATTTCGAGAGGCTACAGAAATTTTTGTAGATTTTTTGGACCAAAATAAATAAATTGTAAAATTTTTAGCGGTGCCATTTCCTTAGTTTTCGAGAAAAATTTTTTTGAATATTTTATAATTTTTTTGGGGGGGAAGGTGGGGTCAGAAAATTCTGAAAAAAATTGAGTTGAAGTAACCGTACTTCCACTACACTCTTGATTTTTTTGGTAAAGATTCGTGAACTAGGTGACAAAATAAAAAATAAACAAGCAATAACAGGTTTTCTGGGCCTTTATATCCAGCAAGGGGAAGTTGTATTGGCCGTAAATATAGACATAAATGGAATAATTTTATGTAAATATAATATAGTGTATAATTTTCTGCGAAGAAGTGTGTTATTCTGTCCTAATGAACGTTATAAAAACAACAAAATCGCAAGAAATCGTGAAAATAACGGTTTCTTTAATATTTGAGTATGACGCACCAATTTCTAGGGGCTACAAAAATTTTCGTAGATTTTTTGGATCAAAATAAATAAAATATAAAATTTTTAGCGGTGCTATTGTCTTAGTTTTCGAGAAAAAAATTTTTTTAATTTTTTTTGGGGGGGAAAGTGGGGTCAGAGAATTATGAAAAAAATTGAGTTGAAGTAACCCTACTTCCACTACACTCTTGATTTTTTTGGTAAAGATTCGTCTACTAGGTAATAAAATAAAAAATAATCAAATAATAACAGTTTTTTTGGGCCCCCAAACCCCCCTAGGGGGAAAGTGGGGGTAAAAATTGTGTCGAACACTTTTTTTTGACCACGCCGATATAATGACACCACTAATAGCCCAATTGGTTCTGTGGGCCAAATCACTATTCTTATCCGGCAATAGCCTTTCTACTTGGAATATTTTCTGACTTCAAAGTCAAAATTTAACAATATTCGGATTATTGTTAAATTCCGACTTTAAACTCGGAGTTTAGTTAAATTCTGAGTTCAAAGTCGGAACTTAACAATATTCCGAGTTAAAAGTCGGAATTTAACAAAATTTTAATTTGAATTCGGACCTTATATTCCGAGTTTAAACCCGGAATTATGTTAAATTCTGAGTTTAAACTCGAAACTAAGGGGAAAGAAATTAAAATTTGCTGTGGCCATTCTACGTTTTTGTAAGAATGCCATGAAACGTGGAAATTTTAAATTTAAGCAAAAAAAAATTTTGTTCGTCTATTCTATAGTAGTAAAAGCATTTGAAACCATTTTTTTACTTCCCTCCCATACCGAAGGGAAGTACTTATTGTATTCGAGAAAAGAATCACTCTCCGAGATTTTTTCGAATTTTGACGTTTCACAACACGTAGATTACGAAAATATAGGTTTTTCAATTCCGTCAGTCTGTCTGTCTGTCTGTCTGTTAGTGCATTAACTAAAAAAACTACTTGACGGAGAGCAGTCAAATTTGGTAGGTAGTAGGCATTGAACTCTATATTAAACATAACTGGAAGGGCGGCTCCTATGCAATGCTGTGAAGCAGGCACTTAGTTAGGCAACCCGCAACAATGTAGGTATCTCTATCTCTTTCTCTTACACATGAGCAAGTTAAAAATACACAAAATAAATTAAACTTCTGTTTGTTTATTAAAACAAAGAATTTATACAGCTATAATATCTAAATAAACAGTATATTTCATGATCACTTAATTAATTGGTAATAAGTAATGAAAATATAAAATGAAATATCTTTATTATCCAACAGAAAACACAGTCTATTGAATACAATTATTGTTCTTATAACATTTACTAAATTAAAAGAAATATTTAAGTATGTTATATTACTTATTTATACAAACTATCTCGAACTATTTGAATTAGATTTATTTATAAGGCATAACAAATAATACAGAAATAAAGAATTTAAATATAAAAATATAATTGATGTAAAATTATAAAAATGAATAATCATGTTACTAGATTTTAAGTTGACCTATTGTTTTTCCCAGTGTATTTAACCATTGTTTCCCGAGGTTCAGTCTGTATGTGCTTGAGACTAGATGAACCCCTAGTCGTTTAGTATCCCAATCATTCCTAATTCTGTCAGAAAAAAAATTAAATGAAAAATAGAAAAATAAAAAATTTTAAAATAAAAAAAAGTTTAAAAAATCAATGAGGAAAAAAAGATAAATTGAAATACAAAAAAAATCAAAAAGAACAAAAAAAAACAAAAAATTGAAAAAAACAAAAACTGAAAAAAAGCAATAATTTGAAAAACTAAATATACATACAATACATAGGTATGTCTTTACAGTTAAACAATTTAGTCAAAAATTGTAATAATAAATAAGTCCTAGAGATAAGCATAATTTTTGTACACACTTACCTCGAAGTCAAGAGTAAAAAAGTCGGTATTCACTGTGCTTATAGCTATAATCGCTCTAGCCATTCATCCAATGGAAAAAAATAATATAGAAGCAACATTACAAGTCATAACAGATCTAATAGTAAAGTAGTATAGTAGTAAAGTATAGGGTACTTAGCTTACGAATTCGCTAGAGATTTTGATTCACAAAATAATATTAATTTGATCAGTTTTTTACGAAGTTCTATCGTTTTTACTTTAATTTCTTGGTTGGTTCGAATTACATAAGAATTTATTCTGCATTTAAGGAGAAGGTTTACAGTTTGGCGAATTATTTGAATTTTATGTAAATGTTCAAATATATGTTCCTGAATTACTGAATGACTTGGTATGAATAAATCTAATATGTGTGAAAAATGGTGTACTGCGGCTTTTTGAATTACGTTTTTTAAAGACAACTTCTCTTTCTTTCCGTTTAGGTAGACAACGTGTGGGTGTTATTTTTTTTTTTGTAAATGTTGAGGGAATTTAAAGACACTAGGAATGGAACTTTCTTTTAAACGTTTGTAAATTTCTTTGCCAAAATTCTCATAGTCCGATGTTAAAAAGTGATCACTGCACAATTTGCTGAACTTCGTAGGCTGCCATTTATCGCGCCTAATTGCTTTTATTCACTCTTTCAGCATTAAAGGGCCTTTAAACGGAAAACTAAAAAAAATAAATTACAATTTCAAGGGAAAACTAGGGTCATGTCTAACAACAACCCATGAAACTGTACATTGCTTCGTTTATCAGCCAAATTATTACACCCAAATGCTACACAATACATAACCATGATTAATATTTTCAAAAAAGACAAGAGAAGACAACAATTTTTGCAACAATTAAAATTTTAACGATATTTCAAAAACAATAACACTCGCACGTCGTAAGAAGTATTGGGATTGAGAAGGATGGATATACCTACATAGCAACCGTCTTTGTCACTCATGACATGCTTCAACGCCTACAGTGCTTTCTAACGGTAGCCGCCCTTCCAGTTATATAGAGTTCAATGGTAGTAGGTAGACGCTACTGTCAGCGAAGAAATGGTTAAAATTTCACTGGAAAATATACAGGGTAGACCGTCTAAAGGGAATAAATAATAAAATAAATTATTTTTGCTCTAATTTAAAATTTCCACGTTTCATGACACGCTAAACCTATTTCCGAAAAAAAAAATTGAAAATTTTTTTCACCATTTTTGAAAAATTTTACTAAGGTGAAAACAATTTTTCTTTCTTCAAATTTAAAATTTCCACGTTTCATGGCATTCTAAACCTATTTCAAAAAATTTTTTGAAAAATTTTTTACCATTAAAATAGAAAAGAAATTTCTTTTTTCAAATTTAAAATTTTCAAGTTTCATAGCGTTCTAAACCTATTTAAGAACAAAAAATTTAGGATATTCTTTTACAATTTTTGAAAAAATTTTACCACTAAAATAGATGTAAAATTTTCTTTCTTTGTTCAAATTTAAAATGTCCACGTTTCCATGGCATTCTAAACCTATTTCAACAAAAATAAATTTAAAAATATTTTTGAAAAATTTAAAAATTTTTTGAAAATCTTGGAAAAATATTTTACCATTAGAAAAGATGGAAAAAAATTCTTTTTGCACAAATTTAAAATTTCCACGTTTCATGACATTCTAAACATACTTCAGAAAAATAAAAATTATGAAATTTTTTTTACCATTTTTGAAAAAAAAAAGAAATTTTTTAACCACCACTATACTTCCACTCCACGTGAATGAGGAATTGAAAATGTGGCAGATGGCAATAATATTTCGCATATGCACCTATTATACTTTTATTGAAAAATGTACAGGGTGGTCATCCCAAGAAATAATTCAGTCATGGTGGACATTCGTAAAGGTATTTGCGCTACCCTTCCATATTTGGCACCTGTCATTTAGTATTGAACTTTTGTTGTTGAATGAGCACTCTGTATATTTTTTTGACCAAAACTTATTAGGTTTTCTTTGTAATAATAATGATAACTATATTATGATTATTATTTTCAGTGTCATTTCGTAATTATTAATTTTTTTGAGCGACCGCCATGCACAAATAAAGAGGGAAGTTCTGTGTAAACACCTTTACCGATTTTGTAAATAGGTTTAGAATATCATGAAACGAATTTGAGCGAAAATATTTTTTTCCCATTACAGTATCCACTTAGACGGTCCACCCTGCATATTCTCCAGTGAAAGTCTAACCATTTCTTCGAAGTAGCCTCAACTACCTACCAAATTTTATGGCTCGCTGTCAAGTAGTTTTGTAGTTAATGCACCAACAGGCAGACAACAGACTGGAGAACCTATATTTTGGTAATCTATACGATCTGAATCGTGAAAATCCGAAGAAATCTCGAATACAATACTTCCCTTCGGTACGCGAGGGAAGTAAAAACGTAAAAATTATTAAAGGTTACTTAATTACAGCGTTTGGAATAAGTAAATAAAGAAAGAAACAAGCTAACCATCATAATACTTTTCCCCGATTTGCTACACTGTTTATTCATTTGTTGCACATTCTATACAATACTCTCCACATTTTATCGTACTTAAAAAGATATGTTAATTTGTACTAGCGAGTGACATTCTTGTTTAACTGCGAGGTGAATGGAAACCGCCAAAGCTTGGTCCATAATCTTATCGCATAATGCCGTTAGGTTGATCAACATTAGGGACTATTGCCTAATTAGCCAGTTCTGTAATGTAACAATATTACATAACATAAATATGAAAATTTAAAAAATTAATAACTTTTTTATTTATTGATCAATTGTGTTCAAAAACGATAAAATTCTTCCTCTAGCTAACAGTAACTTATTGTCCAAGTTTCACTAGAATCCGACTTTTAGTTCTTAAGTTATCGTGCTTACAAGAAACGTGAGGGACGGACAGACAGACGGACGGACGGAGGGACATTTTGAAAGTTATTCAGAATTCGATCACCAACATGGTAATGTGAACATTTTTTCTCTACGAGCAATATTGCTGGCTTTAGAAATGTGCCGATCGAATGCAATATACTCTTCGATTTGCATTTGCGAAGAGTATAATAATGCAGTCCGTAGGAAGGGTGCGACATGCAGGGAGGCATGCTTACCAGGGCGGAACTTAAAAATTTTATTAATTTGAAAGTTAAACAAATGAAAGGGTGAATCTTTCAAAATTCTTTGATTTCAATTAAAAAATGACAAGTGAAGCAAATATATTTGATACTGCTTTCTTAATTGTGTATAAACGACATTGTTGGATACTCAGGAGAATATTTATTTTGACATCATTTTGACGAGTCTTGCTTTGATTGGCTCTTATGGAATTTAAACTGAAATTTATATTTTCATTATTAGTACAAATAAAATTATCAACATGTCGAAATTAAAATCAGATTTTACTTTAGCAAATTTCCGTAATCTACAATCATTGATAGCGATATTGGTAAATATTTTTATATTTTGAACTGATTTTGCAATTTGGTATGACATTTTTTCATTTTGGGGAATGTTTAATTCGATTATGTGCTCCTTTTCACTTTAAAGAAACACTAGTAGAACACAAAGCTAAAGCAGTCTACAAGAGATCACATTTGAATGACAAATAAAAAACACAATATTACACATCGAGTACCTAAACAAATACTCTTCTTTTTCTTCTTATTCTGTATTTTCCACGTGTTGTTCGATACTGTAAGCTCTCTTCGTATACAGTACTTATACCCCATTGGCCATGACATCTAGTCAAATATACTTAGAAGGCATAAGACAAGAACAACACTATTTTTAATTATGTTAGATAAAGATGTCACATCGCCGGATTTTATTTCTATGCCAGAGCCAATTTTTGGTGTGGCATCCGCAGAAATGTTACTTATATTACAGATAAGTGACCATCCATTAATTACGTCTTCCCCGCCATCTCTATTGTGGCACCACAACTTTTACAACATTAAATTTGGAAGTAGAATGTACCAAAGCGTAGAGGAGCTAGAAACATTTTTTAATATTTTTTTCTTAAACGAGTTTAAACTCAGAATATAACATAATTCCGACATTAAATTCGGAATACGACAAAAATTCGACCTCAAACTCGGAATTTTGTAAAATTCCGACTTTAAATTTTGAATATTGTTAAGTTTCGACTTCGATCTCGGAATTTAGCTAAATTCTGAGTTATAAGTGGGAATTAACATTATTCCGAATATTGTTAAATTTCTACATTGAACTCAGAAAATATTCCCAGTTTAAAAGTTGGAATTTAAGAAAAAAATATTCAAAATTTATTGAGGCGCTTCTATGCTCTCGTAAGAATGTTGTGACTTTAGTATTTTTTTAAAATTGTGTTAATCTATAGCAACATTAATTAACACACAAGAATTTAGCTTTAAGTATCTTCATTAACTCTTACAATTTTTTATAGCACATACCTCTGCGAACAGTTGCTTTAATATATTAAATTATTAATGTTATGAACCGCGCGAACTTTGTATTTAGTATAATTATTGTTATAATTTATTTCAAAATTCTATACGGTGTGTCCCAGTTTTCACGAGCCACTCTCAATTTCTCTCATCTGATATCCAATATTTTAAATCTTGGTGGTGAATATGTACCTACAAAGTCAGTCTTGACGTAACACATTTAATTTTAGTTAGAGTCGTCTGTTTCTAGGATAGAAAAAGGGGGTCCATTTTCAAAAAAAGTGTTAGCGATTTTTTTAGAAAAAAACTAGTAAAATTTGCAGCACCTTTAGAAATCCCTTTTTACAGGATTACCTCGTAGTGGCGTCAAAGGTGTTTGAGATGGGGGAGGTTAAAAAACTAATTCTTCAAATAGAAGTAATTTTACTTCCACATCCAGGTAGTCGAGTGGAAATTTTCTTTGTTGGAATAGCCATAAAACGTCGAGATTTTAAATTTGAACGAAATAAATTTGTCTGTCGGTCGGTGGGTCTGTAACTTTTTGCGCACATTTTCTCAAGAACGGTTTAAGATATTGACTTGAATTTTGGTACAAGTATGTGTCATAACGAGATCTGAAACTTGATTATATTTTGTGCTAACTTTGGTGAAGGCTTGGGAGTTGAATAGGGGTAAATAAGTAAAGGAAGCTGGTAAAAGTACAGAAATTTGCGATTTGAAGTACGCACCAGAAGCCAAGGCCTTAGATTTTTATCGTATTTTCTACCCACGATGGCTTCTAGAATATTCTAGAAACCAACGTCTTAATTTTTTTTATGACATCTGCCCCAAACATATTATTAAAATTCTATGGCCAATTATTTTCACATATTAATGTGCAAATATATCAGGATGTTTTCATTTAAAGAGACTTGAATGGGAAATCTGGATGTGAAATTAGTGATTCCTTAGGCAGCGGTTCTTATCTGTAATCAAAGTACAATGCACAATTCTGAAAAAAAAATGAGCAATACACTTTTTTCTTGGGAATCCGTTTTTAGTCCAATAATTATAAATATTTCCATAACAGAAAATGTTATTTGAGATTTTCCTTCAGTACCTACCTATTAGTGGAGAGATTATACATTACAAAACCATAAATATCAGTTCTGGGGGTGCCTCGCAACCTCCCCAGAAAACCACCCCTTCGGTGAGAAAAGTCTTATTTAACTCGTTAACCGTTGAAGATATAAAAAACTGCTTATCGTAAAAAAGAAAGCTTGACTAATATCCTATAAAAGAGTCCTCTTGTAATGCCATGATTTTCAAGAATATCGATATTGAAAAAAATTGCAAAATTTGTATTTTTAATGCGTACGAATTTTCGTTTATTTGAAATTTTTTGCGCGCGGCCTATAGAAAAAGTTGAATTGTTCGAAAGCCAAACAAGCTATGAAAATGTGTTTTAAAGGGGATATTGTGTAAAGGGGATGTTGTGTTTCCTTTTTCCATTTATTAGTATATAAAAATAACAATATAATATAGTTACCTATTGATTTTTTGCGCTTTTAACTATTCACAGGCCCATAAAAAATAACTAACTTTAATATAAGTTATAAATGCATTTATCTTTTAGTTCAAGGAAGCACTCCAATGCAGACAAAATTAGGAATAAAAATATTCACATTTACAAATTTACCAGCATGTGGAAGTTAGCCAAATTTTGGCCAATTTTTTATTGTTTCCTAAAAATAAATAAAAGACCCAAACATCCTAAAAATTCAATTGAAATTTTTTTTTCAGCTTATGTATCATGTAATTATTGTTTCTAATTTAATAAATTTAATAGCTAAAAAATTGCATAAAAAAATATCATCGAAAAATTTAATATGCAGCATTTTTTGGATTTTTCTTTGGCTAACTTCAACATGCTGGTAAATTTGTAAATATGAATATGTTTATTCCTAACTTTCTCTGCAGTAAAGTACTACCTTGAACTAAAAGATAATCCATCTACAACTTATATTAAAGTCAGTTATTTTGTATGTGCCTGTGAATAGTTCGATGCACAAAAAGTCAAGAGATAACTATATTATATTGTTAATTTTTGTATACTAATTAATATCAATAGCCATCAAATATGGCAACACAAGAGAGTATTTTATATCCCCTTTAAAACCCATTTTGATTTTTCTTCCTAGCTTGTTTGGTTTTCAAGCAATTGAATTTTTTCTATAGGCAGCTCGCAAAAAATTTCAAATAAACGAAAATTCGCGCACATCAAAAATAGAAATTTTGCAATTTTTGTCAATATCGATTTTCTCGAAAACCATAGCATATGCAAGAAAATTCTTTCTTTTTATAATGAGCAATTTTTTTACATCTTCAACTGTTAACGAGTTATCAGTAAAATAACACTTTTTTCACCGAAGAGGTGTTTTTTTGGGGGGCTTGCGCGGCACCCCCAGAACTGGTTTTTGTGGTTTTGTGATGTTTAATCCTCGTACTAACAGTTATTGAAGGAAAATATCTCAGATAACATTTTTTGCGAGCTTCTGGTATATTTTTTACTTTACCGACTGGACTATTTATAGATAAAATGTATTTTTAATTAAAAAAATAATTTTTTAATGGAAAAAATTCTATGTGGCTTCTAAGGCACACCCAAAATTAAAACTTTATTTCCCCTTTTCACTGTACATTGTACAATGATATCGGTCTCATCACATACCTACTAATATTTGTATATGTGCAAAAAAATAACCTCTCGATATCATCTAATAACCGTAATATTAGTGTTTGGAACAATATTTTGAAATTATTGATAAACGAGCAGCTCTGAATCAGAATTGATTATTTTCGTACAAAGCTACAAAGTACAATACAAACAATTTAACGTGAAAGCAAACACGTTTGATGATTCATAGTAATTCATAACAGTTTGCAGATTGCAAGAACTAGGTCTCCGGGTCCCTTACATCTGATCCAGTAAATACAGGACTTTTGATCTCTTGACTCCGAAAGTTCTTTTATTTATTGAGAACTAGATAATATTCATGTTTTGGTATCGATCTGTATTACATTCATATTGTAGCTTTAAGAGTTTTGCTTTAATTTCATATTATAAAGTAATAATTAGGTAATTGTTTGTGTTTTTACTAATTTTCTTTAAATATTATTGTTGTTGTAGGTACTTACTTTGCGTACTACTTTTTGTTTTTATTTTTAATAGTGTATGCAACTGCATGCCTCGTGCCGTGCGTTTGGTAAATATACATTGGGTTATCAATAAATAAATAATTTAAAAACATTAAAAACACCCTTCTAAAAATCAAAGTGCTAGTGAAAGTGCTAAAAACATGCACTAAAAAGAAGAAAATAATGACATATAAATAATAATAATGTTAATAAATATAGAAGCGCCTGATGAAATATTTTAAGCACCCCCACGCTTTTACATTGATTAACATAATTATTACTATTATTATTGTGTGTCAGAAAGTTGGATACAAGAAAATGAAATAGACTTCATCAATTTTTCAGGATACAGCGTAAAAAGTTATTATTGTAGAAAATCATTTATACACGGTGGTGTTCTTATAATAGTTAAAAATACTCTAAATGCAATTGATATATCTGACATGGTGAGTTTAAGCCTCGATAAAACTTTTGAATGTGCAGCTATAAAGTTAAATGTAAATAATGTAATTTATTATACATTATGTTTATACAGAGCTCCCAATTCCGATATCTCTACCTTTTTTTTTCAATTTGAAAAATGTTTAAATTTATTATTTAGTAAGAACCAGTGCTTTAAAATAATATGTGATGATATCAATATAAATTACCTAAATAAGAACAACGACACTGCTGACCTTATTGATCTTGTTAGCTCTTTTTATATTAAACCTGTTCTTGATAAACCTATCAGATTTAGTAATAAAAGTACTACTGCCATTTACTATATCTTTACGAAATTTGATGATTTGGTTGAAAAAAGTATAAATCAGACAGGCCTCTCAGATCACTCTTCTCAACGAATAGCTTTTAACTGTAGTACTAACAAAAAAACGGAGCCTTGCAAATATAGATCTTTCTCTTAAAAAACTATTCTCCAGTTTACTAACAATCTCAAAGCTGAAACATGGGCAAATGTTTTTATTGAAGACAACATTGAAAACAAATTTAAACTTTTTCATGAAACATTATTATATTATTATGATATTAGCTTTAAAATGATTAAAAAAAATATCATAATTGGCCCGACAATTAAAATTGGTTGACAACAGGAATAAAAATTTCATCCAAACGTTTAAAAGAGTTATTTAACTTGCAAGAATTAGGTATAATCGAGAAAAAGTACTACTTAAATTACAAGACCGCTTATAATCGTGTTATAAGGCATGCGAAGAAAATGTATTTTGATAACATCATATTGGATTCCGAAAATAAAACAAAAACTGTCTGGAATATTATTAATAGGTCTATTAGAGGAGCAAATAAGCAAAAAAATAAAGGCAAATCTTCCATGATAATAGATAATGTAGAAACCAATGATAAAATTCACATTGCAAATAAATTTAATTCATATTTTATAAATCTCCCGAAATCTATAATAAAACCTAATCAACAAAATATTAATAATCATAACGACTATTGTAGATCAATCGATTGTTTTACATGACGTCTCCGAGTCTGAAATTATTAATGTAATAAATAATCTAAAAAATTCAAATTCAACCAGACATGATCATTTTTCTATAAAAATTATTAAACAATGTGCTCATTTTCTTGCGAGACCCTTGTGTACTTAACATTATAAATCACTGCTTTGCTGAAGGTCACTTTGCAGATATACTTAAAATATCTAATGTAATATGCCTTTTTATGAAAGGAGATTCTAAAAAAATTGTAATTATCGTCCCATATCTTTACTATCAGTTTTTTCTAAAGTAATCGAAAAATTGCTTGCAAATAAAATAACATTATTTCTAGAATGTAATAATATACTGTCAACTAATCAGCACGGATTTAGAGTAAACCGCTCTACAATTTCTGCTATACTAAGCTTCCTAGATCATATTTACAAAAATCTCGACCAGGGTAACAAAGGCATGGCCTTGTTTGTAGATTTATCTAAAACATTTGACTGCGTGGACCATGATACTTTACTTAAAAAAGTGGAGGGTTATGGGTTACGTGGTCAATGCAAAAAAAATAAAGGATCCTATCTGATGAACAGAAAACAGTTCGTTGAATATTATGGAAAAATATCGGAGGAAATGGACGTTAATATTGGAGTTCCCCAAGGCAGTGTCCTGGGCCCGTTCCTATTCTTATTATACGTTAATGATATTGAAGGCTTTATTTCCACTTTTCACTGTGCTTTTGCTGACGATATGTCTCTCTTATCTTGCAATCAAGATGCTAATATAATGTCTGACCTTCTGCAGGATAATCTGATTTCCCTTTCTAATTATTTCACTACAAACAGTCTGGCAATGAATCAAGAAAAAACGTTTTCAATGCAATTTCATCCTGTTAGCGCCCACTACATATCTAGTCCACTTATCAAACTTCAGCAAAAAACAATTAAACAAGTAAAAGACTTTAAGCTATTAAGTATTTATGTAGATATGTCACTAAACTGGAAAGCTCACGTAGATTATGTATGTAAAAAGTGTGCAGGTATTTGTTTTGCTCTAAAAAGGTTATCCCAAATTACAAGCAAAAACGTTGTGAAAATATTGTATTATTCAAATTTTGAATCGACAATTAGATATGGAGTGATTTGCTGGGATTTTTCAAGCACAGCCAGCCATGTACTTGTGCTGCAAAAGAGAGCTTTACGTTCTATGTACGGATTACAATTTCGAGATTCTTGCAAACAGACATTTATTTCGAAAAGAATACTAACTTTACCATGTTTGTATATATACTTGAAGTATTAACTTTTGTAAAAAAGAATTTGAACACATTCACTTTTCAAAATATATCACATGAATACAACACACGTCATGAAGAAAATTTGCAGCACTCCACAGATTAGAACTTTATAAATCTAATCCTTACTATGCCGGTACGGTTCTTTATAATAAATTAGATTTATGCATAACAAACTGTAGTTTATATTTATATCTTCTGTTAAAAATACGTTACTAATGCCTTTTATAGTATAGATGTATATTTAGCTTTTTAATTTTTTTTCGTTTAGTATTATGTGTAAATGATCATTATTAATATACTTCATTTTTGACCTGTCCTATATCAATATTGTTTGATCTATTGGATTAATAAAATATTATTATTATTATTTTAATTCTCTCAGCGTTTTTATGCTGGTATTGGAAAGAAGTGCGGGCCTGAGCCAAAACATCTTAATTGAAATTCGCTATTAGTTAGTTTTTGTTAACAACGAATAACATTATGAGATTGTTTCACTATTAAAACTTTGTCTAATATATTTTTTTGGAAAATTAGGTTCATTTTTCTTCATAAGGACGTACACTACTGGTGAATTTTTAAATATTTTAACGTGACACAATCTCCTCACCTCCTTACACCCAAATTTAGAAAAAATCGCAATGCTAATAAGGGGGCAGTGATATGGGAATCACGAAAAGTGAGACATACTGTATAACATATTTCACGAGAATATAATATGTCATGTGACAGTATTTCTTCCAATTGTAATTGAGATTTTATTTGGCTTACCCGGTTTTCACAACGATAATATAAAGCGAAAGATGTTATCACCTTATTGTGATCTGTTAGGAAAATTTGTAATTGTCAAATCTGACATTTAAGTATTGCAAACAGTACAAATTTTGCAAATAAAATAAATGCTACTCGTTGGGAGGACCTAAATGACGATAAAGTAAATGAAACCATCGCTTAATTTATTCCAAAAAATACTACAATCAACAAATAATCCGTGGCAACAATTTCAAACTTTCCATTCCAATTCAGTTTCTTCTAGGTGTCTTTATGCATTATATTCTCTTGGTAAATATAACACGTGTTATAATTAATATAATCGATGACATCTTTTTGTGAAATAATAGCAGCATCTGTAGCTCGGTTTCACTCATAAATGTCATCCAGAGTAATCATAGCACCGTTATATTACTACTGACAATAACATAGAGAAACATATTATCTTTTAATAAATACAATCGCTTAAATATATTTGAACTAAATACTTAAATTGTCTTCCATGTACTTCTTGACACTGATCAAGTTCAAATTTAACTAAAATCTTTTAAATTGTTACCAGCAGGATCAATCCAATTTCACACCTAATTCGGGCTTTTAATTCCTCAATGTTATTGGCTCTATTCAGATAAACCCTGAATTTGTGACAACCCCACACAAAACAATCTAGAAGAGTTAGAACCGGAGATCTAGCTGGCCACCCTAATAGTTGCCGCCCACCTATCCATCTGTCAGAGAAAGCATTATTTATGTACACTCTATTTTTAAATACATTCCTATAGGTATTCATGTTCATTTATTTATTGGTTAACGGAGTCTAGTGTAGTGGCCAACTACATTTTCTGATCTAACCCCTCTAGATTATTTTTTGTGATATTACTTCAGCTCCAGTATTTACCTGAATAGAAAATGTGCTCTTTCAAGTGAAACTATCAGAAACGAAGATTGAAATGAAAGAATTATTTCAACTAGCAAGTGTGGTCTGAGTGTTAAAGTTCCTAACACCATAAAGGAGCGATCTGTGTTCAAGTCTTGGATTGACGAATTGGACAGTTTTTTTCTTACTCATCGAAATTTTGAAGTTACTTTGCAATAAAATATTCAGCGCGGTAGAAGATTGTTATTAAACAAAGAACGCTAAAAATTGTGGATAAAAAAATCATCTTACCAAAACTATACCCTTATAGACGAAACGCCTTCAATATTTTTTTGAATAGTGCCAAATTTCTTGTATCTTTGTTTATTGGTTTATCTGGTTTTGCTTAAATCTAATTAATTTTGACAGCAAATGCTTTTTTATCATAATGAAGAAGAAATAAGATCTGAGCCACTTCAGTCATTCCAATTTCCTGAGAAATTGACCGCACTTCAACATAAATTAACCAAACTTCCATATACCTCCACCGGAATTCAAGCGGATGGACATTTATTTTTGCTTGCGGTTTACCCCTCGTTTCCGGTTTATCAACGTTTCGAACTATGCCATCCTCAGAAATGATTTAGAATATTTGTTAAATATTGTATCTGCATTGATAAATGTAACAAAATATTGACGAGTCTTAATTGTGACTGAGTCACATAGATACAGAATTTTCATCGTAAAATTGAATATTTCTAGGACAGTAATTCATACTACTAGTCATCATCCCCCAGTTTCAAAAATAATGTAAAAAATTGTTACACATTTCCTGCGGTAATCTAAAACTAAAGATTGTATGTATGTATTCCTTGCACAGTAGTTTTATTTTGTACTCAAAACGCAAGCGTCAACTTCACAAAGCAGGCCTCAGAAGTGAGTGCATAAACCCGTTTCTAGTATGAACAGTAATTTGTCATAATTTAGAATATGTGAGTTGTAAGATACCAAAAGGGAATAAAAAACAAAAAGCCACAAAGAAGCCTGTTTATGTATTTGTAGAACAAAAGAGATGTGATCTCTAGGAGGTACAGCAACATCAGGTGCGTCGAATGGGGAGAATAAACTCGCTCAATGCTGTAAAACTTACTTACGTAAATTAGATATTTTACTTCAAAATGTTATCAAGACATTTTTAATACGACTGTTTTTAAACAAATGCAAGTTGCAGTCGGGTACTACTACTTATCTCAGTGACATCACGTAAAAGTAAATTGTACCTCATTGAAGCAAACAAGTATCAATCAAATAGATATTCGCCCGTAACTTCTTTTCGATTTTATTGTCTTTTGATTTATTTAACAAAATAATGTATTATAACTAGGACGACTACACCTGTTACAACTGACTGGTGAAAATAGAATTTTTGTAAAATTAACAGCTAAAAGTTTATTGACGAAAAAGAGTATACTTTCAAATGCTGTTCCATTGTTATTTTTAATACCAACAAACATGTGACTTTGTAAAACGCTACAGCATCGCCAATGAAACTAATAAGCTTTAGTATAGTCAAATTATTTATATATGCATTAAAGAGAATAGGACCCAATACTGTGCCTCATGGCACTCCATACTAGCTCTTACCTTAGAACTTATTAAATAACTTCATTAACTTCTGCGATAGATCTCTAAAATCAATATTTTCAAGGGTTTAAAAGTTTTATGTGAGAAACAGAATCCAATGATTTAACTAAGATAATTAAGACACAGCTACTTTTTACTCTCATCCACACTGTGGATTCCACAGGTATATAAATTTCAGAAATCAAATGAGCCATTGTATTTTCAGTTTCTATTAAACCATATTGTTCTACTTATTTGGATGTTTTACTTTTTATAATTTCAGAAATCAAATGAGCCATTGTATTTTCAGTTTCTATAAAACCATATTGTTCTACTTATTTGGATGTTTTACTTTTTATAATTTCAGAAATCAAATGAGCCATTGTATTTTCAGTTTCTATAAAACCATATTGTTCTACTTATTTGGATGTTTTACTATTAATTTCCTCATAATTTTATCATAAAGTGACAAGATGTAGGGAATACTAGGCTTTTTGGTAAGACTAACGACTGAAACAGAGAATGATATACTACAAGGAAAGTTGCAAAAATTGCAACGCCTTACCTGTTTAGGCATTACAACATGTCCCACAGCAGCTACAGAAGCAATGCTAGACTTACTTCTATATTTGTATGTGTGCAAAGAAGCATCGCTTAGTGCCCTAAGACTACAGCAGGTACTCGAATTCAAACCAAGCGATCTGGTTGGTTACTTATGGATTTTGGAGCTAGTCCAATCGAAACCTACTGACTCAGTGCTAACCAAACCGGATTTGTCCCTTGGTTGTGCTGATTGAGGATCTTCAAACGAGCAGGGTCAAAGCATTGTGGAAAAATGCCATCTGGTACACAAAGGAGTCGAGGATTAGTTTGGACGTAGCAGGGCCTAACTGCAGGCTATCTAGATTACTAGACAGCGCCACAACTATGTTCCATGTAGGCAGAAACCTATACTAGATTTATGTGTCCAGAAAAGCATGAACAAAAGCATTCGAAGGGCAAAGATCTATATACCTCCAGATAGCCAGGCAGCATTAAAACCTCTCAGACCTTGCACCTTTGAATCTAAAATTACCTGAGTATGCAGATAACTTCTAAGGCACAACAACAATATTACCTTGATGAGGATGTCAGAACGCTAGTAAATAGAGGGTAACGAGTCAGTTGATAGTCTTACAAAATATCGGTAAAGGTATTTACACAGAACTTCCCTCTTTATTTGTGCATGGCGGTCACTCTAAAAAAATAATAATTACGAAGTGACATTGAAAATAATAATCGGAATATAGTTATCACTATTATTACAAAGAAAACCTGATCAGTTTTGTTCAAAAAAATATACAGAGTGCTCATCCAACAGCAAAAGTTCAATACTAAATAACAGGTGCCAAATATGGAAGGCTTGCGCAAATACCTTTACAAATGTCCACCATGACTGAATTATTTCTGTACATTTTTCAATAAAAGTATAATAGGTGCATATGCCAAATATTATTGCCATTTGTCACATTTTCAATTCCACATTCACGTAGTGCAGTGGAAGTATAGTGGTGGTTAAAAAATTTAATTTTTTTTTTAATTTTTCAAAAATGGTAAAAAAATGTTCAATTTTTTTTTCTTCTGAAATGGGTTTAGAATGTCATGGAAACGTGGAAATTTTAAATTTAAGCAAAAGGGAAAGTTTCCTTGTATAAGTAGCCACATATATTTTTTTTTTTGGGCAACAAACAATTTTTCCATCTATTCTAGTGGTAATTTTTTTTTCCAAAATGGTAAAAATATGTTGCAATTTTTTTTTTTTCGAAATTGGTTTGGAATGTCATGAAACGTGGAAATTTTGTATTTGAACAAAAAATAATTTTTCATCTATTCTATAGTAAGTAGTGATAAATAAATTTTTAAATTTTTCAAAAAAATTTTTAAATTTCTTTTAATAGGTTTAGAATACCATGGAAACGTGGACATTTTAAATTTGAATAAAGAAAAAAATGTTTCCCTCTATGTTAGTGGCAAAATTTTTTCAAAAATGGTAAAAGAAATGTTTATTTTTTTTTTTAATAAGTTTAGAACGCTCTGAAACGTGGAAATTTTAAATTGGAACAAAGAAAATAAATTTAAAAATTTTTCAAAAATGTTGGTAAAAAATTTGGATTTTTTTTTTTTAATAGGTTTAGTGTACCATGAAACGTGGAAATTTTAAATTTGAACGAAGAAATAAATTTTTCATCTATTTTAGTGGTAAAAAATTTTACAAAAATTTTGGTGATAAAATTTTTTTTTCTGACAGGTTCAGCATGTCATGAAACGTGGAAATTTTAAATTTGAGTAAAGAAAAAAATTTTTTTTCATTATTTATTCCCTTCACCTTGTATATTTTCTACTACCTAACAAATTTGACTGCTCTCCGTCAAGTAGTATTTAATTAATGCACCAACAGCCAGCCAGACAGACTGACGGAATTGAAATACCTATATTTTCGTAATCTACGTGATCTGAAATGTCCAAATCCGAAAAAATCTCGGAGGGTGATTTTTTCTCGAATACAATACTTCCCTTTGGTATGCGAGGGAAGTAAAAAAGGTGCAATTTTTCAGAAACTAACAATTTTGTGGCTATCTAAGGGACATATAAAAACTAATTTGACAAAGAATATCACAGAATCTCTAGAACTGTAATAGTCTGACTTAAAACTGATGAGTCGTCTTCTAACGGGCCAATTGCTACTTGAGAAATCTAAGACCATGGTCTATGCAAAATGGCAATCCGCATTAAGCTAAGGTACCTTAGAAAAATTAACGATCTAAGAGAAGAGAAATTATTTTTCCTTCTTCAATTCTTTGGGACTTCCTGCCACATGTATGTTTTCTTTCTAAGCGGTGCTAGGGGAATCTACAAAATATATCACAATTAACCAGTATGTTACTGGTAAAAAACCTCTACGCCTGTGACGTTTACGTTAAAGGATCAGTTAAAGGTTGGTTTTTATAAATAAACAACACAAATAACTATAAAAACTTGAAATTAAATATTTCGCCGACGTTTCGGAAATCTAATCTGTTTCCTTTTTCAAGGCTTTTTTTGAAAAATCTTTTTTGCTGTGTATGACAAATACACAGCTCTAAGACTGTTTGTTATATTCAATATCCATAGATACTTACTATTTACATAGAACTGTTGATATAGTTAACAGTTTTTTAGTTTCTATACAATGTTAAGTTTGTGAAGTTCTTCTTTTAACATTGGCAGCCAAGTTGTACAGACATCTACGGAACAATTCGACACACAATTATCCACATTCAATAATATTATCACGGATTCTTTAATTTTTCTTTTTTTGCTATCTTTTGCTTTATTCTACGTCCGTTGTCCCACGCGTGTTCGCAGATCTTGGACCTCTGAATTTCAATTTTTCTGATATAATTTTGATGTTCGCCCAATCTTACACGCGTGGGACAACGGACATAGAATAAACTGGGACTCGACAAACATTTTAACAAAAGAGGCAGATAGCAAAAAAGAAAAATTAAAGAATCCGCGATAATATTATTGAATGAGGATAATTGCGTGTCGAATTGTTCCGTAGATGTCTGTACAACTTGGCTGCCAATGTTAAAAGAAGAACTTCACAAACTTAACATTGTATAGAAACTAAAAAACTGTTAACTATATCAACAGTTCTATGTAAATAGTAAGTATCTATGGATATTGAATATAACAAACATTCTTAGAGCTGTGTATTTGTCATACACAGCAAAAAAGATTTTTCAAAAAAGCCTTGAAAAAGGAAACAGATTAGATTTCCGAAACGTCGGCGAAATATTTAATTTCAAGTTTTTATAGTTATTTGTGTTGTTTATTTATAAAAACCAACCTTTAACTGATCCTTTAACGTAAACGTCACAGGCGTAGAGGCTTTTTACCAGTAACATACTGGTTAATTGTGATATATTTTGTAGATTCCCCTAGCACCGCTTAGAAAGAAAACATACATGTGGCAGGAAGTCCCAAAGAATTGAAGAAGGAAAAAAATTAAGATAATGCCACAAATAACATTTAGACAATATTAAGAGAAATTAGCCGAAGAGCCGAGAGGCCCCTTAAAAAATATATAGTCTAATATGGAGGTAAATCTATAATTTGAAATATCTAATATATTAGGTATAGTTAGATATTTATTTATAGAGGGGTTTTTTATCAGTGACCATAAGCCATAAGACTCCACTATTCCCTGATGAGCTTCAAATTTATCGCGGTCAACGTTTAGAGATGTTCAGTGCCTTATTGTCATTAACACCCTGTATATGGAAAACGAAAAGTTTCTGAAACATCTATGGAGAGTTTCCTTTATCTTCAGAGGTAAATTCTAGCGATATTTCTTTAAGCATATTTCGTCGACAACCTATATAGCGCTTTTATTTAAGAAAAAAGCAATTTTATTCCATCTGATTGCAACTCCCGTTACCCACAACTGTACGCGACACTGAGGCAGCATCATTTATAGCTCGAAGCCGCTGTAAGGCAGTGGAAATTTCCACTAAATAATAGTGTTTGGCTCATGTTTACAATTTGTAAGGAACTCTTCATCCGTGACCGTTGCATTAAAATTATCATTTTAAAATTAACTTCAAATTAGGCAGAACCACTTAGCTTTTTTATTATTACTAACCTATATATTTAGATTAAAACATTGTTTCAAGTTCATTTTTTTACTTAGTCGATTTACATAAACTTTATTTTTTATTTTTAAGAAGTTGTTTACTGTGCTTGTATGTAACCCAGTTTATATTTTTTTAAGTAATGTTTGTAAATCGAATTCTTATCTACCCTATTTGCGTGCTTAGGAATAATAATTGTAGCTTTGCTGGGACGCAAATTCAAGGTCGAGATATCGAATGTTCTCGGGCTTAATCCCAAATCAAACGTGATTTTCAGGAGACCCAGATTTCTTAACGGGAGATTATAAAACTCTGGCGGTTGTGGCTCTTCGTTTTGAGATGTTTTTAAGATCGGGATCAAAAGTGTTTTAATAAATTATTTTGAACAATTTCAGGTAGACTTGTCTTGTAGCAGAATGGCAAATATTTGTTTCTTATTGGTAAGTCAAACTGAAGCAATCTGACTATAGTTAGAATGAGGAGAAGTTGCAGGAAAAGGATCCAAAAATAAATATTCAAAAATTGAGAAAAAATGAAGAAATGAGAAGACTCGAGAACGCCTTCGGGCATCATCTTTCGTAGAAAACTAATTAAAAAGTCTTTTGTCGAATCTGCAGTAAAAAGATTCTTTCATACTTCTTTCGAAAGTGTACTAAAAATCCTTTTCGTACAATAAATACAATAAACTTTCATGGCGAAGGTTGTAAAACCAGTCAGGATGTAAAGCACATAAGTAAAAATAGTCCACAGTGCGATTTTTGCAATAAAAACCACCAAGGAAATTCCACAAACCTGTTCTTGGGGTGAACCACTCCAATGCCGACCCACTACAGCTTATTCTTTTTAGGATTTTGCAAACAGCGGAAAAAAACTGTCTATGAGAACTAAAAGAAAAACTATATGTAAAAAGATTAATGAAATCTTTGTATTCTTTTGATAACCTGACTTCTGGTTATGCTAGCAAGTTAAAATCCTAAAATAAATTTGTCCAATTTCTTGTTTGACATTCTTATTATAACACTAGCATCCAACATAGTCCCCTACGGCTATGCAGATTAAACTAGTATCTACATGGCCCACTACGGTATGAGGATTCAGTTAAAAATGAGAACAAGGGCCTAAAATGAATTTATTTAGATACCTTGTCTTAAAAAATGTTTCATTCTAATGGATCACATTTTCATAAAATCTCTTATTCAGTTTCTTGGAAATGCTTAGCCTTTGAAACGTTTTTCGCCCTTATTCTGAGCTCATCAGAAAGGCACAAAGCCACTCATGTTTCGTGCAGAACCAAGGCAATATCCATGAATAAGTAGGTAAATAAATTCATATTAGGCCTTTGTTCTCATTTTTAACTGAATCTTGATTAATATTTTTACATACAGTTTTTCTTTTAGTTCTCATAGATAGTTTTTTTTCCGCTGTTTGCAAAATTTTATAAACGATGTTTCATTACTAGTAGTAAACAAATAATAAATATTTCACTTTTAAACTACAGCTTACTTACATTACCCAGACTAGCCAATTTTTCATTTTGAAAACGGTGCGGGCACACTTAGCCTCTATTAGGCATTAGGCATATATTATAAACAAGTCCTCATTTTCATTTTAGACTTGCACCCACCAAAAATGAAATAATTTCATTTTACTAAACTAATTCCCACAAACGAAGATAAATTGTCTGCAATGCCTTCTAAAACTGTCTTAAACCAATCGTGTTGCAGATTATCACACCAACATTTTATAGGCTTAGTAGTTCCTGTACGTTTGTAAGTACAGCATATTCCGGTTCCTCAGTCTTCGAAGTCGGCAGCATCCAACGAATCGGCAATTCTGTTCAAACAAAACAATGGCAGGATTTGTTACTACATGGTTTGAACGCACAAATAATTATTGTGCTTCCTTCCTTCCTGTTCAAGCGCCACATTATCTGTAGAGGATTTCAAGTGTTCCGCTAAAGGATTTTAACTACTTCAAAGTAATTTGTAAATTAGTGGCAAGGTCTCTGTCTATTTAGTACAGAGATTGTGACAAAATTAACTTTAACTGTTTTCAATATTATTCTTTAATGGTTCAACACTAACTGTATTTGTATGTGTATGTGTACTTGATTTTTGTTGACATTTCAGAGCAGCCCCCGATATATGTACGCATATAAGAAGGTAAATCTCGAGAATATGAAACAAATGTAAGCTATAAATATTTAAAACGTAAATGGTCGTATATGGCATCAAAACTAATAGTCTAGTTAGTATGTATGAAATCCCTACATAGAAGTCGACAGTCACCCGAGGTCAGCAAGCTTGGTCGACTTTGCAAACCTATTGTTTGAAAATCAAAATAAAAAAACAAAATTGTAGATTTCATTTGCTCTACAATTTTCATGTCGAATAATTTTCTCGTAGGAATTACCCATATCGTGAAAAATGTCCTACATCATGTGCCGCGCACTCATTTTAAACTCTCGCAATGTATAAAAGAAACTATCAGTCCAACAAAAATAATTAATAGTATGTAAAACATAGGAAATTTTACTGCCTTTAAAACATCGTATTAATTTTTGATGCAGCTGCAACAGAAGCCTAGATCTTTGAATAAAACGGTTCTTAACACTTTTTCAAGATGGCTGTGACCCCCAGTTGCGTAACGTGCCGACAACTCACCAATATACTTCTTAAATGTATCAATGAGAGCACTAATTCTGTTTGTATTTTGTTTACTAGATATTTTAAATGAATATATATTTGTTAGCAAGCGGAAGTGGTACACGCCATATGCTGCACGACCGTCTCACATCGTTGCTGGTAGGCAGTAGCAGTGAGGATTCCAGAGCTACTTTCAGTTCTAACTTCCAAATTCTAGTCCACGCTTCGCATCTGAAGATCCATTGAGACAGAAAAAAATGATACGATTGTTAAAACATTGGCTTATCCCAAATACATAGAAAAACAAAATTTATTCGATTACTTCCACGTTTATCGATGACGTGTAATTTTCTGAAGATCCTTCGAGATGAAACCTTGCTAGAAACCTTATTGGCAAAATACCCTTTTGAAAAGAAAACCGCATCAGTATCGGATCACCCGTTGAAGAAATATGATATCACAGACATATAGCCACACGCGTGAAATTTAACCCTCATTTTATGTCGGGGGTAGAAATTCACTTGACCACTAGTAGATAAGGCAGAGATATAATATAAGATTCCCAGCTCAAAATTCCCATATATTTTCTGATGGAGATTCAATCTGGTTTTTATACGATGATGCCAACTTGTTGGGGGCGAAACTCAGTTTCATTGGGTGTATTTCTAATAGTACAGGTCTGTATGCAGTTTAGCAAGTTTGTGAAGCTCGTGGTACAGCTTTTATTAGGTTTACGTGTGCATTGTAAGTTTATAATCATATCATTGATAAGGGGATAGAATAAAAATGGAACGAGAACTGACCCTTGAGGGACTCCTGAGTCGGTGCCGGATCCGGCAGACTCGTATCCATGGTAATGAACTTATTGTACTCTGTTGCCTAAAAACGAAGTAAAGAAAGGAACAACCTCATATGGTACGCTAATATTTGCTAATTTATTTAGTAGGATACCAAGGTCAAGCCTGCTAAATGAGCAATACTGTGCTAAACATAATATTCTAGGAGCTAGTATCGAGAAGTGAAAAATTTATCAAACCTTTAACCGAAGTGGTTTGATGATAGTATGCGTCCAAACAAGCAAGCTTGTCTTTTGTGAATATGGGCCTAAAGGGCCGACAATTTATAGTGCGGACCTGTGAAAAATTGAACGTATTTCATCGTAATCAAACAACTAGATTCTTCGGTTTAATTGTAATTGTAATTTAGAAACTTCAAGAATATGAAGTTATACATTGATTTTAACTTTCTCAATAGTTCCTTGCTATTTGACAGCTAACTGACAGCTGCCAACTGTCAATATCGTCTATTTAACGATTTGTATTCAGCAACCTCAAAAACATAAAGTTAGGTAACGAAATTGAGTAAAACACTACCTACTATGTTTTTTACCACTATATTTGCACAAAAACGTGACTGCAGTTTCAACCCTTTTTAGGTCATTTTCAAACAATGATTCAACTAAGAATGAAATACAAAAGATTTGGTCCCTATTTAAATATGTTTCTAGAATTAAACAGATTAGAGAATTATGAAAGTATTTAAAGTATTTAAATAGTGACCAAATCTTTTGTATTTCATTCTTAGTTGAATCATTGTTTGAAAATGACCTAAAAAGGGTTGAAACTGCAGTCACGTTTTTGTGCAAATATAGTGGTAAAAAACATAGTAGTGTTTTACTCAATTTCGTTATTGTTATGGATTACAACAGAGTAACGGCTTCCTCAATCAATTTCATAAAGTTAGGTATTTCAATAATCAAAATATGTGTTATAAAGATGTTATAAAACTACTCGAAGTAGTAACTCATGATGGAGCTATGGAGCTTTGGTGCATATAGAATATGGCATGATGACAATAGCTACAATATACCAAAAATTCAGATGACTCTAGAGAAGGTTCGTGCGGGGTTCCTTGATTATCTTTCAGTTCCATTGGTTTTATTGTGAGTCACCCCTGAAAATTGGTGCTATTCATGACCTATGAATTAACAACACCCACCATAATATTATTAGAAAAGAAAAACTTATAGATTTACTATGTGCTCATTAGAAAACTTTGGTCTAAGGCACTATTAATTTTATTTTCATTACACACATAGGTAAAAATTATATTACTTTATTATTTTGTTTTCAACATCTAGCTTAATTTTTCAAGATAAAAATGGTTGGCTATAAATTATATTAACGCAAAGGCAAATACTGCCTTTGAGGAGCCTCCTTTTTTGAACTTTACTTTTAACATTTGTCTTCGCATAAGTGAAGTAAATACTTAAATAATCTTTTGCAATATTAGTCATACGACTGCTTATATCATTGGTAGCTGTAATCAAATATATAACGAAAACAAGTAAAGTAACAATACTGATAAATTGCAGTAGAAGTGATAAAATAAATGCTTATGTATAATGTTGTCCTTTAATTTCGCAAGTTATCACTTTATAATGTAATAATAATAGGAAGTTACTTTATTTATATAAAATTTATACGGAACCAGCAGATATGCCAGTTCTTCAACAATGTGTGGAATTACTTCTTGTCCGTTTCTACGAAAAATACACCTAATCGATATTGATCTCAAGTATCTTTATTGTTCGAAATTAACAGCATATTTCTTTACATATTTCTCGAATTATCTCTATCTGAATGACTGTTAAAAAAATTGCGATTACATCAAAAGTTACAGGGACAAATAAAGATATCATTAAGACAATAAATAATAAAGAAGGATACATATAGATTTTTATTAGTGACTATATATTAAAAAAATGTTTATTTAGAAAACTGTGTCAGTATAAACTAAAGCAATGTATAATTAATGTGATAAATAACAAAGATATAAATCAACTGATAAACCACAAATAATCGTCATTATTATACTGACATTTTATTTTACTTTCTGATATGATACAATTTAACATTTGGGTAACGTGTTAGTTTCCCTATTTATCGGAAATTAAATCAAAAGAATGAAGTCGTAGGTAAAGTCAATGGAGATTAATATAATTAAATAATAGATCAGAAACAGTCGTTTCAAGTACAATATGAAAAAAAAAATGACAAAATTCACCACTAAGCAAAGAGTGTAGCAAGGTAAGCATGGGCCGGATGCCCCTCGGGATTTGAGGCTGCTGATATTTTTACCTTGGCATCAAACTACTAGGAGGAACTATTCTGCAAAATATTACACTCATGCCCCCTCTAGTTTTTGAAATAAACTAATTAATCGAATTATGAAGTCATTTTTTTCTCTCTAATAACGTAACTAATTCTTATGATTTCTATATATGTGGTAGATATGCCAAGGAGGTATTAGACAAAAAAGTATTGAGTATACAGGGTGATTCACGTAGGCCATTCATTAGAATTAATAATAATTTGTTGGTGTTGTGTGTAATTAAATAAGAATCCATATTTTTCTTTAAAAATTATTACAACTGTCTTTTGTTTCCATGGCATACTTGATGAAGCAAGGAATCTCTCGGCAAAATAAGGTATTTCTTGATTTTTATTGAATAACTCGATATGGGGTGAAGTTAGGTATAGGGAATGCTTAAGTAACTCACCCTAAAATTCAATTTTCTTTCGAATGGTGTGAAAAAATAGTAGGTGCCATTTGAAAAAATTGACTTTATGACAATTTTTGATTGCGACATTTGAAAATCGACCGCGCCCATATGGTACAAAATGGGACCACCGATGGGATATCAAAAGTTAGCCTGGACTTCCAGCTAACTGCTTAACAAATTTGGTTTCATAATTTTGAAAGGTTTGCGAGATACAGATTTGTTCGTAAACTACTACAGCGGCAATTTTTTCAAAAAATTGGACATATGTCAAAAATTGTAATAGATAAGTTAACATAACTTAGGTTCTCTAAACTCAGAGTTAGAAGACCAATCGAACCGTGTAAAGAAAAATATAGGTTTCCATTTAAAATAAGAAAGTTGATACCAATTTTTGGCACACCCTGTATAGTTGGAGGACTGAAAATATTTTAGATAGAACGGGCATGATCGATTATGGCTGAATACCAAATTTCAAGATTCTAATCCAACTGCAAGTTGAAAAACTTCTAATGAATGGCCTACGTGAATCACCCTGTATAGTACATAGTACACAGTGTATACCAAAATATTCAAATGAAAAATTTTAGAACATACAAAATTTCATGTACATTGAGAAACACCAACGCCAATTTTTTTTTAATGCCCCCTACTAACTATGCTCTATAACCCATATATTTTTTTAAATTTTCATAAGGGTAGAACAGTGTCAAAAAAAATTATAATCACTAATCAAATACAGGGTGTAATTAGTTTCATGTCATTAAAAAAACTGGTAATAGGGACCGACTAGACAAACAAAAAACCTATATGACTTTTTCTCTAGGGGCACTTTGAAAAAAAACTGACCTAGGTTTAAAATTTGAATGTTAAGGTAGGAAACATTTGAGAACCACTGTTCTCCAGGGTCAATGGATGTTATAGTTCCGAATATTAGAAATAATAAAAAGCTGTAATACCCGACTTGTATTCCCGCTGAAAGAAGTGCGGCACTTTGATGGGATTACTTGTACTGAACTTTGTATACCACTAATTATGAACATGTAAATAATTCCTTCTCTTTCGGCACAACGCAAGCATAGCATGGCCGCAGGGGTTTAAATAGGATTTGTTTACATGTGTTTTTAATTTGGAACAAAGTTATTGTAGCTTTTATTGTCGTTTAAAAGAATTTATAAAATTTAAAAGTGGTTTATTAACATTTGTCATTGTGTTAGAAGCTTAAAACTTAGTAATTATTTTATGAAATTGGAAAAGGAGCAGTTAGACGTCCGAGATACGATAACAGAAAATAGTTGTGTATTTTAAGTTACGAAAAAATCTGATTTTTTAACGAATTGAGCGCATATTTTTTCCCATTCAGGTATCGAAAACTAAAAATCTAGTCCTTGGTCTCTATAAAAATCAATGTAAACAATAATAAACAGATCAAAACAAGACAGCGAATACAAATAATAATAATAATAATAATCATACCCTTAATGCCCAATAGGTAACATCCAATAACTGAACAATTCTTTTGAATTTTTCACAAAAATTGTTCGAAATGACCTCCATCTCCACATATACACATTCTGGCACGTCGAACTAAGGACATACCCACTCCGTTCAACCCATTTGGTAAATTAGGATCATTTTTTATGGTTTCTATGCACATTAAAATACGTTGTTGCCATTGTTCTAAAGTGTCAATTGAATCACGGTTAACCAGAGATTTGAAAGGCCGACAAAAATAAAAGTCCATCGAATTTAAGTCGAGCGATCCAGCACGCCACGTCCAATCCATAGCCTAAGAAAACAATAGAGGAAGATATTGTTATGAATTACACCCCCTTGGAACTGGAGATGATACGCCTATGCCTACTAATTGTGACTGGAAGCTAGGAGAAAGAAATGGACTTTTCTGGAATGTGGTAAGAGAAGATTCCTGATTGCTTCTAGATGGATCTAGAGAGTCAAATTCGGAGTATATAAGGCGCGATTACCAGCGCGAAAGGGGAAGTTTTATTAAGAAGGCAGTTTATAAAAGTGAACAAGTTGAAAAGTGAAAAGTGAGGTTAAATATTAAGTAAACAAGTATTGTACAGTCAGTAAATTGTTAAATAAAGTGTTTATCTCTTGTTGAAATTATTAAGAACCCACGGATTCATACAGGGTGTTTCCAAAAGGTGAATAAACGCAATAATATAACACTGGACCAAAATATGTTTTCTCTAGGAAACAAAATAAATCACTTAGAATAACAATGTAATCAAGTTTTTTCAGATACAGTAATTACATCAATACTAGAGCGAATGAAAGAATGTCTATGTGTAGATATACTTCTTTGTACAGGGAGTTCAAGATATTGCTAAAGAAAATTCGTCGGAACTGCTTTGTATTTCATGGGTAACATCTGGGTCAAATTCTGGGTTTGGTTCAAATTGGAACTGTTCTGTGAAAGTACTTAGTAGATTTTGAGCGATTTTGCTGAAATCTCCTGAATTATTTCGCTTATACATTTTTATGCGACAGGCACCGCATATCGCACTATTTGGAAAAATTGTTTCAGGTGTCTGCAACACATTTTCGTACAATTTTAAAGATTATAATTTGGAGTATGTTGGAGAAACTAAATTTCTAATTATAACTAGACTTAAGCAGCATATGACAAATCTCAAATATGGAAAAATGGAAAAGTCACTGTTATCCAGCATTCCCAATCAATCATAGAGTAGATATCAAAATCTTGAGTTTAATCAGAAACAACCATCTCTACATATTGTCCGCAGTGTTACACAAATTTATTATGTGCATGAGAGACTCTCAAAATCAGGAAGCCGTTCAGCAAGTTCATTTGTCTAACTTTTACAGTCCAAATGATTCAACATGACCAATGCTTAATAAGAATATGTAATATATCGATTTTTAAGATGATCACGTTTATTTTACAGACAACGTACACCATCACAGTTTGTGATTTAACTAAGACGTAGAAGATGTATATTGCCCATTTAGTACACTGGATTTAATTAGTTGTAGATACAACTAATACTTTCATAATTTTCTCTGCCACTAGGCTTACTTAACTTTTGTTTCAAGAAAAGCTGCATGCTTTACAACAACAGTAATATTTTAAAACTTTACATGCGGATATACGCAGTATCAGCAAACATTATACAACCCTCTATTTTACTACACTTTCAAGTTTAAACACGTTTAAAGTAGCCATAAAGGGCCTTTTTAGTAAATTTTACAACCACTTTAGGGCGACTACTGCATTGTGCGAGACCCTCACAATGGAAGGCAATTGTGCAGATTTATTCTGTAGATTTTATAATAAAGGCAAGTTGAATTTAAGATGCGGAAACGGTCGATTTTTTTCTTAGTTAATACGTCACGTTTAAGGCTCAAAGACAAAGAAAAATATGGGTACGCGGTTCGGTAAGAACATAGTGCCATTTTTAAATCATGTATAATAAAATCGGGGTGCAATAATTTAGTAAGGCTTTTTGGGTAATAGTTTAAAGATATTAAACTTATCAGAAAATCGAAGATGTCATTTATGATAATAATAATAACAATAATAACAATAATTAAGTGCCTTTATTGAAAATAAACATTTGGCGGAGTTCAGCCCAGAGGCTGCTCAAATACTCAACCATAAAAATTAACAAAATAAATAATTACAAAAGAAAAAGGATAATAAATGGGAATGAAATTATACTAAACACAATTTGAAATAAAGAGAGAAGAATGTGCCTACATTATGCAGGCTTAAAAATGTTTTATTTCTTATTCTTTGTTCACTGGTCTTGAAGAAATCTTTTGTAATGAAATTAAAATGAATTTACTGAAACTTGCTTAATGTTAACAGGAATGGAGTTATATAACGTTAATGTGGAGTACGTAGAGGATTTTTGGAAAAAAGCTGTTGAATGATGAGGAATTGTTAAATTCTCAGTGTATCTTAAATTTCGCTCGTGAATGGAGGACTTGGGAATCAAAAGTTCTTTTAGGTATGGAGGATTTGCTGATTGTACCAATTTATGAGCAAAATTTGCAAGACGTAATTTGCGTCTTGTGGCCATATTTAACCATCCCAAGGGTTTTCAACTTTTGCGATACATGATTATTTTTCTTTAAATCAAATATAAATCTATTATTTTGCACCTTTTGAATCCTATAAGCATTTGTTTGGTCGAGGACCATACGTAATATCGTTATAGTTAAAAAAAGATAAGACTAGAGATTCGCTTAAAAGAGTTCTTAATTTTACATCCAACTATGACGACAAGAACATAATTTTTTTAATGCGCAGTAGGACTTTTTCATAAGGTTATTAACATGTTGAAATTTGAAGTTATGGTCAAAAAATAGGCCCAAATTTTTTATACTATCCACGAATGATAGTCTTTGATCTTCCACAAGAATATTGGTATTCCCAAATACGTGCTCAATTTATTTATGTGCTCAATGGATTGCATAATCTGTGATGAATCAAAGCTGCTATAAATCTGTGTATCGTCATGATTTACAGGTTTTTAAGACACTAAAAAAATCAGCAGTATATAAGATAAATAACAGTGGTCCCAAAATTGACCCTTGCGGTACACCAGATTCAAGCATCTTTGACAGAAAAAGAAGTATTTTTGACTACAACTGTCTGTTTGCGATTAGTAAAGATTTAAGTATTTCTAAAGAAAAGTTATAATATTTTAGTTTGGAGAGCAATAAGTTGTGATTAATCGTATCAAACGCTTTAGAATAGTCAAGCAACACAAGAGCTGTAGTTTTTCCTATATCGTAGCCTTTAATTATATGATCGGAGAATTTGAGAAGAGCACTTGTGGTGCTATGACCAACTTTAAAGCCAAATTGATTTTTAGGTACTATTTGATGTTTTGTCGCGTAATTAATAATTTGATCGTACATGAGATTTTCTATTATTTTGGACATTACTAGTAATAATCTAGTGGGACGCAAGTCAGTAAAGTCAGTGGGAGATTTAACTTTGTTGAGGGGTTTTACAAGCGGTTCTTTCCAGACATCTGGAAATACACCTTTCACAATACATTGATTTATTGTATAAGTTAAATACACCAGTAAATCTGGAAAACACAATAAATTTTTTTTTGATATTGAGTCAGTACCAGAAGCACTTGACTTGACTGAATTAAGTGCTTTATATACTTGGTCTTTTGACACCTTCTCAAAAGAAAATTTGTCACCAATTTTAAAGATAAAGACATTCTGATCAATTATTTACATGCGGATTATCGAAAATTCACCTCTCAAGGGAAAGTATTTCATCCCTAATAATCTAATTAATTGAAATTAGATAGAAAAAAGGCAAATGTACCTATAAGAGTTTATATTGTGGACATAAGCGTACGGAAAAAGTTTTGAAGATGTTGCTCTTCTAAAGTGGAGGTTTAATTTATCTTAGAGCAAAAACCATCCCCAACAGTTGAAGAAGCCGGTTTTTCACCTACATTTCAGGAACGCTTCATCCTACAATAAAATGGTACGGGAACAAATACTAACGAGATTTTTAATATCAGTGGAAACTTCACTAAATGACTCGAAATGGTTTTTTTTTATAACGCCGTATCCTAAAATGACAGTTTCAATACATCAAAACAGTATCATTATTCACAAGTGAGAAATAAATAGAAAATTGTGAAATAAAGAAACTTTATTTCACAGTGCAAAATAAAACTTAGTACTGAACAGACAACACATTGTAGTTCTTACAACAATAGAAACCTTATTTCAAAAGCGCACAGAAATGTGGATTGCTCAACAAATCGAAAATGGTTGTAAATAACCTCACATTGTCTATACGTACCATTTGAAAAAATCTAGAAAATTCAATTCAAAAAGTTCTAAATTGAAAAATCATTTTGGTTACCCTTACATGTTTAGGAAGTGAAAATGATTCAAAAACATTAGCAGTTCATTGAATATTACGGCAAGATATCGGCGGAAATGGATGTTAATATTGGAATTCCCCAAGGCAGTGTCCTGGGCCCGCTCCTATTCTTATTATATATTAATGATACTGAAAATTATTTCCACTTTTTGCTGTGCTTTTGCTTGACGATATGTCTGTCTTATCTTGCAGTCAAGATACTAATATAATGTCTGACCTTCTGCAGGATAATCTGATTTCGTTTTTTAATTATTTCACTTCAGACAGTCTGGCAGTGAATCAAGAAAAACCGTTTTCGATACAATTTCATCCTGTTGGTGCCCACTATATATCTAGTCCACTTATTAAACATCAACATAAAACAATTGAAGTAAAAGACTTTAAGCTTTTACGTATTTATGTAGATAACAGGAAAGCTCACGTAGATTATGTATGTAAAAAGTGTGCAGGTATTTGTTTTGTTCTAAAAAGGTTATCCCAAATTACAGGTAAAAGCGTTGTGAAAATATTTTCGAATTTAAATTTTGAATCGACAATTACATATGGAGTGATTTGTTGGGGTTATGCCAGCACAACTAGTCGGTGTATTTGTGCTGCAAAAGAGAGCCTTACGTTCTATATATGAATTACAAAATCCAATTTCGAGAATCTCGCAAACAGATATTTATTTCGAAAAAAATATAAACTCAACAGTGTTTGTATATACTTTAAGTATTAATTTTTGTAAAAAAAATTGAATACATTAACTTTTCAGAAAAAAAAATGTATATCTTCTGTTAAAAATATGTTACTTACTGATACCTTTTATAGAGTACATTAATGTTAGTTTTTATAATTTTTTTAGCTTAGTATTATTATGTGTTACTGACCATTATCAATGTACTTTATTTTTGACCTGTCCTATATCAATATTGTTTGCTCTATTGGATTAATACATTATTATCTTTATTATTATTATTATCATTATTATTAAGTAGATGTCTCGTAACTCATATTCACATTTTTTTTTATGATTTCATAATTGTGACTGTAGTGATTTTTTCAATATGCATCTGCTGATGGAACGGTTTCAACAAAAAAAATTGAATCACATGAATCATTGTTTGAGAAATAAATATTTTTTTAAATTTTGGTAATTTTTGTAATTTTTGGTTGTCTATCCTCAGAAGCATTCAATCCTCCCAATCCTTTAATTATATTTCTACAGTTTAATTTCTAGGTAAATCTAGCCATATCCAGTATTGGGCCTTCTGCCTATCGGATATATAATTAAATAAATAAAATGAATAATTTTTATATAAATATAATTTATTTGTTTAATTTAACAACAATTTTTTTATCGTTAAAAATAATAATTCTACTAACCCACTTAGATCGGTATTTATGTATTTTAAACACAGAATTTTCCTTAATTTTCCCAAGTAGCAATCAAATTAACAACTAGTTTTTAATAATAAATAATTTTTATAACTATTACGATAGATTTTATAGAGTAAACTTTCCTTAGAATTAGTTTATTCACACTAAATTTGTTTGTGCGGTAGGTAATCACAAAATAAGTCTAAAATTGCATCATCATCTGACTTAGATGTCGTTTACAATAGGTAGATAATTATAATTACCGTCTCACGCAGAGTACACATGCTGCTTGTAATTCCTTCGATCTGTTTATGTTACATATACAATATACGTAGGAAATGTACGGGCTACTTTGATATTGTACACTTTTGTATCAAGCTAGATTATTGATGATATAAAATTTGCGAGGTTTTAAGTGGATACGATAAAGGAAGAATTCCAGTATTTCTCTGAATACGTGTAAGATATATTTGTAGAATTTGATACTAAAATTACATATGTAGACAAGTTGGCTTCTAAATTAAATTTAATAAAATTCACCTATGAAATGGATAACAATGTACAACTACTATTTTCAAATGCATTAATGTAAAGTTTTTTAACAAAAAAAATATTGAACATTGTTTTACGATTACTGTACTTCCAATCCGCTACGCAGACATGGAAGTAATTATGATTGTAGAGCGAGTAGACACGATAAGGATAGATGATTGCTAAATAGTGAACAAGATGGTTAACCCTGAGGTCCTTGTGGACAAAATACATATAGCATATATATTAGTAGAAGTAAAAATATTTGGATTAAAAATAAAAACCTTTTATTCCAAATATTTTACTACTATAACTACTATTAGTACAGGCAATGAAGGCAAAATGTTGTAAAAACCTCGCAAAAATTAATAAAAGAATCATCTCTGGGATATAAGTAGTTAATAACCTGTAAAATGGAATGATGCATTCTTTGCACTTCCAAGTTCCGGGTAAATTTTACAAAAATTGGAAAAACTTTTCGATTTTCGGTTTTTTTGCTCCAACGGCTAAAATAATGAAAATACAGAAAAAGGTTTGTAACATAATTTGTAGCTCGTCTCTTTCTCTACAAAATAGGTCTTTACCAATTTTTGTCTTACTTAGGCCGTTTAGGAGATAAATCCAGTTTTCCACTTATAGTTTTGAGCCGCTCCGAAATGCGCGGAAAATGAGAATTCTGTGGGAGTTTCGTACAACCGGACATTTCTATCGATAATTATTACTATTCAGAGCCGCTAAAAAAATGAAAACAACATAAAATATAGAGAAAAGTCTCAGCTTTAATGTGGAACTAATCACAAAATTCATACCAATTTTTATCATAGAGAAAAAAGTGTTAGAAGATGGCTTAGTAAACTTTATACAGTTAATTTATTCACATCTTTAAGTTTTATGCATTGTGCCTATTTCTTCCGTAACAATGGGTGCTTCTTCACTACATGGATTCGACTCCACGCACTTTTATCTATATTTCGCGAAAATTTTATTGAAGAATGTTAAGAAACAAATAAGTTGTATATGTTTTACTATATAATTGTACATTTTCTGAACGTGTATCAATAAAGTAGACAAATTCAAAAAGTACTGCACGCATTTAAAAAACTCTAAAGTCATTCGAAAGAATATGTTTTATTGTACTTATAAGCCAAAAATTAAGACTGTGCTATTATTATTAATTAAGATATAGCGAATTGAACTCCAAAAGTTGGAGGTGATTGATCGATGAGAAATATACCCTCTACTTTGATCGCAAGGCATATTTTCCAACAAAAGTAATTGCAATAAAACGTTAATTGGATTAATACATCATAATATAAGAATATATAAGCAAATTGAATGATCATTCTAACGACTCCCCGCAAAGTTATGAATAAATCTGTGGATCAACTGTACAAAGTTTACTAAGCCATCTTCAGACACTTTTCCTCTATGATAAAATTTTTTATGAATTTTGTGATTAGTTCCACATTAAAGCTGAGACTTTTCTCTACATTTTATGTTATTTTCATTTTTTTAGGGGCTCCGAATAGTAAGAATTATCGATCGATGAGCCCGGTCGTACGAAACTCCTGGAGAATTCTCATTTTTCGCGCATTTCGAAGCGGCTTAAAACTATAAGTGGAAAACTCGATTTATCTTCTAGACGGCTTAAGTAAGATAAAAATTTGTAAAGACCTTTTTTGTAGAGAAAAAGACGAGCTACAACTTTTGTTGGGAACTTCTTTCTCTATTTTCATTATTTTGGCCGCTAGAGCAAAGAAACCGAAAATCAAAAAGTTCTTCCTAATTTTTTTGAATTTTCCCGGAACTTGGAAGTGCAAAGAATGCATAATCTCATTCTCCAGGTTATTACCTACTTAGGTAAATCCCAGAGATGATCCTTTTATTAATTTTTGTTACCCTAAATTTTTAATTTTCCTGTACTATATTGCCGTAACAGTTTTAAAACCAAATAGCTACTGGTGTCAGAATTCATCATTTTCGAGACATTTGCAAAAGCCGCAATCGCCTTAAACTATTTATGAGCCAAATTATATCATATTTATTTAACTTTCTAAGAATTATCATGACATCGAGAAATATTATACAATGATACCTTTTTATGATCAGTGGAGCAACCAAATGAAATATGCAATACATAGATCTATTTTGAGATGTCTAGAATTTGTTATCTGTGATTGGTACTTAAGTTGTATCCTGAAAACATCGAAAGTAGGTACTTAAAATAAGTGAACATAAATTTATAATACTATCAAAACCAAACGAGATACTAAGGTTGCATCAGACTATTCGACACATCTCAGCCACGTGTGAATAAGGTTACACGTAAATCAATCGTGTACATTTATTATAAACTGGCGGTTATAATTTTGGTAATAACATTTGGTTGTATTGCAGCACGTCCGTCCATCTAGGTTGTTTAGGTTAAAATCCTAGTTGGTTACCCATGACGTTTAGTGAAAGGGCGGTATACTTACGAGCAATCTTTTGAAATTAACGCAAGGATGTGAGATGAGTCCAGGTTAACATCACTTCCTCACGAAGAAGTAGTGACCAAATCTCTAAGTTATCAGTGTTACAACTTAACAGAAGAAAGAAGACCAAGACAGAAGAGCGCCAGAAGAAACGAGCCAGCTGGCAAGGTCCAACAGCCAGTACCAGGGGAGGTCTGCTAACAATGCCTACACCGTCCGCATTTGGAGGGGGGGGGGAGGGGATAGGTGAAAAAGCAGGCCCACTTCGTACAAGCCGGGTCCAGGTCTACATCGATAATTGGGGCAAAGAGCTCGAGCTCAACCCCTGATCATCCGAGACCGTCACCTATAGTCAAGAATATTGGCGCATTACAACGTTATAGTGGCTGGCAGGGTCACCTAACTACACTCCAACTGATTTTTACTTCTGAGATCTTATTCAGGCCTAAAAAAAATTTGCCGTGGTTATTATTTGATATAAATGCACCAGCCGAAGCCGCTAGCATCTGACATACAATTTTACATTACTTTATGGTTAGATAACTTTAACTGCTATTGATATAGACTGATAACAAAAGAACCAGTAGGTACACCTCAAGCAGAACAGCATTTCACAGTTAAATTGACTTTGCTTTGAAACCAACAGTTACATGTTTGTTATAGCTGATACTTAGCCCTTGCATGATCTGTATAAGGCATATTGCAGCTGATCTAAAAGTCCAGGGATGTAAAAGGCCAGGGAAATTATAGCAAGACAAATGCAACAAATTCTTTATGGGATTTTGCAAACAGCAGAACAAACTATCTAAACTCTAACTAAAATAAAAACTATTTGTAAAGTTATTGATTTAATCTTCGCATTCGATAACCTGAATTCTGGTTATGCTAGAAATTAAAATCCTAAAATGAATTTGTGTTTCTTATTGGACAATTCTCGTGAGTGAAAAATTTTCCAAAAGACGAGGTATGTAAATGAATTCATTTTAGGCCTTTGTTCTCATTTTAACTGAATCTTTATAGCCGTAGGGGACTGTGTGGAAACTAGTGTTAGAATGAGAATTGTCCAACAAGAAGGACAAATTCATTATAAGATTTTAATTGCTAGCATAACCAGAATTCAAGTTATCGAACGAATGCAAAGATTATAAATCAATAATTTTACAAATAGATTTTATTTTAGTTCTCATAGATAGTTTTTTCTGCTGTTTGCAAAATCCTATAAAGAATATGTCTCATTACAAGTATAAGCAAACAGAAAATAATTCACTTGAGTTTCCTCGAAGGCTATTTGGCACTATTTTGTTGTCGCTTGTTTGAAAAATAGTATTTTCAGAACTCCTATATCAAATTTGCAAGAAATGTAACAAAGAATTGTTGAAAAATGTACAGTGCCGTTAAAAATTTAAAGATGTTAATTATAAATTCATTTGTTTAGTTAATTATTTGATCTCCATTAAAAATACGTGCATTTTTTAAACACTCTGTATAACTAATATCAATATTAATTATTCTCATAACAGTAGTTGTTTGTAATTAGTGATAGACTTTAGATATAAAATGTGAGAAAAATTAAACTTCATAACAAAAGTAGACACACTAATTAAAAACTCACGGATTGAGTTTTGCAGTTTTAATTACTCTACATTTTCGTATAGAGCCTGTCGTGTCGCGATGCTAAAACCAATAACAGTATACGTACATTGTAAAGTAGTTATAAATACTAGTAGGGTAATTAAGACATTTTATCATTTAAACAACTTTTCTACCTACCACGCGACAGTTGCCATCACCACCATGCTATAAATATCAAATGACGTCAATGCAATGGGTGCTGTTAATTTTCAAAAAATGCGAATTCGTCAAAAAATAAATAAGTCTCGTTAGCACAACATCAATATATTTGTTTCAATATCTGCTCTCATTACTACAGCTGGTTTTATTACATAAAATATATAATATTTATCTATCTGGTACCAATTAATTAAGGTCAAATCGTTAGATTGTAAGGACGTTATTATATCTTGAAGTCTATTTAAGATAATATATGATTAAATAAATTAATAATGTCAATCACCTATTTATTTTATTTAAATAACTTTTGTAGATTTATTTGAAACTTGTAGGAACTAGAATCTGTATTTGAACAAGAATAGAACATAGTTTTTGCCAAGTCAGTAAGTACAAAACAGCCCAACTAGCAATTTGATATTTTATGAAACTTGTAGAAATGTTTCTGACACAAATTTTATAAAACAACATTACTGTCAGAAACACTTTCATAACGTTTTCACAGCAGTTATAAATGCAAAATTGGCACCATCTTATAAAATATTTCAGTCGCTGTTGATATTTTGTAACGCCTATTGGAACCATTACAAAATAATTGTATAAACATTTCCAGATGCCTTATGAAAATTTAGTACCATCACTATATAGCAGTTTTATTAAAGCTTCATTTAATTGTATTATAAAACATGCTTCACTGTTTGTTAAACTATTGCTATAAAACAACTAAACAACTGTTTTATAAGAGCTTTTAAATAGTCATTATTTTAAAAAAATGCTGCTTTATACACACTAATAATATAAAATGATTTCTAAGATGTATCCTAAAAGTTGAAGAAGTATTTTTGACACTAAAAGCATATGGCATTGTGATTTAACACTAGATACCTTATAACCTACAATAATTATTTAAGAGACTTGTTCTGGCTTACAAAGACTGCAATTTTTGATGCGGAGAAAATTTTACTGTGAACTATGGCTATATTTTTAATATATTTTTAATGGGCCTCAAGTAAACAATTTTGTTTTGTAATGACTTTCTTGCTGTTTTTATAATACAGCAAATACAATGCTATATAATAATTATATAACATGCTCTATAACAACATTTATTGTTAAAAGCAAAATTGTTACAAATAGATCTTTAGAGGTGTTTCAGAATCTCATGAGCCGCGAAATGCGCAAAAGGCAAAGTTTAATCTGAGTTATAAGTATGTTTTTGAAGACACTGGAGGCTGCCTTGCTGTATACATAAACAAGAGCTCGGGATAAATTGTAAACAATAAATATAATATTTTTAAGAAGTGTAACTGAGTCAACAGGACGGATTATGTCTCTGCGCATATGAAGGTCACAGCTCATGAGGTTTTAAAACACCTATAATATAACTGTTTTGTAAGATGATAACAAATAACTATAAAATAATTCGAAGGTATGTTTATAACGTTGCTAAAAATGCTGCACAACGTTACTAAAAAATCGTTATAAAATGATTTAGTTTTATAGGCTGAAATATTTTATAACTAGATCACGAAAACATTTATAAAATAATTTCTTAACTCCATTATAAGATATTTCATAGTGTTGCTGTAGAAACGTTTTAATGATAAATTTAGAAAATAGTTCAGTTGCAGACAATAAAATAGTATTTTCTGGAACACTAATATAATCAACCGGCATTTAGAAGCATTAATAAAATAACAATAAAACAAAATAATCGTAGAACATTTAAATTATAAAACAAATTTGCTGGTTGGGAGGTAAGTATAAACAGTATGAACAAGTAACTATATAGGTTAAGAGGAAAAACTATAGACAAAATTATGCAGACCAAATCACAAGGAACAAGACAAAATAAAACAACAAACTACAGTTTAAAAGCAAAATTGTAAAAATTCACACCATTTAAAATCGAAGAAAGATGAGTAAATGAGAATCAGTCGAGAGATTTATTTTTGTGGATTTCAAGACAAGTATACTAGTATATTAGTCTTCTCTTCTCGTGAAGACACCCCTGTATCTTCTTTATTTGTGGCCTACTTAATTTATCAGATACAGTTGTATAAGGTGACTGTATACAACACATAAATGTCGTCTAGATCTAAAACGCCAGCCTACTGCGATAAAAAGAAAATCGCAATTTGTCAGTCGTAACTTTTTTTGTCCGCACGTTTTCTCCGGGACGGTTTAAGATATTGACTTGAAATTTTGTACACGTATATGTTATAACGAGATCTGGAACTAGATTGTTTTTTGAACATATCCGGTGAAGAGTTGGGGGGTAAATAGGGGTAAATAGGGGGAAATAATAAAGCAAGCTGGTAAGAGTAAAAAAACTTGAAATTCGGTGTATATACTACAAGCCAAGGCGTCAAAATTTTTTATATTTTTCATCCCCCCACCACCCCTACTCCATTATTAAAGGGGTTGATAAATTAAAATTGAGATATTCATTTGAAATTTGGTATACGTATATATTATAATGACATCTGGAACTAGATTATATTTTGGGATTATTCCGTTGAAGGGTTGGAGGTTAAATAGGGTAAATAGGAGAAAATAAGTACCCTAGTAGCACCAATATCGCACCAATATATAATCCATATAAGACCAATATATGAATACTGATCCAATATATGAATATTGGTCCTATATGGATTATATATTGGTCCAATGTGTTGTGCTACTAGGGTAAAGTAAGCTAATAAGAGTGCAGAAACTTAAGACTCGGTGTATGTACTAGAAGTCAAGGCCTCAAATTTCTTTATAATATTTTTCAATCCCCCAACACCCAACCTTTCTCCATTATTAAAGGGATTGATAAAATAAAATAAAGATATTTACCTGAAATTTGGTACACGTATGTATTATAACGACATCTGAAACTAGATTATATTTTGAGATGATTCCGTTGAAGGGTTGGGGCTTAATAGGGGTGAATAGGGGAAAATAAGTAAAGCAAACTGGTAAGTACAGAAATGGGATTTGGTGTATATACTAGAAGAGAAGGCCTCAGTTTTCTTATACAATATTTTCCATCCCTTCACCACCCCCACACCCTTACTAAAAGTTGATGAAATTAAACTGAGATTTTCACTTGAAACTTGGTACAAATATGTATTATAACGACATCTGAAATTAGATTACATTTTGACAAGATTTCGTTGAAGAAGTGGAGGCTAAGTAGAAGTAAATAAAGAAAAATAAGTAAAGCAAGCTGATAAGAGTGCAGAAACTTAGGATTTGGTGTATATACTAGAAACCAAAGCCCCAGATTTCTTTCTAATATATTTCAGTCCCCCACCCTCACCACCTCCACTTCATTATTAAAGGAATTGATAAAATAAAATTGAGATATTCACTTGAAAGTTAGTACATGTGTATTGTAATTACATCTAATTGAGATTGTTCCGTTGAAGAGGTGGGAGGTGGGGAGGGTTGTCAATAGGGGAAAATAAGTAGAGCAAGCTAGAAACTTCATTTTTAATGTAAGTGGTAAAAACCAAAGCCTCAAAATTTTCTATGACATCTGCCCCAAATATTAAAATTCTATGGTAAATAATTTCCACATACTAGAGTGCAAATATAGTCGAGATGTTTCCTTTAAAGCAACTTGGATTCAAAATATGGATGCGGAAGTAGTGATTCCTTGGGCAGCGGTTTTTATTTGAAATTATTACAGCTCCATAAAGCGACTTTGCCGAACATATAGAGAGAACTTTTTCCAACAAATGAAAGTCTGCATAATTATTATTAAAACCATGTATTTAATAAAAGATGAAGAAACAGTGTTTACAATGAATGACTAAAATGCCACTTATTTATTACTATATTCGGCCACTTTCTACTAACCCACCCTCAAGTGTACACTTCTCAATCCGCTTTCTGTTATTTATCTTTTGTAAGCGAAACATTTTTACTGCATGAGAGCAAGAGAGCAAGAGCCACCCAACAGCAGAATTGAGTATCAAATATGAGAATGGAACATAGAAAAATAACAATTTCTTAAGGTGTTTGCACACAGTATATTTTTTAGTCTGCGTAGCAGAAGAATAATACTAGATAATGTATTAGAAAGAACCTCCACGTGGTTAAATCAGCTCAGAGTATCTCAATCTAAGACGATTCCAAGTATTTTAAGACTCTCACCTTTTACTAATGAGACACTTGTAGAGAAACAAGTCTTTGGTCTTAACTTAAATCTGAGTAAAAGTCGATGTGTCGTCGGCATAAGTAAAGCATTTGGTGTGAGGCATCAAATGAAATAAATCATTTATATGTCAAATTAATATTGGGGGCCCCAGTACAGCGCCTTGAAGCACCCCGTACCTTATTGTTAGAAATTCGGAATTAATATTATCAATAGCAACACATTGTTGCCAATTATTGAAATAAAAATTGAAGAGAAACAACGGACCTCCTATGCCACAAAAGCCTAGCTTTTCCACAAGTAACTTATGTGAATACAATGGAAGGCCTTAGAGAGGACACACACACTTCACTCTCAAGGCCCTCGACTATATTATCACGAACTATTTCAAAAACTGCCTTCATAGTAGAACATTTATTTCGGAAGCCAAGTTGATCACAGTTTAAGATATTTTTTGTTTCAAGATAATTAACAAGCCTTCTTTAAGAATGATTTCAAGAATTTTGGAAAATATTGGAATTATTGAAATGCGCCAGTAGATATCATATTAATATCACCTTTTATAAAAAGAGGTAAAATTTTGGTAATTTGGCATAGCTGGGAAGTGACCCTCACTAACGCAGGCATTGATAGGCGCTGTGAGTGGGATTAAAACTTTGAGAATGGTTTCAAAATTCTACTATTTATACCACAAATATTGTACCTCGATTTCACCTTAACGCGAAACACATTGAAAATATAGGATAAATCGATCTGGTAGCTTTTTTTATTCGCACACATAGGATATTCAATGTTCGCCTCCATGCTAAGTTGAATAAGGGGGCTTAAGCCCAACAGCCTCCGTGGTGTCGGAGCCTATGGTGGGATGCACAATATCATGCTGTACGTAATGTGCATATTTTCCTTCTTCTAATTCAATGCTGATCGTGGCATATAGCCGGCAAGTAGTTGTTGAGAAAGATACATGTTTTCAATATTTATCGGTGATACGTTTTCTGTAAGAATTGAATTAATTACTAATATTTTTGTTAGTTATGTAATTATTTCTTTTGTTTCTGTTTTACAGAATTTTTACATTATAAGGAATTTGGATTTAACTGTATTTTGTGATTATACCTGTACTCGTAATTTTACGAAATCCAATTCTATTTTCTGTTCAGGTAAATCGTGAATAATGGTGCCAGAGAAATAAATTTTCAGTTAATTGTAAACATTCAAAGTAGTCACATTGACGAGATATGAACATCGAAACACTTGCCTGCGAATGTTTCAAAGTATCTGTCTATCTATGTCAAAGAGGTAGGGTAAAGTGATCATTCGCACAGTGCCATGTTGAAATTTAATTAATGCTTCAAAGCACGATAAAACTCTTAATTTTCGTAAATGTTTTTGTTTTAATTGCTTGTGGTTTTATTGAATGGAACTGGTCTGAATAATGGTGCATGAGAAATAAATTTTCAGTTAATTGTAAACATTCAAAGTAGCCACATTGACGAGATATAAACATCGAAACACTTGCCTGCGAATGTTTCAAAGTATCTGTCTATCTATGTCAAAGAGGTAGGGTAAAGTGATCATTCGCACAGTGCCATGTTGAAATTTAATTAATGCTTCAAAGCACGATAAAACTCTTAATTTTGGTAAATGTTTTTGTTTTAATTGCTTATGGTTTTTTTGAATGGAACTGGTCTAATTTAAATTTAATGGCCTGCCACACTACCGGCCCTCAGTCCCGTTGAATACTTTTTACGAAGTTAACTAAAGGTACGGTAGACCTAATGGTTTGGGTCAGTTAAAAATGAAAAGCATAAATTATCTCCATTGGCATTCAAAATGAATGATTTAATATGTAAAACTAATTATTTTTCCTTTAGAATTAACCTCGCATTATCTGATGATGATTTATATGATTATGAATTTAATATTTTGAAAATAACGTTAATAACAATAATCACATTCAATAATGACTTTAATTACCTGTGATCGAATTATATTTGCAGATAAATACGTCAGAGAGTGGAATGGCAAGGGCATAATTGAGGTAAATACAATTTAAGCAGATACATATTTCATAATTTGATGGATTTAAGAGCAATTAATCCCACTGTTGTAACGATGAATAAAAGAAATGAATTATTGAATGGAAAATGAAATATTTTTATCTACATTTTATTCGTAATTTACGACATTTCATTGTTTTTTTTAACAATAAATAATAATAATCGACGTAGCAGGATGAGCATAGAATAGCAAGATCTACCAATTTTGATGAAAAAAAAATTGTTATAGGTTTTGATGGAAACCTAAAAAAAATATCGAGTTTATTTATTTATTGAACAATACACTACCCAACAGAGCATTCCAATTATAGGGTAGAGGAAATAATAAGTACTTACAAACATATAACGTATGAGAATAGAAACAAAAGAATAGAAAATAAACAGGTAAAAACAAAAACAAAACAAAAGTTTTAAATTATTTAAGTTACTTAAAATTATGCCGTTAATTTTCTTATCACAGCTACCATACAGTGAAATATATCAAATTGATCTTGTAGATTATTGTAGTTTTCACAAATTTTGTAACGTGGCGAAAATTTGACGTTCGTTCTAGGAGTCGGGAAATAGAATAATGAATTACACCTAGAACCAACTCTAGGTGTCCGAAATTTTAGTAAGCTTAATATAGCACCGCAATCTTTTATATTATGTATTATTTAAAAAGAAATGCTGTAAAATAGTTCTGCGAGTCTCCAGATTCGAGAGTGAAAATCGGAAAATTATGTTAAAATTCTGATTAATACGGTATTATGCATTGAAACATATTCTTTATAGGATTTTGCAAACAGCAGAAAAAAATAACTATCTATAACTAAAAGAAAAACTATATGTAAAAATATTAATGAAATCTTTGCATTCTTTCGATAACCTGAATTCTGGTTATGCTAGCAAATTAAAATCCTAAAATGAATTTGTCTAATTTCTTATTTGACAATTCTCATTCTAACACTAGCATCCACACAGTTCCCTACGGCCATGCTGATTAAACTAGTATCTACAAAACCCCCTATGATCATGAAGATTCAGTTAGAAATGAGACCAAACGCCTAAAATGAATTTATTTATCTACCTTGTCTTAAAAAATGTTCATTCTAATGGATTACATTTTCATGAAATCTATCATTCTGTTTCTTGGAAATGCTTAGCCTTTGAAACGTTTTTCGCCCTTATTCTGGAGCTCATTAGAAAGACATAAAGCCACTCATAAAGATGTTTCATGTTTTTGTATTTAAAAATTTGGTTTTTGGTATAAATAAATTAGACAATAATACTTTTGGACTAACAGGAATGGAAATATCACTTCCGGTTGAACCGGAAGTGACATCAACGTTTTTTCTTGAATGGAATGGCTATATTTTTTTTATGGTTTCTCATGAAGCATAAATTTCTAAGTGCAACAATTTTTGCAGATGTAAAAGATTCCAAAAAATAAGTGAGATATGAACAATTTTTTAATTTTTTCAAAACGGCTGCGTCAGATGAATGCGATGTAAGAAAATTACTAAGTAGGCTATGGAAATTATTAGTAAGGTTGTAGACTTGTCTGTAAAGCCGAAAATAGTTGTACTGATAGGTACCAGTATTTTTAATTTTTTTTTCAAAAAAACGGAATTTAATTTTCATTTTCATTTCCGTAGGGGTCCTATGGAATTTTTTTTAGTGGAACTGTGCTATTTCTTTTATTAATCAGAAATAATGATTCATAAATTATAATTTTTTCGCCATTAAACATTTCTTAACGATATCCTTCGTAGAAATAATTTTAATAGGTATAACGTTACAGCCATTAATAAATTACCAAGAATAACAAAACTATTTAGAACCTAAATTATAATAAACCATTATAAAAACTGTTCAAACTGTTCACCGTTATGATTAATACACAGAGTAGCGCGACTTATCGTTGCACGTCTAACACTCTTTAATTGTTGAGGTGTTATTTGTGCAATTTCGTGTCGAACTCTTTCTTCCAGATCTTGCCTTGTGGTTGGAGCAGTCATGTAGACTCTATTTTTCAAATGCACCCAAATAAAAAAATCGAGTGGGGTTAAGTCAGGCGACCTTGCAGTCCATCTGACTGGACCATGGGTCCCAATCCAACGATGGAAATAATTGACTTAAGTAATCCCTAACTATAATAGCATTGTGTGGTCCAGCCCCGTCTTGTTGGAAGTAAACTTCGTCAATATTGGTATTGGGAATTTGATTAATTTGTGGAACTATTATATTTTGGAGAAATTCTAGATATCTTGGTCCAGTTAGAGTTTCGTTAAAAATTATTGGACCTATGATATGGTCGCCCAGTACGCCGAACCAAACATTGAAGCCAAACCGCTTTTGAGATCGCCCCTGTCTCATAATGTGAGGATTATCAATTGCACAATATCGAGTGTTGTTTCAATTAAATAACCCAAGGTTTGTAAATCTCGATTCATCAGTGAACAAAATGTTTTTGATAAAATTCTCATTTCTTAATTGGAGTAACTGTTACCAATTACAAAAGGTTATTCTTGGTTGATAATCATTCTCATACAAAAATTGATGCGATTGATATTTATAAGAACGACAGCCGTGTTTCTTTAAAATTTTTCTGGCTGATTCTTTGGAAACTGGTAATTCATGTTCAATTTGTCTTATCGAAATGGTTGGGCCAACATGCACTAAAGCTGATACATCAATTTCCGTTTCTTCATCCACAATAAATCTTTCTTCAATTTCTACATTAGGTTCAGTTCTAAATTGTTGCTCCAACCGAGCGAAATAGTTTCTCGGAGGTTGTCTTTTTTCTGGATATCTCCGTCCATACAGACTTTGTGCTCTAGTTGCATTATGTCGAGTCCCTCCATAAATAATGATCATGTCAACTTTTCCATCTCTTGAATCATTTTCAGCCATTTTATATTAATTTTCTTGTTTATAACAACTTTAATACACTTGCTTCAGAAAATTAGTGAGTAAGTCAAGACTAATTCAATTGTTGCGAATGTCTGTCATTTTCATGGCTATCTGCAATTTTGAATTTAAATGTAGATAGGTACCTGATTAAAATGATTTGTTGATAGTTTATGAATCATTATTTCTGATTAATAAAAGAAATAGCACAGTTCCATAAAAAAAATTCCATAGGACCCCTACAGAAATAAAAATGAAAATGAAATTCCGTTTTTTTTTTTAAAAGTACTGGCCCCTATCAGTAATTCAAACAACTATTTTCTTCTTTACAGATAAGTGTACAACCTTACTAATAATTTCCATAGCCTACTTAGTAATTTTCTTACATCGCATTCATCTGACGCGGCCATTTTGAAAAAATTAAAAAATTGTTCGTATCTCACTTATTTTTTGGAATTTTTTACATCTGAAAAAACTGCTGCACTTAGAGATTTATGCATAATGAGAAACCATCAAGAAAATATAGTCATTCCTTTTAAGAAAAAAAAATTGATGTCACTTCCGGTTCAACCGGAAGTGATATTTTCATTCCAGTTAGTCTAAAAGTAGCTTATTATTGTCTAATTTATGTGTACCAAAAACACTGATACTACGTCTTAAATGTGGCAAAGGCCACTTACCTTTCTACTCCAAAAAATGTGCACATTTTAAGGCGCTGCCCACTATACTCTAACATCTATGCTATCGCCTATATGACAGAGGAAAGTAATATAATAAAATATTAAAGAAAAGTTGACGTATTCTTTACCATAGCTGCTTCGAAGAAAAGCAAGTTATTACTGTCTTTAAAAGACAAATTTAACTCTACTTTCCCTCGTAAACTGAATCCATAATAGGATTTAAATCACCGATAGTAAACAAACCCGTGGATTTAATTAATATTAATAAATAGTCATTTATTTAAATAAATATTTAATAATAACTTTATGCAAATAAGCAAAGTGATTAATGCATACGTTATGTTTAGCAACACAGAAGTCTATTATAGGTCCTAGGCAAGTTTAAAATAACATTTATTTCTTAATTTGTCGACATTATTTTTTCTAGCCGAGAAAACATTAAATTAACATATATCCAACCAATTAAAACCGAGCATAAATCACCGGAATACGTAATTAATAATAGTGCTTAACACAATCTGCTATTTAATTAATAGATGGATACGAGCATCTAGCTCGTTAGACATTAATTGGTCAGCGATATCAAGAGCGCCCTGTATAAAAAACAGAACGTGATCTTAGCCGGTGTAACTAGACTCAACGGCAACTAGTGCTGGCCTTGGCAGCGCATTATGTGGTTTCAGATAAGCTTATGAGTAATTTGAGTGATTAATTTTTTTATTTGTTTATACAGCTATAAATCTAAAATTATCAGTTTAGAGCAAACAACAACAGAAAAATTTACATTAGCAGGGGTTTGTTAACTTTCCAACATTCGTCGATGTCGTATGATGTTTGCTGTTAAGTTAAAAACAATGTTTTTTAAAAGTTGATGAGCGTAACACAATTATGCAACACATCAGGCTAGTTAAAAATTGCTTGAGTAAATATTTTATTGTAAAGTGAGAGAGGTATCAATGCTCTTATCATATACTAAGTGTACCAAATTATTTTAGTTATCAAAAGTATGACCATTATAAATCCACTAACCCCATGGTGACTAAGATCTGTTAAGAATGCGCGGAAGCATTCCCTGCTCCCCAGGGGAACACGATAGGATTTAAATAAACATAATTACCAATCCATAAAAAAGATTCTAGGGATGATTCTTTACATTATCGAACAATTGTCGTCATTTATTTTTTCGCAAAAATCATGAAAATAATAATAAAGAACCAAATCACTGCCCATTTTGAAACAAATAATTTATTCAATTCGCATCAGTTCGGTTTTAGAGCAAAGCATTCTACAATATTAGCTCTTCATTCTTTGATTGAAACTATTAACGAAGGCTTTGAAGAGCGCTTGCTAACATTTTCACAATACTTAGATCTCACAAAAGCCTTTGAATATGTGTCAAATTAAATACTAGTCGATAATTTATGGTTTTAACAACAATAGCGCGTAACCTAACTAATTGTTTCCAAGATGTATCATCGCAAAATACAAACTCACATCTTCCAACAAAATACGGTTTTCCTCAAGGATCGGTGTTAGGGCCGACACTATTCTTGATTTATATAAATGATCTGTCAAGCATTGCCCCAGGGATGCAAACATTGTTCTATTCGCTGACGATACAATTGTAACAAAACCGTTTAAATATGTTAAGGACTTAATATCTAAAATATTTTCTACACAAAATCCAGTACAAATTTACTACACATAGTCAAATTCTTAGTTACCCAACACGAAACCGGGATAAAATAAATATCGGCTTTTTAAGGTTAAGTAAAAACCCAATGGAATAAATTATTATGGTATACACGATGTTCTGCCAATGCAGGTGAAGCAACTTAACTTGAACAAGTTTAAAATCTCCATAAAAAAATTTTTGCTCAGAAATACATTTTATTCAGTAGAGGAATTCATGGAGGCCAATTTTAATGGTATTTGTCAACAGTTATTTGTTAAAATTTTAGAAACTGTGCCCTCAAATTTTTAATCTTTGTATTTACTTTAACCAAGTTTTTACCTTAACCAAGTTTTGTCTTTGTCTTATTTTAGTCTTAATAACTTATTTATCTAGTCTAGCTGTTTTACTATCCTTATACTATAATCTGACTGTAAATACTTTGTGTATAACACACCAATAAAGTTTTATTATTATTATTATTATTTGTCATATTTTCTCCTTAGAGGGAGGTTCGGTGTACCATCCATCGGCTACTAGCAAGATGGCGGTTTCTATTTTTAATTTATCGGTAAGTTCAGGAATTTTCGAACAGAGTTACATGCATTTAGAAGGACAGATTTTTTAATTTGAGTGACAGTATGCGGGTGGATATTATTATTATTATTATTAGTGACAATATCGGATATCGATTTTAGGAAAACAGTATTTAAAAGTTATGTCGTTATGTGATATGAACACTTAAAATCACAGAGTCATTCAGTTAGCAGTTTGTCAACACAGAGTGAATTTCGATTTGAATTGTGAACTTTATCCAATAAACCTTTTTATGGGAAATTATTTCAAGATCTATGTAGATTTTTAACCTCATACGTCCAAACATTTGAAAAAGAAAACTTTCAGAAAAAGAAAAATTTTTATACTTCTATTATTATTTACATAATTTGTCTAAAAAACAGCCTCTAACTGTAGCATTGACGTAAAACTTATAGGCGAGATGCACTACGTGGATGTGATACTTAACAGGTAGCACGTTAAACAATTTCAGCTTTTGTTAACAACAAATCTGTGGATGCTGATTCTTTTGCACACGCAGTATTTATTTGTTTGTCAGAGATAATGTCATACGATTTTTTATCTAACTGCGCAATTTTCATTGTGAGAAAGCTAATAATTGTAAGAGTCAACGATGCTTATCTTAGAATATTAAGTACACAACGATTAGACTGCGTGTCACCACACATGTGGTGTTTTTTTGTTAAAATGTATCACTGGCATTGTTTAATAGTCACAGTATCATACCCCACGTGACCAAAATGGGCACTCCGTGTGTATAATACTAAATCAAGGACACAATAATTCTTGATTCTGCCTCTTAAATGTAAATCTTTAATGCTATCCTCTAGTCTAGCACAATAACAATTTCTTATGTAAAAGTTGTTAAAAAATAAGTTGTAAATAAAGCAGTTTTTATAGTTATTATTCTTTTTATTATTTTACTGTTATGAGTTATGATTTATGATGCTTATAGGTTAACATAAAATTTATTTTTTTTGTAAAGTTGATATTTTCATTGTTATCAATTTTTAAAACTTGACAAATTGTCAATTTCTCGTTTTTTGGCATTCTAAACGTATAATAAAAATACACTTTTTTATAATGAATAATGTTTTATGATATGTATACCCTACCCTGCATATGAACTACAAAAAATGAAACTGACGGTTTTTAATTTTATACCTTCGACGGTTTTTGAAACATTCATGCTGAAGAAAAGTTGTCATATGGATTTCAGCGTGTAGGTAATTGATTCTTAAAACATACATAAAGTCGGCACACACAGGATGTTCCGTATGAAAAAATCGCTGCCCAAGGAATCACTACTTCCGCATCCATATTTTCCATCCAAGTTGCTTTAAAGGAAACATCTTGACTATATTTGCACTCTAGTATGTGGAAATTATTTATCATAGAATTTTAATAATATTTGGGGCAGATGTTATAGAAAAATTTCAGACTTAAGTTTTCACCACATACGTTAAAAAGTTTTTAGCATGCTCTACTTATTTTCCCCTATTGGCAACCCTCCCCACCTCCCACCTCTTCAAAGGAATCATCTCAATTAGATGTAATTACAATACATACATGTTTTAACTTTCAAGTGAATATCTCAATTTTATGTTATCAATCCCTTTAATAATGGAGTGGAGGTAGTAAGGGTGGGGGATTGAAAAATATTAGAAAGAAATCTGGGGCCTTGGTTTCTAGTATATACACCAAATCCTAAGTTTCTGTACTCTTATCAGCTTACTTTACTTATTTTTCCCTATTTACCTCTACTTAGCCTCCATTCCTTCAACGAAATCTTGTCAAAATGTAATCTAGTTTCAGATGTCGTTATAATACATACGTGTACCAAAAAGTGAAAATTTCAGTTTAATTTTATCAACTCTTTTAGTAAGGGTGTGGGGGTGGTGGTAGATTGGAAAATATTATATAAAAAACTGAGGCCTTTTCTTCTAGTATATACAGCAAATCCCAAATTTCTGTGCTTACCAGTCCACTACGTGGATGTGGAAGTAAAAGGATATGTAGTAGGTAACATTTTGTTTTATTTATTTACATTTAATTTTCAGAACCAGTATTGTTAAAAAGTGTATTTGTTGAATAACAACTGCTCCTCGCTGGTTCTCACTTGTAATAATATAAAAGAATATATACAATCTATTATACCATTTAATAATTTTTGAATTTTGCCGCTTTTATAAATTGTAGCGTGTGAAGCTGGTTGTTGCCCTCAATGGTCTAAGCAAAATGGGGAGTGGCCTTACTGCATCTCTTGGGTGAGTATAGCACAATATTTCAACAAAAATGCAGGAATACCATCCAGCCCCATATAGTGAGCTTCGCTTTCATTTTTTTAATGCTATTAGGACGTCTTTCCTCAGAAAAGGAAACTAAATTGGTGCTAATGTTATTTCAGCTACTATCATCTGAATTTATGTTTGCCGGTTCACTTACATAAAATGATTTTTCAAAAAATTTTGCCGAAGCATTAACAATATCCTCTGGGTAGTCGCAATGTTCGTCATTGTATACATATCTTTAGAGATATTTGTCATTCCTTTCTTATTGTTGATGTATGATCCTAATTAATATTGTCTTCAACTCGCCCTGTACAGATTTTTTTTTGGTGGGGGTTCAAAGTGTATCGAGTTCGGTGAAAGACGTATGTCTTGTGGCTCCTACGAGATATCGAGATAAATCCGGATAAAGCGGCAACAAAACGCTGGAATTGTACTGAATTGAACCGTGAACAATTCTGCATTGATTGATATAAAATGGCGCGAGTATGGCTATTTCCTATAGTTGATATTTGATTAAATTATGTTGTTGGAATAAAGCAACACAGAATAGTGTATATAAACAACTCTAGAAAAGTGTACTGCTTGAGTGCTTGACTGTAAAATCTATACCTGGATTCGTCCCTTCTTGAAGTGAGTGACATAAAATAAGCAACAGCCAGCCAGATGTGTGAATGAAACAGATAAGTTTTTGTTTATGTAGCATTAGCATTATTATTTATGTCTTCATTAAATTTTAAACAAGAATTGGAGATCAAAATTGAAAAGATATTAAACATAATATATAGGTAATAAACATAATACATAGGTGACGAAATGGAAAAACTGCCCGAAATTGACACCGATTGTTTCAAGGAAACGATATACAGGGTGAGCAAACTATCTCGTCGGACTTCTTTTCTCATAACGCGCAAAAAGAAAAAATATTGTTACCGCGAGATAGGGCCCTTCCCAGCAACTCCACCGTAGATGGATATTTACTTGTGGAGCGGTTAATAAATAAAAAAAGAAAGGGAAAAAAGGGAAAATAAAATACAAAAATAAAATAAAAAATTAAAGCTGCCAGATTCACAGACAGAAGAAACAGAAAACTTAGAAGAAGAAAAATAAGGAGGTGACGATAGATGGAAACTTCAAAGAAGCATGGAAACTTAAAAGAAGCATCTCTCAATCACCTACACTTTCCGTCCTATATTTCCACCCCATGCGTCATGCGGCTCTCGCTTATGTCAACGAGCATATCCAATGTCCAATCCGGCGTATGCAGCCGGTTCGGCGGTATATAAAACATCCGAGATTTGGTTCCGGCTCACGGTTTGGCCGTCAGTTGGTCGTGTTCGACGGACGACCTAGCTGCGTGTTGGAACGAACCTCCATGGATGCCCGGAATTGGTAGCAATGCCCACCTCACGCTGGCAAATCAATCAATCAATCAACTCGCCCTGTATAATTTTTGTAGGCAGTATTGATATCCAATTTAATTTTTGACCAAGCCTTGTAAATTCATCTAGCGCATTGACATCTGTCGTTCGTTTGTAGATACTTTGAGACTTTTCTTTGGATCTATCGTATCTTATATATTTTTCACAATCTTAAAAAAATACGTTAGGCACCGTTTGAAACAACACTAAATTGTCCAATCTCGACGATGATTTAAATTCCCACAAAAGCCCCACACACAACATAATTTCATCACTCTTCTCTTCTGTTAAATGCGTTATTACCCGCTCTCACTTTAATTGTATTAACCAGTGATTACAACTGATACAAAAAAACGTGTGAAACGTTATAGAGTTACACGCATTTTTACATATGCGGGTTGTACGTCAACCCCTTTCTTGTTTATCCCGAATCCGGGGTGAATAAAATTAGCATAGAGATGCAAAATAGCCATTGGGCATCCCGGCAAAAAACTGCGTAAGTCAGTTAGGCCATTTAGCCGGTTTAGTCTGTTATAATTACTTTAATGAAATTTGACCCTTACTTTCCTAGATGGCGTAGAGAAAAGGTTTAATTCAGTGTTAATTCCTATGAGACCGCCGCCCCACTCGAAAAGGTAAACAGAGGTTTAGTATAACTAGGGCTTTGTCATAGTTAATATACTCAAACAATTAAATATACAAGATTTAGCCATTAGTGGAGCTTGAATTGATAATTTGTTTTGAGCGTGTTAGAAGAGAAAATTAAATCGCTGTAAAAAAAATTAAAAGCGCTAAAAAGTGTGAATAAAATAGAATACAAGGCATTTATTCGACCAATCGTATGCAGGTAGGTAAATTTTGTATTCATCGAATTCAAAAATTTTAACCTGTATGTAACATTTCGGTTTCATCAAGCTATGTCTAGTATAAGATTGATTGATTGATTAGCCACCGTATGGTAGGCATTATTGCCACTTCCGGATATCCAATCTGTATATTTTTATAGCCCGCTAGACCGGCCATACGCTGATTGAAATGGGACGCGCTTATTACCAGCAGCGAGAGCCCCATGACGCATGGTGTAGGAATGTAGGACGGGAAGTATAGGTGTTTGTGAAATGCTTTTTTTTAGTTTCTGCCTGTGATCATCTTGAAACTTGAAATTTCGTGTGCATACTAGAAATCAAAGCCTCATACTTCTTTCTAATATTTTTCACCCCACCCCACTACCACACCACTCCATTATTACAGGGGTTAATGAAATAAAATTCATATAATCATTTGAAAGTTAGTACGCGTATGTATTGTAATGACATCTGATTGAGACGATTTTGTTGAAGAGGTGGCAGGTGGGAGGTTGTAAATAGGGGAAAATAAGTAGAGTAAGCTAATAAGATTCCAGAAACTTTATTTTTGATGTATATGCTAGAAGAAAGTAACGCCTCAAATTTTTGTATAACATCTGCCCCAAATATTATTTAAATTCTATGACCAATAATTTTCACATACTAGAGTGCAAATGTAGTGTAGATGTATCCTTTAAAGTGACGGATGGAAAATCTGGATGTGGAAGTAGCGATTCCTTAGGCAACGGTTTTTATGTATGCTACAAACGTTATTCTTGACTTTAAGCATACCTATCAGAATATGTTTCAATCAAGTTCTTTATTTATTTTCTTATTTTGCATAAATTCAGATTAACTTTATATTCAACTGGTTTTTCGATAGTTTTTATAGAAGATTCAATAAAACATAGTGGCGCCCATTAATTTCCTTTTGTCACTAAGTCTATTTATCTTTGTTGATAAAGTTCACTTAGTGACAGGTATCAAATAACTGTACATTTTATCTGTCAATTAGCTGTCAGATTATTTCCACTCCTTGAGTTTAGATTTCTAAGCCGTGGAGAATTTTTAAGAAATTATCTTTCCTATAAAGGTAAAACAAACTTAGGATTTGGTATATATACTTACTAGAAGCCAAGGCCTCAAATTCTTTTATAACATTTGCCACTTTATCCACTTCATTGCGGCAACTGAGATAAATAAATTATTATTATTATTATCAAATGCTTTAAAAATGAAAATGAAAATCCTACTTCGAGTTTACTTGGTTGCTACATAAATTTTTAGAAATTGAGAGGAGAGTGACAACCCCAGTTTGAATAGTCGGATTACTACATCGTTTCGCGCGTGTGCTCCGAAAAGCAAGTCACTTATCCTCTGGGTTTTTAGTGAATTTTAAGCGAGAGAATACACAAGTGTATGCCGTTCAGGGGATTATAGAAAATCTGATTGTTTCACGCGGTTCGATATATATTGTATACAGTGACACTGTCAGTATTTCCCAGGCGAAGTAAATTCGTGCATTGTGGATTGAAATCCCTAGACGACCGGTGTCAGAAATTTAATGCTTCCAAATAATTACCAACATGAATTGATTTACTGCCAGGTAACGAGCTATCGTGTTTCCGAGCGAATGTATCGATAAATTACAAACCATCTGAGGCATGCTGTTGAAAGAAATTTAATACATATACAGGGTTTCTAGAATAACAAATCAATACTCCAGAAAAATAGAGTATATAACAACAAAACAAATTATAGAAGAGATTAACACAAACATAAATCCAAAAAAAGCGTCAGGATATGATCTGAAAATTGGTGAAATAGAAGTAGTAAAGTTAACAAACCTGATCAATGCATAGTACTGATTGAAATATGTGCCAAGGTGTTGGAAGATAGCACAGGTTATTATGATTCTCAAACCTGGAAAACCAATGAAGTTTCCTCACATAGACCTATTTCACTGTTGCCAATGTTATCAAAATTCAAAAAATTGTATTTATAGTGTTCCGTGTGACTGCGGAAAACACTACGTAGGTGAATCATCTAGAACTTCCAACGTAAGGCTTGTTGAACATAGAAATTACGCTAGAAGGGGATAATTTGAAAAATCCAAAATTTGTGAACACGCGTGGGATAATAATCACAGGATTCAATGGGACTAGGCGAATATTTTGGAAAAAGAGAGCAAAGGAAATAAAAGAAAACTTAAAGAATCCGCGATTATTTTATTAAGCGAGGATAGATGCGTTTCAAATTATTCAGTAGATTTTTGTGCTAGTTGGTTGCTCATCCTTAGAGACGAAGTAAGTAAAATTAAGATACATATAATTTAATATCTCACGTGACTATGGAAGTACATGCCATGGTTGACGGCCAAAAGTTTCGAAACGTTAACTACCTATAGCTTTCATTTTCATTTTTTAGTTTATAACATTGTTCTAGTTTATATTATATTTTTAGGTGTGAGATTTTTTGAAACAATCAAGTATTCAAGAACCCACCTCTGTCTGATTCGTTTTCATTAAAATTTTTTAATATTTTTCAGTGGCAAAATACCCAACAAAAAGTAATAAAAGTTTTCTTATGAAAATAACAAGCAAAAATAGTTATTCATTACATAAGGGGATTAACAAGCCTTTAGTCTATGAGAACAAATGTGTACTCGAGGTGCAGCCGAGAGTCACAAGGTCTTTGATTAATCCCGGTCAAAATGACTAGAAGATCGTTCTTGACATAAATGCTAGTGTTAATATTAATAATGATTCTAAATAAAATTCTATAAAATCTAAGCGTGGTATTATGAATTTTAATCCACTAGTGTATTAAAGGGCCCTTAGTCCACGGAAAATAGACGTATTATACCTTCCTAACATAGTGGTCATAGATAAAGTATATAAAAGTATACAAGTGTGAAAACTATAAAACACTGAATTTACAGGCGACCTGGTAATGATTGCAAGGGAATACGATATTCTAATAAGTAAACTGGACATATGTGGAATAAAAGGAACATCACTTAATTGGATTTCATCATTCCTAAATTCACGTAAACAGTATGTAAGTCGTAAATCAAAATAACATACGTAAATATACCTCCGATTTAAAACAAATAAACATGGGGAAGTCCAAGGGTACGTAATAGGTCATATTCTCTTTATTTTACATATAAATGATATTATTACATTATCTAATGATGTATGCTTTACTTTGTACGCAAACGATACCTCTATCAGCGTATCAGACAAATGTGACATTACTTTAAAGAACAAATGCGAAGATACTCTTGAACACTTAATAAACTGATTCAACGGTGTTTCTCTATATTTTAATAAGGACAAAACGCAACTGAGCAGATTTAATTCATGCCAAAACAAGACAACTACAATCAATTTATCTATTAATAATAGAGACATATTTTCCATTCAAGATAACGAACACAACTTTAAATTTCTAGGGCTCTACATTGAACCCTGTTTAAACTTTTATCTTCGAAATTATCTTCCATTTATTTTTTATTTGCAAACCTAAAATCTATTTTTACAAAGGATCAGTTAATTACATTACATTATGCTCAGTTAGAAAGTCGACTAAAATATGGTATCTGTTTTGGGAGAGACTACCCTTTCACATGACGTATTTATGGCTCAAAAACGAATTTTACGATGTATTGCTGGCGTATCCAGTATTCACACATGCAAAGACATCTGTAAGAATCTCAAAATACGAACTTTATATAGTTTAAATATTTTTGAAATTTGCTTATTTGTTTTCAGTACCTAATAGATATAAATTTTTGACTAATAGTAATTATCACCAGATAAATACTGGCCAAATAAATTATTTACATCTATCATTTTCTAGACTAAATATCACCTTTAAAGCCCTCAGCCGCATAGGTGCCAAAATATTTAATTACCTTCAGGATGATGCAAAACCAATAGGCAAGGAAAATAGATTAAAAAAAACTTAAGCTATTCTTGCTTGTTAAATGTATCTACAATACCACGGAATATTTTAATTGATATATTACTCTACTTATTGTACTTTGTTTAATTTAGTTTCTATGACTTATAGAAATGAGTATATAAATATGTAATCTATTTACATTTTTGTACATTTCTCTTTATTTGTTTCCGTTTTAACGCAAGTTTAATACTGTGACTTTTCTGATATAGATGATTGTTTAACAAATAAAGAATTTTGAATTTTGAATCTGAATTTGGAACTTTTAATAACTTTTGTGGTTGGACTTTGCAGGATATAATCATCCCAGTTCGGTTCTGTTAATAAATATCCCGTAAAATATAGTCGCTTATAATTTACAAAATCTGTGTATTTTTTCAATAAAAACAACTTAAGGTCGCAGTACCACAGTGAGTAGTGAGTCTCTGCATATACGATTTTTATAACACCTAGTAAAATTAGCAGTTCTTTATTATGCAGTTCGCAGCCATAGACAAAACGCTTTTCATTAGTGAGGCAATTCAGCGATACGTATTTCGTACTCGTAGGGTTCGGGTCTTTGTTTCGTAGCATATTTTTCTTTCTTTATGTCTACTTAAGTCAAGTGTTAAGTGTCTCGAGCAATAATACCGACCAAACTACAACAAAATGTTCATGTAGGCTGCAGCTCTAAGAGCACTATGTCTTGTCACGATGGAAACACTTGCGTGTATGGGGGCTCAGCTGATGGCATAAAAACTATAAACAGAGCTTGTTTCTCTGAGTACATGGGCGTGCTAGAAAATTTGGGGTGTCAGATGAAGGATTAAATAATATGCCTCGTTGAGTTTACAAAATTCTCATTTTAAGTTGCTCAAAAGCATTCTTTTGGAATATAGTTCATTTTTCTTAATGACAATGGAATATATTTTAATATAAATACATAGTCTTTTCTTACTTTTTATTGGGTATTTTGCCACTGAAAAATATTTAAAAATTTTAATGAAAAAACCTCTGCGCCAAACGGATCAGACAGAGGTTGGTTCTTGAGTACTTGACTATTTCAAAAAGTCTCACACCTAAAAATATATAAACTAGAACAATGTTATGAACTAAAAACTGAAAATCAAAGCTATAGGTAGTTAACGTTTCGGAAGAGAATCTACTTCCGTTCTCAAAACTTTTTTGGCCGTCAACCATGACAGTTCTTTGTTTATGTATTTCCATAGTCAAGTGAGACATTAAATTATATTTATCTTATTTTTACTTACTTCGTCTCTAAGGATGGGCAACCAACTAGTACAAAAATCTATTGAATAATTAGAAACGCATCTATCCTCGTTTAATAAAATAATTGCGGATTCTTTAAGTTTTCTTTTAGTTCCGTTGCTCTCTTTTTCCAAAATCTTCGCCGAGTCCCATTTAATTCTATGATTATTATCCCACGCGTGTTCACAAATTTTGGATTTTTCAAATTATCCCCTTCTAGCATAATTTCTATGTTCACCGAGCCTTACGTTGAAAGGTCTAGATGATTCACCTACGTAATGTTTTCCGCACTCACACGGAACACTATAAATACAATTTTTTGAACTTTGAACAATATTTGGAGGTTTTGTTCTTGATAAACCGATCTTAGCGTGGAGCCCGTTTGAAAAACCGTTCGTACGGAAAACCTGTTCCCAATTTTTCGTAATTTATCCGATAAACCATGTATATATGGAATTACTGCCATTGACCTAAATACCTCAGGTTGTGATAGTATATTCTCTCTACTACCAATGTTCAATAACTGACTATCAACAAAACTCTCAGGATATTGATTATTTAATAAGACAGTTTTTATAAATTGTTTTTCGTTCCTTAATATTACATCATTTGAAGAAATAATTTTGGCCCTGTCGTACAAACATTTAACAACACCTTTCTTAACACTAATATGTTGATTTGAATTGAAATTTAAGTATCTGTTTGTATGTGTTTGTTTTCTATACACACTGGTTTGGTATGTGTTATCTAATTTTTTAATTAAAATATCTAAGAAAGGTAATTCATTATTATTCTCTATTTCTATTGTAAATTTAATTGAAGGTTCTTTTTCGTTAATCTGTTTCAAAAAATTACTTAAACATTCTTTACTATAAGGCCATATAGCAAAAATGTCATCTACATATCTCCACCATACAATGGGTTTATAAGCTAGATTATTAATATTACTTTCCTCGAAATTTTCCATGAAAATGTTACTTAATATTGGAGATAATGAAGAACCCATGGCCATCCCAAAGTCTTGTTGATAGAAGTCATTATTTAATTGAAAGTATGTTGTTTTAATGCAAAGTGTAAGTAATTCCATTATAGTTTCAATGCTTAACTTAGTTCTATTCGCCAAATTCCCATCTTGTTGCAATTTGTTTTTAATTGTTATTAATGTTTTATCTACAGGAACATTTGTAAATAGGCTTACTACATCAAAACTGACCATTAGATGATTATTGTTAAAATGATTTTCTGACAGCTTTTCCAAAAAATGTTTGCTATTTTTAATATAAGACTCGGAGGAACCTGATAAAGGATTTAGGATTTTTAATAAATATTTTGAGAGTTTACTACACGGAGAATTAATTGAACTCACAATTGGTCTTAAGGGGATGTCAGGTTTATGAATATTAAGTAACATTTTCATGGAAAATTTCGAGGAAAGTAATATTAATAATCTAGCTTATAAACCCATTGTATGGTGGAGATATGTAGATGACATTTTTGCTATATGGCCTTATAGTAAAGAATGTTTAAGTAATTTTTTGAATCAGATTAACGAAAAAGAACCTTCAATTAAATTTACAATAGAAATAGAGAATAATAATGAATTACCTTTCTTAGATATTTTAATTAAAAAATTAGATAACACATACCAAACCAGTGTGTATAGAAAACAAACACATACAAACAGATACTTAAATTTCAATTCAAATCAACATATTAGTGTTAAGAAAGGTGTTGTTAAATGTTTGTACGACAGGGCCAAAATTATTTCTTCAAATGATGTAATATTAAGGAACGAAAAACAATTTATAAAAATTGTCTTATTAAATAATCAATATCCTGAGAGTTTTGTTGATAGTCAGTTATTGAACATTGGTAGTAGAGAGAATATACTATCACAACCTGAGGTATTTAGGTCAATGGCAGTAATTCCATATATACATGGTTTATCGGATAAATTACGAAAAATTGGGAACAGGTTTTCCGTACGAACGGTTTTTCAAACGGGCTCCACGCTAAGATCGGTTTTATCAAGAACCAAACCTCCAAATATTGTTCAAAGTTCAAAAAATTGTATTTATAGTGTTCCGTGTGAGTGCGGAAAACATTACGTAGGTGAATCATCTAGACCTTTCAACGTAAGGCTCGGTGAACATAGAAATTACGCTAGAAGGGGAGAATTTGAAAAATCCAAAATTTGTGAACACGCGTGGGATAATAATCATACAATTAAATGGGACTCGGCGAAGATTTTGGAAAAAGAGAGCAACGGAACTAAAAGAAAACTTAAAGAATCCGCGATTATTTTATTAAACGAGGATAGATGCGTTTCTAATTATTCAATAGATTTTTGTACTAGTTGGTTGCCCATCCTTAGAGACGAAGTAAGTAAAAATAAGATAAATATAATTTAATGTCTCACGTGACTATGGAAATACATAAACAAAGAACTGTCATGGTTGACGGCCAAAAAAGTTTTGAGAACGGAAGTAGATTCTCTTCCGAAACGTTAACTACCTATAGCTTTGATTTTCAGTTTTTAGTTCATAACATTGTTCTAGTTTATATATTTTTAGGTGTGAGACTTTTTGAAATAGTCAAGTACTCAAGAACCAACCTCTGTCTGATCCGTTTGGCGCAGAGGTTTTTTCATTAAAATTTTTAAATATTTTTCAGTGGCAAAATACCCAATAAAAAGTAAGAAAATCTGAATATGCCACAAATAAACAATTACAGACAATATCTAAATACATAGTCTGTCGTATATTAGATTTCAAAGTCCAACATTCCTCAATTATGTACCTATAAATCAGGTATCACTAAATCGAAGGGGGGAAATAACCAAATATTTTTGGATGAACCGACCAATAATTGACCACTTAAGAGTTTTCATTTCTTTGATGTGATTTTAATTGCAAATACAAAAATTGTCATTTTTATTGCAGGGTGTAGTGAATAAGGATTAGAAAGGCTTTATAACATATAAACACGAGTCACTGGGAAAAAAATCCCAAACATAAAAGTACACAATTTACTAATACTTGTCCAGAAGAATATCAGTTTCTGACCACTGAATTACCAGTGGCTGACCATTTTTTTTTTTGGCTTTCAGTTCTTATCATCACTTGGTACAATTGAAATAAAATGCCGTTGAATTATGCTTTTATTTAAATGAGAATGTCCAGTACATATAAATAGATAATAACTAAATAACAAAATTTGATTTTTGCAACATCACTTTATATCGTTAACTTTATTGCTAAACTGATACTTAATTCGGTTACCCACTGTAATAACTCGGGGGGGCTTCCAGTTGTCATGTAATCTGATTGCTTTCAGTAACACTGATATCATTTTCAATAATAGCGAACAAAGTATTTTCTGGATTAGAAGACGTTAGAGCTAAAGCTTCAACTGCATTTATTGAGAAAACACGTTGGACATACAATACACACAATATGATCTTTTTCTTTCCTGGAAAAGCGACTACTACAAAATCACCTTTAGAATAAAGTTCCTCTGATACGTCTGTATTATTAAATTCATGTGACACATCATCCCTGCTTGAACTAATTTCTTTCCATTTTTCTTCGTTTTCTGTATACGATTCTTGTTCTCTTTTTAAAATTTTTTTCACAAGATTTCTTATTACAACTTTCCCTTTGTTTTTTTAGCAACAGTTCTTTTCTCAGCTCTTTGCCTTTTGCTTTCTCTTTTTCTTTCTTGCCATGTTCTTTATCTTCATGCCATTGAAGTCACCTTTTTGAAGTCTTCATAAAGAAGTGTGTCTTTTTTAAAATCTACTGAGCCATTTTCCTGCAGATGCACTTTGATTTACTTATGCCACATTCTAATGGATTGTTCTATAACTACAGCCCTACTCATGTTTATCAATTCTGCTTGCCGAATAGTAATTTGAAGATGTCTTCTTAAAAAAGCATGGAATCATTTATTTTCATGAACACAACTGGTTAATGGATTAGGTCCTCCGTGACTTTTAATTATGTCTGATACATTTTCTAATAATGCCTTTCTATTAAACAGAATTCCCGTTTTAGCATTCGCCAGAATCCATCTAACTGATAAACTCTTCTACTATCGAAACAGTTTGGGACCCCAATTTTCTGATAGCTGGAGTATTGATTTTTAATTTGTTGTTAATTATTGAATATGGAATAAAATATTCCCTTCCAGTATGTTTTATCGAATATTTTGAGCTTCTAATGTCCGCCGTCTCAAGATCTTCTTCACTATATTTGAAGAATGTCTTCCGTTCTTTCTTCTCTGCACCTTTAATTATTTTTTTGTTAGAATTTTGTAGATCTATAAACCATTTTATTCACTTGAATTTCACCACTCCAGTAATTGACCACTTATTTTTAAATATTAATTGACCACTGTAAAATACTGGTCAATTACTGGATATCATTTGAATAACAATGAATTAGAAAGAGAAACGTGCTCTTTGCATTTTAATGCAATCATGTAGAAAAAGTGATATGGTAAATGTCAACTTTTAAAAATTACTTGTGTTTAACCAATTGGTTAATTACTACTACACACTACCTAATATACAGCCAATAATTGCCCACTGTTTTTTAAATATTTTGTTGCCATTTTAAAGCCAAAATAATACAAGAATTGAAAAGAAAAAATAACCGGGAAAAATCATATATCAAAATTTTTTATAAAAGTTGTAGGATTATCAGAATACAATCGGATTTTTTAAATACTGTTTACTTTCCTCTCTTATTACGAAACAGGTGGTTTGTATGATCACATTCACTGACACTAAATTTAAAACAAGCTAAGCATTATACTCTTCACCGATTTACTGCAGTGTTTATATAATTGTATCACATTCTATAGGATACTCGTCGCAGCTTTTTTTGTAAATAATGTTAGTTTTAGACATTTCTTCTTTAATTACAAAACATACAAAAAATATCTTTTCTAATTTAAATAATTATTAACGTTTTTATTTATTGATCGATATTATTCAAAAACAATAAGGTTCTTCCTCTAGCTAACACTAACTTACTGCCTAAATTTAAATACAATCGGACTTTTCGTTCTTAAGTTGTCGTGCTTACAAGAAGCATGACGGGCGGACATTTTGAAAGTTGTTCACAATTCGATCACCAACACAGGGATATGATAATTTAAAATCTGTCAAAATTTTTATTTCACTCATCACTAGATTCCGGATCCGAGGTATTCATTCCAGAGGTGACCTTTGCTCAGTACATTTGCAGGGTATCCCAGCCAAATGTTCATGATTGATTTTTTACGTTAAAATAAGTCTTTTTTCTTCTATAAAATTTATCCAAAAATGCACCCCTACGAAACTACCAAAAATTTGAAGATGCGACGGGCGAAAAGCCCCCGCCCAAGCACCACGAAGAGAATTGCACAGGTCGGAATTCTCAGTGAGGATATAGCGAGTAGCTATTTTAAATGTCAAAATTTAAGAAAATATCAGTGCGACGGTTTTTCCAATAAAAAACAAAACCCACATTTAATTATTCTGAAAGTGGTGGAGAATACTCGATGTCCGAACCACAAGAACGTCCATCATAAATAATAAAAAAATTCAAAGTGGAGGATTCAATTCCGACGAACCCAGAATATCCTTAATCCAGGCCCAGGTGAGAATCGCCACAGTAGTCGCTCGAATGCGAGTCGGCACCAAAAAGGTATCTTTGGATTCAATGTCGTTAGTACGTAAAATTCCTGCCGTGTCCATCTACTTGATCACCAGGGCTGTTTGAACAATTTGAACTATTTTCTGGGAAGATGGTTCTTGGCCTGCGCGCTCTCTGGACATGACTCCTATGGACCTTTTTATATGGGGTACAATAAAGGACAAGGAGCCCATCAATGACGAAGCTGCCCTCCGGGAAAGTATTGTTCACGCAGCCCGGAAGATCACAGGTATATAAAAGTAAATGGTGTTAATAGTTTTTACAATTCTCACAACAAAATGATTTATTAAGCAAAATTTCAGAATTTGTTAGAACAGGCCATTTTAATTTTCTGTAGCTAAAGAGGATACCTTCAGTTAAATCAAATATTTTATTACTCACCATGTGAAAAAATTCATTAACAACCTACATAATCAATAATATATCTTAGCATTCATTGATTAATTTCCTTTCGCTTATACTTTATCTACGACAGGAGTGTGTTTGGAATACAACCAAAAAGCGGCGACGTACTGTTAATTAAAACCATGGTCCTTAATTGACTTGACCTCTGCATCAATAGGAATTAATTACACGAAAGATGACACTGATAAATTTCATGCCTAATTTATTTGTATGTTAATGAGATCATTGATCGGATAAGACAACACAATAGTCCATATACAAATTCTAGAATAAAATGTGTATGACATATCTACCGACTGACCTAATTTGAAATTCAGATGTATCTCACGTTTGACTTGAGGATGTTGTGTCGATGGATCATTGATTAATTTTTGGAATATTTTGTTAACGTCATTGATTTTAATTTTGTGTGATATGGTGAATATTTTTATTTCATCCTATAATGTTACGATGTAGTACTAACTGTATAGCAACGAACTGCGTTAATTTAGTCTTAATAGCTGCTGTTATAAAAATCACAACAACGAAATTTTAGTACTATTTAATCAAATAACTAAATAAAACACACTACTATGTTTTCTACCACTATGTATTTATAAAAATTACGACTGCAGTTTCGACTTACAAAGCCATTGTCAAGCAATGGCTTTGTAAGTCGAAACTGCAGTCGCATTTTTATAAATACATGGTGGTAGAAAACATCGTAGTGTGTCTTATTTAGTTATTTGTGCAAAATGAATAACTACCACAGACTAACGGCTCCTTCAATAATTTTTTTTTACTATTTAATCATTATGGAACATATAAAAAAGAAGAGAAAATGAAATTAGTTATAAAATAAGTCTACTGTCAATCTGTCATCTATTACGCTTCATAAAAGATTTGACTACTGCTTAAGAAAAGATATCAATATTCAGTGCAGCCTTCGACACTATAAATTATGTTATAAATTATACTACATGCTTTCAGCTATACTTCATTATATAGCCATCTCTGAAGATTCAGCAGAATTAATTGTTAATTACATGACAGACCGTGAGCAATATGTGCGGTTAAATAACAAAAGTTCAAATTATTTATTTCTGAAATTCGGTGTACCTCAAGGGTCCACCCTTGGCCCACTATTCTTTACAATAATTTATACAAGTCACCTAGTGACTTGAATTATGGCAAAACCCAATTGTATGCAGATGACACGTAACTCTACTACTCTTTTCCTTCGTAGAAGTAGAGAGAGCCGGTTTTCATAGAAATGAAAATATTAACAAATTCATAACGGCAGCTCAATGTCACTCTTTAATGGTCAATTCAAGCAAGTATGGTGCAGCAGAATGAGTTTAGGATAGTTGCCCCTCATCTTTAACAAAATTTCGGAAACTCTTTAGTCTATATAAAATACAAATTCCTTCAAAATTTTAGAATTCTTCGTTCAAAAATATTTTCAAGATTTTGAAAAAAAAAATGTTTCTTAATCGATCGATTGATTTGTCCAAAAAATTTATTTTAACTGTACGTGAAAGTGATTTAGAAAACGTTTCGGTTATTAAAAATTCTAATGTTAAAAAATTCTGCGTTTAATTTTGTTAAGTTTTAAAATCGATATTCGAATCTAATACCTTTGTTATTATAGGATATTTTTCTATAGACAAATAAATAAATAATCATAAACATTTTTGGGATATATAACAGAAAATTTAGGGAACATAATATTCCTAACATTATATTATTTTTAGAGTATTTAAACAATTATTATGAGAAAGTTTCCCGATATAAAATACAACATATGATGTTTTTGTTATTGCAATAAATTGTTTAATTTCCAACCGCTTAAACAAATAAACACATGATAGTCGCAGCACTATTCACTCGAATCAAGGCTAGACATTTAGTCGACGAGTTAAATGTTTAGAATATTAATTAATACGTATAGAAAGAAGTGGGGAAAACTACAATGTTACACAGTTGGAAAGAATTTTTTTCTTAAATAAATTTTAGGTAATATGTAGTTATCTCTTTCATTTATACATTCGTCTATATGTCTAGTCACAAATGCGTGCAGAATGAGAAGTTCATCTTGTATGGATGGCTCCTTTCAATTCAGGTACACCTCAAGATTCGATTTTACTCTGCACATTTTGCTGTCAAAAAAACTATTAAAAACAGTCCAGTGCAATGAGGTCTGGACATCTGGCAGGTCAATTTGTAACCCCACAATATGAAGCAATGCGAATAAAACGACAGTGGCTCCTCAAAATAATATTTATTCTCACTGTCTGTCAAAACTAAAACTGGCAGTCTTCATTTTGATTGTGAAGAGCAAAAATGCCCACAATACTTTAGAGACTTATCTAGATGTAACAGTGAATTATTCGAGTAGAGAGACCAGCACATCAAACCGACTGTTGGAACCTAATGTCTATGAATGCAGAGGTATTTCTGTAGAATTAGTAAAGCAATTTAAAGTTTTTAGAAATTCGTACAAATTACAAATAATAAAAGTAGGTTAATAATCAAATTAGGCAGTGAAGAGCACAGCCAAAATAACAGTCTACATTAAATTGCAGCTAATAATATAAAGGGTGTCATGGTACACATATTATGCAAAGTAGTTTTTATGTTTATTTTAGTTTGGCAGATAAACATATGCAGATATCCAATCGCAGAACACGGAGTCTATTTTATAAAAATATATACATTCTGTCTAAATTTTTAACATACAAAGATAGTGGGGATACCGCATCATATAGGTATATTCAGAGTGAGTTCTGACGAAAGTTTTATAAAACAATTTTTAGTATTTAGGGTCCGACCCTTGCAAGTGTCTGCTATGATATTGGTCAATTTGATAATATACTAGCTCGTAAATGATTTTGTAGTATAAGTCAATCTACTTCATTTGCATAAACTTACCTTTAAATCCTCAGCGTACAAAAAGTCCGTAACCATTCTCACGGAAGTGGTAATCCCGATCATGGTGGCAACTGCTGTGAAGAAAATGACATCTACAGCTTGTAAATTTGGTCTTATCGCCGCTGGTAGAATGAGTCGTATTCTTGGAGATATAATGGATACCTAGAAAGAAGATTAAATGTCAGATTTAAGAAAGTATCAGATATATCAGCAATAAATAGATTAAGCGATGATTGTGGTCCTAGAATTGATCCTTGGGGAACACCTGATGTCGCATAAACCACGATAGATCTTATACCATACTTCACAATGATTTACGTTTAACAATAAAACTAGTATACTGTAGTGTATGTTATCGAAGAATAATCTTGCTACAACCACTTCATCTAAATTGCGCTCGTAACCGTAATGGATGAAACGTTAGTATTTTAGGCCAATTCGTATCAAGTGACCATAGGATGTCTATTCTCGGATGACAACTTATAACTGAATATCCGCCACAAGCTAAAATCCGTGGGAATGGTACCGTACACAATTTAAGTTTACTTCTGGAACTTCTAAGTGTTTTGGCCGTTTATGTAGAATAAATATTCGAACTAGAAAGTTTTTTGTCACAATAAACTTTGTACCATTTTTATTAAACAAAAGCGAGCTCGAGGATAAACCATACAGAAAATTGTTATTCACTTTCATCAGCACATATTTTGAGTTTCTGAGTAAAATGAATCTCCATAGCTGACATTTTATTGACCGGTGTTTATCTCGAACAACAAAGTTATTGAACCTTTATTATTTCTCCTATTATATAACTGGTTTGATATTTGTGCCTTTCGAGTCAGTTAATAAGTGTTTTTTATCTCATATTTTCCTTGGTAATTCGCGAGACTCATTTTGAAAGTTTCAGAGAGAAAGACTTGCCCAAATTTTCAAGAATTACGCCGGGACTATTAATAAATCTTTCCTCTGCCTAGCAACAAGCGCTTTCCTGTATTATTGCACGTTTAAATTTTATCTAAACTATCCAATGAGGGTCATAAAAAGTACATTAAAAAACTCGCATCAAAGTTAGACATAGGTAGATTATTTGAACAAATATAGGTACGGTCCAGGTGCGACTTTATCTTATCGGGAGAAAATGGCGACAAATTGTCTAATAAAATAGTGATGTACGGGCAAATGGGTTGACTTTTCGAAGAAAGCTATTTGACTGATAACGAAAATCAATAACATAACAATCCACCATATTTCATAATAACCTTGTGAAATGTGAGTAGAGCTTGTCAGCGGAGTAGGAATGATGCAATATAAATTTACGTTTTCCTCGAGACAGACAAATAAAACTGTGTGATCATAATATAGTCATAAATCTGAATGACATAAAAAATGTGGTCTAACTAACCCATACATGCCGGAGATGTCGATAAATAACATAATTCCTATCATTAGTTGCCCCTTAATACACGAAACTGGAGAAATGTCTATTTTTTATAGCTATGATACTTGCAACTAGTACACATAAAGAAACAACAAGAAATAATTAACCTGCTCTATCTCCAGACCGTAGTCCCATCGAATATATCTGAGATATGATACAAGAAGTTTTGGATAATTACCACCTTGATAAAGTCATTGTAACCTTAAGGAAGTTATATCGAGTCTATTAGAAAAGCAAGAATCTTTAGATCAGGAGTGTACAAACTGCAAGGCGGAATGTAGGAATTAAGCATGTCGGGTAAATCCCACACTCGTTCTAACCAGCAATGATTTGTTGCTGGTAGGTCAACGGTTGCGAATTTATCTTAAATAACTCATTTATAATATAAGACAGTATCTGGAAAAAGCCGAACTGATGACATATATACCGATATTTCTAAAGCTTTTAACACACATGATCATATCTGGCTACAAAAATTATTCAATTTCGGTCATTAAACCTATATTAGCTTTGTTATTCTTACCTGACTGACAGGAAACTTGCTACGCAATACCATGAAACAACTGGTGTGTCTCATTGGTCTGTTCTTGGACCCTTGTTATTTATAACATGTATAAATGACATTAGCGATGAACCTAAAAATAGCACTCTGCTGTACGCTGAGGGTTGCAAGCTGTATTCCGTCAGTAATATCCTGAATAACTACTGTGTTAATTTACACAATGACTTGACAAAAATTATTACATATTGTGACAGATTTAAACATGAGACATTTATTAAAAAACTTAACCCAATTGAATTTACTTACATTTTATGTTCTCCTAATCACGTGTAGTCAGTTTAAAGATTTTGGAATCACCTTTCGTAGCAAGTTAACCTCTTGCTATCACATATACGATATCGTGGCATTTTATAGAAATATATACTTTATAACTAGACATCCACCTTGATATTGTTACTGAACCAAGTAAACGATCCATTTGAAAAAATATCCAATTTACTATAAAAGTAAATTAAGACAAAAATCCCATGAAAGAATAATATTTAAACCAGTAAAAAGACTTCTAAACACCTTTGGCATCATATTCAAATCGAAATCTACGTAAAAAAATATTTCACTAAAAATTACCAAAATATTGACTGATTTTTCATCTCGAGGACGATGGTCAATTGCCTTTGGGTTCCGTCGTTCGAATTTTTAAAAATTTCAAGTTGCACGGAACGAATAACCGCTCCGCCCGACGAACTTTTCGAAAGTACCACGAATTTGATTTTTCGAAAGTACAACGAATAAAATCGCATAAGACGGAAGACTGCTCCGCACAACAAATTTTTCGGAAATACAACGAATTTAATTTTTTGAAAATCTCAAAAATTTATTTTTATAAAAATACAATAACCAGACGTAAATAAAGCAGAAGACCGCTCCTCGAGATGAATTTTTCGAAAGTACCACGAATTTGGTTTTTCGAAAGTACCACGAATTTGGTGGTTCACAAGTTGGAATCCTCAGTCAGGATGTAGCGAGTAGCTATTTTAAACGTCAAAATTTAGCAAAAAATCAATGGGACGGTTTTTCCAATAAAGACCAAAATCCTCATTTAATATTCCTCAAAGAGTTGGAGCATAATCCTCATACAAAACCCCAAAAACGCACAGAAAAATAGTCAAAGAATTCAAAGCCGGAGGGTCGATTCCGACGAACCCAAGTTGCTTTTTGTCCCGGTTCAGGCGGACAACGCCATACTAATCGCTCGAAGGCGAGTCGACGGAAAAAAAGTATATTTGTGTTCGATGCAGTTAGTACGTTTATAAAAGCAGGAAAACCATGGAACTCACATAGATAGCTTCTTTAAGCATCCTGAAAATTATTTCGATAATTTTAGTGAAAAATTCAAAGCGAATAATTTTCAAAAAGTTTCGCATGCATACATTTTACAAATATTACTAATTGGGAGTCTGAATCTTTTTGTACAGTCGATTGGCATAGTTCTCTCGACGCTGGATGAGTTACACTCCTACGGGAGGTAACGGCTTGCCGAGTGGTGGTGCTCTTTGATGTTTGCCTTATATACATTAGCTAAGTATTAAATATTTATATTTTTTACATTTTATGAATTATTTCAATAAATGAGAATATATTTGGAATTCGATTTATTATTGATCCACTAATTATAAGATTTGTGACCGGGGTGCGATTCTGTGGCGTGAGTCGGACAATTACTTTCCGCGGGTCACCTCTGATACCGCCAAGTCTGTGTACTTGTCCGAATACTCATAGAATCCATCGACGGTCTTAATTATTAAAGTTTCTGAGAAAGTGCTAATTATAAGACATATTCATTAAAAGTGCACTACCCGACATAAGATTTCGATGGAAAGAGCAGACTGTAGCAATCGCAGTAACTATAATTTTGTCTATTTTCGTCTTGGGGAGTCTGAAGGGTATCTTGAATCCCCCTTGTGAGTAGAGTTGATCAGTATCGTAGCGGCGACACGGCTCCGGCCTAAATTATATAAAATCCTTGTCGTGTCCATCAGACCAAACGATACTAGGTTCATCTACAATATCACTGTTCAACACACTTTATCAGGTCAAAATTAGGATATGCTTTGTCGTATACACTCTTGATATCAACAGATATTGAATCATAATTTGAATTAAGCGACCTGTATTGAACTTAAACTTAAAATATTATTAGTTTTATATACAAATATTGTATATAAATCTTATTTAAGTATTCAATTCGTACTATTCACTGTCTAAAATTTATTAATTTACTATTTTCTTAAACCATGTTATCATACTTTTCGCAAATATAAAACGGAGAGTATACTGCATTCGATCGGCACATTTCTAAAACTTCTAAAATTTCATATCACTGTGTTGGTGATCGAATTCTGAACAACTTTGAAAATGTCCGTCCGTCCGTCTGTTTATGTCTGTCCGTCACGTTTCTTGTGGGCACGATAACTTAAGAACGAAAAGTTCGATTGTATTGAAATTTTTAGTGTTTTTTAAAGCTATTATTTAAATTAAAAATAAATTGTTTTGTAATTAAACAAAAAATGTCTAAAACTAATATTATTTACAAAGAAAACTGCGAAGAGTATCCTATAGAATGTGCCACAATTATATAAAAAGTGCAGTACATCGGCGAAGAATATAATGAACGGCTTGTTATTATTGTTATTTATAATACACATCTTAATAAATTTGAAAAATATATAAAATGTTGCCCCTCCTTGTCCTTGAATGCTCTTCAATTATTATCTTTGAAACATATTTGATAAAATAGATAAAAATTGCACGTTTTCATGACATGTAGACATACTGGAGCAGTGATTCTAAAATGTAATTTCCACTTAAAATTAGAAAATATCAATGAATTGAATGAGGTACTTCTCCACTTTTATATAAGCTATAGAATAGTTATAAGAATAAATCAGATGAAAAACCGCTGCCTAAAGAATCACTACATCCACATCCAGATTTCTCATCTAAACACATTGATACTATTTCTAGTCTAGTAAGTGGAAATAATCACCCACAGAATTTAAATATTATACTATTTGATATCATCGGTAATGTGGGTGGCTTATGAACATTTCTTAAAACTTTTTTATTTTGATAACCCCTCGGTGGAACGTGGATGTGAAAGTAATTCTTTTTACTTCCTGTCTATACCTAAAAACAACGCTAAAGCAGCAGTAGGTAGTGGTAGGAACTTTTGGACTGAATAGGGAACTTGCACATTTTTTTAAATACATATAGTCCAGTCAACGGGAGAGTTTCACCTCTAACTTGGATGCTAGTGAATAGATTTTGATGAAACCTTATGCAATGTGTTTGTAATTACGTTAAGAAAAAAGCAAAAAAAAGATTAGTGTAGGAAATTATCGGAAGGGGTAAAAAACACCCCTTTTATCACGGATTCCGTAACTTGCAGAATTAGGTCACAAATGAAAATGAAACAATATGCTTACCTTGTTTGGCCCAAAATAAGATGATTTTACTCTGGTAATTTTTTTCGAAAAATGCTTATTTTTCGAGATAGGGCCATTCGAACATTCCTAAAAGTGGGGGAAGGGAAATGTAAAAGTTGAAAAAATCTGAAATAATTCAGGTAAAAATGTATTATGGAAATACAAGACCTTTTAATTTGCAACTTTTCTGTAAACTGCGTTCCCACCGAGGTTTTCCGGAAAACTTTCCCCTTTATTTGCAATAAAACTGTTCTAGAAAAATAATGTAAACAGTTTATATGAAAGAATTTTAGAATGTTTCATAATAAGCTTTATTTTGATGTCGTTCAGTTAAAGCCTAGAAACCGATTTGGAACACATTTCCCACTCCCTTCCCCACCATGAGTATCGCCATCCCGAACAGAAAATTCTAACGTATCATGCGTCAGGTGTTCCTATATACAGTGTGTAACAAGATAGATGTAACAAGAGGTGTAATGGACCAAAAATTTTGGAATTTTGAAATCGTATTTGAGGATTGAGTCCTGCTTGTTGTAAAACTAAAGTATACCAAAAATGACTTGATTTGGTGTTCTACAGGGTGTTTCATAAGCAAAGTTGTAAAAATCACCACTAATAAAGTACCTTTATTTTTCAAAATATGAAAAAATTCCACTAAGAAAAGTTATTTAGAATGCAATTTTATACCTCCATACCAAATTTCAGGAATATAAAATTATTTTTTTGAAACTTCCTATTTTTTCAATAAATTAGTATTTTATTTGAATCATTCAATTAAAACTGCATTGAAATTATTTTTTGTGAATTAATATTTGAAGTTATGTAGAAGTTAAAAGTAGGCTATGAGAAAAGCAGTGAATACACATTTATCATTTATTATTGACATATCTGTCAAACGTAGTCAACATTATCCTTAATTTCTGTTTCAAATTAACGAATCAAGCATAAAAAATTAAGTGAAAATGGTACTCACAGTGCATGAAAAAATTTATATTGTGCAATGCTACTGAATTGGCGGTGAAAACTCGCTAAGAGAAGTGGTAAACCAATTTAATTTGAAATATCCAAACACTGCTTTGTCACGTACTCAGGCTATGAGAATAATTAAAAAGTTTCTGGCTACTGGTAGTGTTCTTAACATGTAGAGAAAAATAAAAGCATATGATGAAGACAATGTTGGGGCTATTATAGCTCATGCCTCTGTTATAGAAAATCCTAGGATGCCACTAAGAGAGAGGTCAGCTCTTATTAATATTAGCAAGTCTGAGCTCCAAAGAATTTACAAGGCAAAGAAAATTAGGGCATATAAAGCAAATTATAAACATACGCTCGAAGAGGGAGATAACGGCCGTAGGTTGGATTTTTGTTTGACCATTGGAGAAAAAATCATGGAAGAGAGATTTTTTCATCATTTCATAATTTTCTCAGATGAATCCACATTCACAACCAATGGTGTTGTTTCATCTTAGAATTGTCGGTTTTGGGCTTCTGAAAATCCAAATTTTAGAATTCATTAGAAGACAATATTATAAAAAAGTGAATGTGTGGTGTGCCGTTTCTTATCACGTTGGAGTTATTGGACCTTATTTCATTGAGGGAAGGTTAAACCAGCACACTTATTTACAGCTTCTTGAAAAATTTTCTGAAGAACATTTAAATATTTTAAGAGATATGCCTTTAGTTCATTTTCAACATGATAGTTGTCCTGGCCACTCCACAGAAATGGTTAATCGGCGGTTGAATTTCAATTTTGGAGAAAATTGAATTGCCAGGAATGGATCGATCAAGTGGCCGGCGAGATCCCCAGACCTATCGATATTGAATTTTTTTTAATGGGGTCGCCTCAAGCAGTTGGTTTACGCTGAACTACTTCCTAACGATGTAGCAGTATTGAAGAGAATTACAAATGCCGTAAACTCCATACCATTAGATCATATTCGAAACAGTTTTAAGGACTTCAGGAGAAGGATCGAAATGTGTGTGGGTGGATGGTAACGACGTCGAATAATCGTTTGTAAATTTGTTATGTTTTTGACATTTATTACTTGATGTAATTTGTAAACCTCATTAATCTTCTGTTAGTAATTGTTTCTTGTTTTACAATTAGTTAGATTAACATTATACCTTTTCACATCTTGTATATTCAATTTTTTATTTACCAATAGCCTACTTTTTGAGATGATTAACATTTGCTCCTGCACCACTTTAAATATGAATTCAACTCTTAATTCGCAAAAATGGAAAGTTTCAAAAAAATAATTTTATATTCCTGAAATTTGGTACAGAAGTATAAAATTGCATTCTAAATAACTTTCCTTGGCGGAATTTTTTTCATATTTTGAAAAATAAAGGTACTTTATTAGTGGTGATTTTTACAACTTTGCTTATAAAACACCCTGTAGAACACCAAATCAAGTCATTTTTGGTATACTTTAGTTTTACAACAAGCAGGACTCAATCCCCAAATACCATTCCAAAATTCCAAAATTTTTGGTCCATTACACCTCTTGTTACATCTATCCTGGGACACACTGTATAAGTGGTTAAATTAAATTGGTACTTTTGAGTTGATAGTGGTTTTACCAAAAAATATAACACATTCGTTTGTAAAGAATCAAATTTACTGTAAGTTTTATAAGTATTTTAGTGTCAGATGGTAAGCTACTTAGAAAGTTTAATTTTGGATGCCATTTTTCTAACAGAGCGGAAAAAGCCCATCTGGCATTTGTTAGAAAATTATGGAATGTTAATTAGGTCAACAAAGTGTAACAGTAGCAAAAATTCAATTAATTCAATGCAATTTAACACTGCGTTTTCTAACAACTGTCCTATAGCAAAGGCACTTACTTAAGCAACAAGAATTTGGATTGACAAGTAATTGTAACTTGCTTAAACCATTCATTATTCCAAAAATAAAGTACTCAGTACACTATCTAATCGAGGAAATGAAGTACCTACGTCAAAATAGCCATTAAGTACATCGTAACATAATACAGATCTCTACGTGACTACCTAGCCCCCATAGCGTCATAACGTCTGGACGATTATTGCTTTTCTTCAGATAAAATCAAGGCTAATTTCACAACCATTAAAGCTGAGAGATAAACGAACATAAATATATTAAAATTATGGATGAAATTATCATACTGACACGTGTATTTAATGTCAGAGGAATATTCAGACGTAACATAGAGCGTAAACGGCATCAGCACAGCGACTTCGGCCTATAAGAATAACTTTGTTTATGTTTATGTTTTATGGGTGACGTATGTTTGATATTATAAGAATTAAATAATGTCACTTATTATCTGTTTCCAGAAAAGTTAAAAGGTTATATAAATAAATAAGAAGGCTTGTCTTTTTACATGCATTTATACAGAATTAAATTTCGAAACACAAATCGAACACACAAAACAACGTGCTTTGTTTACGGGTCCACAAAAAAAATCTGAGATTTTGATCAGACCTATGCGTTCGAATGCGCTGAAGCTATGTAGTTTGTTCTCAATCAGGGAACGATTTTAGACCGAAAAAACCATTTTTAGGCCTTATTTTTCGATTCTATAGAAATCTAAGGAGTATCTTGATCTTGTAAAAACTAACGTCAGATTTTTGTTCAGTGCAACTTTTTTTGTGAACCGACAAATTATTTTTTAAAAGTGTAGGTTTCCAGTTTGACTCGTATTTTTCATATGTGTATTGAATGGTTTCTTTGGCATTTCAAAAACACATATATTGATACATTATCGGCAAATCACCCTAGTCAGCGTACTGTTAAAATTATTAGAAAAAATCATATATAACAGAATCATGTCTTACTTAGAGAGTAAGAATATCCTAAGTCAACATGGATTTAGACCAGGAAGATCCGTAGAAACTGCATCGGCTAGTCTGTGTAATTTCATATGCAAGAAAGTCCACAGTGATAACCATGTGGTTTCGCTTTTATTCAACCTCCCTAAAGCCTTTGATTCCGTAAACAAGACTATACCTTTTGATAAGTTGGTGAATATTGGTGTAAGGGGTTACCTATTAAAATTCTTAATGTCCTACATGGAGAGCAGAACATTTTTTGTCAAGTATAATGAGGCTGTCTTCTATACACGATAGTACCCTAGGTGTTCCGCAAGGGTCAGTATTAGGGCCTCTATTATCCTCTATTTACATAAACGAGCATCCTTGTCATATAGATAATGGAGACATATTTATGTATGCGGATGACACTACGCTGTATCTGCCCCAAATTGATGACACAAAAATATGTTGAGGATATTGATGACATGAACAATTGATGCAGTCGAAATAGACTGATTGTAAATAAAAGGAAAACTATTTCTATAAGTTGTAATAAGAAAACATCAATAAATACTTTTAAATTGAGCTCTTTTATATTTGTGGGTATATACAGACTGTCTATTTTACGAGGGCCACACCAAATATCTCGCTTAATATCTATTGTAGAAGAATAAATAGTAATAGTAAAAATTCACTTTATAATAATTATAATTCCGTAATTATTTATTACAATTTAATACAAACCAATAAATATCTCATAAATAAAAATACAAGTACAAAACGAACATCCAAAGAAAAAAACGAAAAACTATGTATAACAGTACTACCTACTACTATATTGAAAAGAAATTGTGTGTATTTATTTTTCTAACTACAAATGCTCAAATTGTGCACCATGCATTCTGACACATAAACGTGCTCTACGAGATACGTCACGCATTACATTTGGAGCATTTCAGGAGTAATTGCCTCACATGCGTTTCGAATTCTGGTTTTGATGTCCTCAATATTTTCAGGGGCAGTTTGAAATACCTTGTCTTTAATGTAACCCCAGACGAAAAAATCCAAGGGAGTAATATCTGGTGATCGAGCTGGCCATAGAATGGGTCGATAGGTGCCTATCCAGCTATCTGGCATAACTTGATTTAAATAATTTGTTCATATTACAGCAGTGTGAGGTGGAGCCCCATCTTGTTGAAAATATGAATAATTTAATATTTCTGCCACTGTTAATTCATAAAGAAAATCTTGAAATTCGTTTTGCAGGAAATTAAGGTATCTACGAGCGGTTAATTTGCCATCATAAAAATAAGGTCCAATTACTTTAGTCCCTAAAAGACCCAAACATTCGTAGAAAATCTTTCTTGGAAAGCAGTCTCTCTGCACCAATGTGTATTTTCTCGTGTCCACTTATAATGAATATTTCTATTGAAAAATCCATTATTAGAAAAATTTGATTCGTCCGACCAAAGAATTTTACTACATATCAGCGCGTCATTCCTTTTCTTATTTAATAACCATCTACAAAATCTTACTCTCCTTGGCTTATCTCCCTCATTTAAATGTTGAACTTTCCTCATTTTGTAGCATCGAAATCCGTTTTTTTTCAATATTTTTCTTGCACTGTCTTTTTTTATGCGACAGTTTCTCTGAATTTGTGTCAAAGAGGTTTCTTCATTTTGGTTAACATAATTCATTACTCTATTCACTTTTCTTACATTATCCGCAACATGCGCTCGCTTTACTACTTTTTTTGAAAATGAACCGTGCGTTTTTAGATTTTGAACTAACTTCCTAAACATAGTTCGATTTGGCTGCGGAGCATCTGGAAATCTATCTCCGTAAACCGTGACTGCCATCTCAGCGTCAAAATTGCACTGACAATAAATGCTAATCATATCGAATTTGTTATTATTGGTGTACACCATAATTACTGATATAAAATTTGTCTTAGAACTCGACAACGCAACATACAACTTACAACAGTGACAATCTGTCAAATTTATTAATAACTGTATACATTGTTTTTCACTAATTATGGCACAGCTGATTGTTACGATTCAATTATATGAATTGTGGTATTCGTAAAATATTAAATATTAACACTATCGGTTAAAATTTCTGTAACATGTTTTATATCGTTGGAATGAGAAAAAAATAACGGAATTAATGGCGTCATGGCCTACTTTGAGATATGTATTTTTCATTTTTGCACAATAGCGTATGTCAAAGCCAACTGCATTTTTCGATTTTTTTGTTACACGTTATTATTCTTATTGTCTTTGCCGTCAACTTTCATTCCTTTAACTTTTTTCGTATCTCCTCAAATAAGGAAGCTATAGCCGTTTGTGGTTTTCCTATTTTTCAGGTTTTTGTAATATATCTCATAAAGTAGGCTATGGATTTCAAATTTCTTTTTACTGAAATATAGCTCACAAAAAATGGGATAACTGTTTCAAAAACTTTATTCTTCTACAATAGATATTAAGCGAGATATTTGGTGTGGCCCTCGTAAAATAGACAGTCTGTATATAGACAACTCATTGTCTTGGGAACAACAGGTCAATCAGGTGTGTAGTAGATGAGGCAGGACTTGTTGATGTCTATTATGCACTAACATACTCCCATTTATTCTTTAATATCTGTTTATGGGGAACATCAAATCAATTGCGAAGGTCTTGGTAGTTCAACCAAAAAGGATTTAGATACCTATCCATCGCATCTTTTTATGCATTACTTCAAGAGTAATATGTAAAAGCTTTAGATTCTTATCTTAAAAATTGTAGAAATGGTAGAGCTTTTACCGAATTCATCTTCATGCTCCGAATTCATATATGTAGTATTCCTACATACATTCATATTTATATTTGAAAATATGATAATCCAATAGCCACATGTTTCTCGTTTCATTTAAGCTTTGTTGAGCTCAATTTCATTAATTAGTTCAAAAGTTATAACAAATTTAGTGTAGCGCGTCCGTGACCGCGCACCTTCGCGAGCCGTACTTATGTGTCGCCGCGTTCCATTCTCGTGAGTTAAAAAAAAATCTGGAGCCTACATTTTTGATCGTACAAAAAAATTTCATATACGTTTTTGTTATGAAATTTCCCCCTCTATCGCCTAGTGCTATTAGTTTTTGGATAATATTTTTTACTTTTCGAGTTATCGGCCAACAACCGAATTTCGGCCAATATTTTCGATTTCTTTAAGGGTCGCCGGCACCTTACAGCTGTAAACTCCTTTTTTCTACTTCCATCTTTAAAATGGCGTTTATCGTATACGTTTCCATGACGCTAAATAATCCTTTCGACACGCTTTCGACAAACCGTGACTTCGTGCATTTTAGTCACAGGCTGAACTTAGCAACGAGATATTAGTCACGGCTGAGGTTAATTCTAGATATTTTAATGGCAAAAATCAAGTTAGTTTTCCGTAATTCTTGTCATCAATCTGTCAAAATAAATCGACGCGTTGTGACAAGAGACAAGTAATTTAGATATTTGCTGTCGTAGAAAAAGTATAGTATGCAACACGTTTTATAAACTTGTTAGTCACTCATTTTATTAAACACTCGCTCCGCTACGCGTCGCTCGCGATTAAAATGACGTTTATAAAACTTGTTACATAATATACTATTATGGTATTCTACATCAACAAAAATACTTATTCTGAAAAATTCAGCAATAGAACATTTAGTGACACCTTAAAACCCTTGACGACTGGGCTAATAAGGTGATTTTCTTTTTTAGTAAAAAACCATCTTCAATAATATTTCTATCGGACGCCCGATTGATTGAACCTTATTACTTAATATCGATATTAAAGTCGGTACAAAAACGAACAAATAACGACACCACGGATTTTTAATGTACCTTAAACGCGCATTGATATTAGACTGATGAGGAACACTCATCTCGAAACAGCGTGTTTGAAAAATATGGTAACGGTATTAAAAATTATGTCCGATTTTTATTCCAAATTAGTTCATTTCAATTCCTTCCATGGATTTAATTTAAATGGTTTTATACAAAAATCTTTAACGCCATTTTTAAATAATCTCTCTAGTGGCGAAAATTTCTCATGCAAAAATTTGAAAATGGCTATATAATGGGTTGATTACATCCCTTGAACACGTTTACAAAAGGTGTAGTACTAAAAAATTAATTCTGCTCTTGGGTAGGAGCACAGTTGGCTAATAATGACAAATTGGAATTTTGAAGGTCGGTAAAAATTTACTTTACGAAAAATGTATGACAAACCACCACACCGGTATCTAGATCTTAGTAAAATAATTGACTTTGATGTGATGTCATTAAATTATTTTAGATAAGATGGGAAAACACAACATTCTCCATTTGGTACTAAACTGGTTTCACATTTGTTTAAACAATCAGATCTATTAAATTTCAATATTTACAGATAAAAAAAATATCTATAAACATATTGGCACCCTTAATTTATGAATTATTATGAAAATTTCACAAATCAACAACCCAAAAAATTTCCGGAAATTTTTATCCTCCCTGAACGAAATCAATAAGTGGAAATTTTTCTGTCAAATTTGACATTTGCTTTGGCATAAAAATGCATATTTAGGTGTGAAATTTTCTTAAGGAATATCCCACGAGTTTAAATTATTATCCGGAAATAATTTAAGCACTAGGGATGTTATAAGTGAAAATATTATTACTGTAATAATATTTTCCACCGTCAAATTGTTTTTTAAATATAACGCAAATAGAATGACAGTAGACAGACTGACAGGGAATACTATTTAGAATGTAATTTTAGAATGTAATTTTTATTAAAGAAACTAATATTAAGCTATAGGTTAATCTCGTAATCCCTGTGTTTTTCCGCATGTTTTTTTACCTCACTTACCGTGGTCTACCTTGTATTGTCTAAGCTATAAAAATGTCCTGATCGACCCCAGGATGAGAAGCGTGTGTCCCCGTTTTCCCTCGACGTTTTCTTTTAATTGCCTCCCCCTGTCGATGTATCTGGGTTTAGGCTCTTGTTTTAAATATAAACAGGTTTTTCCTTTTATTAATTTTGTTAGATTTAGGTTAGGACATTCTTAATTTTTAAACTTAGGTAACTGGCTGCATGGTCAATGACCTAATGCCATTAAAAAAAAAAAAAGTAATAATATTTTCCACCGTCAAATTGTTTTTTAAATATAACGCAAATAGAATGACAGTAGACAGACTGACAGGGAATACTATTTAGAATGTAACGTTGCACTATTGTCATAAATTCTTATATGCTTTTATTTAAACAATGTACAGGATGGTCATAGGTGGAGAGCCGGCTGTACAAATATCCTATTAGTAGAGTCGGGTACAATTTAAGCTGACTTGTGTCATGGCCGCTAAAACGTCTGAACTAAGATTTTATTTGATGCACAATAAATGCCAGTAGTTCTCAAACAGTTCTTTCCTGTAACAGCTATGATGTCGCTAAATAATAATTTAAAAAAAAAGGAAAGATGTGGTCATAAAATGTTAAGATTATTAATTTATTCATTTTAGTGGCTACACATGGGAAAGAATTGAATTATTGACATTTCTAAAAAACTCTATTGGGGGTTCGTTTATGCATGTCCGACAACAAAAAATTACATTTTGACACGTCATGTGATCACCGGTTTGGCAGGACTGTAAAAAATAGTTGACGGTGGTATCGAAAATTGGGTCAAATTGTTAAGATACCGAAAAATTGTGTTAACAAAAAGAGCACAGAATACAATAAGGACCCCATATATCAATTTTGAAGCAGATATGAGGAAAATAAAAAAGTGCAAATTTTACCCCTACCATTAATTACTATATGAAAAATCATAAATTATTGTGTCTATTTCACAAATATTTGATCAGTTACGACAAAAACTTTATGTATTTTAGTTAATTAATAGTATTTGCATGTAAAAAAAGAAACGAACCCCCCATATAACATTTTTTAGAAATCTCAATAATACAAATTTTTCCCATATGTAGCAAATTTTATGGCGGACATTGTAGGTATACATAGGCTCGGGCACAAATGAAATAACAAAAAATGAATTGCCCAATTCGTGTATTATTATATAACGTAAGAAAGTTAATTTTATTAGAGATAAATTCGCGCTAGTAGTAATAGAAGACACATTTTCGGGGAAAATAAAGTTTTAACAAAACTGTCGGCGCGGCTTAATAAAATAAAAATTTTAGAAAGAAAATTATTGCTGCTCGAGTATCTTACGGATTGAGCTACGCGATCTTATGTTCATAATATTCTAAAACGTATATTATGTACGTAATAGAAAATTGTAAGACTTAGTGGTTTGACATTGTTCGTTTGACGGATTAATATCCACTATTTACCACTAAAAATAACTTAAATATTTCATATATAAACTTTTTCATATTTAGAGTGGTAGTTCACGAGAATAAATAATATTCGTCGTCAAACCTCACAGTTTGAGAATCGCTTATGACTATGTTTCTCACTTCTCACTGTACATTTCATATTTCCGTCTCAAAAGAAGTGAGAAAGAATCTTGGTAGACATACATTGACAATGTCTTTAGGCTACTGCTTTAAGTTTGTGCGCAAGAGATAGTCAAAACGTATGCGCAACTTTAATTCATACATCGGTCATTTTAAACTGGACCCGACTCTAAGATATGTGAAAAACTTTGTGTGAGTTAGTAAGTACCACCACAGCCACCTTTCATATAAGCTAATTTTGCCCGCGTCTCTTCCGGTCACGATTTTTTGTTTTCTTAAGTTATAGAATACATGAATAAAATGTACGTCAAAATGTAGATTCTGATTTCCACAATGGGATTATAGTAAGGTGCCAGGTTTACTTTACTCGCCACCCTGAGACACCTTCGATTAAAGATTGTTTTTTTTGTGTGGTCATAAGTCATCGATTACATTGATTAATTTCTTTTTAATTAAATCCTTCTAGTTGCTCTCCACGATAATTCAAGTTTCTACATTTTTAAACTGCCATAAGTCACTTTTTTCAAATGGAAGCCCATGTATGTTTTTAGTCAAAATGTTTCAGCAATCAATCATCTACAACCTGATACCTCATAAGGCCAACTTGCTCGACGGTTTTTTAAAAAATTCGAGGAAAAATCAAGTAGCAAGAAAAGTGCAGGAAACACCCTGTATAGCATATACAGAAGTCGTAAATTTAATTACGTTGAAGACGCAGGCCTATCGCAGAAACGTAATTTCGCCAACATACTGCGGCAACGGCTTAAATAAACACCAGTCCAACTCTTATATCTGGGAACATATATCATTTTAAATATAGGTCCTAAACCATTTTTTACAGTTTCCATGTTTCCTGCTGTCATTTCTCACGACCCTTCCAATATCTTTCCCAGTATATTACAAAACACGTCAAGCAAAAAACCGAGTATATCCGGATTTTGCAAAAATAAATTGATATAGATAACTAGTAAGCGTCAGATGCTGTTTGAAGGATTATCCGTAATTATTGATGTTCTCGCTTATCTATGTATATAGAGTTTTCATGCTTTTTGTAGTCCAAACAGTCAGTTATTTAATCTGGGATCTAGGTAAGGGGATAAACTGCTTAACAAAAACTTAAAATCTTGTAATTAATTGATGATGAGGCATTATATTTATTATTAGTGGTTAATCTTGCGGAAAATTTATTTTTTATGTGAGGACAGCGGCGTGTTTAAAGTTTATAGTGTTCGAGGAGAATAATTTTCGTCCATTTGTGCAAATTTTACAGCATTATTTACAAACTGTCTTTATTAGTGATTTATGTCCCAAATTCAGAAATTTTTAGAGCATTTTTGGAGCATTTCAATAGTGTTTCTATGTTTCACGCGATGTATGTGATAGAAAAGAAAATTATAATACCTGAACAGCATGGTTTCGTTGAAGGACGTTCTACTGTTACTAACTTAGTGTGCAAGACACAATTTATTAGCGAAATCCTTGATCAGGCAGGTCAGGTACACTGACTTTCCCAAAGCATTTGATAGACTTGACCATGGTTTACTATTGGGCAAGCTGGACCATGTTGGTCTTAGTAGAAACTTGATTGCCATCATTGAGTCCTATTTGACAGGCATAACTCAATTTGTGCAATGCCATGGGCATAGATCTGTCAGATTTGTCCAAACTTCCAGAGTACCTCAAGGTTCGATTCTCGTACCTCTCATGTTCCTGATATTCATTAATGACATTGTCGCTAAGTTGGATGTGAGCTTCCTTTCATATGCAGATGATTTAAAGAAATTTTGTCAGACTAAATCTTTCCGCGATTGCATTAAGCTCCAGGAGAGTTTAAATTTTATATATTCATGGTGTATTGACAACCACTTACCTCATAATGGCAGTAACTGGAGTGTAATGTCATTTTGCCGTAAAAATGACACGTTCATCTACTGTTACGGGTCAAATTGAATTTAAGAAATACAAAGTGAAATTTGACTCTAAATTACAATTAGTTCTTAAATCTTAAGGTCGGCTAGCTCTATCACGAGAATCTCAGAGGTGAAGATCGTTTATTTTTAACGATTTCAATTTTGCCATAAGTTGAAATGAGCGCCAGGTAATTTCCTATAAATTCCAGCCCCCTTAGAGTGAGTATGACACACCGATTATCAAAAAAAACTACCAAAAACCGTGTTAAATTTAATTTAAGTCAAAACACAATAGAAATCTATTTAAAATAATTATTTAATTTACATACAAAATACAATTAATAAACGTACAAATCGGCTCAGCTTTATGAATATTATTAACAGGAAATTATAAAAAAAATCTTATTCGCTAGATCTACGATTAGTAGTAATACTATTGTACCAATAACCTACAGATAAAAATATTCTCCTTTTTTACAAAAAAAAAAACACTATTGGTTGATCACTGATGTATTGCAAATGAATTGTTAAAAATATACTGACGATTTACTAACGAACTCTAACGATGTACTGTCATGATTTATAGTTAGGTTAAATTAAAATATGTTGCTCTATATTGACGCTGCCAATAAACAACGTAAATAAAAAAGATTGATATACCTTATAAACTAATGATACAACAAAAAAAATACCTGTAAATAAGATGTTAACTGCGCAGTTACTCACATGTCTTATTTTCACATATGCTTAATTGAGTAACTAATGAAAATATTTGACCATAAAAATCATATATATATAGAGAGAAATAAGTAAAGAGTAAAATATAACGGCAGATTATTAATACACATATAACTTTTAGTTATCCTGGTAACATTAGAAAAAAAGGTACTCATCCGGTATCCAGCGTTGAGCAAAAATCTGTTAGTACAGGTTACTATGCTGTTGTTACTGCAAAAAAACCTCATGTACACCTCAGCTTCAGTATCTCATCAACATTTAAATCCATGGGACCTCATAACCAGAAACCATGTGTCTCAACTGTGACATGTGACCATACCAAAACGACGACTTCAGAAAATGGCTTCGCGGGACCTTCCAACAATCGATTCACCAATTCCCAAGTCGATAAAAACTACATAGACATCCACAGCTTATCAGCTTCACAATTTTATGTAACTTAGTACCAACCACTTGAGTACAATGTCTAATTTTCCAGATTTTCCAAATTATTTCAAATTACCCAAATTATCCAAATTGCCTAAATTATCCAAATTACCCAAATTGCCTACATAAAAGAATGACAAAATTAGGAGTCAGTATTTCCAGAAAATTCAAGATGGTGCTTACCCGCAAAATCGTCAGGGCACAAACAGGTATTCAACAATGTCGTATTTATTGCCTATTTAGAAGTCCTCTATAACAAAATTTGGCTTCAAACAGCTACACACAATTAGGCCTTCCAAATGTAAGAATTTTATAGTATAATCCCCCGTAATTAAGTTGGGGTTGCTTTTACAAGCAATTATAAAAATCTTGACTAATCGGCTTGACGACTCAATAAAGAAAGGAAGAGCACGCCGGTTTTCGAAACCAACCGTTTTTTTTTTCCTAATCACCTGTTTTTTTCTGTTTTAACGACCAATCACAATTCAACATCTCATAGGAAAATACCCTAGGAATTGATAAGTAACAGAAAATTAGTTCCAGCCATAGAATGATTAAAACTCTCCTTAGAATAGAAACTAAGATACACAAAACCCATTATTGGACCATATAAACAATAAAATAAATAAAACCACGATTTAATGACTAATAAATATTCCATTTATAACCAAATGTTGGTAACACGTTATTCCCTATCTCTTAAATATGACAGCTGATCAAGGAGACGTAAATTCGAATGTTTACAACCTTATTTGTTTAACTAAATGAGGATTCTCCATTACAGGTGAGAGCAAATAGTATTAGCTTGAACAATTACCAAAAAGTCATCAAATATATGCCCGCTCGTAGTGATTACTAAATTTCGTATGTGCGTTTATCATTTTTAGGTTAACCAACGAAATTTCCTTCTAACAATAACACGGAAAATTACCTTAAATGAAGTTATAATAACACCCCAGATATAACAAGACAATGATCCTAAGTTATAATGACTAAAAATCACATAGTAAACATTAAGGTTCTTGGAGTATTCTTACTTAGCCATCGATAAATATGAATACACATTTTTTTACCTGGTCTCCTTGCTAACAACAAAAGTAAAGAAGAAAATTCATATCCTTTTTTTCCTCAGGTACCAACAGCAACATTAAAAAAAACAATCGTAGCCTCACTAATTTTTAAGTTTATATTCCCACATACAAATGTATGGGCGGAATCTAATTTAACGTCACAAATCCCCCTCTTTCTCCCTTAAAAAAAATTCAACAAGAATTTTTTTCTAAGTTACACGAAACTGAAAGTTGATAAAAAAACAGAGCTTAAAATGCCCGGTAATAGTCCGCTCTAAGACTATCACATTTGCAATTAACAAGAGGTTTAAAACGTATTATAAAAGAAGGAATAAGAAGTAAAACTTGTATAATAGGTAACTATACAAGAAACCACAAGAAAATTCGTTTTATTACTTGACAAAATCATAACCATCACCACCTCCGAGGTTAGTCATCAAAAGTCCACGTGTAGTCAAAACAATATGAATAGGATGAGAGGCAGTCTGACTTACACCCATTCTGCGCAAGTCAAGTAGCATGAAAAGCCTCGATAATGAGTGTCGCTACTGTCGCTAGACAGCACACGGAAACTCCTGAAGAACCTCACCCAGAAGAGATAGTGCTTCCCCCAGTGTAAAACGAGAAAGATAATGATAGGAAAGAAAAGATGAAATGATTTAGGAGAGGACCTCAAAGAATCAGTCTCCACAGGCATTGTGGTGAAATGCCTGAGCAGCGTTATAGCGGCTGCCAGTGCTAAAATTGGTGTAGACATAAGAACATCTAAACCACGATACAGTTAGTTAAAAAACTACTGCCTAATTAACAGATTTTAGACTGTTAATGGGTATTGGATAGAGCTCCAAGCGGCTAAAACTAGACGTAAAAAAAACCACGTCTAGATGACAAAAAGGACCATCGTTTGGGAATACTCTCGCTTCAGGTGCGGTGAACAGTGCGCCGGCCGAACGGTACGTTAAGGGCTGAGGTGAAAACGTGGAGGCAGACTTGCCACTATTAAGAACGTCAGGCGACCTAGGCCACTCCTGCCTAACAAGCCCCCTTACCTAGATACCCGTTAGACCCTCCTTAACGCCCTGTACTTTAAGACAGCCCGACCGAAACCTGCTCACCCCCATTCCGAAGCAAGTTCCCTGATGGTATATAAAATATCCTACTAATTAGGATAATAACAACCAAGTGTATTAAACAACAAACATCAAGAAAAGAGCATTACGTAAGATCAGGTACTTAACCGAGAATAGGATATAAGGAGTTCTAAAGCGTTGATAACCGAAAGCTACGTGAACACAAGCATTTAACAAGAAAACATGATATTACTGGTCCAGGCAAGGACTTGACCCCAATGAATAGACGAAAGAAAAACTAACTCCCTGTTTAACAGAGACCAAATTGTCATCCAAAAAAAATTTTCTCCGAACAATTTTCCCCTGACATACGTGGACTTAAACCACAACTAGACAATATATACTAGACCACGAGAATGCCTTTCGGCAAGACTAGTAAATAATATTATGAATACTATAAAAACAATAGGTAGAAAGTTTTTCCTCTACGCAAGCCCAAGGGACTATTTCCCATCTGTCCAACCAGCAACAAAAATAAGTCTTTAGATCGAAGAAATCACAAAATAAGAATGACAGAAAAAGATAATAGAAGACAGAAATAGAAATTTGGACAGCAACAAAGAGAAATGACGTTATTATGTCATATTTTTTTTTTGATATCAACGATGCGTAAGAAAATTTCACCAAACTGTCTATTAATTATAAAAGATGAACCTGTATTATGACAGCGGACTCCAATAAAACACAATAAACTCGATAACAAACGAGAGAGTCGTTTGTCTAATAACTAACTTGAAAAAAAATTATGAATACATATTACGACAGCAGATTCCCAAAAAAATTCAAAAATAAACCGATAAAGGACGGTATTGAATCGTTTGTCTAATATTTTACACAAAAATTATTATTCGGCAGTCACAGGTATTATTTTCATTAAGACAAGACAAGAAAAGAAAAACTTGGTGAATTTTCAACCGCATAGTTGAAATCAATTGCTTGATTATAGACATAATCAGCAAAAAAGTGGCCCACCCTTGCAACAACTTGTTATCTCGGCAACAGCTGTTACCCAACCGAAAAGAAAAATAAATATACACCAAAGACTTAAAACGTACATTGAAGAATAGCTTGTCTCACGGCTTCAAAAAAAAATAAACTATATTATAATAATCCTAACCTATTCGAAGTACTTAACTAGCATGAACCAAAACTAGTCTAATTCAATAGCAGGTTTGAGATCATTCACATGATACACACCAACTAATCGTCCATCTTCTTCAATCTCATAACTACAAGTTCCTAGTACTTTTCTAACTTTACATGGTCCGACATATTTGGGAGCAAGTTTAGCATTAAAATAGTCAACCTTACTTGATAAAACATGATTCTTCCTCCACACCATGTCTCCTACTTCATACTGTATTTTTCTCCTTCGTAGATTATATCTTTGACTTGACTTAGTATACGCTTTCCTCAATCTTATTTTAATATCTTCAAAAATTTTCGCAAATCCACTATCTCTGACTATTCTTTCTTCAGTCCTATCCACTTCTAGATCTGATTGACGATTAATATTAGTGTTCTTGTGAAAATTTCCATTGCCTATATATTCTCGGCCAAAATTTACATAATATGGAGTATAACCAGTTACTTCGTGCATTTGGGTTCGTATCGCACAAGTGACAAAAGGTAAATATACGTCCCATTTCCTTTGGTTTTCCTGGATATAACATGATAACATCGTCTTTACGACTCGGTTTACTCTCTCCGTCGGATTATTCTGAGGATGATATACCGCATTGTACAAAATATTCACATTGTAATTTTCACATAATTTCCGAAATTCCTTACTGGTAAACTGAGCTCCATTATCGGTGATAAGATGTTTACAAACTCCAAATAATAAAAATACATTTTCCTCAAGATGTCTACAAATTATATTAGCAGTAGCTGAACGTAATGGAAAAGTTAACACAAACTTGGAGAAATAGTCACATACGACTAGAATGTGAGTATATCCTCGACTTCCTCTAGGTAATGGTCCTATAATATCACAACTGAGCAATTCGAAAGGTTTAGTTATTTGTGGGCGTGTTCCCATAAGACCAGCAGGTTTCTTCTGAACAGCCTTATGTTTGGCACACACTCGACAACGGTTTATATATGTGGTAACATCAAATTTCATTTTCGGCCAATAAAAACGATAACATAATTTCTCGAATGTTTTGAAAATTCCTGGATGAGACGAAGTAGGACTATCATGTACCTCCTTGAGAATGTCCCGACGATATTCCTTTGGAACTACTAATTTCCAATAGTCAGATTCTTCCGAAAGTTCAGGAACTTTACATTGTACATATTTAAATAGATAGTCACCTTGCACTCTCCATTTCGGATAAGATAACGGGTTCTTGAGAACATTGGTTACCATTTTTAAATACCAACGATCCGTGATGTTCACAAATTCATAACCAAAGGTGTTCAATGCTAAATCTTTTTCTTCTGCGATACAGTCTATAATTGGGACGGCTCTTGAAAGCACGTCAGGCACCACATGATCTTTACCCTTCCGATGTATCACTTTGAAGTCATATTGCTGTAACTTCACCGCCCATCTACATAATCTACCATGGGGGTTTTTAATATTATCTAACCATACCAAACTATGGTGATCTGTTTCCACGGTGAACGTAGCTCCTTCTAGATACGGCCTTAGCTTTTCCAATGCGTAAAGTACGGCTAATAATTCCCTTTCTGTTGTACTATAGGCTCTCTCTTGCCTTGTCAAAGATCGACTTAAGTAACAAATTACCCGCTCTTGACCATCAATCAACTGAGTCAAAACAGCTCCTAATCCATATCCACTTGCATCAGTTTTAACACTAAAAGGCTTTGTGAAATCTGGAGTAGTTAATATAGGTGCTGACACTAAACACTCTTTCAATTGTCGAAAAGATTCTTCACACGAAGAAGTCCATACAAATTTTTGTTTCTTCTTCAACAAATTTGTCAAAGGGGCAATAATAGAAGAGAAGTTTTCAAAAAATCTCCGGTACCAGGATGCCATACCAAGGAAACTTCTAACATCGCGTACACAAGTTGGTGTAGGTATATTCAAGATTGCTTGAACTTTGTCCGGATCAACTCGCAATCCTTCCTTATTGTCTAATACATAACCTAAATATTTTAATTCAGACCGAAGAAATTTGCATTTTTCTCGATTTAAAGTCAATCCAGCCGCTATCAGTCTTGAAAACACCTTTTCTAAGATTTCCATATGTTTCTCAAAAGTGGGAGATATAATGATGATGTCATCCAAATAGACAAAGACACTTTCTTCTAAATCTGCACCCAAAACTCTATCAATCAATCGTTGCCAACAAGCTGGTGCATTCGTTAACCCAAAACATAACCTTTTAAATTGATATAATCCTTTACCCGGTACTGTAAACGCCGTATATTCTCTACTATTAGGTTTCAACGGTATCTGATAATAAGCTGACTTAATGTCAAGGCTACTAAGATATCGAGCTCCTTTTAACCGATCCAAAATCGTTGATACGTATGGCAAAGGATAAGCATCCTTCTTTGTTACTTGGTTTAATTTTCGGAAGTCCACACAGAATCTATAACCACCTTCTTTTTTCGTTACCAAAATGATAGGCGACGACCAAGCACTAGTAGACGGTTCAACAATATCCAACTCCAATAATTTTTCCAACTCTTCATTAATTTGTCGTTGCACCACAGGTGAAACAGGATAATACCTCTGCTTAATCGGAGGGGAATCTACAACAATTTCATGCTCTACTAAGTGAGTACATCCAACAGAATTTCCCATTAAACTAAACTTCTGTTCTATAAATTCATCAAAGGAGCGACGTTGTTCCGAGTTCAGGTCAACCTCAATGGGGTTTAATTCAAATATTTCTTCCACATCCGAAAATTTCCATACACCTCGTTTCAAGTCTGGTATTATTTCCATTGTTTTCCAAAAGTCAGTTCCCAATATAAGACCACAATCCAAATCTGGTAATACTAAAACCTTAATAAGCTTCACTGTACCCATGAGTTCCATTGGTACTAAAATCGATCCATTACTTGGCAATCTACTTCCATTAGCTAACGTACAATTAGGTGAATCTTCCATATCAAGTTTTAAATTTAAGTGTTGCAATATCTTCCAACCTTTTCTTCCGACAACGGTTCTGGTTGCTCCACTATCCAACAATCCTAACATTTTCTTTCCAAAAATTGACACTTCCAAATAAGGTCTTTGATCATCCTCTACATTGCTTAAAATATAATCTAAAATAATTTTTTGTCGAAACAATTTTGCTTCGTCCGGAACACTAGAAAGAGTGGTCGCACACGAGTCCTCCACTAACCGACCTCTTAATGGCTCGCATTCGCGTTTCCCGAATCTGGCTTTTTACATTTTGGACAATCATACTTCGTCACATTGGGAGTTCCACATTTAAAACAATATTTTCTTCTTGGTTGCCGACACTGACGTGTATGGTGACCTTTCGCACGACAATTCCAGCATGTGAGAGTAGAAGTGTTGGACGATTGTCTAGGAAACGTATTATTTTGATTAGATGTAGATGGAATAGTCGAAGGTTCCTCTGCAATATACATCAGATCAGGTTCCACAGCCCATTTTTTTACAGGAGCGGATGAAAAATTATCAATCGATGAACATCTCCGTTCCAATTTCACACACATCTCTTCCAACTCCGCACTTGACTTTGGCTCATCCCGAGCAATAGCAATTTGATAGAAAGGTTTAATATTTTCTCGCAATATTTTCATCTGCGTTCCATCAGGGACTTTGACAGAAAGCCTTGCAAAAGCATTCTTCATATATGCGAAATAAATTCCGATCGATTCTCCATCCATTTGTTTCCGTTCCTTGATTTGTTGAAATAATTTTTCATCATGGTTTATCTCTAAGAACTGTTCTTTTAAACCTTTACATAAGTTATCCCAAGTAGAAAATTTCGAATGATTGGCTCTAAACCAAACCAAAGCATGACCAGTAAATAAATCCGAGGCTGATTCAAAAAGAGTTTGACTCGAGACATGTCTCGCAACACTTAATTCCTCTATTCTTTCTATGAAAGCTAACACAGACATTTCTTTGGGCTTTCCAGAGAATGTAACATTCCACTTAATCACTGGAATAGATTTAACTGGGGTAACATTAGCAGGGATCTGAGTAGAACTCGACCCTATTGGCTTATTGGCCACAAAAACTGCACCAACACTGTCGTCTGAATCTGAACCACTTCCACCTTGGACACTCAACGCAGTCACATCCAAAATATGTTCCTCCATGGTGACTTGTTTGACTCTTCGGGATAAAGTTGACTGTAGTTGCAAGACCTTAGCCAATGACTGACTTCGTTGCTTCTTAGTATCGTCATCCTTTGTTTTAATACGATCTACTCGCATTAAAATGTGGCTGATCTTCGCTTCAATTTTCTTATAAGGTCCACTATCTTCACCAGACGTTAAGTCCTTTATCAACCCTTCAATTTCTTTTATTTTAGTGGTAGCCGTTGCAAGCTCCTCAACGCAGTCCATATTATAATCTGGATAAGTTAATGAATCTCCTGCCCGTTCCAACCGTAAGATTCTTCTTAATGTACCTCGCATTTGTTCCACGGTCCCAACATCTTCCAATCCTCTAATCTCCAATTCATACTTTAGTTCATCCTTGTTCAATCTTCCCGCATCTAACTTTGAAGCCATTGTCAAAAAAAAATATTAACAGTACCGAAAATAAACTTTAGTATCAAGGGAGCAAAACGATTGCAATAGAAAATTCCCAGTGATAATACAAAAACGAGACCTAGTTTCAAACCAGTAAGTATATCCACCCTGTATAATAGGCGATCATTCAATAACAAAATCAAAAAATGTGATAAATAGCAACTAAATATATAACGCCTACCCAAGAAAATGTGTTCAAATGATGAAAATATTTCAGTAAATTATTTTCAGAAAAAAATAAAACGGTACCATGGGTACTTGTACAATGATATGTCAACTATTTTCAACGTATTGAAGAGAAAATGGCACAACTCAAATGTCACAGAAAGACTTACTACGTGATTACATGTATAGTATGCAACTATAACATAAGCAGATATAAAATTAGAACAATCATAAATACACAGCTTCCGTTAGGGTCACCGCAAACAATAGATATATCTCTAAACTGCTATGTACATGCTGTATGGCTTTGCAAAAAAAATTTTTATTAAATCTCTATGACAGTAAATCGAAAGATCATATAACTAATAACCGCAAAAAAAAATCCTTAATTATTTTAAAAATAAATGGCAAAATAAAATCAAAAATGGCCCCACATGTTTGCTACGTCAAACCAGGCGCCAAATTAAACTTTGTTACGGGTCAAATTGAATTTAAGAAATACAAAGTGAAATTTGACTCTAAATTACAATTAGTTCTTAAATCTTAAGGTCGGCTAGCTCTATCACGAGAATCTCAGAGGTGAAGATCGTTTATTTTTAACGATTTCAATTTTGCCATAAGTTGAAATGAGCGCCAGGTAATTTCCTATAAATTCCAGCCCCCTTAGAGTGAGTATGACACACCGATTATCAAAAAAACTACCAAAAACCGTGTTAAATTTAATTTAAGTCAAAACACAATAGAAATCTATTTAAAATAATTATTTAATTTACATACAAAATACAATTAATAAACGTACAAATCGGCTCAGCTTTATGAATATTATTAACAGGAAATTATAAAAAAAATCTTATTCGCTAGATCTACGATTAGTAGTAATACTATTGTACCAATAACCTACAGATAAAAATATTCTCCTTTTTTACAAAAAAAAAAAACCACTATTGGTTGATCACTGATGTATTGCAAATGAATTGTTAAAAATATACTGACGATTTACTAACGAACTCTAACGATGTACTGTCATGATTTATAGTTAGGTTAAATTAAAATATGTTGCTCTATATTGACGCTGCCAATAAACAACGTAAATAAAAAAGATTGATATACCTTATAAACTAATGATACAACAAAAAAAATACCTGTAAATAAGATGTTAACTGCGCAGTTACTCACATGTCTTATTTTCACATATGCTTAATTGAGTAACTAATGAAAATATTTGACCATAAAAATCATATATATATAGAGAGAAATAAGTAAAGAGTAAAATATAACGGCAGATTATTAATACACATATAACTTTTAGTTATCCTGGTAACATTAGAAAAAAAGGTACTCATCCGGTATCCAGCGTTGAGCAAAAATCTGTTAGTACAGGTTACTATGCTGTTGTTACTGCAAAAAACCTCATGTACACCTCAGCTTCAGTATCTCATCAACATTTAAATCCATGGGACCTCATAACCAGAAACCATGTGTCTCAACTGTGACATGTGACCATACCAAAACGACGACTTCAGAAAATGGCTTCGCGGGACCTTCCAACAATCGATTCACCAATTTCCAAGTCGATAAAAACTACATAGACATCCACAGCTTATCAGCTTCACAATTTTATGTAACTTAGTACCAACCACTTGAGTACAATGTCTAATTTTCCAGATTTTCCAAATTATTTCAAATTACCCAAATTATCCAAATTGCCTAAATTATCCAAATTACCCAAATTGCCTACATAAAAGAATGACAAAATTAGGAGTCAGTATTTCCAGAAAATTCAAGATGGTGCTTACCCGCAAAATCGTCAGGGCACAAACAGGTATTCAACAATGTCGTATTTATTGCCTATTTAGAAGTCCTCTATAACAAAATTTGGCTTCAAACAGCTACACACAATTAGGCCTTCCAAATGTAAGAATTTTATAGTATAATCCCCCGTAATTAAGTTGGGGTTGCTTTTACAAGCAATTATAAAAATCTTGACTAATCGGCTTGACGACTCAATAAAGAAAGGAAGAGCACGCCGGTTTTCGAAACCAACCGTTTTTTTTTTCCTAATCACCTGTTTTTTTCTGTTTTAACGACCAATCACAATTCAACATCTCATAGGAAAATACCCTAGGAATTGATAAGTAACAGAAAATTAGTTCCAGCCATAGAATGATTAAAACTCTCCTTAGAATAGAAACTAAGATACACAAAACCCATTATTGGACCATATAAACAATAAAATAAATAAAACCACGATTTAATGACTAATAAATATTCCATTTATAACCAAATGTTGGTAACACGTTATTCCCTATCTCTTAAATATGACAGCTGATCAAGGAGACGTAAATTCGAATGTTTACAACCTTATTTGTTTAACTAAATGAGGATTCTCCACTACAGGTGAGAGCAAATAGTATTAGCTTGAACAATTACCAAAAAGTCATCAAATATATGCCCGCTCGTAGTGATTACTAAATTTCGTATGTGCGTTTATCATTTTTAGGTTAACCAACGAAATTTCCTTCTAACAATAACACGGAAAATTACCTTAAATGAAGTTATAATAACACCCCAGATATAACAAGACAATGATCCTAAGTTATAATGACTAAAAATCACGTAGTAAACATTAAGGTTCTTGGAGTATTCTTACTTAGCCATCGATAAATATGAATACACATTTTTTTACCTGGTCTCCTTGCTAACAACAAAAGTAAAGAAGAAAATTCATATCCTTTTTTTCCTCAGGTACCAACAGCAACATTAAAAAAAACAATCGTAGCCTCACTAATTTTTAAGTTTATATTCCCACATACAAATGTATGGGCGGAATCTAATTTAACGTCACACTACGAGTATAATAATAATAATAATAATAATTTATTTATCCTTTCGATCATAGCATAATGATATAGAACATGTCAATACATAAACAAAAAACAATAATAATAAATAAAACATATAAAATATAATACATGACGATAATTGCACCAACATACATAAATAACATCGAAATAAATAGTCAAATATATCGTAAAACAATTATTCTTCCTACGTAGTTAAAAGTGTATGAGTACCTAATTATTATTTAAAAATTCGTCGACTGAATAATAACAACCATTTATTAAATACTTTCGCAATTCCTTTTTAAAAGAATATAAGGAAGCTTTTTCTTTGATTTCGGAAAAATTTTATTCCGGCCAGCAGTGGAGACTTCTCGTACAGTGCTGTTCTGCGTCTCTGTATTTTCAGTAGATTACCATGTCTAGTAGGGTAATTATGTAATTGAGAAGTTGTTTCATACTTGCTGATATTCTCTTTTGTATGAGACAATTGTATATATACACGCAAGGAAACGTCAATATAGCATGTTGTTTAAAAAGTACTCTACATGACTGAGTTTTCTGTAAGCCAAAAATTAATCGAATGACTCGTTTTTGAGCAATTAGAACCCTTTCGCTCTCAGAAGCGCCACCCCACAAAATGACGTTATACGATAGTACCGAATTAATGAGGGCATAATAAACATTTAATGGTGAGATTTGGTCTAAAACATTTTTTAGTTGCAAGATTGCATAGTAGCCACTATTTATTTTTCGACAAACATTGCTAATATGGTATTTCCAGCTCATATCACTGTCAATATGTATACCAAGAAATTTTGTTGTTGCACTTGGTACAAGTGTTAATTGGTTAAATGTTACCTTCATGTCAGTGTGAAAATTTTTTCTGCCAAAAAATTGCATTAATACAGTTTTTTTCTTGTTAACAATTAATTTATTATTAGGGCACCAATGTGTAAATTGTTCAAAGAGAGTATTGAGCTTTTCCTGCAGTTCCTCAGGGGTGTCTGCTTCTTCTGCTATGGAGACATCGTCTGTGAACAGCACAATGCACTCAGCACTAATATGAAGTGGTAAGTCATTTATAAACAAAAGGAAAATCAGTGGTCCCAGAACAGAGCCCTGAGGAACTCCAATATTAACGCCGTACTTCTCTGAACTAGTTTCTTCCAATTTCACAATAAGTTTTCTAAAGCTGAGATATGATACTATCCACGAAAGAAAGTTACCCCTAATTCCAATCGCAAAAAGTTTTTCTGCCACAAATGTTGGTTCTATAGAATCAAATGCCTTGGAAAGGTCAAAGAAAAGGGCAGCAACGTACTTCCTGTTATCCATACGATTGTACACAAATTCCAAGAAGTCAGTCGCCGCACTCTCGGTTGACCTGCCAGGGTAAAATCCATTTTGACATTTGGAAATTATTTGGTATTTTGTTAAATAGGGAAGTATTTTATTATATATAGCGCGTTCAATTATTTTACATATGACGCTAACTACAGTGATGGGCCTGTAATTCTCTATTAAATATGGGTTATTATTTTTGTAGATTGGAATTACTTTTCCTATTTTCAATTCTTCCGGGAATTTCCCCAGTTCTACAGACAGATTAACAATATGAGCTAGTGGTTCGGCAATAAACTGAGCAACAGATTTAATAAGTTTTGTAGACACACAATCTACTCCTACAGAGTTAGTATTTTTTAATTGACATATTATGTTTATTATATCCTCACTAGTGACTGGCGTAAAGAAAAAGGTGTTGTTATTATTAGGCATTGTAGTACATTTTTTTGTTACTTGATCACCAAAGTGATCCTTTATTTTATTTGGGACCTCGGTAGAGTAGTGCTCAGCAAATGAATTGACAATTTTATCGGGATCACTTACAATTTCATTGTTAATTTCAAGTTTTATTGACTGTGCGGTTTTAATTTTGCCGGTCTTTTTACGCACTAAATGCCATACTTGTCTTTGTCTATCATGTATATTAACTATATTACTTAGTGAATTTTGATAATAATTTAACTTGGCTCTGTTAACACCTTTTTTATGTTCCTTTTTCATTTCATTATACGTAATTGCTACATCAGCGTCATTTGTATTTTTCACTAACCAGAACATATTCTTCAATTGCCTACTATTTTCTCTTATATCCATATTCCACATATCATACTGATAATACTGTAGCGGCTACATATAAAAGTCTGGGTGTCATAATCCGAAATATGAATCTAAACTCGAATATTCATCTGTGATCTGGAGTCCAATGTACTCCACACACTTCATCTCTTGAGAGAATTCAAAGACGTTTCTTTAAATCAGCTACACTCACCTTAGACAACTTTTATCCACCTCAAAGAATTTATAAAAATAGAAGCCGAGATAAAGTGTAAAAGTTATACGATACTGTTGCCATCATGTCCAACATACCTTTTTCTCACCATTTCGTTCTAAGATACAATATTGCCTATAACGCTATCTCTGTTGCAGGTACTCCAAGACCGTGGTATGAGTGTAGCAAAGACATATGTGGAATTTAGTCATTTAAGAACTGTGTCTGTTTTAACTACTCTAACCTCAAAATTATTTTCGTGTTTTGTAAATTTAAACAATTATTCTCGTTGAATCGTAAAAATAGTGAAAAAATGTGTTGTTTGTTGTGTAGTTGAGGATAAGAATAGCCTGTTGTCTTACATTTATTTGTCATGTTAAAAACAGTAGTACTGCAACAAAGATGGGGCTATAGTAATTTTCATCATAAAGAAAGAGATAATTATAAAATGTAATGTCTGAACTTGAGTACGAGATGTTGACAACACACTTATAAATGTGTATCTGCTTCTATTTATATAAATTCTTTGATCCACCTAGGTAGTCCATAAGAGTTACTCTACGAGAGGTTTAAACTGTGCACCTTAATCAAAAGGCGGACTATGCTTTCTGTTATTTTTTTATACAAAATTATTCACAATGAAATTAACTGCGAGGCCATCTTAGCTCTACTTGCCTAGGTTTAATACCAGAAGTAATAGCTTAAGAGCCAGTGTGCAAAATCGACTATTTTGAATACATGCTAACAATTGTGGTATACTGAGGAAAATATTATACTAATCACCGTAGGCCGTGTCACAAGTCCGCAGGCTGGTTTGATTTTGGACCCGGCGCCATGGAATAATAAAAATTTTTGAACCAGATGAATACCTGTTAGCAACTGCGGTACACGATAGTCTGTACAATAGAGCACTAGCAGTGACGTCACAGTATTGCCAGCTGTCAGTTGCCTGGGTGGTAAATTCAGAAATTTGACATTTGAGTTGGGGTCAATTTTCGTTCAATATAAATTAAAGTGGAGGATTTCTTAACATCAGATAGATGTAGTGATGTTTATAAATATATATTTTTTAAATCTACTGTGAGAGAAAATTTTATATATACTTTATTAGTGTTGTTTTTTACCAATGTAAAGTTTGGTGTCAAGAACGTTTACATCTTTGTGAACCCATAAATTAGTGAAAATAAAGGCTATATTGGATTTTTTACATTTTTTTTACATATATAATATCAAGACATATTTTAGTAAATGTTTAATTAATATACGCTCAGTTACAGCTAGGCAGTGATATAGGTTAGGTTAAAAGTTATCAAAATACTCATTGATTTATGCCAATATATCAATCATATATTAATGGTTTTATAAACCTATTGTAAAATCTACGTTTTTTGACAATTTAAAATATTTCTTTTTATTGATTTATTTCTTAATTTTGTTAGGCTCAAAGTTTGTAACGAGTTTAAGTGTTTATCACATTAATAACAACAATCAGAGGTTTGTATTATGAAATGCAGGAGTAATAGTAAATCTAATAAAAAGATAGGACTGTGAGATCATTTCAGTTTCCATTTAATTTAAATTGAGAACAAATATACAACATAATACGCTCCGAATACTTTATATAGCTATATACCTAGTTTGGTATCTGTTCTGATTCTTACAATTATAATTACAGAGGTTCAAAATATTGATAATGTACACAAATAAAATACCAGTGAAGGTAAGTGAGCTAAAACACAACAGAATTTAAAAAATAACACACTTTTAACATCGTCTACCATCATTCAATGTTTTAAATTATACATATTATACATAATTATAAGGGTAAGTATGAATAATAATAGTCTTATAGTTTAGATATAAATTTTATTTACAAGAAGGGTCACAATGGTTCATTAATTCAATGCTATATTATATTTTTTTAAAACCATCCCACGATATAGTTTCAATCTCTCACTTTTAAATCATATAGGTTGGCTCCATTAATACATTTCAGCTTAGAAATGTAATGAGGGGACTCCTAAAATGTAGAATATAAATAAAATTATAATAAATTCACTGAAATTCACTTACCATATCGAAAATTAATAACTTTTGACAGGTACGCAAGATAACACGCCGGTTGAAAAACACAAATAAAACACTAAAGTAGAGTCAGATCAATAAATCGCGAAATGTATAATAGACGAAAAACACCCAAAATTGATGTGACACGAAAAAAACGTTTAAAAAAGCACTACAAATTATTTAAAAACTCGAATTAATCAGAAAGCACACAAATGCAAAACTAGGTTATTACCACCCAGGCAACTTTGGCGGCCATGTTGTGACGTCAGCTGCTACTGCTCTATTCCGAGTTGATAAAAAAAATTACAATTTTTTGCTGATACAGGAAAAAACGCGACAAATTTAAAAATTAGTCATGATCCACCGAATGAATACCACTTCTACTTTGCGGCAAAACATTTGTTATAAGTATTTGAGACCATGTACAAAAAGTTACAATTTTCCCAATGTTACAAGACCATTTTAGACCCAGAATTAAGCAAAAATTGAAAATTTTACAAAGCACCTATAAAATGGAAAGTTTTCGGCGGTAAACACTAAAAATTGACATAGGCCTTCGGGATATCATAAGAAATGACATACATAACACCTTTCTGCCCCCCCCCCACTCGCTTCCAGGGGGCCTATAAAATCAGGTCCACAGTAGTCATTTTTTGACCCTAATTTATGGGCCTTCTGAAGACGAGTGGGGGGGGTTAGAAAGTTGTAATTTTTATGTTACCTGATGGACTTTCTATCTTTTATAAAATAACAGAGATAACAATACATGCAGCCTCAATTTGGAATACACTGTATATTCTTTCACTAATCATTACAATTACACAATCTCAACGCTGAAATATCGTCGATCCAGTTAATATATTGCATTTTTCAAAAAATGTAATTATATTTTTAAATTTCAATTATTACTTCTTTACAGAAGGCAATCTTATTGTATTCGTGAAAAAATCATCCTCCGATATTTTTTCAAAATTTCACATTTCACATCATGTAGAGTACGAAAATGAAGGTCTCTTAATTCCGACAGTCTGTAGGAATTCACTGGAAAATATACAGGGTGGACTACCTAATGAATAAATGGTGAAAAAATGTGACAAATGGCGATAATATTTGGCATATACAGACTGTCTATTTTACGAGGGCCACACCAAATATCTCGCTTAATATCTATTGTAGAAGAATAAAGTTTTAGAAACAGTTATCCCATTTTTTGTGAGCTATATTTCAGTAAAAAGAAATTTGAAATCCATAGCCTACTTTATGAGATATATTACAAAAACCTGAAAAATAGGAAAACCACAAACGGTTATAGCTTCCTTATTTGAGGAGATACGAAAAAAGTTAAAGGAATGAAAGTTGACGGCAAAGACAATAAGAATAATAACGTGTAACAAAAAAATCGAAAAATGCAGTAGGCTTTGACATACGCTATTGTGCAAAAATGAAAAATACATATCTCAAAGTAGGCCATGACGCCATTAATTCCGTTATTTTTTTCTCATTCCAACGATATAAAACATGTCACAGAAATTTTAACCGATAGTGTCAATATTTAATATTTTACGAATACCACAATTCATATAATTGAATCGTAACAATCAGCTGTGCCATAATAGTAAAAATTCACTTTATAATAATTATAATTCCGTAATTATTTATTACAATTTAATACAAACCAATAAATATCTCATAAATAAAAATACAAGTACAAAACGAACATCCAAAGAAAAAAACGAAAAACTATGTATAACAGTACTACCTACTACTATATTGAAAAGAAATTGTGTGTATTTATTTTTCTAACTACAAATGCTCAAATTGTGCACCATGCATTCTGACACATAAACGTGCTCTACGAGACACGTCACGCATTACATTTTGGAGCATTTCAGGAGTAATTGCCTCACATGCGTTTCGAATTCTGGTTTTGATGTCCTCAATATTTTCAGGGGCAATTTGAAATACCTTGTCTTTAATGTAACCCCAGACGAAAAAATCCAAGGGAGTAATATCTGGTGATCGAGCTGGCCATAGAATGGGTCCATAGGTGCCTATCCAGCTATCTGGCATAACTTGATTTAAATAATTTGTACATATTACAGCAGTGTGAGGTGGAGCCCCATCTTGTTGAAAATATGAATAATTTAATCTTTCTGCCACTGTTAATTCATAAAGAAAATCTTGAAATTCGTTTTGCAGGAAATTAAGGTATCTACGAGCGGTTAATTTGCCATCATAAAAATAAGGTCCAATTACTTTAGTCCCTAAAAGACCCAACCAAACATTCGTAGAAAATCTTTCTTGGAAAGCAGTCTCTCTGCACCAATGTGTATTTTCTCGTGTCCACTTATAATGCATATTTCTATTGAAAAATCCATTATTAGAAAAATTTGATTCGTCCGACCAAAGAATTTTGCTACATATCAGCGCGTCATTCCTTTTCTTATTTAATAACCATCTACAAAATCTTACTCTCCTTGGCTTATCTCCCTCATTTAAATGTTGAACTTTCCTCATTTTGTAGCATCGAAATCCGTTTTTTTTTCAATATTTTTCTTGCACTGTCTTTTTTTATGCGACAGTTTCTCTGAATTTGTCTCAAAGAGGTTTCCTCATTTTGGTTAACATAATTCATTACTCTATTCACTTTTCTTACATTATCCGCAACATGCGCTCGCCTTACTACTTTTTTTGAAAATGAACCGTGCGTTTTTAGGTTTTGAACTAACTTCCTAAACATAGTTCGATTTGGCTGCGGAGCATCTGGAAATCTATCTCCGTAAACCGTGACTGCCATCTCAGCGTCAAAATTGCACTGACAATAAATGCTAATCATATCGAATTTGTTATTATTGGTGTACACCATAATTACTGATATAAAATTTGTCTTAGAACTCGACAACGCAACATACAACATACAACAGTGACAATCTGTCAAATTTATTAATAACTGTATACATTGTTTTACACTAATTATGGCACAGCTGATGGTTACGATTCAATTATATGAATTGTGGTATTCGTAAAATATTAAATATTGACACTATCGGTTAAAATTTCTGTGACATGTTTTATATCGTTGGAATGAGAAAAAAATAACGGAATTAATGGCGTCATGGCCTACTTTGAGATATGTATTTTTCATTTTTGCACAATAGCGTATGTCAAAGCCAACTGCATTTTTCGATTTTTTTGTTACACGTTATTATTCTTATTGTCTTTGCCGTCAACTTTCATTCCTTTCACTTTTTTCGTATCTCCTCAAATAAGGAAGCTATAACCGTTTATGGTTTTCCTATTTTTCAGGTTTTTGTAATATATCTCATAAAGTAGGCTATGGATTTCAAATTTCTTTTTACTGAACTATAGCTCACAAAAAATGGGATAACTGTTTCTAAAACTTTATTCTTCTACAATAGATATTAAGCGAGATATTTGGTGTGGCCCTCGTAAAATAGACAGTCTGTATTTAACAATTGGCAAGGAAGATACATATTTACTTTTAATGTAAAACATACAGGGTGGTCATTGTAAGAAATAATTAAAAATTAATATTTAACACTTTTTATTTATTATCAATTTTTTCTGACGGATGACATATTGTCGCTTCTTAATTAATAATTTTGTAGAGTGACCACCCTGTATAAGTAAAGAGGAAAGTTTTGTCTAAATAACTTTATCGATTTTTTTGCAGGGTTCGTACGGCAAGGTAGAGGCTGATGGTACTAAGGAGCTCATGGAAACCGTACACCTGACAGGCAACCATGGCAGTAAAAGCATGCTATTGCAAAGCGAGACTGACTGTATTAACACGTCTGCCTACAGACTATGAATAAGAGAAACATTTTTATAATTTTATTCATATCAATTATTACTTGTTATGAATTTTTTTGCAGTTGCTAATAAAACTTTTCTATCGCTTTTATGCTTCTTGACGAGTTTTATCTGAGTTTGCATTTTAACTTATTACAGTCAATTTAAGTTCAGTCCTGAAATACTCGTGAGATTATTGAAAGTTTGTTTGTTCCATCTATTTTCAGCAAATGCATCTACGTATCCTGTTGCCAGATCAAAATAATAATTATTACACTTCTTGTAATATTTTCGACAATATATACTTTTTGATAATTTCGTTTTTAAGTACGCTCAACGTGGAATTCATTTAAACGATAGCAAAAGAAATTAAATTTTACGTGAATAACAAAATTGTTTTCCACTAAAAACAAATTAAATAATTTACAAATATTTCCAATATCTCGTCCATTACTTTAAATAACATGTTTATGCTGATTTGATTTTAAGCAATTAACGTAAAATAACCTTTAATTATGACACTTATTGACCACAATGGTAAAGAAAATACGGTATTGCATCATGCAAGAGAGCAAAGGGAATCGATATTTTGTATTTGAGGTAAACTCGCATCACCGTTTCGTCAGCCGAAGTTTATAGGCAAAGCGCCAGAGAAATTTTTGCGTCACGTGAGGTAGAAGGTTGGAGTTCGTTGTAATGGAATCTTACAACTCACTTTTCACCCACTTCCAGATGTCGTACTGACTCGTAATTCGGCACGTGTATATGGTTCATATGACAATAGAATTTGACACTTTTTAATAAAGTATCATCTAAAAAAATATCATTAAAAAAATTTTAAGTTTTAAATATTCAGCTAAAGTATCATTCATTGCAAAAAATACAAATGGATGATCATAAGAGAAGCGAAAAGAATATATCACGACAATAAAATATTAAACTCTGAAATTAAGCCGAAAGCAGTATGATATATCATAAATTCAACTATTGAACTTCAGTCTAGTAACACTCAATCAAGTATTACTGTAACTGATACAGAGATAACAAGCTCTGACTCGACTTCTCCAGAAGAAGTCAGAGAAATCCTGAGAAGCCTCAAGCCCCGTAAAGCTCCAGGGTGCGACGGAATAGGAAATACTGTACTCAAGAAACTACCCCTCAAAGGAGTAGCAGCAATGGTGAACATCATCAACGCCATCCTGAGACTACGTTATTTCCCCACCCAGTGGAAGAAAGCCGACGTCGTCATGATTCCGAAGCCAGGTGAGAACTTAACCTTTCCTTCTAGTTACAGGCCCATCAGTCTTCTACCGGCGATGAGTAAAGTAGCAGAGAGGATCGTCCTAAAAAGACTTAAAACCCTGACCGATGAGCTGCAGTTCATCCCAGATGAGCAGTTCGCCTACAGAACCGAGCATTCCACCGAGCTCCAAGTGCTTCGTCTAACGGAACACATCACAGAGGGTTTCAACCATCGACAAGTCACAGGAGCGATCTTCCTCGACGTAGCTAAGGCCTTCGACAGGATTTGGCACGATGGTCTTCTTGCGAAGATGCTGTCGATGGGTTATCCCGTCGGCGTCGTCAAGCTAGTGAGATCCTACCTTCTCCGGAGGCAACTCCGTGTGAAGATTGCTGACAAACTGTCCAACTACAGGCCAATGGAAGCGGGCGTACCGCAGGAATAGGTACTCTCCCCCCACCTGTTTACCATCTACACCTCCGACATGTCAAGAACCGCAAGGACCTCTTTGGCGCTCTACGCAGACGACACGGCCATCATCGCAAGATCATGGAGCGCAAGGCTTGCCACCCGCAACCTCCAGGAAGCAGCATCCCTTCTGGAAGAGTGGTGCAACAAGTGGAAAGTCAAAGTCAATGCGGAGAAGAGCAAAGCCATATTCTTCAAGAGAGTGAGGAAGCAAACTCCCACAGGAAACGTCTCCATGAACGGCGACAACATCCAATGGCACGATACCGTCAAGCACCTTGGCGTTATCATGGACAGAAGCCTGACGTGGAAACAGAACACGGAAGCGATTATACAGAAGGCGAGGACGAGAAGGACTCTACTCTATCCTATGATAGGTAGACAAAGCCAACTCAACCTGAGGAACAAGCTCACGCTAATCAGGACCCTCATTGCACCCATTCTGACCTACGCCTCCATTGCCTGGGGATACCAAGCAGCCACCTACTTGAAGAGGATACAAGCCGTGGAAAACGTCGCACTCAGGTGCGCCGTGGATGCACCATGGTTTGTCAGAAACGCCGACATCTTCAGAGACCTGGAATACACCCCGGTAACTGAAGTCATCCAGGACAGAGCGAAGAAACTATACGCCCGTGCAGCAGAGCATGGGAATCCGCTGGTCAGACATGCGACTGACTACGACCCCAACGACGCTCCTAGGCATAAGAAGCCGAAGCTCCAGATCCTGGATAATGGGTAAGTATAACTAACCTTCCTTTCAGCCCGATCCTCAAGCCACGCCGTAAGGAGACAATGACCAAAACATCCAAATCACCCGATCCCGGGGGTATCCAGCAAGCAGCCAGCTAGGTACCCTTACCCTAGCCCGTGCCGGCAACAGCCGTTCCCTCTCACGACAGACGAAAGACGCTCCCGGGAGCCGACATGCCAGCGAAGAAAGAAACTCAAGACAGAAGAGCGCCAGAAGAAACGACCCAGCTGGCAGGGTACAACAGCCAGAACCAGGGGAGGTCTGCTAACTTCGCCTACACCGTCTGCATTTGCAGGGGGGTAGTCGTAAAAAGCGGGCCCACCCCTTACGAGGCCGGTCCAGGTCTACAGTGATGATTGGGGCAAAGAGCTCAAGCTCGACCCCTAATCATCCGAGACCGTCATCACAGTCAAGAATATTGGCGCGAGAGATAACAAATAAAAAACAAATTGTCAATATATTCAACGACCATTTTGTAAATGTACCTAAATCTTTAAGCAATAATATAACAAAAGTAAACTTACGCACAACTATATATATATATATTTTTTTTATTTTAACGTCTTATTTATTTTATATATGCATAGATAAAAACATTTTTCTTGAACCTATGGTAGAATCCGAAGTCGTTAATATGATAAACTACTTAAAAAATTCTAAGTCATCAGGAGCAGATAACTATTCAACATCATTAATTTTTTTAAAACATGTTCTAAATATTTAGCAAAACCACTATGTTCACATTATTAACCTGCCTCAAAGGCAGTTTTTCTAACATCATAAAAATGTTAAAAATTATTCATTTGTACAAGAAAGGTAATCCAAAATCAATAGTAAACTATCGCTTAATGTCTCTTCTTTCACCATTCTCGAAAATTATTGAATACATGATGGTCAAAAAAATTACAACTTTTCTAGATCAAAACAATATTTTATCAAACAGGCAACGTGCCATTAGAGAAAGAGGATTAACAATGTCTGCTCTGTGTAGTATTTTAGATTTTATTTATGAACAGTTGGATAAAAATAACAAGGTTATAGAATGTCAGTGTTAATTTAACAAAAGCTTTTGATTTCGTTGATCATGGAATTCTATTGCAAAAATTAGACTCATATGGACTGCGTGGTAATTACAACAAATTATTGAAAAACTACCTCTGCAACAGAAAACAATTTGTCCTTTTACTTCCACATCCACGTAGTGGATTGGAAGTATAGTAATCGCAAAAAAATTTTCAAAAATTTTTATTCGTGAAATAGGTTTAGAATGTCATGAAACGTCGAGATTTTTAATTTGAGCGAAAAAAAATTTCTGTCTGTATGTCTGTCGGTCTGTCTGTCTGTAACTTTTTTTTGTCCGCACGTTTTCTCCGGAACGGTTTGAGATATTGACTTGAAATTTTGTACACGTATATATTATGACGAGATCTGGAACTGGATTGTTTTTTGAGGAAATCCGGTGAAGGGTTGGGGTTAAATAGGGGAAAATAGGGAAAAATAAGTAAAGCAAGCTTGTAAGAGAACAGACACTTGAAATTTGGTGTATGTACTAGAAGTTAAGGCCTAAGATTTTTTTATAACATCTTTCAACCCCCCACCACCCCTACCCCATTAATGGGGTTGATAAAATAAAGTTGAGATTTTTATTTGAAATTTCGTACACGTATGTATTATAACGACGTCAGAAATTAGATTATATTTTGAGATGATTCCGTTGAAGGGTTGGGGGTTAATTTGGGGTAAATAGGGGAATATAAGTAAAACAAGTTGGTAAGAGTACAGAAACTTGAAATTCGGTACACGTACTAGAAGCCAAGGAGTCAGATTTTTTTATAATATTTTTCAACCCCCACCACCCCTACTCCAATATGAAAAGGGTTGATTAAATAAAATTGAGATATTCATTTGAAGTTTGGTACACGTATGTATTATAACGACATCTGGAACTAGATTATAATTTGAGATGATTCCGTTGAAGGGTTGGGGGTTAAATAGGGGTAAATAGGGGAAAATAAGTAAAGCAAGCTGGTAAGACTACAGAAACTTTAAATTCGGTGTATATACTAGAAGCCAAGGTCTCAGATTATTTATAATATTTTTCAACCCCCACCACCCCTACTTCATTATTACAAGAGTTGATAAAATAAAATTGAGATATTCATTTGAAATTTGATACACGTATGAATTATAACGGCATCTGGAACTAGATTATTCTTTGATATGATTCCTTTGAAGGGTTCGGGGTTATTTAGGGGTAAATAGGGGGAAATAAGTAAAGCAAGCAGGTATGACTACAGATACTTGAAATTCGGTGTATGTACAAGAGGCAAAGGCCCCAGATTTTTTGATAATTTATTTCAGCCCCCACCACCCCTACCCCATTATTCAAGGGGTTGATAAAATAAAATTGAGATATTCACATGAAATTTAGTACGCATATGTATCATAACGACATCTGGAACTAGATTATATTTTGAGATGATTCCGTTGAAGGGTTGGATGTTAAATAGGGGTAAATAGGAGAAAATAAGTAAAGCAAGCTGGTAAGACTACAGAAACTTGAAATTCGGTGTATGTACTAGAAGCGAAGGTCTCAGGTTTTTTTATTAGTATTTTCTATTTCTCCCCACCAAGAGTTGATAAAATTAAATTTAAATTTTCACTTGAAATTTGGTACATTTATATATTATAATTATATCTGAAACTAGATTATATTTTGACATGATTGCGTTGAAGGAGTGGGGGTAAGTAGAGGTAAATAGGGAAAAATAAGTAAAGCAAGCTGGTAAGAGTATTGCAACTTGAAATTCGGTGTATGTCCTAGAAGCCAAGACCTCAAATTTTTTAACAATATGTTTCAACCCTTCCACTACCCTTACTACATTATTAAAGGGGTTGATAAAATAAAATTGAGATATTCACTTGTAATTTGGTAGACGTATGTATTATAACGACATCTGGAACTAGATTATATTTTGGGATGATTCCGTAGAAGGGTTAGGGTTAATAGGAGTGACTAGGGGAAAATAAGTAAATCAAGGTGATAAGAGTACAGAAATTTGGGATTCGGTGTATATACTAGAAACCAAGGCCTCAGATTTCTTTCTAATATTTTTCAAACTCCACCCCCTCCGCTTCATTATTAATGGGATTGATAACATCAAATTGAGATATTCACTTGAGATTAGTACACGTATGTATTGTAGTGACATCTGATTGAGATGCCTCCATTGAAGGGGTGGCAGGTGAATAGTAGAAAATAAGTAGGGTGAACTAAAAACTTAATTTTTAACGTATATGGTAGAAACCAACTCCTCAAACTTTTCTATGACATCTGCCCCAAATATTATTAAAATTCTATGACCAATAATTTCCACATACTAGAGTGCAAATATAGTCAAGATGTTTCCTTTAAAACGACTTGGATGAAGAATCTGGATGTGGAAGTAGTGATTCCTTAGGCAGCGGTTTTTCAATTCAATAGCACTGCCAATAGAAATTGGACTGCCCCAAGGTAGCGTCCTAGGACCTCTATTATTTTTAATTCATTGTAATGATGTTAGCTTATTTTTAAATATATTTCGTTGTGAATTTGCCGACGACATGACATTAGCGATGCAAATGTGGATATTGTCATTCAATTTCTGTCTGCTAATCTAAATTCACTTTGAAAATATTTTTCATCAGCAAATTTAAATATCAACCAGGACAAAACGTTTTCTTTGCAAGGTCACCTGCAAACTTCAAATTACATAAGCAGTTTAAAAGTGAATTATTTATTATTTGTTTGCTTACACTAATGAAACGTGTTTTTTATCAGTCAATGTCAAATATAAATATTTGGCATTTAGCGTGCATAATCCCATTGATGTTTTATCATCACTTAATACAAGTTTAGATCTAGAGAATTCCCTTTCGATGTTCGCACTTCAGTGTGACAAGCTTTGACTACTATCACTGTTGGATATTTTTGAGCACCACTTATTGATATGTTTTATTGAAAACAGTATTCCAAAAAATGCCCACTGTTTCTTTTTCAACCACCTTTATTACACATTTTCTGCTTTCAAAGTAGCCATTTATCACGGAGTTCATTTAGGTTTAAATCTAGTAGTGGAATTTTTTCGTACAAATCCTTCATCCTATCCGACAAACCAAACTAAGATGATGTTCGGATAATAAACTTTATTCGGTAAGAAGAAAATAAATAAATAATGTAAGAAAATTAAAAAACGCTCTTAAACACAAACTGAAACTGTTAAAAATGCATTAAAAAAAAAAGAAAATTATGTTCATAATAACAATAAATATGTTAATAAACGTAGAAGCGTGAGGCGCTCAAAATACCTTGAAAATAGAAAATTTTATTTATCGGGCGTCTCAGGCTTTTACGTTTATTAACATAATTATTGTTATTATTAACATTACTTTCGTCTTTTTGGTGCATTTTTTAACAGTTTCAGTTCGTGTTGAAACGCATGTTTTCTTATTTTTCATTTTGAGGTTGACATCGGGCTTAAATAGATTGCTAGATAATTTTGTTGTCTGCAATTTTTATCTGCAACATCTTGTTCTATATTTTCAAACAAAAAGTTATTGCCAAAAAACTTGTTTTTTCGAAATTCTCTTGGCTGTAAAAAAAAATCGGTAAAGGTATTTACACAGAACTTCCCTCGTTATTTATGCATTTCGGTCAGTCTAAAATATTATTAATTAGGAAATGACATTGAGAATAATAATAGGAATATTGTTGTTGCTATTGTTACAAAGAAAACCTGATAACTTATGGCCAAAAAAATTCAACAGCAAAAGTTTAATACTAAATAACAGGTGCCAAATATGGAAGGCTTGCGCAAATACCTTTACAAATGTCCCGCATGACTGAATTATTTCTTGGGATGCCATTATTCAATAAAAGTATAATAGATGCATATGCCAAATATAATTGCTATCTGTCACATTTTCAATCCCACATTCACGTAATGGAGTGGAAGTATAGTAGTGGTTAAAAAAATATAATTTTTTTTTGAAATTTTCAAAAATGTTGATGAAAAAAATTTTCAATTTTTTTTCTGAAATAGGTGTAGAGTGTCATGAAACGTGAAAATTTTAAATTTGAGCATGAAAAATATTTCATCTATTTTATAGTAGTGATAGAGTACCTAAACACGTTTTCAAAATTTTTTAAAAATTTTTCAAAAACATTTTTAAATTTGTTTGAATAATTTTAGAATGCCATGGAAACGTAGAAATTTTAAATCTGAACAAAGAAAAAAAATTCCATCTATTTTAGTGGTAAATTTTTTTCAAAAATGTTTTAAATTTTTTTTTTTTTTTTAATAGATTTAGAACGCTATGAAACATGGAACTTTTAAATTTGGAGAAAAAAATAATTTCCATCTATTTTAGTGGTAAAATTTTTTTCAAAAATATTGGTAAAAAATTTAAAAAATTTATTTTCTTCTAAATAGGTTTAGAATGCCATGAAACGTGGAAATTTTAAATTTGAGCAAAAAAAAAAATTTTTTTTAGTGGTAAAAAATGTTTCAAAAATTTTTTTTTCAGAAATAGGTTTAGCGTGTCATGAAACGTGGAAATTTTAAATTTGAGCAAAAAAAAATTTTTTTCACTATTTTTTCCGTTTAGACGGTCCTGTATATTTTCCAGTGAAAGTTTTACCATTTCTTCGCTGGCAGTAGGGTCAACTACCTACCAAATTTGACTGCTCTCCGTCAAGTAGTTTTTTAGTAAATGCACCAACAGACAGACAGACACAGACAGACAGACTGACTGACAGAATTGAAAAACCTATATTTTCGTAATCTACGTGTTCTGAAACGTCAAAATCCGAAAAAATCTCGGAGGGTGATTTTTTCTCGAATACAATACTTCCCTTCGGTATGCGAGGGAAGTAAAATTAATAGAATAGATTTTTATTCGCCAATCTAGGTACTTACTCAAAATTACGAAATCTAGCGATTAAAAGAACAGCATCATTTAACATCAGTTTGACGTATTTTAGTATTTTCTCGTCTTCGGCGCTTGGTCTATTATATTCATAACAGAGAACAGAAGCTGTACAAAAAAACAAACTATATAGCAACTACCTTGGATACACAAAGTAAAGGAACGAGGGTATTGCATCATGCCAACACAGCAAGAGTGCGAAGGGAATCAATATTTTGAGGTAAGTCAGCATCTCCGTTTCGTCAGCCTAAATTTATATTTATACACGTACACAGTAACTAACTGGTAGGAAGAAAAATAAACTTACACAACAGATTACATTGCCAATATTTTCACAAGCATATATTTTTATATATCTACTCTCAAGCGATGCCGATTGAGAATAACTGCTATGATAATGTTAATGTCCCAAATGGCATCAAGATTTTAATTCAGAAATCGTAGCGACCTGAAATTTTATTGCAGAGGATTGTTGTTTAGAGACTCATGAACATGTAGAAAAGAAATTATTAAAGTCGAGAGTTTAAAAAACAAATATGCAAATACTTTGTAACTCTCGAATTTTATCAAATAGTATTAAATAAAACCCAAAATTCACACCGCTAGATGTTTTAATCAATAAGATATACCTACATGGTGTCTCACAGGGAACCGAATCGATCGATATAGAGAAAACCACGCATCAGAAATTTTTAAAAATTTAGACAGTTACTAATGTCGGTGTGGCCAATCCAACTAAAATAATTAGAAGCATGGGGTACTTCCGGTTATACCGGAAGTCGATACCAACTTGCTTATTTTAAATGGAACACCCTATATATTTTCAACTTTTCGAGATGACAATAAAATTCTGAGTTCAGGCATGTATCACAGCCTATATCTAAATCCAGCAGTTTCGAAGATATTTGACATTTTATAAAAAAATTGACAGGTGCAACGGTTTGCAAGAACTGTTATAACGTTTTCTGTGTAGGACATCCTCATTTGCTTTTTGGCACGGAGAAAGAACATAAGGAGAACTACGTTCTACAACTGAAAAAAATTCAATAATATCATACCAAGTGTTCCCTTTTTCGCGTTACATTTTGTCAACTTCAATCCGCGAACACTTGTTTGGATCAAATGGAACACCCTGTATATTTTCGTCAAGTTGTGTAAAACTGAATTCCATTTTTTTGATATAAGCATTGGGGGGTTAAAGTTTTCAACTTTTTGCAATATTTGCGATTTTATTAGAAATTCATGAATTGTAATCATTTCATCAAAATAGCCATGATTAGAAACAATCAGCCATTATCTTATGTCAAAAAATGCCGGCACGTTTAAATTACACTCACGAAGACTTCTTAAATTCTTTTATTTATGGAGAATGTGGTAAGGTAATATCAAGAACTTGCAGCACATTTGCTACTCGATATCCACAAGAACGGAAACCGTCACCAAACTCTGTAAAACGTATACTGGAAAATTTTAAAAATTATGGCTCTGTCAAGGCAAAAATGCAAAGAAGAAAGCCTATTGTTGATTACGAAAACATTGAAATAGTCATTCTGGGATATTTTCATGCCTTTCCAAGGATGTCATTAAGACAAGCTGCTCTGGAATCGGGACTATGCAAGGATTCAATTCACAGAATCTTATTAAAACATAAGTTTCACCCGTTCCCATTCCATATTGTTCAAGGATTAAAAGAAACAGATTTCCTAAGAAGACAGAATTTTTGTGAGTTTATTCTAATAAGGTCTGAGGGTGACGATTCTTATTAGGGAAATATTGTATGGACAGATGAAGCAAAATTTACTAAAAATGGACTTTTTAATAGACACAATTCGCATTGTTGGAGTGACTCAAATCCTCATATGTTCAGAGAGTGAAACTTTCAGGAAAGTTGGTAGTTCAGTGTTTACTATGCCTTAAGAAACGATAGAGTGGTGGCATTACAATTTTGTCAGGAAAATTTAAACGGTAAATTAAATTTTCTCTTCTGCTAATACGCATAGGTTTTTTTTTTGTTTTTTATTTTTTTTAGGTGAAAGATTACTGAATATCTTACAACATTTGAATAATAACTATTTAGAAAATTTACCTCTCGCCGAGCATAGAAACATTTTTAATCAGCACGACGGTGCTCCCCCACATAACGCATATTTAAATAATAATTATTTACAAGAAACTTTTTATGATCAATGGATTGCCAATAATGGACCTTTCTTATGGCCTCCTCGCTCGCCCGACTTATCAGTTCTGGATTATTTTATTTGGGGAACTATTAAAAATAAAGTTTATGAGAGCCCATTACCAACCATTGAAGATTGTATGCAGAGAGTAAGAAATGCATTTCAAAACATATCACAGGATTCAATTAGAAGAGCCTACCCATGAGGAACTAATCCGAAGGTGCGAAATATGTGTCGAGGTTCGAGGGCGGAATTTTGAGCAATTATTAAATTAAAATGGAATCATGTTTTAAATTGATCTTATCTCCGCTATTTTAGTTCATGCCATATCCTCAATTCGATTAATACGCTTGTTACAGTGTTGGTGTTACTTTCCATTTTTGTGAATGTCGAGTAGCAAATGTGCTGCAAAATATTACTTTATCACATTCTCCATAAATAATAAACAAACTTAAAAAGTCTTCGTGGGTGTAATTTAAACGTGCTGGCATTTTTTGACATAAGATTGTTTCTAATCATGGCTATTTTGATGAAATGATTGCAACAATTCTAATAAAATCTCAAATATTTCAAAAAGTTGAAAACTTTACCCGCTCAATGCTAATATCAGAAAAAAGGGAATTCAATTTTACACAACTTGACGTAAAAAATACAGGGTGTTCCATTTGACCTAAACAAGTTTTCGCGGTTTGAAGTTGACAAAATGTAACGCGAAAAACGGAACACGTGGTATGATATTGTTGAATTTATTTCAGTTGTAGAACGTAGTTCTCCTTGTGTTCTTTCTCGGTGCCAAAGAGCGAATGATGATGTCCTACACAGAAAAAGTTATAGCGGTTTTTGCAAACCGTTGCACCTGTCAATTTTTTTATAAAATGTCAAATATCTTCGAAACTACTGGGTTTAGATATAGGCTATGCGACATGCCTGAACTCAGAATTTTATTTTCATCTCGAAAAGTTGAAAATATATAGGGTGTTCCATTTAAAATAAGCAAGTTGGTATCGACTTCCGGTATAACCGGAATTACCCCATGCTTCTAATTATATTAGTTGGATTGACCACACCGACATTAGTAACTATCTAAATTTTAAAAAATTTCTGATGCGTACTTTTCTCTATATCAGGGGGTGACTTTTGACAAAAGTCTAAGTTTCAATGAGCATGTAAATTTAAAAACTGTATAATCAGGTTTTAAAAGCCTAGGATTTATAATAAGGAATTGTAAGGGTTTTAATAATACGGACATTATGAAATTATTGTACTATTCTAAGTATTTGTGTTTAATGAAGATGGCGATTACCCCAAAAGTGGTTATTCACAAAAACTCATGTTAAGAAGATTTGATATGTCAAGTCTAGAGAATAGGAGAATAGCACACTCTGTATAATTTTCGTACATAAAACTATTTACAATATGTCTGATTGCACGTCCATTTTGGAGCAACTGTGTTTCCGTGTATCTCGGAACGAAAGCAGAAATCGTGAAACATTCTCCCTTGCTACCCCCCGACCCAATTTAGTAAAACTTTTACCTGTACATTTTATATATGATATCTATACTGTTAGTGCTTACTAGTGTAAGATTCCCACCCATTAATTGGTTATCTGTTAGGTGGTTGTATCTGAATAAATAAAAAAATCAATAAATATTATATTTTTAATTGGTTCACATAACTTTTGAAGTAATAATTATTATTCAAATTCACGTATGAGAGATATGGATCATATTTATTGTCAACTGAATCACAACGGACGTGAGCATTTGAGAAAATTTTTGAATTTTTTTACGATGACTACAATTCCCCCCATCCATTAAGTACGTGGATAAGTAAAAATTTGTTGTTTTTTTTGTGGAAATTGTGAAAAAGTAGCTAATTTCAAATACATATTTCTCAGAGCAGTCTAACTCATGTATTGTAGTCAAATTATTTTAGGTTTCATATCTAAAAACAATTTTCTTCATACACCTGTAAAACATAAATACTTTAGCAATCTCTTAGTACTATAAAAATACAGTTGGGAAATGTTTGAACTATCGCGGCATCGCATCTATTTCCAAACATTTATATGTTTTGTTTGGAAGCTGAGGCAAGATTAAAAAGCTTTTAATATTAACACATCAAACATTTAATTTTATTCCACCGATATTTGACCTTGTGTATAAATAAAATACAATACATAGACACTTCAAAATGTTAAAAATAATATTTCACTTCTGAAAAACGACTGCAGCTCCAGAATTTTAAAGATATACTCTCTTTACACACGGCCGAATATGTAAGTAATACGTAAATCAATATGTCACGTTTCAACTTAGGATATTGTCATGGCGAATGCGGAATTATATTATTGGTTTCTTGCAATTTTGTGCTATTGGTGTTTTTAAAATGAGCACTTACGCAGAAGAATTGAAATTCTAACATTACGGAGAACTATTTATGGCTTTTGTCTTCTTTTCCATGAAATATGAAGACAATGGCTTTAGGATATGCATAATATACTGATAAAAATTAAATCGCCAAGGATTTGTATACAGGGTGATCCGTAAGTATGGATCCATTGAGCAACAGCGAATTTCTAATATTAAAATATTGCGATGTTGTTAAAGTTAGCTTGGTACAAAAGTTGTTTCTTGTTTCATGACATTCTAGGTTTAGAATATCATGAAACGTCGAGAATTTAAATTTGAGGGAAAAACATTTTCTGTCTGTCTGTCGGTCTGTCTGTAACTTATTTTTATACGGTTTAAGACATTGACATGAAATTTTGTACACGTATACAGAGTGTAATCAGTTTCATGTCATTAAAAAACTGGTAATGGTGACCGACTAGACAAACAAAAAACCTTTATGACTTTTTCTTCTAGGGACACTTTGAAAAAAAAAACTGATCTAGGTCAATATTTTTAATACTATGGTAGACAACTATTGAGAACCACTGCTTTTCTTGGTCAATGGACTTGTAGTTCCCAATTATACAACTTTTAAATTGTCATAAAAAAGTGCTCTCCGGCACACGCGGTGGTCTACGGTGTCAAAGGATCATCGACCGCCTTTGATGGGCCGCCTCAACTGAACTGAGGCAAGTATAAAGGGGTAAATAATTCGTTCTCTCTTCGTGCACAATTGCAAGCAAATAATGGCCATAGAGGTTTAAACAGAGCATTTCTTTACACGTGTGCTTTTTAATTTGGAACAAAATATTGGATTGTTTATAATTTACAAAATTTAAATGTGGTTTATTAACATTTGTAACATAAATGAGTGTCCTGGGTTAAAAGCTTACTACCTACCTAAATGATTCAAAATCTCTGCATCTGCATCAATACACAGTTCGGTACGTCGAATTAAGGACATACGCACTTCGTTCAACACTAAACTATCAACTAACGTTGTCAATAAAGAAAAATGAAATAAAAACTTGGTACAAAAGCCAAAAAGGAATACAAAAAGAACGAACAAGTAAGTTGTGTCTGTATGTAATCAAGAATTTGACAACTTGAACGGTAAGTAAATAAAATAAATCTTAACTATGAATACAGAATGACGCGAAATTCAAAAATAACAAAAACAACGAACGGCGGGTTGGACATGTGTACATAACGAAACACCCACAGTAACTAAAATATTGCACAAGGGAGAGTATAGTTTTGTTCAGATCAGATCTAGATCTAAACCTACCTCAATATTCCAGCAGTTCTCAAAAAAATTTATTGAAAATTTGCGAAATTTTTGTTTATTTTTTTTCTCTAAAACTATGAGCTTTAGACCCCATGTTATATAAGGTTTTTTTGTTTGTCTTGTCGTTCCCTACCACCAGTTTTTTTTTAATGACATGAAGCTAACTACAGCCTATATATTATAACGAGATCTGGAACTGGATTGTTTTTTAACGTATACGGTGAAGGGTTGGGGGGTAAATAGGGATAAATGGGGATATAAGTAAAGCAAGCTGGTAAGACTACAGATATTTGAGATTTCCTGTACATACTAGAAGCGATGACCTCAGGCTTTTTTTTATAATATTCTCTATCCCCCCATCACCCCCACTCCCTTATTAAAAAAGTTAATAAAATTAAATTGAGATTTCTAGTTGAAATTTGGTACACGTATGTATTTATTGTCTAAATGTTATTTGTGGCATTATCTATGATAGGGCCCAAATAATTTTTGATGAAATACTAAACAATAAGAAGCGGTTTATAAAGGAAGTTCTTATAAATAACCAATACCCTGAGGGTTTTGTCGATAAAACCTTCATAACTATGGAAAATAACAATCAGGTACGGCAAAAACCTAAAAAATGTTACACAGCGTTAATTCCTTATGTATGTGGATTTACCGAAAAGTTGCGCCGCATCGGTAATAGGTTTGATATTAGAACGGTATTTCAAACAAACAACACTTTAAGATCTATTCTGACAAAGACGAAACCGAAGAACCACGAGTAAAATTCAAAAAACTGCATTAATACTATTCCGTGTGAGTGCAACAAACAGTACGTTGGTGAGTCATCCAGACCTTTTAGTGTAAGATTGGGCGAACATCAACAAAAGTCCCAAAGAATTGAAGAAAGAAAAAAACGTATATATTATAACGACATCTGAAACTAGATTATATTTTAACATGATTCCAAATTTCTTTCTAATATTTTTCAACCAGTTTTCTGTTTCTTCTGTTTCTAAATCTAGCAGCTTTTATTTTATTTTTTGTTTTTATTTATTAACCGTTCCACAGATAAATATTCATTTACGGTGGAGTTGCCGGGAAGGGCCCTATCCCGCGGTAACAATATTTTTTGCGCGTTGTGAGAAAAATGGTCCGAAGCGATAGTTTGCTCACCTTGTTGATGTAGTTTCTTTGAAACAAGCGGTTTCAGTTTACGGTAATTACTTCCAACTGCCCCCCCCCCCGCAACTCCGGGCACTTTCTACTTCATTACTTAAATTTTTTTCTCTGTTGTTTAATGATCTGTCCTGTGACAACTATTAATAAACCCATAAATAAATATTTCTTCAATTCTAATTTCCAATCTTTCAATTTAAATAAGGAAATAGACTTCATTAATGAGCTAAACTCAATTAAAATAAAGTAAACAAAAACGTATCTGTTCCATTCACATCTGGCTGGCTGTTGCTTAATTTATATCATCCCCTTGAAGAAGGGACCGGATCCATCCAGGTATAGATTTGACGGTCAAGCAGTACACTGTCTCAGGTTGTTTATATACACTCTTTTGTGTTGCTTTGTTCAACCAACATAATTTAACCAAATATCAACAATATGATATAGCCAGACTCGTGTAATTTACGTCAATCAATGCAGAATTGTTTACGCTTTAATTCAGAACAATTTCGTCGTTTTGTTGCCGCTTTATCCGGATTTATCTCGAGATCTAATAGGAGCGACGAAAAACGCGTCCGTCACCGAATTCTACACACTCCCAGATGTTTCCTTTAAAGCGACTTGAATGAAAAGTCTGGATGTGGAAGTAGCTTAGGCAGCGTCTTTTATATTTGCTATACTTACAAAATTGCTAAAGTTAAACTCCAAGAAAATATATTTATAAATAAACTAGGACAAAATCATAAAGTTAAAGAAATGTACTACGAAAAAATATTTTTAATTTTCTTCTCACTTGCTTATAAAAGTTTAAAACATTTTATAGTACAGCGGTTAAAATACTCAATGCAGAGTAGAAAGAAAATATGAATAGATGTACTTCCAACTAAATAATTATGGACAATTTGATTTCTATAATTTAAAACAAATTCATTATTTACACTCGAACGTGTTGTATTCGTTATATAAGTTAGATTATCGTAGCCCTTACGTAACTATAGTATCCACAACTAACATATATATAACTCTATTTTGCACTATAAGTAATATAAATTCGTTCGGCGGCACGCCCCAACGTTTTTGCAAAATACGTTTTAATGTGAGGTTTTGTAATGTAATGACCACCTTATGCTTATACCTAACCGCTACGAACTAATAACGCTATAAACGTAAAATATTTTAATTCGATTTTAATAATACTGCTGTTGGAAATGGGTCATAGTTTTTTCATTAGTTTAGTTTTACTTTACTGCTTCCTTTTTAGGATTCATTTATTAGATATGTGGTTTGGCCATAACAATATGTAGTTTTGAAGTTTTATGTAAGTATATATTGCTTGATATTTTTTACGAATGTGTAATTTTGCCATAAAAGAATAAGGCACGCTCAGTTTAAAATATCGATCTTGGTTGGACACGGTTTAGCCAAACTTTCTCATCTTCAGTATTATCATTCCATATATTATGTTAATTAATAACGTTCTTAATATCATTTGTGCATTAACCATATTTGGTACGAATTAAAATTTTACTTTTTGTGGATTGCTACCCCTTCATCCCCTACCCAGGTCAGATTTGATTGTATTCTCTTGATGCATATATGTTATTAGTTATTTCATTGCCAAGGATGGTTTATGTAGAAACGGAATCAAGAAAGTTACAAATTAAAATTTTACTCTTTGTGGTCTACTACTTCGACATTGCCTACCGGCCCAATCGATCTGCCAATGTTATAGCAAAACCGCTGCTTAAGCAATCACTACTTCCACATCCAGATTTTTCATCCAATTCACTTTAAAGGAAACATCTCTAATATATTTGCACTTTAGCATCTGGAAATTATTGCTCATAGAAATATTACCAAGAAATCTGAGATCTTGGTTTCTAGTATATACACCAAATTCCAAATTTCTGTACTCTTACGGCTTGCTTTACTTATTTTTCCCCATTTAAGTCTACTTACCCCCCACCCTTTCAACGGAATCATGTCAAAATATAATCTAGTTCCAGATCTCGTTATAATACATACGTGTACCAAATTTCAAGTAAATATCTCAATTTTATTTTACCAACCCTCACAGTAATGGAGTAGGGGTGGGGGTAGCTTGAAAAATATTATAAAACATCTGAGGCCTTGATTTCTAGTAGATACAACGAATTTCAAGTTTCTGTACTCTTATCAGCTTGCTTTACATATTTTCCCCCATTTACCCCCCAACCCTTCACCAGATATTTTCAAAAACAATCCAGTTCCAGATCTCGTTATGGTATATACGTACACAAAATTTCAAGTCGATATCTTAAACCGTTCCGGAGAAATCGTGCGGACAAAAAAAGTTACAGACAGACCGAGAGCCAGACAGACAGAAAAAAATGTTTGCTCAAATTTAAAATCTCGACGTTTCATGACATTCTAAACCTATTTTAAGAAAAAAAAATTTGAAATTTTTTTTACAATTACAATACTTCCAATCCACTACGTGGATGTGGAAGTAATATATGTGGTATAAGGCATAATTATAACCCAACAAATAAATTTGTTTTATAATTGTCATTTTTACAACAATTTTGTTTCATTGCTATTTTATTACATTAATAAAATTGCATTAAAACAACATAGTTGTATAACATTAAAATTTTGCTTATTGGGAGGGTAACAGAAAAGCAATATAAAGCTCTACAAAAATTTTAGATAACATAGAACGACTACAAAGATGAAGAAACACGAATAGAAAAAAGTGAGGACCCTTCCCTCTGTCCTCACTTGGTAATTTTCTTTAAGTGATTTTTTCAAGACACTGATTTTGATTTTTAAATGCTTTGCCTTTCCTTTACGCCACTGTTTCCGCTTTAGTCACTAATTAAATAGCTAATACCTGCCTACCGAATTTTCGGCAAAAAAGTGGTGCATCATCTTATACCTAATATTTATCTAGAAATATCAAGATCTGAAAACATGTATGGCTGTGAAATCTGATAAAGGAATTGAAGTCAAATCATGTTTTAAGAGCAATATTTTCACCGAGAAAAGAGATTTTTATCACAGTTACTTTACTTCTATAAATAGAAACACACTTTTGAAGTAAGAATGTAGAAAAATCATTAAAAAAATCGCTGCTTAAAGAATCACTACTTCCACATCCATATTTCCCCTCCAAGTCTCTTTAAAGGAAAAATATTACAAACAAATCTGAGTTATTGGCTTTTAGTACATAAACTAAATCCCAAGTTTCTGTACCTAACCTAACCTTTCACCGAATGGGTTCAAAATACAATCCAGTTACAGATCTCGTTATAATACATACGTGTACAAAGTTTCAAGTCAATATCTTAAACTTTTCCAGGGAAAATCTGCGCAACAAAAAAGTTAGACAGACAGAGATCGACAGACAGAATTTTTTATCTCTCAAATTTAAAATCTCGACGTTTCATGACATTCGTAACCAACTTCAACCAAAAAGACAACATTTTTTTTAACTATTACTATACTTCCACTCCACTGGATGTAGAAGTAAATAACCTTTAGGAATATCTTGCATACGTCATCATTCAGCTTAGTACAGGGTCAAATTGGGTAAAAAACAACATGGACAACATGGATTTAAATCTCTTGAGACTTAGTACATGTATATGTATCTAAAGAAACTGGTACAAACAAGCAAATTGGAATCATTTACGAAGATTTTTCCAAAGCATTCGATCACCTGGATCATGGTATTTTATTACAGAAATTGAGTACATCAGAAAATAAATAAACATCAGTATGTGGAATACCTTGGTTTCAGGTCGCTTGATGTCCTGGCCACTTCCGGCGTTCCCTAGGGATCCATACTGGGCTCACAGAAGTGGTAGGCACTATCAAAAGTAGCAAATGTACAGAAACGATAAGAATAACAAGTAAATCGAATAGGTACAACTTGTAAAACATATAGATACATAACAAAATTAACAAATGGTAAAAGCTAGTCATAAGCTCCATACAATAATGAGAATTATTTTACTAGAAGTATGATGAAAATTACACAAACGAGATATTTTATTAGATATTATAAATATTAATAATAGAAGAAAATTTGTTCTTAAAATATTGCAGACAAATGTTTATTATTTCTCGTTTGTAGTTTAGAGACAAAAAATATAATTTATTCAATCACAAGCTACAATTGATTTTATTATAGACAGAAAAAATAAAAATTTAACAGATAAAATTTGTTCTATCTACCATGTCAAGTCCTTGACTAAGATATACGCCTTCTTCTTTAAATGCCGAAAATTTCAAAAATCTTTGTATAAATTCCATACCAGTTACATGACACTGATAAATAGGATACCAAATACATTCCACATTCAAGCTTTGACCTTTCATATAAAACATATAAAAGTATAAGTTAAGATACGTATTTTAGAAATATTTGCAACTTGTTGGAATAAAACACGCATGGAAGGTGCCAATACAAAATACAAATGAGACATAAAATATAGGTAACTTATCATCGGAATATATGCCTCGGTCTTTAATATTACAGCGAGTTTAACTAATGCTGAAATAGCAATTACTTTATTTCTTAAAGAAATAATTTCGCATTTAGAAATATTTAAATTAAGGCGATATACATTGCACCAATTAGTAATATTGTTGATTACAGACTGTAAAAGTACGCAATCTTCAGCGGTATTAATTGCTTTATGAATGTTAAGTTCGTCGGGAAAAACAATTGTTGTTAAAGGTAAGAAAAAGCAATGGGTCCAAATTGGATACTTGAGGGATACCAGAAGTTAGTTGATATTCCACAAATTTGATATTTTCGTATTCCACAACTTGTCTTCTGTAAGTGACTTGAAGGAAAGATTCACTTTTAGAAGAAACAACCGAATGTCGTTTACATAATAACACAGTGGTCAATTCGACCAAATACTTTTTGAAAATCCTTACAAATCACATCTATATGACCCAGATTATCCAATATTTCATAGTACTTCTAGTACTTTGTGATACAAGATAAATGTGTAACTACTTGATCTTAAAGGAATCTCATTCAATTTTCACCATCTTAAGAGCTTTGTCAAAAATATCTAACACATGTTATTAATTATACTTAAATGAGAAATTTGCAAATGAATGCTTAAAATTATGTGCCAGTTCAACGCCAGTAAAGCACTTTATTTAACGTCTGACATACAATAAAAACTTGATGATTACTTGCAAAAAGTGGTAAGATACACACTATTTGAAATTATTTAGTTTTCTATTTTAAACAACCGCAAATAAGTTAACGATGCAGACAAGAATAAAACAGACCGTTGCATATATGCACATTGCTAAAGAAAATATTTACTTTTACATGACCTACCTTAACGTCATTGAACAAATGATATAAAATTGCTATAAATAAAATAAATGTTTGTTTTGCTAATTATTTTCTGCATTCGCAGAACAGCAATTTCAACAGATGTAGAAATGGTTGTACAGCTAAAATTAGAATAAACTCCTCTGCAGTTTTGTTCGGTAGCCACTTTACAGAATCAATAAGCTCTTTGTTCGCGTCTTTCTTTAAATTACGGAAACTATGTACTGCAATTAAACATAATTTATACCATGTCCTGTTTACGCTTTTGCAATGAAAAAATGGTTCTGTTAGATTTTAATCCATTAAAGAGACTTCTTTTGTCGCTGTTTTCGGCTTTGAGTCGTAAAACATGCAGCCAGTCGTCAGTGTGTAAAAAAAATATCATCTATCAATTAATAAAAAAATTAGACAACACAAGAAGGACCACGGTTAGGAGAGAAAAATCACACGAGGTAATATATGGAGGCAAAGCTAAGCTATAGCCTAATATCTGTTTATCGTTTCCATTCTTTACACACCTTAAAAAAATGTAATTAAAGTCCCATACTGTTTCGCAATGTTCACATGATCGGGACGGTAATACGCATGAAAGAAAAGGTTGAAACTGTTTGTTGTACCTTATCCTAATCCGTACTGACGAAGACCAAGAAACTGGAAACTGCAGTATACGGATGGTACAATATTCACCACACAGGATGAATAATTTTTTCTCCTGGGATTTACTGCAATCGATTTATTTTGTATTGTGCGTTTTAATGTAGGGTACCTACATTGCTCGACATATTTTGCGCAGTATCATTATTTAAATGTGCTCTTCAAAAACTGCTAGCAGTGATAATATGGAAGTTTATATTAAGTATAGTTTAAATATTAATATATTTTTTGTACAGGACAATTTCTTGGAATATCGAATCTAAGCTACTTAGAGCTTTAGATTTTAACTTTGATACATGTCAGCTTTTAACATTTTGGGACCCTCTGGATGACAACGTGAAGCATAGCGAGCACTCTGACTATAATCGATAATAATTATGAAAGCATAAGTGCAAACAACATTAACTAAACTATTTTTAAAGTATCCACTTTTCTATTTATATTAACACTCTAGGTAATGATTAATGTAAATTTTAATCCTTGATTATTTACTCAAAGCTAGTGTGTTTACACCAGTAAAAATATTTAGTCGCCTAATATGGATAAATAAATATCAATTATTGAAAATCACACCATTGCAATTTTAAATATAATTAAGATAATTAGGATGAATAAATAAAGGTCGCCGTTGGCGATAATAAACATTTCTCTTTCAGCTTGCCTTTTAAGCGTTTGTCATAGTGTCACTATGCTACGCTACTAACTCAAATACAAAAAACTGCTACGTAAGGAATCACTACTTCCACATCCAGATTTCTCATCAAAGTCTTTTTAAAGAAAAACGTTTTGACTATATATTTGCACTCTAGTATGTGTGAAATAATTGGTCATAGAATTTTAATAATAGGTATATTTGAGCCTGATGTCATCAAAAAAAGTTGAGGTATTGGCATATACGCCAAACATGAAGTTTCTAAACCCTTCATAGCTGCTTTACTTATTTTTCTCTATTTACCTCCACCTGGTGGTGGGGAATCAACGGACTCATCTCAATCAGATGTGTACCAAATTTCAAGTGGATATCTCAATTTCATTCTATCAGTCCTTTTAATAATGGAGTGGACGTGGTAGAGGGGTTGAAAAATATTATAAAGAAATTTAAGGCCTTGGCTTCTAGCATATACACCAAATCTCAAGTTTCAAGTTCAAGTTTCTGTACTCTTACCAGCTTGCTTTACTTATTTAACGTATTTATAGTTCCAAATCTCGTTATAATATACGTGTACAAACTTTCAAGTCAATATCTTAAACCGCTCAGGAGAAAACGTGCGGACAAAAAAAGTTACAGACAGACCGACAGACAATTTTTTTTTTCTATGAAAAATTTAACATCTGGACGTTGATGTGGAAGTAATTAACGAATGTGTAAGTATGCTTGGATGAAACCTTGGATTTTCTTTTGAAATCATATAAAAAGCGACGTAGATTTTTTACAAAATGATTTACCCTGCAAGAAATAAGAAATGTCTGGTTCCATCAAGATGTTGCTCTTTTGCATAATGTCTATTATTTCGAACTATTTAAACACGAATTTTGGAAACCAGTGGATACATTATTCCCGGCCTTTGCAATAGCCAACGAGCTCACCAGATCTAAACCTGCAAGATTTTTTTTACTTAGGTTATCTTCAAATTTTTTTGTAACAAACCCAACGTAGAGAATATGAAAATGAAACATAAAGTGGATGTCTTTCTACTCGACGAACTCCACGTCTACTCTTATGTACGATGAATGATGAAGTGGTTGAAAGGTTTTAACTTGTTACGTGAATTGCAATAATTATAATAACAATTTTGTTACAGTCTATTTTCGTATCTGCACATTTACAATTTGAATATCGTAATATGGTTATATAGTATAACTGGTTGCCTACCGTTCGTGCTCCATGTGAGCTACGCACAGTGATGTTAGCAGCGAGTTGCTGGCAACGCATTGCTAGCAACGCACTGTAACTGTACCTAATTAGGAAGCGAGTTTCGAACGTCTCGATTATAACCTTTTCAAGGCCGTTATTATCAATTAAACCTATTGTTTTGTTAATGGAATTATGAAATACTGTATTATGTGTGGAATATAGACGTCATTAAGGGAGATTTATCAGATTTGTGGGTTATGTTGTATAGTGTTCATTCGGAACGTACCCATGGACAAAGTTCTAGTCATTCTCAGATTTTGACAGAGGTTTCCGTCTGGGCCATTTTTGGGACTTTTTTCCGTTTGCCGGCTCGAAGAGAAGTTGTGTCACTGAGCACGTGGATAGCATTTTGTTAATTTGCTCCTTTAATGGGATTTAGTGCTCTAGTGACAAATTAGCAGTGTTTTAATTTGATATTTGTATTATTTTCTGTTGGGAAATACTGCTACGGAATTTTCCGGATAAAGCAACTTGCTGGAAGCACATGGCAAAGGAATTCTGAAAGCCCACTCAACATCTAAGGTATACCTCTGAAATCTCTTTAGAAAATAGATTTGTAACATTCTTTATTTCTTTATTGCAGGGCTTTTTGTTCTTTTTGGACTTTTTGGATTTTTGGACTTTTTGGATTTTTTTGGGTTTTTGGTTTCCTTGTTCGTTTTGTACCTTTTGTTCTTTTGGTTTCATTTTATCTTGGACTTGGGATGTTTGACCCCACATCTTACCTGTTGGATTTGTACATCTGTATGTAAATTTGGTTTTACTGAAACTTTGTTGGCAAGATATTGGTGAATTTGGAATCCTGAGTGTACCGGTGAGACTCTCCGTCCTGGTTCCATTGGAAGCTACGCTCCCCTGGTAGGCCTAGTAGTTACATTTTGAAACCTGCTGGAGGTAAGCGTCTTTGAATAACCTAACGAGGGACCTTATATCACATACCACCTTCTACGTGAGGCATAGAGAGCCCGTCAGCTTTCTTACGTACACATTAAATATAAATTATCAGTACATACTTTGCATATAACCAATTAAATTTTATAGTTTTGAACACCACGCTTGAACCTATTGTCAGTAAATAATTCACATTATTCTGTTCATTTTATGCTATTATTCAATATTTTAATGTAATCGTCTAAGCTAATATATTTTGGGGGGGGGTCATATTTGGCCTATTAGTAGTTAAGATTTTATTAGTTTTAAGTTATCATGTTTTGTGTTAGGATAAGTGTGGGCCACACATAAGTAATATCGATTGTGTGTAATGTTATCTCTGTGGTATTTGGCTGTAAGATTACCTAAATATTATTAAATCTGTTATAGTAAGAAGCGTATTTGTTTTCACCAGCGTACATCTGAAAGCTCCAATTTGTTCGAACTCACACCCCAGGTACTTGTCTAGTCGGCCGTGTGAGCCTCTTTCGCCACCAATTAAATGCAGAGAGGGGACTGCACGTAAAACATAAAAATTTTGTTCAGGGCACAGGGTGACCACCCTACCCTGCTGTATTGCTGATATATCAGCCTCTAAAGTTAAATTTTTTTATATATTCCCCTTTATCTGGGAGCCCTGCAACAATTTTGACGCAGGAGTCGAACAATAAAACGTTACTGGTTCGCCCAATAAGCTGGCCGGTCAGACCTTATAATATTACATTTCGGCCGTTCCGATCGTTCACTTAAAGTAAGCCTTGGTGACCTATCATGGCGGCCAGGATGTGTGGGTGGTGTCAATATAACCAGCCAATATGGAGTCAATTTTAATTTATGAAGTTAGTGGTTCGGAATTCACAATTGTGTGGCCAAAAATTACCCTTTTGCATGGAACAATTTTTTGACAAATTTGAATTTAATTTACTTAGTGTGCTAGCTTTCGAATTTGCCATAATCTAGTTTTTAACATTTTGAAGCCTATGAAATAGTTTCTGTACAACGAGAATTCTACCGTTAGTAAAAACGTATAGTATATTATTTTTAACTTAAGGTGTGGCCGTTTCCTAGAAAGAGAGACATCCGATAGGAAAATATTTATTATCTTTCGCCATAACTTCTTTTCCTTAGTAGGTATATTAAATAAAATAAAACAGCAATCACAAGACGCTGCAGAAAGACAGATAAGTTATAAATTTATTTATTTTTATCTTTAATTGATATTATTCTATTCCATCTTTCTATCTGATCTTTACCATCTTAATTTTTATCAGCTCGATTTATTGATTCAAAACATAATATTTTATTATTAATTTGGAAGACGGAAATTGAAACCGATTGTCTCAAAGAAGCGGCAATTGAAAAGATATTAAACATAATATATAGGTAATAAACATAATATATAGGTGATGAAATAGAAAAACTGCCTAAAATTGAAACCGATTGTTTCAAGGAAACGACATACAGGTTGAACAAACTATCCCTTCGGACCTTTTTGCTTATAACGCGCAAAAAAAAATAATGATGATAATAATAATAATGTTACCGCGAGATAGGGCCTTCCCCAGCAACTCCACCGTAGATGGTTATTTACTTGTGGAGCGGTTAATAAATAAAAAAAAGAAAGGGAAAAAAAGGGGGGGAAATACAAAAATAAAATAAAAAATGAAAGCTGCTAGATTCAGAGACACAAGAAACAGAAAACTTAGAAGAAGAAAAATAAGGAGATGACGATAGATGGAAACTTAAAAGAAGCATGGAAACTGAAAAAAAGCATCTCGCAAACAACTGCACCACACCCCAGCCAATGATGACAAATGGAAACTTATTAGAAGCATGGAAACTTAAAGAAGCATCTCTCAAACACCTACACTTCCCATCCTATATTCCCACCCCATGCGTCATGCGGCTCTCGCTGCTGACAACAAGCACGTCCAATGTCCAACCCGGCGTATGTAGCTGGTCCGGCGGTATATAAAACATCCGAGATTTGGTTCCGGCACGCGGTTTGGCCGTCCGTTGGGCGTGTTCGTGGGACCAAGCTGCGTGTTGGAACGAACCTCTATGGATGCAGCAATGCCCACCATGGAGTTGCTGTTCAGGGCCCTATCTCGCGGTAACAATTTTTTTTGCGTGTTATGAGAAAAGAGGTCCGAAGAGATAGTTTGCTCACCCTGTATGTCGTTTCCTTGAAACAATCTGTTTCAATTTTGGGCAGTTTTTCCATTTCATCACCAGTATATTATGTTTATTACCTATATATTATGTTTAATATCTTTTTAATTTTGATCTCCAATTCTTGTTTAAAATGTAATAAAGACATAAATAAGCCAATGCTAATGCTATATAAACAATAATAATAATAATAATAATAATAATAATAATAATAATAATAATAATAATAATAATAATAATAATAATAAATAAATTTATTGCACAGTATCAATATAATACAAACATACAAAAGGACAAGATACAGAAAACTGATATATAAACCTCACCCTAACATAGTAGTAATTAGAATTTTCATAACAGAAAGCAAATAAAGAATTAGAATTTTTGAATAACCAGACAGCTCAAATCATTACATAGCAATTTATTTTTTAATTTTTCTTTAAAGGATGCAAGCTTGTCTGAAATGCAAAAACTTATCTGTTTCATTCACACATCTGGCGTTGCTTATTGTATATCATCCACTTCAAGAAGGGACGAATCAAAAATATCCTGCCTTAACTGGTAATCAAATAAACAAATTCCCCATATAAAACTAATAACTCTGCAGCGAGAAAAAAATGTTTATAGTAAATAAATTATTTTTTAAACAAAAGTACCCGTTCCACATGAGGAATTCATTCATTCGCGTATATGTGAAACAATGGATTTCCGAATCACAACATTCTTCCCATCTGTGAAGGATTAATAAATATATCTTAGAAATAAATAGAAATATCACTTATCTTTCATCCTTTGCTTATGTTACTACTTCCACTCGTTAGAAGCCATTCCGTTACATTTCACTTCGTACTAGCCACTTCGGGGAGGGTGCTCGGTCGTCTTAGGTACATGCACTTGTGGATAATTTACGAGTTTATGACCTGGTCCCATTAAACGTGTTTATTTTCTTTTTATGCGAGTTATGTTGCTAGATGTCTGTACCTTTTGTCGAGCTGCCCATATACGCCATTAGTGATGTCATAGTTAAATATCAAATATCAGCTATATGAATTAGCCAAATTTATGTTAATATATATCAACTAATGTAGGATTTTCCACTCTTTAATTCAACACATTTTTTCGCGTTTTCACACCGTGTTTACTCTAGTTTTTCGGGATTTCACGGGATCCACTTAAAAACGCGTGTGCCTTCGTCGACGACCGAACTGATTCTCCCAGCACTAATTTTAATTGTTCTATCCGAAAGGGTCATGTGTAACATCTGCCTTAGTAAATGTGACCGACAATTTAGAGCCCTAGATAACAAGCAAACTATAGATTTAGTTCTGTTTGATTTCACAAAAGCTTTGGGTAAATTAAATCATCAACTTTTACGTGCAAATTTTTATTTGAGAGCATAAATCATCTGTCTTAAAATTCTTAACCTATTAAAATTCTTATTGTCTTTAAGTCCATAGACACCTCAGCGTGAGTCAAATATAAAGTGATATACCTGAGCATTTATTTTGAAAATGTTCGTATTTATCAATGACTTTAAACAACACCCTGTATAGTTAACAAAGGTCTCATTTTGTTTTACAGCGATATTAAAGTCGAATGAATCGAGTGGTTTATATTACAAACCACAACAGTCGAGGTTCAAAGCGTAAAAATTACCAATAAAAGCATCACACAGGATTACACGAAACACAAAAGTACAATATAAAATGGAACGAATAGCCGTCTGTTCAGGTTGCTGATTTTAAGATTGTGGATATTTATTTTTATTCCGCTCTCAATTTACAATGGGCTTATGTTTACGGGCAGGTTTGGACTTGTCGAGACTTGCAAATTTGGGACCGCTCAATCCACCTGACAGATGTCTGAGTTTCTTTGATTTATTGATCCTCTTATACAGAAAATGTAGTAATTCATTCTTTCTGGATGGTTGTTTAGAATCAGATTTTACTAAAATATATTTTATTTTATTAAATAATGTTAGTTTTAGAAATTTTTTTTGTATGAAAAACCGCTGCCTAAGGAATCATTACTTCAACATTCAGATTTTCCTTCCAAGTTTACCTTTAAACTTTTTGACTATATTTGCACTTTAGTATGCAGAAAAAAAATGGTCATAGAATTTTAATAATATTTGGGGCAGACGTCATAAAGAAAATTACAAAAGTTGCAACTTAGCAATCTTTGTTAAGACATTGTAAAAGAACTTGGCTAACTTACAAGCCTGATATGATATCTACAAAGTCTGCAAAATGTACAGGGGATAGAAATAAAGAAGTTTTAGAAATTTTTAAACTCTTATTAAGCTCCAAGCCGCGGATAAAAAAATTAAAAAGTTACACAACTCGGAGTAATTGTAATAGGCTTTACATTAATATTCCACACAAAAAAATAGGTCTCGTAAAAATTCGAGAACACGAATCTAGGTATCAAAATGTATTAAAGTAAACTTCATATTTCTAAGTCAGATAAAAAATTTCAAAGCTTTGCCGCCTATTACCACTAGGATAGAGCGGGGCATGGATTAAAATAATAAATTAAGGGAAACTCGTCAGTATCAGTTATAATTTCTAATTTACGCCACTCACTGATAAAATATTTTACGATCTAACGGTCACTACTGTTTACTTAATTTTTTACACACATACATAATGCTGTAAAAGGGCAAGTATAACGGCACAGGTATTAAGCAGAGACGGACCACAGTCTTCCGCGATATTTCGAACGAGTTTTGTTATATTTAGAATATATAGGTTATGTGCTTCATACAATAATACAGTGTGTGGTTCAGTGTTTACATTTTATTTTGATTGTGAATGCCTAGAATGTATAACACTTTAACAGATAAGTGAAACTGCTCTTTGTTTAAGCGTATTTTATTTAGTTGTGTAAAAATATTCCGGCGGATGGTGAAATATTCGAGTGTTTTCCGTTTTTTAGTGGCTGTGGTAAAATAATATTGTGATAATGTTCAGGCCTTGGGAAGATCCTCAACCTAGCACCAGCAGAGAATTTAACGAAGATATGGGAAATGTTAATGGCTCGCAAATTACAGAGAAAAGTTCTAGACAATATTTATGCGAACATACTAAAAAAGTAGTTTTAAACGTTTATAAAAATATAAAAGAAAGTGAAGGTGAAAAAGGAGCCGTCGAAAAAACGGCCCACTTAACAGAAATTTCAGAACGGTCTATCTATAGAATAATTAATGATGTGGTACCTAACCGAAAAGTTAGATCAGATAAAGGAGCAGCACGAGCATTAGATTCGTCTATGGTGAAATTGTTAAGAGATTTAATTTATAGCAAGTATATGGAAAATGAGGTACCAACGGTGGAATCAATACATATGGAACTGAAAACAAATGGTGCAGTGTCAGTTAGTCAAACAACACTTCGGCGCTGGATAATAAAGATAGGATTTAGGTTCAAGATTATTAATAAAAGGGCAGGTATTATGGAAAGCTTCAGAATTGTACAGTTTCGTAATGAATATTTGGAAAATATAAAAAAATTTCTTAATGAACAACGACCTATTTATTATTTAGATGAAACTTGCTATAATACCCATGATACAGTGAAAAAAGGCTGGATAGATGGTTCAAAGAAATGTAAAGTTGATATGCCTGCAAATAAAGGAACCAGATTAGTAATTGTACATTGTGGATCAGAAAATGGATGGGTGCATAATGGTCTCAAATTAAGTGGGAAAAAAATGGAAGAATCAAACGTTGACTATCACCAAAACATGACTGCGGATATTTTTGAAGCATGGTTTCAGACTTCATTGCTACCAAATATAGAAGAAAACAGCGTAATTGTTTTAGACAATGCTTCGTATCATTCGCGACAAATTGAGAAAATACCAAATACGGGAACAAAGAAAAAAGATATTCAAGAATTTCTCCGAAAACATAATTTGGAAAATGAAGAAAATTTTAGGAAGAAAGATCTTTTGGAAACTGTTAAGAAGCAAAACTTCCCAAAACAACATGTGATTGATAATAGCATGGCTAAAGCTCAAGGACATACAGTTTTACGGTTACCCCCATATTTTTGCATTTTTAACCAGATAGAACTAATATAGAGTCAGCTGAAAAGAAGTACTTATTCGTAAAAATAACAACTTCCCCAAATTTGATGCCAAAGTAGTTGACCTTATTAAAGCTAAAGTGGGAGAAATAACACCAAGTAATTGGAAAAAGTGTACTCAGCATGTCATTAAAATTGAAGATGAATTTATTAAGTTAGAGAAAAGCATCAGCTCTAATCAAGACCGTTTAATAATATCTGTAGATTCAGATACCGACGATGATACCGATTTAGAAAGTGGTTGTGAAGGGTTGAGTGAGTGTAGTGATTGAGTTTTAAATAAAATGTTATATGTGATTTGATTTAGCGTACATTGTGAATTTATCGTTCCATTAGTGTTTTACATACGCGCAAATGCAATATAACGTGATTTTTATTTATTATATTATATGTGTACATATTTTATTTGATAATTATTTATTTGTTTCTTTTTCAGAACTGAATTTATTTATTTTATAGTTATTTATTTGCTGTCCAGAATTGAATTTATTTATTTCAATTATTTGTTTGTTTTCTAGAATTTCATTTATTTATTTAATCTGGGTTAATCAGATTACGGGTTATTGACATACATTCAATATTTTCTTTATTTGATGAATTTTAAAGTTGACTTTATTTCTTTGACCTATTTTAATAATATCGATAACCTTAACTCTGAACCCACATTTTTTGGCAAGGAATTCCTCGTACCTCCTCGTGGTCCTTGCTGGGCAACAATAATAATTCGATAGGTATATTAAATTATTTTTGGCGAAACTGAGCAACAAAAGAATATTTGGTATAATTTTAATTTAGACTAATACAATTCATCAATGCTCCACCAATATATAAAATATTATTCCTATCTTAACACAAGCAAAACAGAATATTTTTTTTAAATTTATCATTATCACTGTAACAAATAACTATTAATTTATCAACCATACATTAAATTAATTAGATTGTAACTCACGGCACAATAATTTTAAGTACGGTCCTGAGCCGCAATAAATTACGTCGGCTGTGACACTTTTATGGCCGAGTTTTATGGCTTTTTTGGGTTTCTCGCGCCGTGTTCACTCCTTTGTCGGCAATTTTTTATTTGACTTAGAAATATGAAGCGCACTTTACACAAATTTACAAAATCCAGGCTAGGCGTCTGTCGTCGTCGAGACGAAAAAATGGAAGAATAACTAGGTATCAAAACTTATCAAATTTAGAAGTTTTACAAAAACGACGCTAGGCGTCGGTCAGCGTCGATACATAAAAATGCAAGAATATGATTTTAGGTATCAAAATTTATTAAATTCAAAATCAAATTTGGATCTTTCAAAGAGTATACGATGTAACAGCACCGAACGCTTTCGTGTCCTAAAAAACAGTCAAATTTCCAAGCGTTACACAAATCGCTACTGGACCCCATATTACCGTTACATCTTCGATTTGTTAAACATTTTCAATGTTAAAAATTAAAGCATTGGTTTCTAGCACATACGCCAAAAATGAAGTTTCTGGACTATTACTAGCTTGCTCGAAAAACTTTGACATAATCATTTTTCCCAAACACCCTCCCTCCACCCCAACAAAAAATACATACGTGTACCAAATTTCACTACAATTTTACAACCTACCACCTCCCACCCCTTCAACGGCATCATCTCAATCAGATGTCATTACAATACATACGTGTATTAACTTTCAAGTGAATATCTCAATTTTATGTTAGGTATCAATTCCTTTAATAATGGAGTGGAAGTGGTGGGGGTGGGGGGTTGAAAAATATTAGAAAAAAATCTGAGCCCTTGGTTTTTAATATATACACCAAATCCCAAGTTTCTGTACTCTTACCAGCTTGCTTTACTTATTTTTCCCTATTTACCCCTATTAACCCCCAACCGCTCAACGGAATCATCTCAAAATATAATTCAGTTCCAGATGTGGTTATAGAGAATATTTCGGGGACGGTAGCTCAGTGGTTTAGCGCGTCTGGCTTCAAAGTCTACTCCATGTCGAGGAGTCTGTATCCGCTCCTGGCAAGGGGTAGCGGACTAAATAGAGACAATAAAAACCTATTGTACACGATGGTGATCAGGCCGGCCATCACATACGCGGCGCCGGTGTGGTGCAGCATTCCGGCCACGACAATGAAAAAACTCCAGGTTCTGGAACATAAATTTATGCGCCTCATCTCCAATTCAGACAGATACACCTCCCTCAGAGATTTGTACGACCGTTGCAATGACATTACGCCACTAGCGGACTTCGTCCGGGAAACATCCCAAAAATTCTATTCCTTTCAACTGGGCGCTAGTCCGCTTACACGCAACATAACCCAAATCAGAATGCATAATGCCCCATTTCAGATCAAACACCCCCTACCATACCAGGCGTTGCCTATTTTCCGGCAACATCTATAGCCATAATCTCCTTTACCACAACTTTCTTCAACTCTACACTACATCTTCTCAAAACCTTTATTCTATCCCCTCATTCCTTTTCTTCATTTTCTATTTTTGTATTTTTGTCTTTTTTGTTCTTTTGTAATTTTTTGTTTAAAATTCCCTCTCGGCCAACAATTTCCATAAAATCTAAACTTTTAAAATCAAAATCTCCATCTTATCCTTATCCTCTCAACGGCATTGAGACTGTTGAGTCCCATTACCACGAGCGGGGTTTTTCGTCAAGTTTTCCCCGCATTATCAACCCAAATTCGCATCGATTAGTGCCATATTAGTTTTAAAGTGTAGTTCTTAAGTATTTTAAATTCCACATGTGTGGATCTGTTCTATCTTAGGCTAAGTTTTAAATCGCAAAAGTTGCGATAGGAGTATTTAGTTGTTAAGAATTTTATTGAGCGGAACCGGCCGCGACCCGACCAACCACACACCCACCGCGGCGCTTCGCACCATGGTCGTTGGGTTGGCTCCGGATCACGGTTCGGGGAAGCAATTAATGTACAAAAATGATGAAATAAATATGTTTTGCTTTTGCTTGCGTCTGGCTTGCACACTGACATACCTAGCGAAGCAGGTTCAATCCCTGCTCACCGCGAAATAATTTTAATTATAAAATTATCCCCAAGATGCGGCTCGGATTCCACTATAAACTGTAGGGCCTCGTTTCTCTTTACCTAACACAAAATCATTCTGGATTTTCAAGGAGTTACCTCGGTGACTTGAGAAGCGGTTAAGAAAACATTTTATCAACTCCTTTAATAATGGAGTAGGGGTGGTGAGTGGTTGAAAAATATTACAAAAAAATCTAAGGCCTTGGCTTCTAGTACATACACCTAAGTTCAAGTTTATGTACTCTTACCAGCTTGCTTTACTTATTTTCCCCTATTTACCCCTATGTAACCCCCAACCCTTTATCGGAATAATCCAAAAATATAATCTAGTTTCAGATGATTTATCAACCCCTTTAATAACGGAGTGGAAGGGGTGAGGGGGATGGAAAATACTATACTATACTCGAGGCCTTTGTTTCTAGTACATACACCAAATTTTAAGTATCTGTACTCTTACCAGCTTGCTTTATTTATTTCCCCCTATTTACCACTATTTTACCCTCAACCCTTCATGTTCAAAAAGCAACCCAGTTCCAGATCTCGTTATAATATACATGTGTACAAAGTGTCAAGTCAATATCTTAAACCGTTCCGGAGAAATCGTGCGAACAAAAAAAGTTACAGATATACAGACAGAGACCAGACCGACAGACAAACAGACGGAAATTTTGTTTCGCTCAAATTTAAAATTTCGATGTTTCATAACATTGTAAATCTATTTCAAGAAAAAAAAATCATATTATTTTTTACGATTACTATACTTCCAATCCACTCGGTGGATGTGGAAGTAAAATGAACATTCTATAGAGGATATCACGATATTTGTAAAACTTACATAGACGCCAAACGACAACAAACATTTTTAAAATATCACAAAACCCGTGAAAATATTTCAAAATATGAAATTCTTAAATAGCAATGAATTCAAAGAGAATAATTAGAATCTTTAACCATATCAACAACTTTCCACTCTTTTCTTTGTTTTCTTTGTACCCTAAACGATAAAATCTTTACAACCAGGCACTTACCGTCCAAATATATAGGTAATGGTAACTGTTGAAGGTTAACCAGGCGGAAACTCTTTGTTTGCGAATCAACACAGCCACAGCAGCTGGAAACTCGGGACCACCCTGTATATTTTTAAAAGGCATACGGTAAATTTAAATACAGCTGTTCGTCGCCTAAATGTTGGACATTTCATTTATTCCTCTCACAATTTACATAGGCAATTTTTGAAAGTGGCAGTATGATAATTAGTTTTTTATAAGGTGTTTAGACCGATAAACCTATATAGTACAGGTACAGGTGTATTTTGTCGAGGACATTATGGCTGTTTACGGTTGTCGTAAAAGTTTATGCATAATTACGCAAGAGCCTCCTGCTGTGTTATCTTGCTGATCATTTGGAAAATAAAAATTTAATTAAATGACATCGGACAGTATCAAAATCATGCGCAATATCCTGTACTTTTACTTCCACATACACATAGTGGATTGGAACTATAGTAATCGTAGAAAAAATTTGAAATTTTTTTTTCTTCAAATAGGTTTAGAATGTCATGAAACGTCGAGATGTTAAATTTTAGCGAAAAAAACATTTCTGTCTGTCGGTCTGTCTGTAACTTTTTTGTCCGCACTTTTTCTCCGGAACAGTTTAAGATATTGACTTGGAATTTTGTAAAAGTATATATTATAATGAGATCTGGAACTGGATTGTTTTTTGAACATATCCGGTGAAGGGTTGGGGGGGTAAATAGGGAAAGCAAGCGGCTAAGAGTACAGAAGCTGCTAAGAGTACAGAAACTTGAAATTTGGTGTATGTACTAGAAGCCAAGGCTTCAAATTTTTCAAAAATATTTCCCATCCCTCCAGCACCCCCCACTCCATTATTAAAGGGGCTGATAAAATAAAATTGAGATATTTACTTGGAATTTGGTACATGTATGTATTATAACGACATCTGAAACTAGATTTTGACACGATTCCGTTGAAGGAGTAGGGGGTAAGTCGAGGAAAATGGGGAAAAAGAAGTAGAGCATGCTGTAAGAGTACAGAAACTTGGGATTTAATGTATATAGTAGAAACTAAGTTCTCAGATTTCTTTCTAATATTTTTCTGACATCTGCCCGAAATATTATTAAAATTCTGTGACCAGTAATTTTCACGTACTAGAGTGCAAATGTAGTCAAAATGTTTTCTTTAAAGTAAATTGGATGAAAAATCTCGATGTGGAAGTAGTGATTCCTTAGGCAGCGGTTTTTAGTTTATAAATTGTACTACAGATGCACTATCTTCGTTTATCGAACTCTTGTAATCGTGAAAAAATTAGTCGCCGAAATTTCTTCTAATTCTTATATCCAAGTATTGAGCACTTTAATATTGACGAAAAAAGAAAATATTCATGATCAATGTTCAAACTGCAGACCTTAGCAGCCTGACAAATCTTAATCTATCAACGAAGGCTCTTAAAGAGTTTTGAATAGCATGCTGTGATATTTCTTCAACGGCCATCCTAATTTTCAACTCTTCTAACGACTGAGGTTTGGTCTTATACACAAATGATTTTAAATGACAAAGAAAATAGTCTAGTGGGCTTAAATCTGGCGATCGCAGTGGTCGTTCATTAGGTCATCATCGACGTATCCATCTCTATGGAAATATTTCATTTAGGATTTGAGGCACATGAACTCCGTAATGAGGCGAAGCTCTCTCTTAATGATACCAAATTTCACCTGAGAGTCGTTCAGGATTTTCCTGATTTGGAAATCAACGATTTAATGCCGGAATAATTTGCTCGTGCAAAAGTTGTAAATAACTACTAGAGTTTAAGTCTTCTCTACGAAAGAATGGTCCGATGATGTGTCCTCTGATCAATTTAATTTCTGAGGGTATGCGGTGTGACTATATTTTATTATTATATTTAATATTTAGAAAACCCGAAGTCGCACACCCAGCAAACCCTATATCGTTATAATTGAAGAAAAACTGTGTATCTGAAACTGTAAATATATACAGGGTAGCTGTTCGAAATCAGAGTATGTAACTGAATAGAATAAAAATACTACAAAAACATTCGGTAAGGGTATTTTTTAATCGAACTTGAGGAGGTACAAATCCGGTGTTTCCATCATTTGCCCAACTCTTTATAAGCAAGAACTGACAAATATTGTAAAATAATAAATTTTTGGTTAGACTTACGTTAACTCAAAGATGGTACAATTGTTTACTCTTCACTATAACTTTTGTAACAAAACATGATAATATAAAAGTCAATATCTATTTCACTTTTCATATAATTGTTGGGATACTCTTCGCAGTTTCTTTGCAAGTGATAATAGTTTTAAACATTTTAAATTAAATTTTGTGATACCAACATAGTTTTCCTTACTTTTTGTTGGGTATTTTGCCACTGAAAAATATTTAAAAATTTTAGTGAAAAAACCTCTGCGCTAAACGGATCACAAAGATGTTAACTCCATATCACAGCAAACCTCCTCATTTCTATGGTTTACCAAAAATTTATAAACCTGACATTCCCTTAAGACCAATAATTGTGAGTTCAATTAATTCTCCATGTAGCAAACTCTCAAAATATTTATTAAAAATCCTAAATCCATTATCAGGTTCCTCAGAGTCTTATATTAAAAATAGCAAACATTTTTGAATGATAATAATGTAGGTGACATTTTTGCTATGTGGCCTTATAGTAAGGAATGTTTAAGTATTTTTTTGAATCAGATTAATAGTAAAGAAGCTTCAATTAAATTTACAATAGAAATAGAAAATAATAATGAATTACCATTCTTAGATATTTTAATTAAAAAATTAGATAACACATACCAAACCAGTGTGCATAGAAAACAAACACACACAAGCAGATACTTAAATTTCAATTCAAATCAACATATTAGTTTAAGAAAGGTGTTGTTAAGTGTTTGTATGACGGAGCCAAAATTATTTCTTCAAATGATGTAATACTAAAGAACGAAAAGCAATTTATAAAAACTGTCTTATTAAATAATCCATATCCTGAGAGTTTTGTTGATAGTCAGTTATTGAACATTGATAGTAGAGAGAATATACTATCACAACCTGGGGTATTTAGGTCAATGGCAGTAATTCCATATATACATGGTTTATCAGATAAATTACGAAAAATTGGGAATAGGTTCTCCATACGAACGGTTTTTCAAACGGGCTCCACGCTAAGATCGGTTTTATCAAAAACCAAACCTCTAAATATTGTTCGAAATTCAAAAAAATTGTATTTATAGTGTTCCGTGTGAGTGCGGAAAACATTACGTAGGTGAATCATCTAGACCTTTCAACGTAAGGCTTGTGAACATAGAAATTACGCTAGAAAGGGAGAATTTGAAAAATCCAAAACTTGTGACCACGCGTGGGATAATAATCACAGAATTCAATGGGACTCGGCGAAGATTTTGGAAAAAGAGAGCAACGGAACTAAAAGAAAACTTAAAGAATCCCCGATTATTAAACGAGGATAGGTACGTTTCAAATTATTCAATAGATTTTTGAGACGTAAGTAAGAGAAGTAAGTAAAAATAAGATAAATGTAATTTAATGTCTCACGTGGCTATGGAAATACATAAACAAAGAACTGTCATGGTTGACGACCTAAAGTTTTGAGAACGGAAGTAGATTATCTTCCGAAACGTTAACTGCCCATAGCCTTCATTTTCATTTCATAGTTTATAACATTGTTCTAGTTTATATACTTTTAGGTGTGAGACTTTTTGAAACAATCAAGTATTCAAGAACCAACTTCTGTCTGATCCGTTTCGCGCAGAGGCTTTTTCATTAAAATTTTTAAATATTTTTCAGTGGCAAAATACCCAACAAAAAGTAAGAAAATCTGAATATGCCACAAATAAACCATTATAGACAATATCTAAACCAACACAGGTGTTGAAATACTCCTCAATATGACATTTTTAAAAACGTCCATTCAACCTGGGTTTAGAACCCAAGTTAAATGTATTTATTAGTAAAACCTTCATTAATAGATTACTGTTATTCTTATTTAATACCATTCTTAGGAAATTCAATTATTCCATTTGTTTTACTGATAAAAAATAAAACTTAACAATATTCAATTTCAATATTCATTTATAAAATCAAACAGGCTAACCACTATACTGTTCGCGTATTTACTACACTTTTTATACAATTGTTGCACATTCTATAGGATACTCTTCGTAGTTTTTTAGTAAATAGTGTTAGTTCTGGAATTCTTTGGTTTAATTACAAAACATATACACTTTTTTAAATTTAAATAATTATTTTTTTTTATTTGTCATTAAAAAAAGGTTCTTCCTGTAGCTAACACTAACTTACTGTCCAAATTTCAACACAATCGGACTTTTCCTTTATTTGCGAAGGGTATAATAAAGACAGGACTACTAAAGCTACAAGTTTTCTATGAGACAATGTTATTTAGATAGTTTATTGTATTCTTCGCAAATACAAAACGAAGAGTATATTGCATTCGATAGGCACATTTCTAAAACCAGCAATATTGGTCGTAGACAAAAAAATTTCATATCGCTGTGTTAGTTATTCTGAACAACTTTCAAAATGTCCGTTCGTCTGCCCATCCGAACTGTTTCTTGTAAAAACGATAACTTAAGAACGAAACGTCCGATTGTATTAAAATTTGGACAGTTAGTGTTTTTATTCCCATTAAGTACCATAACTTTGTCCAAATTGACAAAATTTTGTAAATCTAATTTACTGTTTTTTATTTTACTATTTTACTTTGTTTTCTAATAAGAATGTTTGAAGTGTGTACACATTTTTAAAAATTTTTGACATGAATAAATCTATCTATTTATTTATCTATCTATCTATCACTACATGAATCAGATTGAATCCTGAAAATTATACTCCAAACGTGTTCACTACAACGTAGATTAGTTTGAGTTTGAGAGAAAAAATTGATACTCGAAGTTCTACTCACTAAAGTCTAGATATTTGCCCGATTTCAGGAGTTTTTCATTTTTCTCTCGCTCATTTCTTCTTTAAACTAAATGGTTTCTCACTTAAACTTAAACTATCGCCCGTTTTTGCTATTTTCCAACACATTTTGGCTAATACGAAGAGATGCTGCATCTGTATAGAGAATTAACCATGACCATCGTGTTCAGCGGCCCCAAAAACATAAGGACTCGTGTCTGCAGCGTACACTTTATTCGAAAATTTCATATCCGAATGAATTCAAGCCGTGAGAATTAAAATGACTGGACGAGTTTTAAAAAAGTCACACTAGCGACCTCTAAATCCTAATATTTTTTTATGAACGTTTCAGGACTTCATGTGGACCCAAAATAGAAACTAATCATCATAATATGCGCAAAATAAAGTTGGAGATTTCATTTTTGGGTGAGCCCTAATGTGTGAGGTAAATATTACTGATGCTAGGGCAGAGTTCTGAAATACTCCAGAGAAGATATGATACTGGGGGAGCAAGCCCAATTGACTGTTATTAGAAAATTTTGATTTATGATGTAAGACTGTAGAGCAGTTCAAGATGCCATCTTGTTGAAGCTGTTGAAGCCTTTTTAGAAGTCAAGAACAACCCGTATACTGACCAATTGAAATTGATGCTGATGCTCTCATTAACCCGAAAAAGCTGATACGTTGTTGAGCGGCTGGCACGAAATAAATATTTGTTGGGTTATTGTGATTTATTAATAGTCATTTTCTTATCAAATGGCCCCAGGGTACAACCAAGAATGAAAGACATAAGAATTATGGCAAAGAAGGAAGCTTATTCGTCTATGTTTGGTAGAGTTGTTTTTAGCATTCTCAATTAACAATTCATAATAAAATAACTTAAACCAGAATGCTGCCGAATATCAATGATTTTGCTATTGTTTCATTTGCCAACGACAGATCTGAACTAAAAGGTTTTTAAAACGTTTCTGATAAGGAAATTTCAAAGACCATTATTATATCGATTTTTCTCTCGTATTAATAAAAGTCGCAACAGCTAACACATTTTCTTGGCAGACATTGTTAATAAATTTTGCTTTCTTTATAGTTAAGCTGTACTTAAGATACGAGAAATTCTAAGAGTATTGGTAAGAAATAACAAAGATTCTATAAAAGTTATATATTCATTTCCAACGGTTGAATTTGATTACTTTCATAAATATCCTCAGAACCAGCTCACAGTTAGTTAGTGTTAGCTATAGGAAGAACCTTATTGCTTTTGAACAAACTAGATCAATAAATAATAAAGTTATTCATTATTTTAAATAAAAAAAATGTTTTTTAATGTTTTATAATTAAACAAAAAATGTCGAAAACTAACATTATTTTCAAAAAAATTTCAAAGAGTATCCTATAAAATGTGCAACAATTATATGAACAGTGTAGTAAATCGGCGAAGGCTACAATAATTAACTTGCTTTATTTTAAATTTAAATTGGAAATGTGTAAGTATAAGAAAACAATACTTGTTATTTTTAGAACGAGATAAACAAGCTGCATTGGTATTGCGATGTGAATTTTATAACGAACCCGAACAAAGCTAACATCTGTCAAAAAGCCACATGTGTAATCAACGGCATCTGCATACCCCTTTGGTATTTGAAACAACATGCATGTCTATTAATATCAATAATTTTGCGTGAATTAGAAAATGTAAATTTAACAAATCAGTGAAATTTATTCCACATACTTGCTTCTCGCTCGTGACGTCTAAAGTTGTTCTATAATTTTGGATAGTTTTAGAGGTGTAACATTTTTGGAAAAAATTTAAGCTCCTCTAAAATTATTATGCACCGTTTTTAGTTGCTTCTTATAAATCTTCTACATAGTAAAAGATAATAAGCTGTAACATCAGAAAATTCTAATATAGGCCAGTAGAATTAGAAAAACCGCTGGATGAAATTCCTTACAGGTAACCACATGGTATATTCGATGTATTCATTGATAAGGAACATTCCTGTAAATTTCCTCCCATTTTAGAGTGGGGGAACATTTTTTAATTAACGTCTTTTTGAGCAAAAATCACGAAAAATCGAGTTTTTTAAGCATAGCTCTAAGCCAATTGACAATAGCCATATTTGATGTTATACGTTTCGTAGGTGATATAAAGACAGTTCATTTGCCACCCGAATAATTTAAATCGGTTAATAATTTTTTTAAATAATCGAAAAGAACTGTCGAAAAAATCGAAAATTTAAATAATTTTTAATTCCGTGAAAAATTTTCTTATATCCTTAGAACTTGGTGGAAACATGTCTTATGTAACCCTGAAATTTATACAGTGTAGTATATGGACTAAGGTAAAAGTATTTTTAAACGTATACTATAAACCACAATCATGCCCTTTCATTAATTTGTTATTAAGTACTCATTCGGCACTCCGCTCCTCAAATAGAAGGCAAAAAAAATGTTTTATTTAAATTGTTTATAACAAATTTATTAACAATATTTCAACAATGTTAATACGGTAGTTAATATTTCATCGTGGGACTCCAAATTTAAAAAAAACGTCGAAATGGCATCATAAATGAAGCAGACACATCGATTTTTTTTTGTCGGAATTTGAAGTCGCTTGACCGAAAACGTTACGTGGACACCTGAGGGCGGGACACGAAGACTCATTCAGACTGTAGTGTATAAAAATTGACCTTACGACCCTTAATAAATATTATACGTGACAGTTCGCTGAATTACAAAAATCAAGTCTTCATCTAGTTACTATGTAAATTTCAAATGTTTATGTTAATAAATAAACAAATGGCGTAATTAACAACTAAAAAAATTATCTCGGCTTCTAAACATCTTAAAACAATATTTTTTTTTTTCAAGTTCCTGTAAAAATACGAGCTACCAGAATATGAAAGTTTTATGCCAGTACATTAATTTGTTATTAAGATATTCGCTCTGCCCGAAAAAGTCGTACTTTTTCAAACGCCATTTTGTTGATGAAAATATTAAAAAATCATTATACCAACAATGTATTCGTAAACTAGACGTCACAACGAAAAAAATGAGCTCCGAATGAATCATTTTTGATGACGGAAACTGGGTCAGATTGAATTAAACATTTCAGACCTTTTTTATAAACAAATGAATTTCCTCGAAAAGTTATAAATATCTTTTTATGAAAATTTTATGGTAGCTTCAGAGTTACATAAGACATGCTTTCACCAAGGTCTAAGGATATAAGAAAATTTTTCACGGAATTAAAAATTATTGAAATTTTCGATTTTTTCGACAGTTCTTTTCGATTATTTAAAAAAATTATTAACCGATTTAAATTATTCAGGTGGCAAATGAACTGTCTTTATATCACCTACGAAACGTATAACATCAAATATGGCTATTGTCAATTGGCTTAGAGCTATGCCTAAAAAACTCGATTTTTCGTGATTTTGCACAAAAAGACGTTAATTAAAAAATGTTCCCCCACTCTAAAATGGGAGGAAATTCACAGGTATGTTCCTTATCAATGAATACATCGAATATACCATGTGGTTACCTGTAAGGAATTTCATCCAAGATTAGCCTTCCCATGAGCTAATTCTACTGGCCTAATATCTCCAAACAGAATCCCAAATAGATAAAATGCATCTTCCTTACTCTCGGATACAGGCTTGATCCCCGAAAAACTATTTAGGTACAAAAAAATCGGTAAAGGTATTTACACAGAACTTCCCTCTTTATTTATGCACGGCGGTTACTCTAAAAAATTATTAATTACGAAATGACATTGAGAATAATAATCGGAATATACTTATCACTATTATTACAAAGAAAACCTGATAGCTTTTGGTAAAAAAATATACAAAGTGGTCATCCAACAGCAAAAATTCAACACTAAACAACAGGTGCCAAATATAGAAAGCTTGCGCAAATACCTTTACACATGTCCACCATGGTTGAACTGTTTCTTGGGATGACCACCCTGTACATTTTTTAATAAAACTGTAATAGGTACATATGCCAAATATTATTGCCATCTATCACATTTTCAATTCCACCTTCACGCAGTAGAGTGGAAGGACAGCAGTGGTTAAGAAATTTAATTTTCTTTCAAAATTTTTCAAAAATGGTTAGAAAAATTCAAAATTTTTTTCTTCTGAAATAGGTTCAGAATGTCATGAAACATGAAATTTGAGCAAAAAAAATGTTTCCTTCTATTCTATAGTAGTGGCAAAAGAATATTACCAATTTCTGCAAAAGAATTTTCAACGTGGAAATTTTAAATTTGAGCATAAATATAGTTTTTCCATCTATTCTAGTGGTAAAATTTTTTCCAAAATGTTAATAAAATGTTCAAATTTTTTTTAATGAAAATTTTCATTTTTTTTTTAAATAGATTTCGAATGCATGAAACATGAAAATTTTTAATTTTCCATCTATTCTAGTGGTAAAATTTTTTTCCAAAATGGTGAAAAAATGTCCAAATATTTTATTTCTGACAGGTTTAGAATGCCATGAAACGTGAAAATTTTAAATTTGAGCAAATTTTTTTTTATCTGTTCCATTTACAGTAGTGATAAAAAAGATTACAAATTTTTTCAAAAAATAATTTCTATTTTTGTATTCTAGAAAAAATCCCCCTCCGAGATTTTTTTTTAAATAGGTTTAGAATGCCAGGACGTGGAAATTTTAAATTTGAACAATGAAATTTTTTTTTCCTTCTAATGGTAAATTTTTTTTCAAAAATGATGGTGAAAAATTTTTTTTTTCTGAAGTAGGTTTAGAATGCCTTGAAACGTGGAAATTTTAAATTTGAACAGGAAAAACATTTCTTTCACTATGTATTCCCTTTAGACGGTCCACCCTGTATATTTTCCAGTGAAAGATTAACCATTTCTTCGCTGACAGTAGCGTTAGCCACCTACCAAATTTGACTGTTTTCCGTCAAGTAGTTTTTTTAGTTAATGCAGTAACAGACAGACATACAGACAGACGGAATTGAAAAACCTATATTTTCGTAATCTACGAGATCTGAAGCGTGAAAATTACAAAAAATCTCGGAGGGTGATTTTTTTCTCGAATACAATACTTCCCTTCGGTATGCGAGGGAAGTAAAAATTAACCACACCGTTCTAAATTACGCGTAACTAGTTACGTGCTCACTAACTCACGGTCTATAAAGAATTAGTAGTTCTTACATGATACTATAAATAAGGACTTACTAAAGTATAAACTTTACAGCATGGGATTAGGGGTAATATATTAAATTGTTTAATGTCCTACATGGAAAGCAGAACTTTGAGGTTAAATATAGGGGATGATTTGTCCGAAATACAAGAATGAGTGCTTGAAGTTCCTCAAGGATCTGTCCGAGGGCCGTTATTATTCGTGTTATATATTAACAATTCACCTGAGCAGATAACGGATGATCACCTTACTATGTTTGCAGATGACTTTACAGACACTACAGCTTCTGATACACTTGAGGAGTTCCAAGAAAAACTTGAAGAACACCAGAAAAAATTAGTACTTGGTCTCAAAAGGATAAATTAACTTTAAATGGATCGAAAACATTTATCAGAAAATTATCGTTTGGTACCCATGTAGAACATGTTTGTTTTGCTATTATGCAAATGAAAAATACAATTAACGAGGAATGTCTATTAAATATGTATCATGTTTATATACAGGGCACAATATTCTTTGCTGGGGAAGTGCCGCACATTTTGACAGAATTTTTATATGTCACAAAAGAATTTTCAGATTAAAACTTAAGTTGAGTTATAGAAAAGGCTGTAAAAATACTTTCAGAGATAAGAAAGTATTAATTTCACCTTAAAAAGTTTAATGTATGTGAATAAAAATATGAGAAATTCGGAGGGATACTTTGAATTTATCTGTTAGTGTCGTAAAGGACGGGCAATGCGCCCACCAATGCATAAGATATTCCTATCATGACGCAAAATAGAGTAAAATTTTTCAATTTATAAGAAATGTTATTAAGTTTCTGTCCAAAACACGATTTTGTTCATTGTAATACGCAAAAATGTGAAGTACGGCTCTGTAGTACTCTTGTCAGCAGTAATTGTGTCAACGTTTATATAACTTTGAAAGAGCTATGTCCCTGTTGGGAAGCATCTATATACCTTGCTTTATTTTCATAAGAATGTATTTACTTATTTCGTCAAGTACAATACGTCCTTAAAGGTTATGACGCTATTTTTTGACACCCTGTATATTCTTAAATGATTTTTGTTCACAGTCAGGTGATTGTGACGCAGAGCAGGTGCTCTACGTGTCTGCGAGGGCCTACTAGTAAAGTGGGACACTCTGTATCCACTTCATGAATTTGATTATGGTTTCTTTTGTGAAAAAGTGGTCAAAATATTAGGCCTAGACACATGTGAAAGTTAAACCCGCATTATATAGACATTTTCTTAATTTCGATGCGGCCGACATTTAAATAAATCTATTTACATGTATGGGAACGGTAGATTATAATCTGATGAAAACAGTAGATGTAAACATTTTTTTTCTCGATTGATTGTACGGTTGATATGTCTTGAAGATAAATCTATCTTCTCAGATAAGGTTTCTCTGATTCAATAGCAAGTAAGTAGTAACCGAATAATAAAAGTAACAATATTGCTTTTACCTTTTGGCCTGTCAACTTGTATGAAGAGGAAAAATTATTATTCTCATTTGAAGTATACAATATATAATATATGAACCCGACATTTTTAAACTGACCTAGGTTTTCATTGAATTGTTCAACAGAAACTCTTTGATAGGACAGTATACATAAAGAAATATGGACACTATGTTAATTAAAATACACACTAATATACCTTCTAACATTGAAAAATGAAAAATTTTAAAAGATTATTGTAGTTTTATTGTCCAAAGAAGTAAAATGTAAAAGTTTTATTTCAATGTTAAGTTTATATAAATGTTGACAATGTTAAAACTTCACAAACCTAATATGTATGAAATTAAACTCTTAATTATATCAACAGTTCCGTAAGTGATAAGTACCTATGGATCTTGAATAGAACAAACATCTTAGAGCTTGTATTTACCACCCACAGCACCCAAGATTTTGCGAAAAACCTTGCTTTGAAAAATAAAATAGAATAGATTTCCGAAAAGTCGACGAAAAATTTCATTTTTATATTTTTATACTTATTCGTGTCAATTAATAATAATAATAATGTATCTTTATTAGCTCAAAAGCTACAATTTGATCATAACAATATACAGATCAAAATCACATTAACTTTTCATTAATATATCTTAATTCTATGCATATAACAGTGACTGTAAAATTATTACAAATCTATTTGTATATTAATGTAACTTGTAAAATTACCTAACCTAATTACAAGATAATCAAAATTCTTTTTTAATATAACTAACACATAATTTAGTGAAAATATTATATTTTTCACAATATTTTATTTCCTTTAGCAAACCGTTAAATAATTGAATACCCTTACAAAACAAAGATTTCGATTCCTTTAAATTGTCATACCTCTCTACCACCATATCATTTACACTTCGAGTGTTATAACCATGAATATCTCGGACGAAACTCAATTTATCACATAAATACCTTGGAGCCATATAAATATAAATTGCAGTGATTTTAATACTATACGTTGTCTAACATTTAAAAAATTTAAAACATTTAACATTGTGTCAATGGGAGTATATCTGTTACACTTTAATATTATCCGCATAGCTTTGTTTTGCATCTTTTGTAATTGTTGTATCTCATTGTTATTTAAATATAGTTGTAGCGTTGCACAATATTCAAAATGTGAAGCTATTATAGATTTATATACTAATATTCTTGAAAACATTGATAAATAATTTGAAATTCTACGTAAAAAATAAATCTTTTTTGCAACTTTTTTAATAATATAATCACTATTACTTTTGAAAGTCAAGGACTCATCTATTATAAAACCAAGGTATTTAATTTCCAAAACTTTTTCTAATTTTTTATTATTTAATACAATACTTTCCCCAATTTGTAGCCTGCTTAGTATATGTTTTTTGCCGAGAATCATATATAGTAGAGTGCAAATTAATTTCTATCTTTCCCCCCGTTGGCACTTTTAGAGTAAAATATATGACCTTACCAGATATGTTACTTATGTCCTGTAGATTATGAATCCACTTGTCGTCAAAAAATCGTCACGAATATAAGGGCACAAATCAAAATTTTCTAACTAACCACACCACGCGATAGAGTCAACCACGAAGCGTATTTTATCCAAAAATCATTATATTCTCTGTAGAATTTCTATTTTTAAAATAAATAAAGAAACGAACTTTTACATAGGCCTATATGGCAGTAAAAATCAAAAATCCTCATTTTCTCTGTTCGACTACGGCTGAAAATTAATTAATTTTTGTCTACTTTTCCATTCCCACGACGATATCTCCCAAACTATTATATTTATCAAAAAAATATATTCTTTATAAAATATTTGCCATATATTCCAGATTACAATGGTTTTTAAAACAGATTTTTTGAGAATTTAATAACCATGATATTTAATAATGTGTAGCGTGATATCAATTTTCGAAGCTTATCAGCGGCATGCGTTCGTTAAAGATTCTCGCTCTCCCACTCTTTAAAACTGTTTCAACACACCCCACTTCGCACCCGCTCTGGCCTACCGTTGGATAGATTGGCACATAGTAGCTCTCGTGGTTCATAATATTTTGAAATTTATATCTTGAAAATGATTATTACTATGAAATAAATGTAAGTATATTTGTCGAATATTAATTCAGTGTTACATGGACTTACATAAAAATTATGGCCTGCCTAAAATTATTGTGTAATAGATTAACACATTATAAAAAACTCCCTATAGTTCACTGTTTGCAAGATACTTTCAGCTGGTATGTATTTTAAATTTTCTACCATATAGGTAACTGAAGAAGAAATGAAAATGGAAAGTACTACTGATAGCGCAAGTTCGGAAAGTGAGATTGAGACAAAAATAAAATTTAAAGAAAAATAGATTCGTAAAATATTATGCTTAAATTGCATGAAACCGGGCCCTGTAAACAAGGTTTTGATAAATCGTTTGCAATATTTATTGATTGTTTAAAACTCCGTGAAAAAATAAGTAACAAAGAGAAGATGATGTATATTCTAGAACTATGCGATTTCGAAAAACAAATCATTTTGGCTGTTTGGTTTGGCACCGAAATTGCTGTTCTAGTTTTACTGGCAAAAGAAATATGGAACATTGAAGGAGAAAAATGGAGAAAGAGGAAAAAAAATAAAAACAGTTCAGGTGGATGGAGTGCATGTCCAATAACTTCTTCAGGCGTGTCCTTGCGTAAAATTAATTTTTTTTTCAATAAAATAGCTTTCTCAAGTAATGACCAGGAACACAGAAAGAAAAATAAGACTATTAGCCCACCAAAATCCCATAATTTTCTAAAGAATTTGTGCTAACGATTTAAATGCTATAGAAACTAAATATCGTGTTTAATATTTCCAAAGTCACAATAGAAAATGCAAAGTTTCATGCCTCGTTTTCTGAATTAACATATTTTTCGTTTCTCTTTGTAGATTTAACAATTTTGACTCCTTTGCCGGTAAATGTATTTATAAGTAGTCTACTGATCTCTCTTTTAGACCTATATCTATCCATTCTAGATACTTCTCATCATAAATTGACGACATACCATACCCTTTTTGCTTTAAAAACCGTTTCTCAAGAATTTTACATATTTTAGTAGAACTCCCTCCGTTCGTTGTCTGTCCGTCTTCCACTTTTATTTTTATTCTTAGATAGACCTCTGCATTTTATATAGCGACTTTAGAAACATGAAATATGATATTCAATTTCCATAGGAATTAAATCGTTAGCACAATTTTTTTCGAAAATTATGGGATTCTGGTGGGCTAGTAGTCTTACTTTTCTTTCTGGTTCCGTGGTCATTACTTGAGAAAACTTTATTGTTGTACTTCTGACAAAAGCACATTTCTCTATTTAAAAAAATTATTTTACGAAAATACACATAGGAAAAAGTTGATGGACAGGCATTGGATCCATCTGAACTCTTTTCAATTTCTTTCTCTATTTATGTTCTTAAATGTTCTATATTTCTTTGGCTAGTAAAACTAGAATAGCAATTTCGGTGCCAAACCAGTCAAAATTGTTTGTTTTTTTGAATGACGTAGTGCTAGGATATAGATCATCTTCTCCTTGGTTACTTATTTTTTCATAGATTTTTAAACAATCAGTAAATGTTGCAAATGATTTCTCAAAACCTTTGCTTACAGGGCCCGGATTCATACAAATTAAGCTAATATGTCATCTTCTCCTTGATTACTTATTTTTTCATAGATTTTTAAACAATCAGTAAATGTTGCAAACGATTTCTCAAAACCTTTGATTACAGGGCCCGGTTTCATACAAATTAAGCTAATATGTTACGAATCTGGTTTACATTCAATTATATTTTTCTCAATCTCACTTTCAGAACTTGTGCTATCAGTAGTACTTTTCATTTTAATTTCTTCTAAAAAGCATATACATCAGTTACCTATATGGTAGAAAATTTAAAATACATACCAGCTGAAAGTATCTTGCAAACAGTGAACTATAGGGAGTTTTTTATAATGTGTTAATCTATTACACAATAATTTTAGGCAGGACATAATTTTTATGGAAGTCCATGTAACACCGAATTAATATTCTACAAATATACTACTTACATTTATTTCGTAGTAATAATCATTTTCAAGATATAAATTTCAAAATATTATGAACCACGAGAGCTACTATGTGCCAATCTATCCAACGGTAGGCCAGAGCGGGTGCGAAGTGGGGTGTGTTGAAACAGTTTTAAAGAGTGGGAGAGCGAGAATTTGCAACGAACGCATGCCGCTGATAAGCTTCGAAAATTGATATCACGCTACACATTATTAAATATTTTGGTTATTAAATTCTCAAAAAATCTGATTTAAAAACCATTGTAATTTGGAATATATGGCAAATATTTTATAAAGAATATATTTTTTTGATAAATATAATAGTTTGGGAGATATCGTCGTGGGAATGGAAAAGTAGACGAAAAATAATTAATTTTCAGCCGTAGTCGAACAGAGAAAATGAGGATTTTTGATTTTTACTGCCATATAAGCCTATGCAAAAGTTCGTTTTCTTATTTATTTTAAAAATAGAAATTCTACAGAGAATTTAATGATTTTTGGATAAAATACGCTTCATGATTGACTCTATCGCGTGGTGTAGTTAATTAGAAAATTTTGATTTGCGCCCTTATATTCATGACGATTCTTTGACGACAAGTGGATTCGTAATCCACAGGGTATAAGTAACATATCTGACAAGGTCATACATTTTACTCTAAAAGTGCCAACGGGATCGAAATCTAAGCGACTTTTTTCAACGCGAGCACTCTACTAATATTTACATTTGTCGATATTTACTTTTAAGCTATTATCACACAACCACACAAATATATCTTTTAAATATTGATTAATAACATTAATAACTTCATTTATATTGTCTCCATACAAATATATTAACGTGTCATCTGCAAATAAATGTACCTCACAATTTTTTATAGATTTCACTATGTCGTTTATAAATAGCACAAATAATAAAGGTCCTAGCACCGATCCTTGCGGTACTCCAATTTCAATGTCTATTACGTTCGACTCACTATTTATATATTTTGTTTTTTGTCTTCTGTCAGTTAGGTAGGATTCGATCCATTCAAGCACAGTCCCTCCAATGTCCATTGTTTGTAACTTTGATACCAGTAACTTCCGATTTACCGTCTCGAATGCATTGTCAAACAAACAACCTCTAACTGATCCTCTAACGCAGAAGTCAAAGAACTATCCGAGAAGGGCTTTCTGTGGATATACAGGGTGATCATACACGCAACGGTCAGCCACAGAGTAGCTCTGATTAGAATTAATAAGTGATAACGAGTGAACAGTAAGAAAGCGATAAAAGAAATTAAGTAATGAGTTCTGTAATTAGTTAGTAAGTTCATATTTGTGCAATTTTTGTTCTTATTATACTCTTCGCAAATACAAAGGGAAGAGTATATTGCATTCGATCGGCACATTTCTAAAACCGGAAATATTACTCGTGGAGAAAAAATTTTCATATCACTGTGTTGGCGATCAAATTCTAAACAGCTTTCAAAATGCCCGTCCGTCCGTCTGTCTGTCTGTCTGCGCGTTTCGTGCAAGCACGATAACTTAAGAACGAAAAGTCCGATAGAATTGAAATTTGAACAGTAAGTTAGTGTTAGCTAGAGGAAGAGCCCCATCTATCAATAAATAAAAGAGTTATTCATTTTAGAAATTAAAAAAAAATGTTTTGCAATTAAACAGAAAATGTTTGAAACTAATAACATAATTAACAAAAAAAATTGCGAAGAGTATCCTATAGAATGTGCGACAATTATATAACAAAATAGCCAGTGGAAAATATCTAAAATATGCCCTGCACACAAAAAGAATTCCAAAAAAGACATAAAAAAATACAGGCCAATCACCATAATTAATAATTTCTTTAAACTATTCGAATTCGTTCTCTACGACTATATTTTTCCTAACATAGAAAATAAATATCAAGCCATCAACATGGATACATGTCAGGTAGGTCTACGGCTTCAAATTTATTGTGCTTGACTCAGTATCTTTGTGAAGTCTTCGATGGAGGTGGTCAAGTCGACGTTATTTACACAGATTCTTCCAAAGCCTTTGACAGGCTTGACCATGGCATCTTATTAAATAAATTAACAAATTTTGGATTATCATATGAGTTTGTTTCATTCTTTACCTCATATTTAAGCAATAGGTTACAATATGTTTATTACCATGGACACAAGTCTGTCGAATTTAATGCCGAATCAGGACTCCCTCAAGGGTCAGTCCTTGGTCCACTTTTATTCAACGTCAATGACATAATTACAAACTTACAGTGCCCACATCTATGCCGATGACCCAAAAATTTACTACAGCGTTAGCTGAAATGATGATATAGAATTGCTCAATATTGATAACTGGTGCAATAAAAATAAACTATTTTTAAATATTGAAAAATGTAATGTTGTCACCTATTCACGTGGGCACATTTTCATTAATGAGTATAAAATAAATGATAGTGTCATACAAATAGTTAATAGATTTAAGGATCTAGGTGTTACTTTTGATAGCAAGATGACTTTTATTTATCACATAAGTAACATCGCATCTTCAGCTTTTAAATCATTGGGATTCATAATTAGAAACTCCAAAGATTACAAGAATGTTGAAACTATGAAGCTTCTATTTAACTTGTTTGTCAGAAGTAAATTGGAGTATGCTAACGTAATCTGGAGTCCCCAACTACATCGTTCATATTAATAAACTGGAGAATATTCAAAGAAAATTTTTACAATACTTAAGCTACACCGAGGACAAGACCTATCCACTTGTTGGAATTAGTAACGATATTTTGTTAAATAGATTCTCACTTAACTCGCTTCAAACTCGCCGAGAATTACACGGAATTGTAACTCTGTCTAAAATATTGGACAATAAACTCGACTGTTCTGATCTATTAAAACTCATTGACCTATGAGTGCCTTCTAAATCAACTCGACTCCACCAAACATTTCATATCAAAGCTTCACGCACTAATCTATTAATGTATTCACCTAGTAATGTCATATGCAGGGATTATAACCGTATACAGAATAATATTGATATTTTTCATTGTAGAATTAAGGATATAAAGAATATCTGCTGCCTACAGTAAATGCAGCCGCAACAGATTACTTAAAATATTTACCCAGTTTTAAATCCTCTCTGTTTCTCCAACCGGTAACTACAGACGAAGTTGCAGATGCGGTAAAAAAATTTAAAAAATTCTAATTGTACAGACATATACGGCTTAAATAGTAGGATTTTGAAAGAAACCATTGACATAATTTTACTCCCACTGACACGGCTCATTAATGCATGCATTAGTGAGGGTCTTTTCCAGAGGTATTTAAAGTTGCAAAGGTACTACCTATTTTTAAAAAAGGAGATAGCAGTATCATCGACAACTATCGACCGATATCTATCATTCCAATTTTTTCAAAAATTTTTGAAATTATTCTAAAAAAAAGGCTCGTTAATTGTTTAGATATAAATAATATCTTAAACTGTTGTCAGTATGGCTACAGAAATAAATGTTCCACCACTAAGGCCATCTTGAAGATTGTGAGCGACATAATCGAGGGCCTTGAGGTTGGTAAGCACGCGGCGATTAGCATGTGCGATCTCTCCTGGGCCTTTGACTGTGTCTCTCACGAGATTCTTGTGGAAAAGCTCAACCATTATGGCATCAGGGGTCTACCACTGAAGCTATTTCATTCCTATCTTAATAACAGGAAACAATGTGTATCGGTTAACAACACTATCTCTGAATTTGCTGAAATTAAACACGGAGTGCCTCAAGCCTCTGTGCTGGGGCCCGTATTGTTCATTATATACTTGAATGATTTCTTCCATTTTTATGTCGCCTACAAAATGTATTTCCTATGCCGATGATACCTCCATATTGGATTTTAGTTTTGTCCTTGGTAATTTAAATTCCGATAGCCATAAATCAGTACAACGTGCCGTGCCAGTGATTGGTTTTCTGCAAATAAACTTAAACTAAATGAGGATAAAACGCAAAAGATTATATTTTCCACTAATAACACAGTTGTTAATAATGACAGTGTAAAAATTCTAGGCGTCATTTTAAATGACACTCTAAGCTGGTCCAACCACATAGAGGATCTATCCAATAAATTATCAAGTACAATTTTTCTTTTACGTAGGCTAAAAACTTTTCTTTGTTCTAGTACTTTAAAAAATTGTTATTTCGCCATGTCCGATTCTCTCATTAATTATGCAATTATCCTATGGGGTGGCTCATCGCAGTCAATAGAAATTTTTGGTTTGCAAAAAAAAGCTGTCAGATTAATTGATCATTCTGGCTGGCGAGACCACTGTCAACCAATTTTCAAAAAAATTAGGTATAATGCCAGTTTCTTCTTTGTATATGTACAGTACGTTAGTAGAAATACATAAAAATAAAGATGCATTCCCGACTAATTCGGATTTTCACAATTAAGAAAGAAGGTCTGCCTCACAACTCAGACAGCCTCGTCTTAGATTAACAAAATCAAGAAAAAATACATTAAATCTCCAATTATACAATCATATTCCTGATGACATAAAATCTCTCAATTTTAATGGCTTTAAATGTAAAATGAAAAGACACTTCTTAAATTATTGCTTTTATTCAGAAGAAGAATTTTTTAATACTGTTTTTTAATACTTATACCTGTTCTATGAGTTCAATTATGTAATCTTTAAATTTCTTTTCTTTTTCTTTGTACCCCATTGTCCTCGTCAGTATACTCTATCCCACATTTTGAGAAGCACTGTAAAGCAAACATTTCATGCTGTATACATGGCATCATTAGTTCTGTAATTTATTTGCTATGTACGCGATTATTCTAATTGTAATATGTAACATGTAATATATATCACTATTCATTGATGTTGTATTCATACAACCTTTTACATCAACAATTGACGTAACTATATTTTTATGTTGTGAATATTCAGTTGTACTTGTTTTTTGTTTTTTATTTTTACAAATAAACATTTCTATTTCTATTTCTATACGAACATAATTTGTAATACTTCTGTTATTCTTCACTATTAAAGTGTATATATGGACATAATTTGTAATACCTACTTCTGTCATAGTACAATATTTATTGTTAGTATGCCGACCCTGTAATTGGGACTTTCGTCCTGTTGAGTCGTGTAAATAAATAAATAAATAAATAAAAATAATGCAACATTTTTTTTTTATTAAAAAACTTATAACTTGTTTATTTATTGATTGACTTTGTTCAAAAACAGTAGGATTCCTCCTCTAGCTAACACTAACTTACTTTCCAAATTTCAATACAATTGGACTTTTCGTTCTTAAGTTATCGCGCTTAAAACGTGATGGACAGACAGACCGACAGACAGACGGACAGGACAGATTTACGGACAGACAGACGGACATTTTGAAACTTGTTCAGAATTCTATCACCAAGTGATTTTTTTCTCTACGAACAATATTACCGGTTTTAGAAATGTGCCGATCGAATGCTATATACTCTTCGTTTTGTATTTGCGAAGAGTATAATAAATAAATAATCAGTGCCTTAATCTGCATACAAACTCATTAATAAATTGCGTACGAAAAAGTTTCCATAGTTATCCAACTAAACGTGTAAATCTACAAGTGCACCTTCTACATAAATTTTTTCTTAATTGTTTGCTTTGGTACGACCTTTATAGGTACACTTTTTTCTCTTTTTTTTTTCATTTTTAATTTCTATAATTTAAGTTTTTGTTTTCGGGACTTAAAGTGAACTATCCGTTAGTGTCGTAACAATACTCTGCATTATTTTTTTTTTTTTTTTTTTTTTTTTTACGTCTTATTTATTTTAACGTCCTGGCGAAGTTTAGCTAAAGCTATTCCACCACTTAACCAGGACGGCGAAATGAGATACGGTCACCCATCCAAGTAACGGACCCTCCCGGCGTTGCTTAACTTCGCCGATCGAGTTCTCGCCACTTAAACTGGCACCGTACCTCGCCTCACACATTAAGCTGTTTTAATTACATGGTTGTTACCGACTTTTTGTGGGTATAATTATGTTAGAGGTAATTAATTTTAATGAAGGTCTACTTCTGTTGTAAGAACGGAAAATTAATTGATGTAATACGTTCGCCTTAGATTTGAGATTTATATATAATGACACTCAGCTCCAAAAAATGGTATAAAATATTCGATCCCTCAGGCAACTATATGAATTTTTTAAAGGCTTGTAGTGTCTACTAACCGGTCTGATAACTATTTCCCAGCAATTGTTTTTTACCTCGAGTCATGTTAGATGAACTGGTTAATAGATGTTTTATTACTTAACTAAAGCGTATTTCATGCCCTTCGATATGGATTTAAAATTTTAAATTGGACCATATGGTAACCTGGTCTGATATTGTTTAAAACAATTTTGTTTATAATGAAAGTTTGACAAATTTTGTAAATATTTTTAGACCCATTTCCAACAAAAATGTTCGATAATTTTTTTCGCAGTTGATATTTTTAATGTTATTAATTTTTAAAATGGACAATTTCTTGTTTTTTGATGCTCTAAAAGTATAATATACTGCAGTCAAAATAGACATTATTCAACTTCATAGCAATTCGCAAGGAGCTGAAAACTAGTACGGGTGTCCATCTAAGTGGAAACGTTGACATAGCGGCTTGGCGGTTGTAGTAGGAAACAAATTTTGAATGCTGAAAATATGGTATTGAAGTTAAAGTATTAAAGTTTGACAAATTTTGTAAATATTTTTAGACCCATTTCCAACAAAAATGTTCGATAATTTTTTTCGCAGTTGATATTTTTAATGTTATTAATTTTTAAAATGGACAATTTCTTGTTTTTTGATGCTCTAAAAGTATAATATACTGCAGTCAAAATAGACATTATTCAACTTCATAGCAATTCGCAAGGAGCTGAAAACTAGTACGGGTGTCCATCTAAGTGGAAACGTTGACATAGCGGCTTGGCGGTTGTAGTAGGAAACAAATTTTGAATGCTGAAAATATGGTATTTTTCTTTGCATTCCAAATCTGAAGTCATGAAACGATAATCATTTCTTTAGGGTAAATAAAACGAATCATTAAGTTTAATTTACTTTAATGATATTCAAAAAACGCACAAACAAAGCAGAGCACTTGACATCAGGGTTTGTGGGTAAACTGTACAAAAACTTTCGTCAGAATAATCATATAACTGTACACAATAAGAATCCGTATGCGGCAAATAATTATTTATTAGTTTAATTATAATTAAACTAAACTAAACACGATCTGACCAGATCGGTAAAACAAAGAATTCTTACTTTAACATAAACAAGCTCAAAAAACACACAAAAGGAAGTACGTAATATTTTCGACATAAACTGGTTCGACCATTGAACACTATGTTTTTATGCCCAAAACACACGGGAGATGTCAAAATACGGGGCGATAAGTTACGTAAACATGAAATTATTCACGCACTATTATAGTCTTCTCATGGGGTAAGAGAAGTTTTTACCAGACGGTAACACTGGATACAACAAAAAATATTACTTGCCAAACGTGATATGAGGTGTTGAAAGCCGTCAACAATTCTGCATTTTTGCAATCGGCTTCACACAGGAAAATAGAGCACTAGCAGTGACGTCACAGTATTGCCAGCTGTCAGTTGCCTGGGTGGTAAATTCAGAAATTTGACATTTGAGTTGGGGTCAATTTTCGTTCAATATAAATTAAAGTGTAGGATTTCTTAACATCAGATAGATGTAGTGATGTTTATAAATATATATTTTTTAAATCTACTGTGAGAGAAAATTTTATATATACTTTATTAGTGTTGTTTTTACCAGTGTAAAGTTTGGTGTCAAGAACGTTGACATCTTTGTGAACCCATAAATTAGTGAAAATAAAGGCTATATTGGATTTTTTACATTTTTTGTACATATATAATATCAAGACATATTTTAGTAAATGTTTAATTAATATACGCTCAGTTACAGCTAGGCAGTGACATAGGTTAGGTAGTATTATTACACTAGGTTAAAAGTTATCAAAATACTCATTGATTTATGCCAATATATCAATCATATATTAATGGTTTTATAAACCTATTGTAAAATCTACGTTTTTTGACGATTTGAAATATTTTCCTTCAACTTTTTATTGATTTATATCTTACTTTTGTTAGGCTCAAAAGTTTGTAACGAGTTTAAGTGTTTGTCACATTAATAACAACAATCAGAGGTTTGTATTATGAAATGCAGCAGTAATAGTAAATCTAATAAAAAGATAGGACTGTGAGATCATTACAGTTTCCATTTAATTTAAATTGCGAGCAAATATGCAACATAATACGCTCCGAATACTTTATATAGCTATATACCTAGTTTGGTATCTGTTCTGATTCTTACAATTATAATTACAGAGGTTCAAAATATTGATAATGTACACAAATTAAATACCAGTGAAGGCAAGTGAGCTAAAACACAACAGAATTTAAAAAATAACACACTTTTAACAGCATCGTCTACCATCATTGAATGTTTCAAATTATGCATATTATACATAATTATAAGGGTAAGTATGAATAATAATGGTCTTATAGTTTAGACATAAATTTTATTTACAAGAAGGGTCACAATGGTTCATTAATTCAATGCTATATCATATTTTTGAAAAATCATCCAACGATATAGTTTCAATCTCTCACTTTTAAATCATATAGGTTGGCTCCATTAATACATTTCAGCTTAGAAATGTAATGAGGGGACTCCTAAAATGTAGAATATAAATAAAATTATAATAAATTCACTGAAATTCACTTACCATATCGAAAATTAATAACTTTTGACAGGTACGCAAGATAACACGCCGGTTGAAAAACACAAATAAAACACTAAATTAAAGTCAGATCAATAAATCGCGAAATGTATAATAGACGGAAAACACCCAAAATTGATGTGACACAAAAAAAACGTTTAAAAAAGCACTACAAAATCTTTAAAAACTCGAATTAATCAGAAAGCACACAAATGCAAAACTAGGTTATTACCACCCAGGCAACTTTGGCGGCCATGTCAGCTGCTACTGCTCTACTAGCATCACGAGAGACATACATAATATAAAAGTCTGTACTCACAGCTCATTCGACGAAAACACTGCATTACCACAGTTATGGGCAATGGAGCACAATAACCAGAACACATAAACTATAATAACTACTTTACTGATTCTATTCGCAGTTACTAATCACTATATACATTTATGTACAAAAAATGGCGGTTTTTAATTCTTACGGCCATACCGGCCACCAGCCACTACGCCATCTTTCCAGCGTCTCCTGTACGACTTGGCGTAGGAATATGCCTGCGTACTACAAGCTACTCCTCTTGGTCAAGCATTTGCCATGCGCTAGCCGATAAAATTTAAACGCGTATAATTTAAATTCAAATACTAAATAGAATAGTCGCGCGCTTTATCTAATTTAAGGTACTGAGTGTTCTTGCAAAACGTGACCGTTGCAGTCAAAAAAACAATAGAACATCAAATGGTGAAAATATTCGCAAAAAATATGTTTCGAAAAGAAAGCACCTTGTATATTTCCACTGGAAATGAAATGCTGTGATGTTATCAATGATAATATTCTGATCAACCCTGTATATTTTTTTTAAATGAATATAGCTCGATACATGAATTGGTTACAGAATGAAATAGAGATACATCTAGAAGACATTCCATTAAATCAAATCAAATCACAACACCCTTCATGTGACGAAGTTCCTCGATGAACGATATGACACTTGGATTGGCAAAAATGGTACCATTGCATGGCCGCCTAGATGTCCAGACCTAACGCCCCAGGATTTTTTTATGGGGATATCTCAAAAATAGGGTCTACAAAAATCTGTTCAGGAACAGAAATAAAACAAGAAATAAGGGTTGATATTAAATTGTTGAATACAAAGCCGAAGATATTTTCTAGATTGCAAAGAAATATAAGAAAAAGATACCGAATGTGTATCAGTCAAAATGGAAATCACATTGGGCAACTATTGTGATAGTGATATTTAGAATACATCTAGTCTTTAGTTTATAATTATTTTCAAATGCTTCACCACCAAAGTTTCTCATAGCCTACTACTATTTCTTGTAATTTAGTTGTTAATAAAATTTTGTATACTGTTTTCTCGAATATCTCAGGAACTATATGCAGTAAGTACATCAAATATAGTATCGTTGAAATCAGAAAAGAAATCTAAATCTGATTTTTTTTTAAATTATACAGGGTTGATCAGAAAATACGAAATACATTGCGATTTTGCGACCAATTGGAAACCAAATATTGAATTTGAATACTTATTATCATTGATAACATCACAACGTTTTATTTCCAGTAGAAATATACAAGGCGTTTTTTTTTTCGAAAGATATTTTTCGCGAATATTTTAACTATTTGATGTTCTATTGTTTTTTTGACCTCAGATCCGGAATGCCAGGAAAAAGGATAATATTTTCAGCACTCAATTTTTTTTCCTACTACAACCGTAAAGCCGCAATGTCAACGTTTCCGCTTAGATGCACCACCCTGTACATACCTTGAATGCACTGTTACAAATCAAATATCAAAAGTTCCCACCGATCCCATGTAGGCAAAAAATTGCATTCTAGGTCAAAGGTCACAAATATCAGTTTTTCGCACAATTTTACAAGAATTTACAGAAATTCAGCAAGGAGAGGAAGAAGAAGAGGAGGGAGAAGACTGTTGAAGTGGAGTTCGAAGATTACACAGGCACACAAGAAAAAAAATAATTTAAAAAAACTAAAAAAAAACACGCTTTAATAGTAAACCGTACTAAAAAGTAAAAAACCGCTGCCTAAGGAATCACTACTTCCACATCCAGATTATTCGTCCAAGTCACTTTAAAGGAAACATCTTGACTATATTTGCACTCTAGTATGTGGAAATTATTGGTCATAGAATTTTAATAATATTTGGGGTAGATGTCATAGAAAAGTTTGAGGAGTTGGTTTCTACCATATACGTTAAAAATGAAGTTTCTAGTTTACCGTACTTATTTTCCACTATTTACAACCTACCACCTCAATGGAGTCATCTCAATCAGATGTCACTACAATACATACGTGTACTAACTTTCAAGTGAATATCTCAATTTGATGTTATCAATCCCATTAATAATGAAGCGGAGGTGGTAGAGTTTGAAAAATATTAGAAAGAAATCTGAGGCCTTGGTTTCTAGTATATACACCGAATCCCAAATATCTGTAGTCTTACCAGCTTGCTTTACTTATTTTCCCCTATTTGCCCTATTTAACCCCCAACCCTTCAACGGCATCATCTCAAATTATGATCTAGTTTCAGACGTCGTTATAATACATACGTGTACCAAATTTCAAATGAATATCTTAATTTTATTTTTATAAGAAAATCTGACGCTGTGGCTTCTAGTACATTAACCGAATTTCAAGTTTCTGTAGTCTTACCAACGTTTTACTTATATTCCTCTATTTACCCCAAATTAACCCCCAACCCTTCAACGGAATCATTTCAAAATATAAACTAATTCCAGACGTCTTTATAATACATACGTGTACGAAATTTCAAATGAATATCTCAACTTTATTTTGTCAACCCCATTAATGGGGTAGGGGTGGTGGGGGGGTTGAAAAATATTATAAAAAAATCTGAGGCCTTAACTTCTTGTACATACACCGAATTTCAAGTTTCTGTACTCATACCAGCTTGCTTTACTTATTTCCCCCTATTGACCCCTAAATCACCCCCAACCCTTCAACGGAATCATCTAAAAGTATAATCTAGTTCCAGATGTCGTTATAATTCATACGTGTACCAAATTTCAAATGAATATCTCGATTTTATTTTATCAACCCTTTTAATAATGAAGTAGGGGTGGTGGGGGTTGAAAAATATTATAAATAATCTGAGACCTTGGCTTCTAGTACATACACCGAATTTCAAGTTTCTGTAGTCTTACCAGCTTGCTTTATTTATTTTCCCCTATTTACCCCTATTTAACCCCCAACCCTTCAACGGAATTATCTCAAAATATAATCTAGTTCCAGATGTCGTTATAATACATACGTGTAGAAAATTTCAAATGAATATCTCAATTTTATTTTATCAACCCTTTTCAAATTGGAGTAGGGGTGGTGGGGGTTGAAAAATATTATTAAAAAATCTGACGCTTTGGCTTCTAGTACATACACCGAATTTCAAGTTTCTGTACTCTTACCAACTTGTTTTACTTATATTCCTCTATTTACCCCAAATTAACCCCCAACCCTTCAACGGAATCATCCCAAAATATAATCTAATTCTAGACATCGTTATAATACATACGTGTACGAAATTTCAAATGAATATCTCAACTTTATTTTATCAACCCCTTTAATGGGGTAGGGGTGGTGGGGGGTTGAAAAATATTATAAAAAAATCTGAGGCCTTAACTTCTAGTACATACACCGAATTTCAAGTTTCTGTACTCTTACCAGCTTGCTTTACTTATGTCCCCCTATTTACCCGTATTTAACCCCCAACCCTTCACCGGATTTCCTCAAAAAACAATCCAGTTCCAGATCTCGTTATAATATATACGTGTACAAAATTTCAGGTCAATATCTTAAACCGTTCCGGAGAAAGCGTGCGGACAAAAAAAGTTAAAGACAGACCGACAGACAGACAGAAAATTTTTTTTCGCTCAAATTTAAAATCTCGACGTTTCATGACATTCTAAACCTATTTCACGAATAAAAATTTTTGAAAATTTTTTTGCGATTACTATACTTCCAATCCACTACGTGGATGTGGAAGTAAAATAATACAATACAATAATACAATACAATAATACAATACAACACAAAAAAGCGTGGGGTGCTTATTACTATGAAATATTGATACCTGTTGATATCAAGCACCCCACGCTTTTTTGTAATGTATTGTTTTTTTTTTCGGTTTGCTATTAAAGCGCGTTTCTTTAGTTTTTAAAATTATTTATTTTTTATTTTTTAGTCTTAAAAATTTGGATAAGATAATTCTAATCTGGAACCTCGATAACCCACAGATACAGATTTTCAGTCGAATCCGATGATAATTGATTAAACCTATCCGCCATGTTGACGCCGCCATTTTGAATTTTAAAGTTTTGATGACATATTTATTTTCTACATGTGAAGCCCTTTCCTATGATACCCATATCAAGGGGGTTATAAAGAAAATGATAATCCGCCATCTTGGGGCGGTGGCCATTTGGAACATATTATAAAATTGAGTATACTATATTGTATTGCCATCGGACCTAGACACAACTTCCAAGTGGGTGAAAATTAGGTTGAAAGATTCCGTTACATTGATAGATTGATTAACAGATACAGGTGCAGCTAAGGGGTTGATAAAATAAAATTAAGATATTCATTTGAAATTTGGTACACGTATGTACTATAAGGACATCTGGAACTAGATTATATCTTGAGATGATTCCGTTGAAGGGTTGGAGGTTAAGTAGGGGTAAATAGAGGAATATAAGTAAAGCAAGTTGGTAAGAGTACCTACAGAAACATAAAATTCGGTGTATGCACTAAAAGCTAAAGACTCAAATTTTTTAATAATATTTGTCAACCCCCCCACCACCCCTATTCCATTATTAAAGGAGTTGATACAATAAAATTGAGATATTCATTTGAAATTTGGTACACATATGTATTATAACGACATCTGAAACTAGATTATATTTTGAGAAGCTTCCGTTAAAAGGTTGGGGGTTAAATAGGGGAAAATAAGTAAAGCAAGGTGGTATCAGTACAGAAACTTGAAATTCGGTGCATGTACCAGAAGCCAAGGCCTCAGATTTTTTTATTTTTTTCAACTCCCCACGACCCTTACTCCATTATTAAAGGGGTTGATAAAATAAAATTGAAATATTCACTTGAAATTTGGTACACGTATGTATTATAATGACATCGGGAGGTAGATAATATTTTGAGATGATTCCGTTGAAGGGTTGGGGATTTAATAGTGATAGATAGGGGAAACTAAGTAAAGCAAGCTGGTAAGAGTATAGAAAATTGGGATTTGGTGTATATGAAGCGATGGCCTCAGATTTTTTTATAATATTTTCCATCCCCCCACCACTCCCTTATTAAAAGAGTTGATAAAATTAAATTTAGATTTTCACTTGAAATTTATTACACGTATAACGACATCTTAAACTAGATTATATTTTGACATGATTGCGTTGAAGGAGTGGGGGTAATTGGTGGTAAATAGGGAAAAATAAGTAAAGCAAGCTGGTAAGAGTACAGAAACTAGAAATTCGGTGTATGTCCTAGAAGCCAAAGCGTCAGATTTTTTAGCAATATTTTTCAACCCCCCACCACCCTTATTACATTATTAATGGGGTTGATAAAATGAAATTGAGATATTCACTTGAAATTTGGGACACGTATGTATTATAACGACATCTGGAACTAGATTATATTTTGAGATGATTCCATTGAACGGTTGAGGGTTAAATGGGAGTAAATAAGGGAAAATAAGTAAATCAAGCTGGTAAGAGTACAGAAATGTGGGATTTTGTGTATATACTAGAAACCAATACCTCAGATTTCTTTCTAATATTTTTCAAAGACCACCATCTCCGCTCCATTATTAATGGGTTTGATAACATAAAATTGAGATATTTACTTGAAAGTTAGTACAGGTATATATTGTAATGACATCTGATTGAGATGATTCCATTGAAGGGGTGGGACGTGGTAGGTTGTGAATAGGGGAAAATAACTAGGGTAAACTAAAAACTTCATTTTTAACGTATATGATAGAAATCAACGTCTCAAACTTTTCTATGACTGCTCCAAATATTATTAAAATTCTATGACCAATAATTTCCACATACTAGAGTGCAAATCTCGTCAAAATGTTTCCTTTAAAGTGACTTGGATAAAAAATCTGGATGTGGAAGTAGTGATTCCTTAGGCAGCGGTTTTTTGAACATACTGTATATTATAGGCATATTTCCAGTATTGAACAGGATTTAATGTCTAATCTAATATGCCTAAGAGAAATACATAAAACATCATGTACCATGTGCCAGACGAGGAACTGCAACCGAATTCCCAGAAAAATTTAAAGGGCCTTAAACCTGAGGCAAGACCTTTAAATTTGCAACAATACGATATCCTTGTCCCTTTAAAAATGGCGTCGTTCGGGCAAATTGGCAATTCCATCTAAAGGATTTGCGCTTCTTGGAAATCATATTATCCTAGAAAGGGACTCCTTAGAAATCAGGGAAAACAGCTGATGCATTGTACTGGATGTGCCACAGTCGATGCTATAAGATCTCGAGAGCAGGGACATTCACTATTGCAGACAATCAGATCATTTACTTGGACCCTTCTAGGAATAAAACAGAAGTGACCAGTTTACTTTTAGTTACTTTTACATGGTGACATTCGTGGACATTTGATCTGTATAGATTTTTGTTATACAAGGTTGACATAAACAATTATGACACATCACGCAGATATTGGCAACCAACTATACCCAGGTTAATATTGCATTTACAAGTCCCTAAATTAAATCCATTATAACCCTACGTATAGGATAAATGAAATAATTTAATTTCAATAACATGTTATAAAATTAATTAATTCAATCAGTATAATGGTCATTATAAGTTCTTGACAAAGAAAATACCAACAAATATGTGCAGGAAAAACAGTTTTTTAATACCAGAAAATTTCTGAATTTCTAACAAAATGTCCAAGTCATTAAATAATAAAACATACTTCTGGTAAAAGAGTATCCAATAAAATGTGCAACAATTATATAAAACCGTTGTCTAATGAATCACTACATCCAGATTTTCCATCTAACTCTCTTTAAAGGAAACTATCTTGACTATATCTGCACTCTAGTATGTGGAAATAATTTGTCATAGAATATTAATAATATTTGAGGCGGATATCATAAAAAAAATCCAAGCATTGGTTTCTAGCATAAACTCCGAAAATGATGTCTCTGGACTCTTAGCTTGCTGTACTTATTTTCCCCAATTACACCCCCCTACCCTTCAACGGAATCATCTCAATCAGATGGCATTACAATACATACGTGTACCAAGTTTCAAGTGAATATGTCAATTTTATTTTATCAACCCCTTTTATAATGGAATGGGGGTGGTGGGGGGATGGAAAATATAAAAATTTCAGGCCTTGGCCTCTACTATATACACCAAATCCCAAGTTTCTCTACTTTTACCAGCTTGCTTTACTTATGTTCCCCTATTTAACCCCCAAGCATTCAACGGAATTATCTGAATATATAATCCAATTACGGATGTCGCTACAATACATACATGTGCCAAATTTCAAGTAAATATTTTCATTTTATTTCACCAACCCTTTTAATAATGAAGTGGTGGTGTGAAAAATATTATAAAAAAATCTGAGGCCTTGACTTCTAGTATAGACACCAAATGCAAAGCTTTATTTATTATTTATTTACCCCTGTTCGACCCCCATCCTTTCAACGTAATCATCTCAAAATATAATCTAGTTCCAGATGTCCTTATAATATATATGTGTAGCAAATTTGAAGTGAATGTCTCAATTTTATTTTGTGAACCCCTTTAAGAATGGAGTGGGGGTGGTGGGGGGATGGAAAATTTTATAAAAAAATTTGAGGCCTAGTTGGGGAAGTGGAGGGGTTGAAAATGAAAATTTTAAATCTCAACGTTTCCTGGCATTTTAAACGTATTTCAAGAAGAATTTTAGATTTTTTTTTATGATTACCATAGTTCTACTTCACTACGTGAATGTGGAAGTAAAAAGTACAACAAATTGTTGAAAAGTATAACGGTTAGCTAGTTTAATTTTATATTTGCTTTAATAATACTAAAAAAAGTAGGAAGGAAAAAATTTTACAATTTCGAAAATTTTATATTTTTATTAGTTTAATTTTCAACAATAATATAAACCGATTAATAAATGCAAAAGCATATTTCAACAGAAAATTAAATTTAAAACAACCCTTGTCTCTTGTAATTTTTCCACAAAACCAATAGGAAAATAGTTATTAGGGATAACTAATTTTTGACCTCCTTACATTCAGAAGACTACTGTTCAAATTAAAGTTTAATGGTATTGCCAATTAAATTTCAGTAGCCTATTAGAACTTCACTTAATGATATCTTACTTTGTTTCAATATTCCGCATTTATTTCAAATTAATATACAAATAATTAAAGTGAAATTTTCTTTACTATATCCTAATTAATAATTCAAAGTAACTCCTGGTCTCTTTAAATCGAGGAGTATTCTGACATTGCATATGCATGAGCAGTAGCACTAATTAATATTTGTCAATTAGGGAAGTTAAAATGTGCTACAAAGAATCAATTGACCTGTTCACAGCTAGATTTGTTTATTTTTCCAATTCGACAAGTCTATTTTTAGCGTCGAAGTAAACACTTCATCGACCCTACGCAAGGCGAAGGAAAGAGAGTAAAGTTGGAAATCTAATCCTGGTTCATTTAATTATAAATTGGTGTTTGTACATTTAGTATTGATGCGAAATTAAACGGTGAATCTAAAAATTTTAATAGATCAAATATCTTCCAAAAAAGTTCATTAAAAATAAATTGTTTAAGCAAAATCACTAAAAAATATGAAATTTCACACAGTCCTCCAGTTAATTGGACCTTACTACTTAATATCTATATTTAGATCAGCTAAAAATACATTCAATTTGAATTATTTGATTAAAAGAGAACAAAAAGTTGTTGTTAATAATCACATGTCAAAAAGTTTAAATATTACACGTAGTATACCACAGGGGTCCATCTTGGACCCGATGCTGTACACAATTCACGTGATCCATTTTGATTCTAACGTCATTGTTAGTATCATTTTTATGCTGATGGCACCCACTTTATGTTTAGTTTAATTGTGCAGATGCTCAACAGGCGGGTGAATAATTGAACCAAGATATAAACAGGTTGATGAATGCCGCTAAAATTCATTTGTTGTTCATAAATACAGAAAAGTCTTCATTGGTAATTTTTGGTGATAAAAATAAAATTGATAATATTTCCAACACTTTTAATATCTCAGTAAATACTCAAACTGCATAACGAATTCGAGGCCAAGAATTTTGGTTTAGTAATAGATCAATCTTTTAGACTCAGAACGCAAGTGAATAGTATGATTAAAAATGCCTATGCTAATTTAAAACTTCTACAGGGTGTTGCATCATGAGAGGGACATAGCTTAATAGGAGGTAGAGAACATCAGTGGTAACCGGAACCTCCCATAGAAATGTCTCATTGGGCCTTCACTACGAAATTACAGGGTGTTAAATAATTTTTGGCCAAACCTGTTTTTTGTCATAACTTTGACAGGAAATGAAGTAACGGATTCATATTTGGTACGGCTAATGTACAAACGAGCCCCAAGAGGTACATGTATAAAAAAAAAATATCCAGGTCCGGACTCACTATAATTTATGTTTCTTCTTTGCATCAATAAAACATCACCCTGTATATATTTTTTTGAAATTTCGATACGATATTCGAAAAGAGCCAGAAAAAACAAACAAAATGGCCTATTTCATTTTTTTGTTACACCTTCGTGGTTATTTAAATACGTTGTTAAATGTGCAAGAAAATGGATTACAGAACCCTATTAAATGAGAGGCACGTGAAATAAATAGTTTTATAACTAAAATTTGCAAAAATTCTATTGAGCCTAGGTGGTCTGGGTGAATCCTAATTCCGGCACGTTTTAAAGGTCCATTTTGGTAAATAACTGTGGTCCTAATAAGTAATCGGGTATGAAATAACAAAATTTTTAATCAATCACAGTAGGCTTGTTCAAAGAATAAAAGTGACAGATAATTTAAACCATTTAGGCCTAAGCAACCAGTTACTTTGATCAAGAAAATCATCAACATTTTATACTTAATAAAAATTGGAAGAGAACAAACTAAAATCCAAATAAATAAAATATTTTCCATTTAATTAACAATAAATAACAAAACAATAACTAAATGTGTTTAAAAATAAAACGTAATTGACACTAAAGTAAATTTTCAAAATGTCCTCCCCCAAATTCTGTGCATTTTCTTGCGCGTTTAGAAAGGTCACCAATTGCTCGACGTATCATTTCTGGATTATTCCGTATTTCGTCGCAGGTTGTAACGATGCGCTGGATTAAATGTTGTCTACTTTCAATTTCAATGCTATAAACCTCGTTTTTTAAGTGGCCCCATAAAAAGTAATCACAAGGGTTACAATCAGGAGATCTTGGTGGCCATTCATGTGGACCCCCGCGTCCAATCCATCTATTAGGATACACATTGTTTAAGTGTTCTCTTACTTGAAGGTTAAAATGTGGTGGGGCCCCATCATGCTGAAACAACATGCCTCTTATACCGATATTTTCTAACATATTCGGTAAAATGTTTTGAAGAAAATCAAAGTAAATTTCACCATTCAATCTTTCTTCAAAAAATGTGGCCCTATCAAATGTCTATTCACAAGTCCGACCCAAACATTTACAGAAAACCTGTGTTGCGAACGGCGTTGGCGTACCGCATATGGGTTTTCCTGTGCCCATTTATGATTATTTCGTGAATTGTTTACTCCATCCCTTGTAAATTGTGCCTCATCCGTAAATAAGGTTCTGTAAATGACTGGGCGATGATTAGACAACCAATGACAAAATGCCAGGCGGGGGATATCGTCGCCTTGTTGAAGACGCTGTACCTGCTGGATATGATATGGATGGTAACGTTCTCTTTTTAGGGTTCTCCATACTCGCCAATGAGGAATACCAGTTGCCAAACTGATTCGTCTAGTGCTCATATTTGGGTTTTCTTGAACTACGTTTATAATATTGTTTTGTTCCTGCACACCTTGTTGTAAAACACGCTCCACAACTGCAGAAGTAGGAAACTTTCCGTGTTGTCTTGCATACTGGAACACCGTACTAAAGGTTTTATGATTAGGGCATCGACGACCAGGAAAACGCAGCCGATATTCTCTTTCCGCCGACCTACCATTTCCATTACAGAAACCATAGATGAATATTATGTCAGCATATTCCCCGTTTGTAAATTTTACTGGCATAGTTAAAATATTTTCACAAGTTTTCACTAACTAAATGCGGATTATTGACACATTAAATTACTAACAAACAATTATTCAACTGTTTAGGAGATTTCTTTTTATTATCTGTCACTTTGAACAAGCCTACTGTGATTGATTAAAAATTTTGTTATTTCATACCCGATTACTTATTAGGACCACAGTTTTTTACCAAAATGGACCTTTAAAACGTGCCGGAATTAGGATTCACCCAGACCACCTAGGCTCAATAGAATTTTTGCAAATTTTACTTATAAAACTATTTATTTCACGTGCCTCTCATTTAATAGGGTTCTGTAATCCATTTTCTTGCACATTTAACAACGTATTTAAATAACCACGAAGGTGTAACAAAAAAATGAAATAGGCCATTTTGTTTGTTTTCTCTTGCTCTTTTCGAATATCGCATCGAAATTTCAAAAAAATATATACAGGGTGATGTTTTATTGATGCAAAGAAGAAACATAAATTATAGTGAGTCCGGACCTGGATATATTTTTTTATACATATACCTCTTGGGGCTTGTTTGTACATTAGCCGTACCAAATATGAATCCGTTATTTCATTTCCTGTCAAAGTTATGACAAAAAACAGGTTTGGCCAAAAATTATTTAACACCCTGTAATTTCGTAGTGAAGGCCCAATGAGACATTTCTATGGGAGGTTCCGGTTACCACTGATGTTCTCTACCTCCTATTAAGCTATGTCCCTCTCATGATGCAACACCCTGTATATAAAGCAGACAATTATTAAATCAAAAATTTTAAATTATATTATGAGAAAGTTTGGTATTATCTCAATTTAATTACGCTGATATTTTGTATCATTTTTGCATTGATGAAAGTGATTCTTATAGGATTCAAAAAATTCAGAATGCATGTCTGCGATATATATAAAATCAGAAGATTTAATTACATATCACATAAACTACAAGATGCCCAGTGGTTAAATATGAAAAAGAAGAGAATACTTTATGTTCTGTTTTTATTATAAATTAATTCTTCTAAAATCACCTCAATATTTATACAACAAAATAAGATATCGTACCAATGTTCCTAACTTAAATGTTCACCACAAAGGATTACTGAAACATATTCTTTAAAGGATTTTGCAAACGGCGGAAAAAAACTATATATGAGAACTGAAAGAAAAACTATATGTAAAAATATTAATGAAATCTTTGCATTCTTTCGATAGCCTGACTTCTGGTTATGCTAGCAAGTTAAAATTCTGAAACAAACTTGTCCAATTTCTTATTCGACTTTTTCATTATAACACTAGCATCCAATATAGTACCCTACGGCTAAGCAGATTAAACTAGTATCTACATGACCCCCCTACGATATGCAAATTCAGTTAAAAATGAGAACAAAGGCCTGAAATTTATTTATTTACCTACCTCATCTTTAAAATTATTATTATTATTATTATTATTATTATTTCCTTCTAATAGATTACATTTAGGTGAAGATCTGTTGTTTTTTATCAGTCAATGTCAAATATAAATATTCTATACACTTATTGATGGATATTGCCTTGGTTTTGCATGGAACATCGTTATGAGTGGCTTTGTGCCTTTCTGATGAGCTCAGAATAAGGGCGAAAAACGTTTCAAAGGCTAAACAAGCTAAATTGTTTTAAGGGCATGTTAATTTCACGTCTTCTTTCTCGCTCTATGAATTAATGCTGTAAAATTGCTATAAAAACTGTATTGCTATTTCAATGAGTACTAGCCAAACATGTAATAAAAAATTCTTCAAGATGAAATATGAAATACACACTCATCTAAAACCGTATGAGAAGGTTGTGATCAAATTGGTCCTATTCCTCTACTCCTAGTCTTAATTCCTCAAGTCGGACATTAAAATTGCATTTCGAATTTATACAAATCGAATCGAAAAGAAATATCACATCGGAACCCAATAAATTCTGGGCTTACATCAATGGTAAAAAAGGGAAAACTAGCATACCTAAAGACATGACTTATACCAATGAGCATCTAGAGACCCCTAATGATATCGTCGATGCATTTGCTAACTTTTTCGAGCAATCTTACTTCCTTAACATCTCGGACGCCCCTGTAACCGAGTCTAATAATCCTTCGTTTGACTGTTTGGACATTAAACGCTTTTCCGAGGCTGAAGTTTGCATGGCGTTAAAAAGAATTAAACCTAAACTTACTGCGGGCCCAGATGGAATTCCAGCATTTCTACTGAAAGACTGTGCCAGCATTTTTGCATATCCTCTCTGCATAATTTTTAATTTATGTCTTAGGAAATGCTATTTTCCTGATATTTGGAAATACTCCAAAGTGTGCCCTGTGTATAAAAAATCGGTAAAGGTGTTTACACAGAACTTCCCTCGTTATTTGTGCATGGCGATCACTAAAAAAATATTAAATACGAAATGACATTGAGAATAATAATGGAAATACAGTTATTGTAATTATTACAAAGATATCCTGATAACTTTTGGTCAAAAAAATAGTGCTCATCCAACAGCAAAAGTTCAATATTAAACAACAGGTCTCCCATAAATTATTTCTTGGGATAACCACCCTGTATATTTTCCAATAAAAGTATAATAGCATATGTCAAATAGTATTGCCATTAGACAGTTCCACATTCACGCAGTGAAGTGGAAGTATAGTGGTGGTTAAAAATTTAATTTTTTTTTTTGAAATTTTTCAAAGCTGTTGGTTAAAAATGTTCACTCCTTTTTCTTCTGCAATAGGTTCAGAATGTCATGAACATGGAAATTTTAAATTTGAGCAAAGAAGAAAATTTTCCATATGTTTTAGTGGTTAAAAATTTTTCAAAAATGTGTGAAAAAAATTTTCAAATTTTTTTTTCTGAAATAGGTTTAGAATGTCATGAAACGTGAAAATTTAAAATTTCAGCAAAAACAAATTTTTCCGTCTATTCTAATGGTAATTTTTTTTCCAAAGTGGTAAAAAAAAAATTCATCTATTCTATAGTAAGTAGTGAAATAGATTTCATCAATTTTTTTTATTTGTTTCAATAGGTTTAGAATGCTATGGAAACGTTGAAATTTTAAATTTGAACAAAGAAAAAACAAATTTTTTTGAAATTTTTCCAAAATTAAAAAATTTTCAAAATTTTTTCTTCTGAAATAGGTTTAGAATGTCATGAAACGTGTATATTTTAAATTTGAGCACAAAAAAATTTTCCATCTATTCTAGTGGTAATTTTTTTTCCAAAATGGTAAAAAAATGTTACAATTTTTTTTCTTTCGAAATAGGTTTGGAATGTCATGAAGCGTGGAAATTTTAAATTTGAGCAAACAAAATATTTTCTTCTATTCTATAGTAAGTACCTACTTAGTGATGAATACATAAATTTTTTCAAGAAAATTTTTCGGAAAAATTTTTAAATTTGTTTTGATACGTTTAGAATGCCATGGAAACGTGGAAATTTTAAATTTGAAAAAAAAAAAAAAATTCCACCTATTTTGGTGGTAAAAAATTTTTCAAAAATGTTGGTAAAAAAATTTTCAAAATTTTTTTTTTTCGAAATACGTTTAGAATGCCATGAAACGTGCAAATCTTAAATTTGAAGAAAGAAAAAAATTCTCATATTTTAGTGGTAAAAATTTTTTCAAAAATGTTGGTGAAAAAAATTTTCAATTTTTTTTTTCTGAAATAGGTTTAGCGCGTAATGAAACGTGGAAATTTTAAATTTGAGCAAAAAAATTTTTTTTTCACTATTTATTCCGTTTAGACGGTCCACCCTGTATATTTTCCAGTGAAATTTCTACCATGTCTTCGCTGACAGTAGCGTCAACTATCTACCAAATTTGACTGCTATCCTTCAAGTAGTTTTTTAGTAAATGCACCAACAGACAGACAGACAGACAGACAGACAGACTGACGGAATTGAAAAACCTATATTTTCGTAATCTGCGTGTTCTGAAACGTCAGAATCCGAAAAAATCTCGGAGGGTGATTTTTTCTCGAATACAATACTTCCCTTCGGTATGCGAGGGAAGTAAAAAGGTGAAAGAAATGATGTTACCAATTATAGACCGATAACAATCATATGTAACTTTGGTAAAGCTTTCGAAATCCTGCTACATGATAACATTTATGCACATGTTCAACTGAAAATATCTACGCAACAACACGGTTTTATGAAAGGTCGCTCCACCATAACGAACTTAATCTGCGCTACTCAGTACATTGCTGAATCAATTGATTCTCAAATACAGGTAGACTCAGTCTATACTGACTTTTCTAAGGCGTTTGACAGACTGAACCATAGGAAACTTCTCTGTAAACTTGACAAATTCGGATTATCTGACGGTTTACTTCAATTTCTTGAGAGTTACTTGACTGATAGAGTTCAGTTCGTATCATATAATGGATATAAATCTGTTGAATACCGAGCCACGTCAGGAGTACCCCAGGGATCAATACTTGGACCACTTTTCTTTAATATTTTTATTAACGACATCAGTGATCACTTAGACGTATATTTCTTAATATATGCCGATGACGTCAAGATGTTGCATAGGATTAATGATTTTAATGACTGCAAAAAACTTCAAAACAACTTAACTAAGTTATCGGCTTGGTGCGATGAAAATGATCTTCACCTAAATATTGGCAAGTGCAATGTTATGAGTTATACAACCAAGGAATCCCCAATTATATATAATTATAATGTTGATGGCGACATGCTGAACAGACCATCTACGTTCAAGGATCTAGGTGTAACTTTTGATAAAAAATTAACCTTCACTAACCATATTGATGTTGTAATTTCGCATGCATATAGAATGTTAGGCTTCATTTTGCGTAACAGCCATGATTTTAATGATGCGAAAACCTTAAAGATGCTTTATTTTGCTTTCTGTCGGTCTAAACTGGAGTATGCTTCACTTGTCTGGCAATCTGGGTATAATACTCATAATGATAAATTGGAAAACATTCAGCGCCGCTTCCTGAAATTTTTAAACTGGAAAACTGATGGTACATATCCACCAATTGGAGCTTCTCAAAATCAAGTACTTGAAAAATTTGATATTACTAGTCTTTCCGAGAGGCGTGAGTCCTTTGCTTTGCGTTTTCTAGATAAAATTATGCATAATGAAATAGATTGTAGCGAAATATTAAGCCAACTGAACTTCTATGTCCCACGGATTAATTCTCGTCATTCTCATACTTTTTATTTATCCACTCCTAGATGTAACGTATTAAAGTTTTCTCCTCTTTTTAATATTTGTACTAGTTATTATACTCATTGCAGTGAATTGGACATATTTGCCTAGCAGTCAGACATTTTATCTACTGTTGTGCAGTCTAATCGCCTTCATAACTTCTATTTGTACTTTTTAGTTAGGTTAGGTTAAGTTAGTTTAGATTTCCATCCTATAAATGGTTTTGCACTGTTGAATGATGTATGATTAAATAAATAAATAAAAAATAAATTATATGGTCTAGCTAGATAAACCCAGTATTTGAGATAATCCCATAAGAAATAATGTAGAGGTGTTAGATCAGGAGATCTAACTGGCCACTCTATTATCGCCCGTCATCCAATTTATCTGTCAGGGAAAACATTGTTCATGTACTCTCATTTTAGGTGAGACTTCGCCAATTCGTTCCATATTTTATAAGCAATTTTATGTGTAGGTACATTTATTTTCTTGGTAATGAATAAAGACGCTGTATTATTATCATTATTTTCTTGGAGCAGGATAATTTCTATTAACAAGCTGCTTTAAAGGTAATTAATATTCTAATATTTACACGTGCTATAAACACCTTGCGACACCGGTAACGATAACAACGTTATAGAAAAATAACTGGTCACATTTCCTGATCATTTACAATGTTAAATTTATATAATCGTACCTAAAACATAATAAATACGTTAGGTTAGTTTTGTTTATATAGGATTATACCACACAGAGGAGTATAAATCGAAATTCAATGAGCGTTCTCACAAAATTTATTATACAACAGTTGTTAAAATGTTTATTACATTCGGAAAGCGGCTTTTGCAATGTATTAGTTGATATTAGTACGGTTGTTCGGTAAACATTGTAACGGTGCGGCGCACACTGGTAGAAATCATTAATCTAACTGTGCAAAAGTCAAAAGATACGGATTTAATAAGAAAGTATTACATATTAGTATATTATGTAACAAGTTTTATAAACGTCATTTTAGTCACGAGTTTTATTAATCGCGAGCGACGCGTAGCGGAGCGAGTGTTCAATAAAATGAGTGACTAACACGTTTATAAAACGTGTTGCATACTATACTTTTTCTACGACAGCAAATATCTAAATAAAAAATTTGGAAGTTATTTTAATATTTCATTTATTAACGTATCAATAACATGGTAACAGTAAAACAAAATTACTTGTCTCTTGTCACAACGCGTCGATTTATTTTGACAGATTGATGACAAGAATTACGAGAAAACTAACTTGATTTTTGCCATTAAAATATCTAGAATTAACCTCAGCCGTGACTAATATCTCGTTGCTAAGTTCAGCCTGTGACTAAAATGCACGAAGTCACGGTTTGTCGAAAGCGTGTTTAAAGGATTATTTAGCGATATTTATAAAATCATAGACTAGACCGGCCCACCGGGAAGTCTCACGGTACTCCCTATGGCCAGGCCGAGCCTGGCCATAATCGAATTTTTCTTCACGGTAAAAAAATACATATCAATTTTATTAACTGTATAACCGACAAAAATTTGATCCGAGTTGATCTGAAAAAAAAAGAAAGACAGGAGGGTGTGTAAGCGAAAAGTAAGGTATAGTTCTTTTCATATACTTGAGGCACATAAAAAGCGTCGGCGCCTTTGACTTTGGGGTAAAGATCAGATACCCCGACACTTTTTATTTGCTTTAAATATATGAAGAGGACTAACTATACACTGCATGGAATATTACTTAATTTGAGTTAACCTACCATGCTATTTGCAAGTGTCCCCACCTTCGTTGTCGGTCTACGAACTGATTACACAATCTTAGTATTGCATCGGGTAAACGACCTGCCTAAGTTGTACAATCGTTTGAACGCATTTCGTACGCAATTGCCCAACTTGCAACACCTATTCTAATCCCTGCCGTTTTTAAAGTCATTGGCAGATATTATGAATCGGATTTATTGTTCGATTTGCTAATGAAATAATTAAAATTCACTTTGTCTCGCTGCATTATCTCATAATTTATAACATAAAGGATCAGTAGAAAGGCAATTAGCTCATTACGAATTACAATAGGAGTGACTTGTTTTCTAATTTAGAAAGCGCGGGTCCAAAGAAGTTGTCTCTTTATCGCGATCTAATTAGTTACGTATCATAAGGGACATGTATAAACGACTTCTTTAACCGCTCGCTTTAGCTAGTTTTGCCATCTTACTAAATTAAAAGATGGTTGGTAGAACCCAAAGCACACCTCCCATAAGTTGTTTTATCCCAAAAATGGGGGTTGCAATGCGCTTTTGTGCACATCTCAGTAAATACCTGTTAATGTAAATTTAATTTTTGCAAAAAATGTAAGTAATGCAAGGACGGTGGCGTCGCTATAGGTGAGTAAAAAATAATTTAAAAAATTTAAATCCCTGTAGGCAGAAAAGTTGTATCTTGATAATAGAAGATTTCTCATATTACTTCCACATCCACGTAGTGGATTGGAAGTATAGTAATCGTAAAAAAAAACATTTTTTTTTTCTTTCTTGAAATAAGTTTAGAATGTCATGGAACGTCGAGATTTTAAATTAGAGCGAAGACAAAAAATTCTGTCTGTCTGTCGGTCTGTATGTCCGCACGCTTTATCTGGAACGGTTTCAGACATTGACTTGAAATTTTGTACACATATAGAGTATGTCCCAGGATAGATGTAACAAGAGGTGTAATGGACCAAAAATTTTGGAATTTTGGAATGGTATTTGGGGACTGAGTCCTGCATGTTGTAAAACTAAAGTGTACCAAAAATGACTTGATTTGGTGTTCTACAGGGTGTTTTATAAGCAAAGTTGTAAAAATCACCACTAATTAAGTACCTTTATTTTTCAAAATATGAAAAAATTCCACTAAAAAAAGTTATTTAGAATACAATTTTATACCTCTGTACCAAATTTCAGGAATATAAAATTATTTTTTTGAAGATTCCCATTTTTTGCGAATTAAGGAATTCAAATTTAAAGTTGTGTAGGAGCAAATGTTAATCATCTTAAAAAGTAGGCTATTGGTAAATAAAAAATGGAATATACGAGTTGTAAGAAGGTATAGTGTTAATCGAACTAATTGTAAAACAAGAAACAATTACTAACAGAAGATTAATGAGGTTTAAAAGTTATAACAAGTAATAAATGTCAAAAACATAACAGATTCACAAACAAATTAATTATTGACCAATACAAAACAATGTTTACAATTCTTTTATTATTCGACGTAGCTACCACCCACATCCACACACATTTCGATCCTTCGCCTGTAGTCCTTAAAACTGTTTCGAATATGATCTAACGGTATGGAGTTTACGGCATTTGTAATTATCTGCTTCAATACTGCTACATCGTTAGGAAGTGGTTCAGCGTAAACCAACTGCTTGAGGCGACCCCATAAAAAGAAATTCAATATTGATAGGTCTGGGGATCTCGCCGGCCACTTGATCGGCCCATTCCTGGCAATCCAATTGTCTCCAAAATTTAAATTCAACCACCGATTAACCATTTCTGTGGAGTGGCCGGGGCAACCATCATGTTGAAAATAAACTAAAGGCACATCTCTTAAAATATCTAAATGTTCTTCAGAAAATCTTTCAAGAAGCTGTAAATAAGTCTGCTGGTTTAACCTTCCCTCAATGAAATAAGGTCCAATAACTCCAACGTGATAAGAAACGGCACACCACACATTCACTTTTTATAATATTGTCTTCTACAATGAATTCTAAAATTTGGATTTTCAGAAGCCAAAACCGACAATTCTGAGATGAAACAACACCATTGGTTGTGAATGTGGAGAAAATTATGAAATGATGAAAAATCTCTCTTCCATGATTTTTTCTCCAATGGTCAAACAAAAATCCAACCTACGGCCATCATCTCTCTCTCTTCAAGCGTATGTTTATAATTTGCTTTATATGCCCTAAGTTTCTTTGCCTTGTAAATTCTTTGAAGTTCAGACTTGCTAATATTAATAAGAGCTGACCTCTCTCTTAGTGGCATCCTAGGATTTTCTATAACAGAGGCATGAGCTATAATAGCCCCAACATTGTCTTCATCATATGCTTTTATTTTTCTTTTCATGTTAAGAACATTACCAGTAGCCAGAAACTTTTTAATTATTCTCATAGCCTGAGTACGTGACAAAGTAGTGTTTGGAAATTTCAACTTAAATTGGCTTACCACTTCTCTTAGCGAGTTTTCACCGCCAATTCCGTAGCATTGCACAATATAAATTTTTTCACGCACTGTGGGTACCATTTTTACTTAATTTTTTATGCTTGGTTCGTTAATTTGAAACAGAAATTAAGGATAATATTGACTACGTTTGTCAAATATGTCAATAATAAATGATAAATGTGTATCCACTGCTTTTCTCATAGCCTACTTTTAGCTTCTACATAATTTTAAATATTAATTCACAAAAAATAATTTCTATGCAGTTTTAATTGAATGGTTCAAAATAAAACACTAATTTATTAGAAAAATGGGAAGTTTCAAAAAAATAATTTTATATTCCAGAAATTTGCTAGAGGTATAAAATTGCATTCTAAATAACTTTTCTCGGTGAAATTTTTTCATATTTTGAAAAATAAAGGTACTTACTTTATTATTAGTGATGTTTACAACTTTGCTTATAAAACACCCTGTAGAGCTCCAAATCAAGTCATTTTTGGTATACTTTAGTTTTACAACAAGCAGGACTCAATCCCCAAATACCATTCCAAAATTTCAAAATTTTTGGTCCATTAAACCTCTTGTTACATCTATCCCGGGACACACTGTATATTATAATACAATTTGGAACTGGATTGTTTTTTAACATATCCGGTGGAGAGTTGTAGAGTAAATAGGGGTAAATAGAGGAAAATAAGTAAAGCAAGCTGGTAAGAGTACAGAAACTTGGGATTTGGTGTATATATTGGAAACCCAGGCCTCATATTTCTTTCTAATACCTAAAATGCAAATTTTGATACTCCTGTATGCATAAAAGTTAAGTATTGACAAAATATAAAAGCCAGACGACGGACGTCCTGAAGGATGTCTGAAGTATGTAACTAGGGACATACTAGGATATCCCGGGTAATTTCGGGACGTCGTAAATACTACGAATGGGCATCCATAGAGACATTAGAGGATGTACAAAGTACACACTGAAACGTCCCAGAAAATCCTAATATTATATTTTCTTTTTTCGATATATTAACCATCGCCAAAGAAACCACATTTTTACAAAAAGATAAACAAAAAATATTTTATACAGGGTGATTCGTGGAGAGGGTCGTACTTTACCAAAAGATAGAAAACATTGAGGTGATCTTAAATCCCCAAACAGTAATGGCTAATGCGGCCCCGTTTTATATTCTTTGGAAGAATATTCTTTTCGCCATATATCTGTAATGCGTAAGCGGAATCCAATGAAATTTTGTATTCTGATACAGTATCTAATGCCTGGGATACTAATAAAATATCAGGGCCGGACCCAGAATGAAAATATTTTTAAGTTATTCCTAGAAAATAACACTCTGTATACTGTTTATAAAAGATTTGACAATAAAATATTAATTTACACCTAGAAAGATACAATACCCCATAAAAATATCTTTTGGCACCATTTCATTGTTTAAATAAAAAAAAATGTTGTTTAACTAGAACATAAGAAATCAGCCAAACTTACTAAATCCAATTAAATTATTTTGAATCACAGTCTATTTTTAAAGTGACCACCGCCAAATTCAATACATTTTCTTAATCGATTTGTCATTTCATTTACGCTTTTTCTAACAATCTCTAAATTGTTTTTAATTTCATTGCAAAAATGCTCAATTCTTGCAATCAGCTGCTCTCTGGTATTTATTTCTTCTTTATATACTTCAGTTTGTAAATAGCCCCACAAAAAATAGTCAAGGGGTGTGAGATCTGGTGATCTCGGAGGCCATGCAACGGGACCACCCCGACCAATCCACCTATTTGGATATTGTTCATTCAGATAGTTTCTGACTCGTACTGAAAAATGCGGCGCAGCCCCATCATGTTGAAACCATATTCCTCTTGTATTTACATTATTTAATAAATTTGGCAGGGTATGTTGTAAGAAATCTAAATAATTGTCACCATTTAAGCGACCTTCAAAAATACGAGGACCTATGAGATTATTATTGAACATCTCACACCACACATTTACAGAAAACCTATGTTGGAAATTCTTTTGGATTATTGCACGGGGATTCTCGTGACTCCAAATATGAAAATTTCGAGTATTATTTATACCATCACGGGTAAATTGAGATTCATCGGTAAACAATACTCTTAACATAGTTCGTCTATGGGATAAAATCCAGCGGCAAAAAGTTAACCGAAATACTTCATCACCTGGCACCAATCGTTGGTCAATTTGGATACCATAAGGATGCACTTGTTCGCCTTTAATAGTTCTCCAAACTCTGGTTTGAGGAATATTTAATTGTTGACCCATTCTTCTTTTTCTGATTTTTGGGTTCTGGTCAACATATTTAAAATCAAATCTTTTTCTTGCCGGGTCTGCCTAACAGGACGTTCTATTTTATAATCTGGTACAAGTTGATTTCCAAACCGGCGTCTGTATTCCCTTTCAGCAGCTTTTGCATTGCCATTGCAATATCCATAGACAAAAACCATATTTGCGTATTCTCTACTCGTGGATGTAAACGGCATGATTTAGAATTATTACAAGACAATATTGTAATCAGTAAAAGCAACAGTGGTGACGTGACACTTCTTAATTGCAATATGACTGATTTTTGGGTGTAATTTGAAAATAATTATTAATTCGTATTCTTTGGACAACTGTAAAACTAAAATAAGGTGAAAATATTGCAAATTTATTGTAGAATATAATAGTTTCAATAAATTATAATTGTTTAAACAATTTTAAAAACATTAAAATATAAACATAATCTAGAATGTGACTAATAATAATCTGTGCCAAAACACTATCAAAAAAACAATAACAAACGCCAAAAATGCGCGATTCTTTATTTTTGATCTCACGTGGTCACTTTTGGGTCCTATAAAAGCGTATTGTAAAGGTTTAATTCAAAAAATTGTTCTTAATTTGTATTCTGCCGACAATTCTAAAGAGGGCACTTGTGTGCGATTTTTATTTCACACTGATTTAACGATTCTATCGAAAATTTACGGTGTTCTGAGGCACGGGAAGGGGTTGACCTAGCTACCCTAAATCTGGTGTAATTTTTTTTCTTTTATATCGTAATAATTTGAGAGGTTGAGAAGATCAAATTTAAAAGGTTGAATAATAAGGACCACCCTTGTACATGAAACACTTCATCTTATAACATGACTAAAAAATCTGTCATAAGTCAAAGGTTGCTTACCTCTAGAGAAACTTAATAATGTAAGTTGGATGGCATTACGCAATGCTGATATAGGTCACGAAGCTTTTGCGGACACTTTAGGGAAATTCAAGAACCACATGCCATGTTGGAGAACAGTTTGTATGGAATCAGCTTATATAGCATGAAACATAAACATAAACATGAAACATAACCGCCTTAACCGTGATTTGTCGTCCTGCTTTTCCGCAAAGGTTTCCTCAAAGGCATCCTCCCAGAATGGAATATTTACTAAATTAGAAATCGATTGTGATATATCTTGTTTTGAATTGCCGTGCTGCTTTGATTTGGTTCGTTGGGGGGCTTATAATTTCCAGAAATAGAATTATGTTGATGTAATTTTAAAATTGAAGTGTATAAGTAGTCCGTGGTTAAAAAAAATTGATGCATTTGTCACTTCTCTATTGCTTTGTGTGTATCTTGATTTTTACTTCCACATCCACGTAGTGGATTGGAAGTATAGTAATCGCAAAAAAATGTTCAAAAATTTTTATTCGTGAAATAGGTTTAGAATGTCATGAAACGTCGAGATTTTAAATTTGAGCGAAAAAAAAATTCTGTCTGTCTGTCGGTCTGTCTGTCTGTAACTTTTTTTTTGTCCGCACGTTTTCTCCGGAACGGTTTGAGATATTGACTTGAAATTTTGTACACATATATATTATGACAAGATCTGGAACTGGATTGTTTTTTGAGGAAATCCGGTGAAGGGTTGGGGGTTAAATAGGGGAAAATAGGGAAAAATAAGTAAAGCAAGCTTGTAAGAGAACAGACACTTGAAATTTGGTGTATGTACTAGAAGTTAAGGCCTAAGATTTTTTTATAATATCTTTCAACCCCCCACCACCCCTACCCCATTAATGGGGTTGATAAAATAAAGTTGAAATTTTCATTTGAAATTTCGTACACGTATGTATTATAACGACGTCTGAAATTAGATTATATTTTGAGATGATTCTGTTGAAGGGTTGGGGGTTAATTTGGGGTAAATAGGGGAATATAAGTAAAACAAGCTGGTAAGAGTACAGAAACTTGAAATTCGGTATACGTACTAGAAGCCAAGGCGTCAGATTTTTTTATAATATTTTTCAACCCCCACCACCCCTACTCCAATATGAAAAGGGTTGATTAAATAAAATTGAGATATTCATTTGAAGTTTGGTACACGTATGTATTATGACGACATCTGGAACTAGATTATAATTTGAGATGATTCCGTTGAAGGGTTGGGGGTTAAATAGGGGTAAATAGGGGAAAATAAGTAAAGCAAGCCGGTAAGACCACAGAAACTTGAAATTCGGTGTATGTACTAGAAGCCAAAGCGTCAGATTTTTTTGTAATATTTTTCAACCCCCACCACCCCTACTCCAATATCAAAAGGGTTGATTAAATAAAATTGAGATATTCATTTGAAATTTGGTACACGTATGTATTATAACGACATATGGAACTAGATTATAATTTGAGATGATTCCGTTGAAGGGTTGGGGGTTAAATAGGGGTAAATAGGGGAAAATAAGTAAAGCAAGCTGGTAAGACTACAGAAACTTTAAATTCGGTGTATATAATAGAAGCCAAGGTCTCAGATTATTTATAATATTTTTCAACCCCCACCACCCCTACTTCATTATTACAAGGGTTGATAAAATAAAATTGAGACATTCATTTCAAATTTGGTACACGTATGAATTATAACGACATCTGGAACTAGATTATTCTTTGAGATGATTCCTTTGAAGGGTTCGGGATTATTTAGGGGTAAATAGGGGGAAATAAGTAAAGCAAGCAGGTATGAGTACAGAAACTTGAAATTCGGTGTATGTACAAGAGGCAAAGGCCCCAGATTTTTTGATAATTTATTTCAGCCTCCCACCATTATTCAAGGGATTGACAAAATAAAATTGAGATATTCATATGAAATTTAGTACGCATATGTATCATAACGACATCTGGAACTAGATTATATTTTGAGATGATTCCGTTGAAGGGTTGGGGGTTAAATAGGGGTAAATAGGGGAAAATAAGTAAAGCAAGCTGGTAAGACTCCAGAAACTTGAAATTCGGTGTATGTCCTAGAAGCCAAGACCTCAAATTTTTTAACAATATTTTTCGACCCTTCCACTACCCTTACTACAATATTGAAGGGGTTGATAAAATAAAATTGAGATATTCACTTGTAATTTGGTAGACGTATATATTATAACGACATCTGGAACTAGATTATATTTTGGGATGATTCCGTAGAAGGGTTAGGGTTAATAGGAGTGACTAGGGGAAAATAAGTAAATCAAGGTGATAAGAGTACAGAAATTTGGGATTCGGTGTATATACTAGAAACCAAGGCCTCAGATTTCTGTCTAATATTTTTCAAACTCCACCACCTCCGCTTCATTATTAATGGGATTGATAACATCAAATTGAGATATTCACTTGAGATTAGTACACGTATGTATTGTAGTGACATCTGATTGAGATGCCTCCATTGAAGGGGTGGGAGGTGAATAGTAGAAAATAAGTAGGGTGAACTAAAAACTTCATTTTTAACGTATATGGTAGAAACCAACTCCTCCAACTTTTCTATGACATCTGCCCCAAATATTATTAAAATTCTATGACCAATAATTTCCACATACTAGAGTTCAAATATCGTCAAGATGTTTCCTTTAAAACGACTTGGATGAAGAATCTGGATGTGGAAGTAGTGATTCCTTAGGCAGCGGTTTTACTTCATGTATTATTAGGTCAGTTGGGATAGCCCGAAAATCATCGATTTGCGTTTTGTTCGAGTAGAAAGTTAATTTTTTTTGGGTACAACTAGTAAAAATCACAAACAACAATATATATTTTCCCGACACTTCAAATCGTGGTAGGTCATTGTTTAAAACCCAGTGAGCATGCGATTTTAAAGCCAATAGATTAAAGTCATGTCTAAGATCTACGATGACCCAGAAAAATTACGATATTATTCTTTTAAACTTTAATCGGGATATGACGAACGATCTTGACCAATTGTGTGACGAACTCATTAGGAAAACAAGTGTTAGGAGAAGCACATTTGCTTTAAGTTCCTAATAATATTATAAAACAAGCTAACCATTATACTCTTCTCCGATTTACTGCACTTTTTATATAATTGTTGCACATTCTATGGGATACTCTTCGCAGTTTTTTGCAAATAATATTAGTTTTAGACGTTTTTTGTTTAATTGCAAAACATGCAATATAATTTAAAAAATTAATAACTTTTTTATTTATTGGCCGATTTTGTTCAAAGGGTTCTTCCTCTAGCTAACCCTAACTTACTGTCCAAATTTCAATACAATCGGACTTGTCGTTCTTAATTTATCACCCTTACAAAAAAACGTAACGGATGGACAGACAGACGGACAGACGGGCAAACATACAGACGGACAGACGGAAGGACAATTTGAAAATTGTTCAGAATTCGATCACGAGCACAGTGGTATGAAAATTTTTTGTCTACGAGCAATATTACCGGTTTTAGAAATGTGCCGATCGAATGTAATATACTCTTCGTTTTGTATTTGCGAAGAGTATAAATAAGTGATATATTTAATTTTAAGTTTCTGCCTTACCTTTATAACTTGAAAATTATTATTCCTAATTAAGCGAAAGATTATTTATTTTTAGTAGAATATTAAGTAGTTACTTTGTTTTGTTTTTGAGGAGATAATTTATTTTTAATAAGTATCTAGAACTGTTAATATTTGTTAAATAATGCTTATTATAATATAAAAAAACCGCTGCCTAAGGAATCACTACTTCCACATCCAGATTTTTCATCAAAGTCACTTTAAAGAAAACATCTTGACTAGATTTGCACTCTAGTATGTGAAAATTATTGGTCATAGAATTTTAATAATATTTGGAGCAGATGTCATAGAAAAATTTGAGGCGTTGATTTCTACCAAATACGTTAAAAATGAAGTTTTTAGTTTACCCTACTTATTTTCCCCTGTTCACAACCTACCACGACCCGCCCCATCAATGGAATTATCTCAATCCGATGTCATTACAATACATCCGTGTACTAACTTTCAAGTAAATATCTCAATTTTATGTTATCAAACCCATTCAAAATGGAGCGGAGATGGTGGTGTTTGAAAAATATTAGAAAGAAATCTGGGGCCTTGGTTTCTAGTATATACACCAAATCCCATATTTATGTACTCTTACCATCATATACTTATTTTTCCCTATTTACTCCTATTCAACCGTGAACCCTTCAACGGAATCGTCTTAAAATATAATCTAGTTCCAGATGTCGTTATAATACATACGTGTCCCAAATTTCAAATGAATGTCTCGATTTTATTTTATTAACCCCTTTAATAATGGAATTAAGGGTGGTGGGGGTTGAAAAATATTACTAAAAAATATGAGGTACTGGCTTCTAGGAGTTCTAAGAATTTCAAGTTTCTGTACCTTCACCAGCTTGCTTTACTTATTTTTCCCTATTTACCACCAATTACCCCCACTCGTTCAACCCGATCATGTCAAAATATAATCCAGTTTAAGATATCGTTATACGTGTAACAAATTTCAGGTGAAAATCTAAATGTAATTTTATCAACTCTTTTAATAAGGGAGTGGGGGTGATGGGGGGATGGAAAATATTATGGAAAAATCTGAGGCCATCGCCTCTAGTATATACACCAAATCACAAATTTCTATACTCTTCCCAGCTTGCTTTACTTAGTTTCCCCTATCTACCACTATTTAACCCCCAACCCTTCAACGGAATCATCTCAAAATATAATCTAGTTCCAGATGTCGTTATAATACATACGCGTACCAAATTTCAAGTGAATATTTCAATTTTATTTTATCAACCCCTTTAATAAGGAATAGGGCTGGAGGGGGTTGAAAAATAATATAAATAATCCGAGATCTTGGCTTCTAGTACATACACCGAATTTCAAGTTCCTGCCCTCTCACCAGCTTGCTTTACTTATTTTCCCCTATTTAACCCCCAACCCTTCAACGGAAATCATTTCAAAATATAATCTAGTTCCAGATGTCGTTATAATACATACGTGTAATTACAAATGAATATCTCAATTTTATTTTATTAACCCCTTTAATAATGGAGTATGGTTGGTGGGGGGGTTGAAAAATATTTTTAAAAAAAATGAGTCTTTAACTTCTAGCACTTACACTGAATTTCAGGTTTCTGTACTCATACCAGCTTGCTTTACTTATTTTCCCCTATTTTATCATATTTAACCCCCAACTCTTCAACGGTAGCTTCTCAATATAATCTAGTTCCAGATGTCATTATAATACATACGTGTACCAAGTTTCAAATGAATATCTCAATTTTATTTTATCAGCCCCTTTAATAATGAAGAAGGGGTGGTAGGGGGGTTGAAAAATATTATAAAAAAATCTGAGGAGGCCTTGGCTTGTAGTACATACATCTACTTTCAAGTTTCGGTACTCTTACCAGTTTGCTTTACATATTTCCCCATATTTATCCCTATTTACCCCCCAACCCTTCACCGGATATCTTCAAAAAACAATCCAGTTCCAGATCTCATTATAATATATACGTGTACAAAATCAGTAGTCAAGTCAATATCTTAAACCGTTCCGGAGAAAGCGTGCGGACAAAAAAAGTTACAGACAGATCGACAGACAGACCGACAGACACACCGACAGACAGACCCACAGACAGAAATTTTTTTCGCTCGAATTTAAAATCTCGACGTTTCATGACATTCTAAACCTATTTCAAGAAAAAAAAATTGAAATTTTTTTTACGATTACTATACTTCCAATCCACTACGTGGATGTGGAAGTAAAATATTGAAATAAAGCTTTTGTTTTAAAATTGTCTGAAATTAATACTAGGTATTGCGGAAGAATTGGTGGGCCCCCGGCCAAAACTTCTAAAGACATGTATGGATACATTTCAAAAAAGCAACAAAATAGTTAATCGTAGTTGTTCTGAAGGATATTACTTTACGTCATGTGTAAAATATATTTTTGAAATATGTCTCATATTAGTCCCCCACTGCACGCCAATGAGCTAGTGGAATTACAACTTTATATACATCATCTTAAAAAACTGCATTTCAACTCTCTTGACATTTTTTTTCTCGCAATTCACTTCTTACAAAGATATTCTCGATATATTGAGAAAATACACATTTATGGGTAGTTTTGGGGTGGTTCAACCCCGAATTCGAGATGTCAACGGAAATTTTCGGAATCAGCGGGGTTGAGTTACTCTAAAAACATATATTGGCAAGTAGTAATATGATTTGCTTCCAAACATTCGAATTTGAAAAACTAAGCCTAGACTAATACAGCTGCAAATATGTCTAATATTCATGTGGCTTCTCAAGTCTATACATCCCAGTATTCACATTTTAAATAATATTTATAACATTTCTGCCGAAACTAATTTTTAATTTAAAAATGAAGGACACAATTATTATTGGAGATGAGAAAAACATATTTTTTTCCATTATTTACTGCACAGGCAACTGGTGTAAAATTGCAATTATGCATTTGTTCCTGACTAGCATGTTTCCTATTATTATTATTTGTTTTTAGTTTATTATTTTATTAATCCGACGTGTTACGCTATTTTTTAGCTAGACAGAAAAGGCCACTTATTATTTTTATATTTTTTGTCGACTTACTATAATTAAAATTACCAAATGGGAACATCACGTTGATATAAACAATAAAATGATTATTAATAGGCTATCATGGAACAATCGAATTATATGCCAATTGTACAGAATGTAAAATTCTTGATGACATAATTTTAATTACTTCATAATTATTATAAGGGTCAGCTGGCAGGTATTTTATTACGAAGAAATATACCGATTTTTTTCATAAAGTAGTGGAAATGCGAGTTTTCAGAGATCCTGTGGTACACAGTGGTTATTAACAGTCAACTTAAACAGAAAAATGATCAGTGGTTGGTTTATAGTCTTACCGCAACGGGTCTTGTGCTTGGAATGATGAAAGCAAGTGATCTATTTCTTCTGATAGGGGGTATAATATACAACACTAAGCCACTTCTTGACCAACCCAGTAATGCGTCATTCACCCTCTGCACCCCTTCGAAGAGTGAAATATTCAATGGCCTGTAACTTGGTATCCCTGAGCTATCAGATTCGTTTGGACTACAAAATTCATAATTTAAAGAAAAATAAAAAAGTTTTATTTACTGTATACAAGGTGGGGCAATAATGCGTCGGATCTCGATATCTCGAGTTCTATGATAACTGGAAATTTTTGAAAAAATTGCAAGTAAACCAGATAAAATAGTCTATAACTGGAAAGTATTTTTGAACACACAGGGCAAGCCAAGACGAAATTACAAGACCAACTGTCTTTCTTTTAAATGGAATGCTATGTATATCAGTACATTTTTTGAAGCCTCTTTCTAGGCTCTATTCATTCCTATATCAGTATTGAATATCTCCCAACCACTTGGAGGTAATTAATTTTTTTTGTTGAAATAATGCAATCTGGAGATGGATATTAAAAAAATCACCACAGTCACAATTATGGGTCAAACTTATGTGAATACCAGTTACGAGACATCTAATTAATGTTTTTGAATCATTTTCATTTCCTAAAACTGTACAGAATGGCCAAAAATTATTTTTCAGTTAAGAACTTTTTAAATTGAATTTTCTTAATTTTTTCAAAGGGAACATTGTATATTCTTCAACAATGTGATGTAGAAATGAAAAACGAACATTTTTTATAAGTACTTCCCCATGGCTAGTTGCAACCAATTTCGTTTTATTGAGCAATAATTATAAAATTCAAAAATAAACTTAAAAAGAAAGAGGTTTCTTCAAATAACTCAGTAGAAAAAATCATAATAAATGTTCCACATGTTGCCCATTTTGACTGACACACATCTCTATGTGCATTTAAAATGAGGTTCCCACTGTTCCTAAAACTGCCGGTGTGATAGATCTAAAGGCAGTTATTATTCTTTCCCTCATATTTTGTACTGTTGTTGGTGTGTCTCTATAAACAATGTCCTTCACGTATCCCCATAAAATAAATCCATTTTTGTAAGATCTGGAGATCTAGCAGGCCATTTAGTGGGTCCATTTCTTCCAATCCATTGATGAGGGTAGGTATTATTTAAGTGGTCTCTAACTGCATTTAAAGAATGTAGTGGAGCATTATCTTGCTGAAACCCCATCCTATTTCGAATTCTTTCAGGGAGATTTACCAATAATTGTGGCAGATAGTTTTCCAAAAAATGAAGACAGCTCCAGTCAATGTACCATCAAAGGAATGTCGTCCTATTACATGTCCTCCAATAATTTCTCCCCAAACGTTTATAGACAATCTGTGTTGGTTATCAACTTGCATAAAAAAGTGAGGATTTTCCGAAGCATGATAATGGAAATTGTGCCTATTAACAAATCCATTTTTATGAAAAGTTGCCTCATCAGTGACTAAAACATTATTGACATCATCTTGCATTTTACTTCTGACCCAATTACCAAATTGTAGGCGCTTTTGAAAATCGTCATCGGATAATTCCTGGTGCATTTGAATATGATATGCATGCAACTTATTTGTTTTTAAGATTCGACCATCTACTTATTCCTACTAATGACCTCACTTCTCTTTGATTAACATGGGGATTCTCAACCGTTGCCAGCACCACAGAAAACTCATTTTCTTCGTTCACAACACGTTTTATTCTTTTACTTTTTTTATATTCGACATTTCCAGTTTTCAGAAATCTATCGAGAAGGTTTTGGAAGCTGTTAACATCAGGAATACTTCTTTCAGGATAACGTTGGTAATAAATTCTATTGGCAAGTAAACAATTTCTGTCTGACTCGCTAAAAACAAAATTCATGTCTACAAGTTCCGCTTTATTAAAATTCATATTGTACAATTCCAAATATTTTAAATTCAATCAAATTGTAACTAACGACCGATAAGTGTGATAAATGCTCCGTTGTACACGACAGTTTGTAGTAAACTGAGGTTTTATTGCTTGTCGAATAACGAAAACGGCAAAACAATGTACAAAAAACATTACAGTAAAGGACCTGTTAAAAACTATTTGCTCATTTCAATAGATTGGAAGAAATGGTCCCACTAAATGGCCTTATTTCAAAATTGCATAAAGCGTATGTCAATCAAAATGGGCAACACGTCGAACACCTATTGTAAATTTTTCTAATGAATTATTTGAGGGAACCTCTTTTTTTAAGTTTTTTCTTGAATTTGACACTTATTTATTTATAAAACGAAAATGGTTGCAATTAGCCATAGGGAACTACTTACAAAGAATGTGCGTTTTTCATTTCTACACCACATCGTTGAAAATTATACAGGGCATTCCATTTGAATAAAATTGAGAAAATTTAATTTAAAAAGTTCTTAATTGAAAAATAATTTTTGGCCACCCTGTACAGTTTTAGGAAATGAAAATGATGCAAAAACATTAATTAGATGTCTCGTAATTGGCATTCACATAAATTTTTCTTAAAACCCATAATTGTGACTGTGGTGATTTTGCTAAAAAATTCATTACATCCAAGTTTTTGGGAGATATTCAATGCTAATATAGGAATGAATAGAGCCTAGAAAGGGGCTTCAAGAAATGTACTGATATACATAGCATTCCATTAAAAAAAAAAGACACTGGGTCCTGTAATTTCGTCTTGGCTTCGAAAATCATTTCCAGTTATAGACTTTTTTATCTAGTTTACTTGCATTTTTTTTTTTATTTCTAGCTATCGTAGACCTCGAGAGAGGATAATTTTGAGGTAGTCGTTTTTTGGATACCTATTTAAAATATTTGCAAATTATTCTGAAACTAACAATCCTAGTCTGGACTATGTCTAAAATTACTGTCATATCTGATCACGTTGTAGTTGCATCTTTACAAAACACCATAACCTCAATTAAGCTAATGAATTAACGTCTGTACATTTCATAAATTTTCACTAAATCATTACAAATGAATTTATTATGCTCCAATCATATCTGCGTTTGTAAATATCCAAAACTGCTTATACAATGTAAACAAGAATGGATAACTTATTTACGCATATACGAAGTTATCCAGTACAACTCAATATATGCTTCGAGTGAGGATAACGAAACTAAAAATACTTTGCTTATACGTATTTTTAAGTAACATTTCTTCCTTTTCTTCACAACTTCACAAGACCCCATCATCGTCTAAATTAATATTTTTTGTCTGTGAATTTTGATAACGATCTTCATCGGCCTCACGCTGACACATTTCTGTACATTTAAAATGTATTGTTTAACTGTGTATTCGCAATATTTCGTACTACGTACATCTAACTAAATTTAATATTTCTGTTGGAGCGCAGTCCTGTAGGCAATAAACTGGTACCAAGTGATCTGTTTCATTTTTTTCTCATCTAAAATTAGTGCAATTCAATAAGAGAGTTTTAGTAATATGGCTTTGCTCAAATACAAATTGGTAATCTTGCTCTTTGGAGTGCAGGATACTAACTTTCTTTAATGGATAGTAATTGATCACCCTGTTATTGCATCTTAACAAAACACCACCACCTTAACTAAGCTAATGAATTAACATGTACATTTCATAAATTTTCAAATCATCAAAAATAAAATTGAGATGAAAAATAAGCGAAGTTCAGCTATATTTTAACCAATATTAAAAGCAGTAATAAAAATATGAAACTTGTAGAATTAAGCTGCTCTTCCACTTAACCTAATTCGCGCATTACATTCAAATGATAGCAAATTAAAAATAATTACACCTATGGTTAATATAAAGAAGAAAAAAACATTCAACTTAAACTGAGGGGCTAATTTTATTAATTATGTTAATTATAAATTCATATTTTTAATTTTTTCCTGAAGCAGTTTACATTCATTACTTTCAAGTTTTCGGGTAGAGAGTTACATACTTTGCAAATCTGATACCTAAAAGAACGTTTAAATTACTCTGTTCGATGGACAGGTGGGGTTAAAAGACCCTTGAAATTTAAATGTAGTAGTAAAGATACTCGAACAGCAATAAATGTAAATTGGGTGGTTGCTAGTTCTGTTCTCACTTTCTACTTTTTTTATTTGATTAAGCTCTATTAAAAGTCAATAATTTTCTTTCTAAAATTTTTATTTTATGAAATCGCGCCGCGAGTTTTGCTAAAACTTTATTTTCCCCAAAAATGTGTCATTTATTACTACTAGCGCGTGTTTATCTCTAATAAAATCGACTTTCTTTTGTTACATATTAATACACGAATGGTGAAACGTGCGTCGAGTAGATAAATTGTTCAAGTGTAGTGTTGTATTGTTTATGAAAACGTATCGTAAATTGTTCAAGTGTAGTGTTCAAGTGTTTTAATGTTTATGAAAACGTGCCTATGCGTTGTTCTTTCAGAATTGTGTTAATTTATTTGTTTTAAAATTATTATTAATTTTTACTTCCCTCGCATACCGAAGGGAAGTATTGTATTCGAGAAAAAATCACCCTCCGAGATTTTTTCGGATTCTGACGTTTCAGAACACGTAGATTCCGAAAATATAGGTTTTTCAATTCCGTCAGTCTGTCTGTCTGTCTGTCTGTCTGTCTGTTGGTGTATTTACTAAAAAACTACTTGACGGAGAGCAGTCAAATTTGGTAGGTAGTTAACCCTACTGTCAGCGAAGAACTGGTAGAATTTTCCCTGAAAAATATACAGGGTGGACCGTCTAAACGGAATAAATAGTGAAAAAAATTTTTTTTTGCTCAAATTTAAAATTTCCACGTTTCATGACGCGCTAAACCTGTTTCAGGAAAAAAAAAATTTTGAAAATTTTTTTCCAACATTTTTGAAAAAATTTTTACCAAGTTGAAAAAAATTTTTTTTTGCTCAAATTTTAAATTTCCACGTTTCATGACGCGCTAAACCTATTTCAGAAAAAAAAAATTTTGAAAATTTTTTTCAAACATTTTTGAAAAAATTTTTACCAAGATGAAAAAAATTTGTTTTTGCTCAAATTTAAAATTTCTACGTTTCATGACACGCTTAACCTATTTCAGGAAAAAAAAATTTGAAAATTTTTTTCACCAATATTTTTGAAAAAATTTTTACTACTAAAATGATTTTTTTTTCTTTCTTCAAATTTAAAATTTTCACGTTTCATGGCATTCTAAGCCTGATTAAAAAAAAAAGTTTTTTGAAATTTTATCACTAAGATAGAATTTTTCTTTCTTTGTTCAGATTTTAACTATCCACGTTTCCATGACATTCTAAAACTATTCAAACAAATTTAAAAATGTTTTTGAAGAATTTTTAAAAAAAATTTTAATCCATTTATGTATCACTACTACAGAACAGACGAAAAAATTTTTTTTGCTCAAATTTAAAATTTCCATGTTTCATGATATTCCAAACCAATTTCGGAAAAAAAAATTTGCAACATTTTGTTACCAGTTTGGAAAAAAATTTAACACCAGAATGCTCAAATTTAAATGACATTCTAAACCTAGGCATTTCAAAAAAAAAAATTTTAAATTTTTTTTCACCAACATTTTTCAAAAAGTTTTTACCACTAAAATAGATCGAATTTTTTTTTATTTGCTCAAATTTAAAATTTTCACGTTTTATAGCATTCTAAACCTATTTTAAAAATACATCATTTTTAATTTTTAAACTTTTTTTAGCACTACTATAGAACAGAAGGAAACTTTCCTTTGTGCTCTAATTTAAAATTTCTACCTTTGACATTTTAAACCTATTTCAGAAGCAAAAAATTTGAAAATTATTTTACCATCTTTTGAAAAATTTTAAAAAAAATGAAATTTTTTAACCACCACTATACTTCCACTCCATTACGTGAATGTTGGATTGAAAATGTGACAGATGGCAATAACATCTGGCATATGCACCTATTATACTTTTATTGAAAAATGTACAGGGTGGTCATCCCAAGAAATAATTCAGTCATGGTGGACATTTGTAAAGGTATTTGCGCAAGCCTGCCATATGTGGCACCTGCTATTTAGTATTGAACTTTTGCTGTTGGATGAGCAATCTGTATATTTTTTTGACCAAAACTTATCAAGTTTTCTTTGTAATAATAGCAATAACTCTACTCCGATTATTATTCTCAATGTCATTTCGTAATTATTATTACTTCCACATCCACGTAGTGGATTGGAAGTATAGTAATCGCAAAAAAATTTTCAAAAATTTTTATTCGTGAAATAGGTTTAGAATGTCATGAAACGTCGAGATTTTAAATTTGAGCGAAAAAAAATTTTCTGTCTGTCGGTCTGTCTGTCTGTCTGTCTGTCTGTCTGTCTGTAACTTTTTTTTGTCCGTACGTTTTCCCCGGAACGGTTTAAGATATTGACTTGAAATTTTGTACACGTATATATTATAACGAGATCTGGAACTGGATTGTTTTTTGAGGATATCCGGTGAAGGGTTGGGGGTTAAATAGGGGTAAATAGGGGAAAATAAGTAAAGCAAGCTTGTAAGAGTAAATAAACTTGAAATTCTTTGTATGTACTAGAAGTTAAGGCCTCAGATTTTTTTGTAATATTTTTCAACCCCCCCACCACCCCTACCCCATTAATGGGGTTGATAAAATAAAGTTGAGATATTCATTTGAAATTTCGTACACGTATGTATTATAACGACGTCTGGAATTAGATTATATTTTGAGATGATTCCGTTGAAGAGTTGGGGGCTAATTTGGGGTAAATAGGGGAATATAAGTAAAACAAGTTGGCGAGACTACAGGAACTTGAAATTCGATGAATGTACTAGAAACCAAAGCGTCAGATTATTTATAATATTTTTCAACCCCCACCATCCCTACTTCATTATTAAAAGGGCTGATAAAATAAAATTGAGATATTCATTTGAAAGTTGGTACACGTATTAATTATAACGACATCTGGAACTAGATTATACTTTGAGATGATTCCGTTGAAGGGTTGGGGGTTATTTAGGGGTAAATAGGGGGAAATAAGTAAAGCAAGCTGGTATGACTACAGGAACTTGAAATTCGGTGTATGTACTAGAGGCAAAGGCCTCAGATTTTTTAATAATTTATTTCAGCCCCCCACCACCCCTACTCCATTATTAAAAGGGTTGATAAAATAAAATTGAGACATTCATTTGAAAGTTGGTACACGTATGAATTATAACGACATCTGGAACTAGATTATACTTTGAGACGATTCCGTGGAAGGATTGAGGGTTATTTAGGGGTAAATAGGGGGAAATAGGTAAAGCAAGTTGGTATGAGTACAGAAACTTGAAGTTCGGTGTATATACTAGAAGCCAAGGCCTCAGATTTTTTAGTAATATATTTCAGCCCCCCACCACCCCTACTCCATTATTCAAGGGGTTGATAAAATAAAATTGAGATATTCACGTAAAATTTAGTACGCATATCTATTATAACGACATCTGAAACTAGATTATATTTTGAGATGATTCCGTTGATGGGTTGGGGGTTAAATAGAGGTATGTGAGGGAAAATAAGTAAAGCAAGCTGGTAAAAGTACAGAAATTTGTGATTTGGTGTATATACTAGAAGCGAAGGTCTCAGGTTTTTTATTAGTATTTTCCATCCCCCCACCACCCCCACTCCCTTATTAAAAGAGTTGATAAAATTAAATTTAAATTTTCACTTGAAATTTGATACATTTATGTATTATAAGTATATCTGAAACTATATTTTGACATGATTGCGTCGAAGGAGTGGGGATAAGTAGAGGTAAATAGGAAAAAATAAGTACAGCAAGCTGGTAAGAGTACTGCAATTTGAAATTCAGTGTATGTCCTAGAAGCCAAGGCCTCAGATTTTTAATAATATTTTTCAACCCTTCCACTACCCTTACTCCATTAAAAAAGGGGTTGATTAAAATAAAATTGAGATATTCACTTGTAATTTGGTAGACGTATGTATTATAACGACATCTGGAACTAGATTATATTTTGGGATGATTCCGTAGAAGGGAATAAGTAAATCAAGCTGGTAAGAGTACAGAAATTTGGGATTCGGTGTATATACTAGAAACCAAGGCCTCAGATTTATTTCTAATATTTTTCAAACTCCAGCACCTCCGCTTCATTATTAATGGAATTGATAACATCAAATTGAGATATTCACTTGAAAGTTAGTACACGTATGTATTGTAGTGACATCTAATTGAGATGACTCCATTGAAGGAGTCGGAAGTGGTAGGTTGTGAATAGTGGAAAATAAGTAGGGCAAACTAGAAACTTCATTTTTAGCGTATATGGTAGAAACCAACTCCTCAAACTTTTCTATTACATCTGCCCTGAATATTATTAAAATTCTATGACCAATAATTTCCACATACTAGAGTGCAAATATAGTCAAGATGTTTCCTTTAAAGTGACTTGGATGAAGAATCTGGATGTGGAAGTAGTGATTCCTTAGGCAGCGGTTTTTTTTTAGAGAGACTGCCATGAACGAGGGAAGTTCTGTGTAAATACCTTTACCGATTTTTTTAATATATATTTTGTCAACCAGAATATATTTTCGTTATTCTCATAGAGACGTCATTTTTTTTTATTACATGAAATATTTTATTTCTAGCAACATCATTTCCCCTACTAATACTACGATCCTATCCCTAGATTTCTAAAATATACTATATTGGGGGTTCGTTTCTTTTTTTACATGCGAATACCTTTATTCAACTAAAATACATCAAGTTTTTGTCGAAACTAATCAAATATTTGTAAATTAGACACAAGAATTTATGATTTTTCATACAGTAATTAATGGTAGGGGTAAAATTTGCACTTTTTTATTTTCCTCATATCTGCTTCAAAACTGATATATCGGGTCCTTGTTGTATTCTATGCACTTTTTCTTAATAAAATGTTTCGATATCTTAACAATTTGACCCATTGTTCGGTACCACCGTCAACTATATTTTACAGTCCTGCCAAACCGGTGATCACATGACATGTGTCAAAATGTAATTTTCTGTTGTCGGACATGCATAAACGAACCCCCAATAGAGTTTTTTTGAAATGTCAATAATACAATTCTTTCCGATATGTAGCTAACTTTATGGCGGACACTGCATAATCAGAATTTCACTAAAATGAAGTTATTAAATTAATAATCTTAACATTCTATGATAACATCTTTCCTATTTTTTTATAATTATTTAGCGACATCATTGCTGTTAGAGCAGAGAACTGTTTCAGAACTACTTGCATTTCTTATGCATCAAATAAAATCTTAGTTCAGACGTTTTAGCGGCCATGACACAAGTCAGCTTAAATTGTACCCGACTCTACAGGTAAAGTATTGTTACTTTTATTAAACTCACTACAAGCACCAATATATTGAATTGTATCAAACTATACTACTATATAGCAGCTGTACTACATGTATAAAGTAAATTATCCACTCTTTTTCAAATAATTTTAGCAGTTTTGGACAATTGCAAATACAGATATGATTACTTATACCACAATAAAGTTAAATGGGTTGGTAATAATATTTTTTAGACATATTTTTCCTAAGGACTGTTAATTTCAGAGTTATTTGTAAATAGGCAAGAGGGTGTACCAAAAAAAATACGTACAGTGGTCATCCGCAAGGAGAAAATAAATATTAAATAAAGTAAACACCCTGTATAAATAAAGAGGGAAGTTCTGTGTACATACCTTTACCGATTTTTCAAAAAGCTTTTTTACATAATTTTATTGATATCTTGGTATAAGAATCGCTAATTGAGTTTACTCCTAGAAACATTGTACATTTGCTATACACCAGACAAAAGTGTAATAAAAATATGTAAACGTTTTATTGTGTTATTGTGACCCTGTCGTCAAACATATTGCTTTCCTTATTATGGCAATAAACAAACAATGATCAGCACTACCCCGTAAATAATTATAAATCGACTCCAAGGTTTCGTATCATATTTTTTATGGTTGTTTGCATTAATCGACCTATCCATTTCCTATTTAATTCAATTTCATTTCTTGCCGATACATTCAGTATTTTAATTACTGACTCATTCCGGTTATAAAATACACACAAACTGCCTTGATTAATCGTCGATGGCAAAAACTTGAATTTTAAAAATTGTGAAAAATCTGCATAAGAAAATTTCTTAGCAAGTATGCAATTCATTATTTACAAAAATACATTCGTTTTTTATGTTTACTGCTGCTTTCTATAAACATCCTCTAACTTTCGAGGAGCCAGCTGGATTATCCGGTAATATTCAGCGTCCATAGGCGGAGAAGATAATAATGGGTATTGATTTGATACAATGTAAATTCCTTGTTTTCTGTATTAGGATCTTCACACGACATAAAGATGACACAGGTGAAATATTACAAATAGTACTTTTTGTGGTTATATCTATATATATAATTCCAGTTCTCGTTTAATGCCATACTTTTAATTAATTGGTCCTCTTTATAGTCTGTTTGGAAATGAAAGAATAATTACATGCAAAGCTACCTACTTAAAAAATTGGCGGCATTTTTTATCTTCATGGATCGGAAAAGAGAATAACAGTAATTATTAAAAGCTTTTGCAGATCTCTGATGCCTATTTTCCGATCTAGCCCGGGAAAACGCTAATTTTGGCCGGAAAATTTCTCCAGAAAGGGTATATCCTGGTCGGTCGAAAAAAAAAGTATTTCTTGGGCCCTCTGTTAGGACTGACAATCGCCAAAGGTCTCGTTTTACCGTACCCATTTTAACAGCAATTTTTTTTTCGTGTAAGCACTGAATTATATCGGCTTTCCACCAGGCAGTCGTAGGGGTCCGTTCAATCTGCGTGGGGTGGTAAATAATCATTATCCATTACAATTACAGATCCCGGAGGAATAAAACCGAACATAGGTCTAAATGCCCCTCGAAAACATCTGAATTCATATCTTTATTTTTATTTTTTTTAATTTTATTTAATCATACATCCTCCAACAGTACAAAACCATTTATAGGATGGAAATCTAAACTAACTTAACCTAACCTAACTAAAAAATACAAATAGAAATTATGAAGGCGATTAGACTGCACGACAGTAGATGAAATTTCTGACTGCTAGGCAAATATGTCCAATTCACTGCAATGAGTGTCATAACTAGTACAAATATTGAACAGAGGAGAAAACTTTAATACGTTAGATCTTGGAGTTGATAAATAAAAAGTATGAGAATGACGAGAATTAATCCGTGGGACATAGAAGTTCAGTTGGCTTAATATTTCACTACAATCTATTTTATTATGCATAATTTTATCTAGAAACCTCAAGGCAAAGGACTCACGCCTTTCGGAAAAACTAGTAATATCAAATTTTTCAAGTAATTGATTTTGAGAAGCTCCAATTGGTGGATATGTACCTTCAGTTTTCCAGTTTAAAAATTTCAGGAAGCGGCGCTGAATATTTTCCAATTTATCATTATGAGTATTATATCCAGATTGTCAAACAAGTGAAGCATACTCCAGTTTAGACCGAGAGAAAGCAAAATAAAGCATCTTTAAGGTTTTCGCATCATTAAAATCATGGCTTTTACGCAAAGTGAAGCCTAACATTCTGTATGCATGCGAAATTACAGCATCAATATATGGTTAGTGAAGGTTAATTTTTTATCAAAAGTTACACCTAGATCCTTGAACGTAGATGGTCTGTTCAGCATGTCGCCATTAACATTATAATTATACATAATTGGGGATTCCTTGGTTGTATAACTCATAACATTGCATTTGCCAACATTTAGGTGAAGATCATTTTCATCGCACCAAGCCGATAACTTAGTTAAGTTGTTTTGAAGTTTTTTGCCGTCATTAAAATCATTAATCCGATGCAACATCTTGACGTCATCGGCATATATTAAGAAATATACGTCTAAGTGATCACTGATGTCGTTAATAAAAATATTAAAGAAAAGGGGTCCAAGTATTGGTCCCTGGGGTACTCCTGACGTGGCTTGGTATTCAACAGATTTATATCCATTATAAGATACGAATTGAACTCTATCAGTCAAATAACTCTCAAGAAATTGAAGTAAACCGTCAGATAATCCTAATTTGTCACGTTTACAGAGAAGTTTCCTATGGTTCAGTCTGCCAAACGCCTTAGAATAGTCAGTATAGACTGAGTCTACCTGTATTTGAGAATCAATTGATTCAGCAATGTACTGAGTAGCGCAGATTAAGTTCGTTACGGTGGAGCGACCTTTCATAAAACCGTGTTATTGCGTAGATATTTTTAGTTGAACATGTGCATAAATGTTCTCATGCAGTAGGATTTCGACAGCTTTACTAAAGTTACATATATGATTGTTATCCATCTATAATTAGTAACATCATTTCTTTCACCGTTTTTATACACAAGGCACACTTAGGAGTATTTCCAATTATCAGGAAAATAGCATTTCCTAAGACATAAATTAAAAATTATGCAGAGAGGATATGCAAAAATGCTGGCACAGTCTTTCAGTAGAAATGCAGGAATTCCATCTGGGCCCGCAGTAAGTTTAGGTTTAATTCTTTTTAACGCCATGCAAACTTCAGCCTTGGAAAAGCGTTTAATGTCCAAACAGTCAAACGAAAGATTATTAGACTCGGTTACAGGGGTGATAGACAACCGTATTTTTAGATCCAAATGAGAGTAAACCGCCATCCACAAAATCACTGGCACTGCCAATATGCGTGATTTTTGTTATTCTCACTTTTCCTGAAAGTGCCTTATTTTATTTTTTTTTTTAATTTTATTTAATCGTCTTATTTATATTAACGTCCTGGCGGAGTTTTAGCTAATGCTATTCCACCACTCAACCAGGACACGTACACATAGACATCAACACAACGACCATTCCCTGCAATATTGCCATCTACCGCAGCTGAGACTCGAACTCAGGATAGATATCAGCGACTAGACATGTTGTGCCACCCAACAGCGGTCTAGTACACTGCTACCATCTCGGTAACACATGAAAAACGCCACTGAACATCCATACCCTGACCAGGATTCGAACCCGGGACCCCGTGGTCGCAAGCCAAACGCCTTAGCATTGCGCCACCGAGCCTTAAACCCTGTTGACAGCCTATCGAAAAAATGCTTGCCCAGATCATTTCACGTTCTTATCTTGCCATACTTCGTTTACCCAAGCTTTGTCCAGATAATAAACTTTTTCCTTCCACTCGGAGTGTTCGAATTGATCCTCGGTAGGCTCTTCGCCAAGAAATAACTTCATTTTTATCGATAAGAACAGACGTTCTGTTCTGCTTTTTCAGCAAAGATTCACCTCTCGAAGGACGTTCCAGAGTTTGTTTCTGCGGATTTGTGGTAAATCGTCTTCTGAAAGTTCACATAAAATCTTGCACAATGTCGGATTTTTTTTAAAATAAAGTAAATGTACCTGTCTGCAAATGACGCTGTTTAAGTAATCCTCGATAACGATTTCTGGCCTCCCTGTATATGATGTTGGTAGATTTACAGTCTCACGTTCACTTTTTCTTTCCCAAGTTTATACATAGTCGACTCTACAATCCCTGCTATCTCGGAACATATTACTCACACAAATTTCCGCTGATTTTCCATCTAGATCTTTTCCTGCATCAATAATCAAAATTTATTAGTACCCGATTTTTTGAAAATTAAGCTTTATTCTTTTCTTGGGCATTTCAATCGTTACCAGCATTCTCCATTTACCACAAATGAAAGGTGTTTGCGTTTTTGGTCTATATTATTAAGTAAACCGCCCCTACCCATTCAGCCCTTCAATTGCCACGGCACCGCTGTGCCGTGGATGTCTGTCTGGCTCCGGACTGGGTGCAGATATTATCTTACATCTGCCTAATTATTAATAAATTAGTTTTGCCTTATTAATTGGTCACTAAACAAAATGTAGAATTACACTTACTCCACTACACTAGCACATCTACTCAGGTTCAGCTCTGGGACTGGAATGATATAACAGTCTAATCTAGGCATACGGGGCGCTACTTATCTAATTTACTAATATCATTTTCATCCAACCGTAAGATTTTTGTGCAACTAAACAAAACTAAACGAAATATTATAACTTAGGAGTCGTCCAAGGATCTATTCTTGAACCTCTGCTCTTCCTTTTGTATTGTATTGTAAAATTATAATGTATGCTAATGATACCAGCTTAATTGTGACTTCCTTAGATCCAGGTATTATTAAAATCCGAGTCAAAACTATTCTCAAAGAATTTAAGTGCTACTATAGGGTGGGCGAATATTTGTGCGATTCGTTCATTTTGTAACTTTATCTATGAGCATTCATAAATTTCATTTATTGACTAAGTATATGATTGTATATTATTACATATTTATATTATGTTTTAAATGTTTCTTGTTTTGCGATTATAAGAAAGCAATTGACAGTGTTTTTATAAACTTGTTATTAACTAAGGTTTTACAACTTGTTCTATCCATTTGACAAATGAATTAATAAATTAACGTTATTATGTTGCCTCCCCGAAAATGACATATCGATCATGTTTAATGCATTCATATCCTAATCCTCGTACACTGATTATGAAATGTCTCAACATTTGGTCAGTTTAATTGTTTACTAGAATTATTAGATCCAACAATGTCTTCTCGCAATATCTATGAATGTGCGCCCATGGCGAGATTTTATGTTAAGGTTTTATTACTTTCTTTCCTCTCCAAATAGACTGTAGTAGTTTTTGTCTCATTATATGACAAATACTGTACTTAAAAATAAGATCATAATCAATAATATTTGTTATATCCACGCCACTGGTCCCTGTGATATCATCGACTGCAAAGATAAGATCTTAAAAATGGTCCAATTTACCTACTTCCCAGCTTTTCAAGCCATTAGAATACATTAGTGAACTGGTTTATACAACATAGCCAAGACGTGCATTTACAAAATTTGTAGGTCTATTTGTGGCACTGTCAGCAAATTGTATATAGATGCCATTGTGATTGACGTTATGTTGGTAGTTGGGGCAACAATAGATTAATATTAATGTGGTTTCTCTTTCTTCAAATTTTAATGTGTTTATGGGGAAAGTACTTGGTCTATAATAACCAACATTGTATTATTATGTTGGTTATTAACAATAAATAATAATAATGTTTATTTGCTTAAGGTATTACAATTTACAATTTTGTTATGATTATTCATTTTCATTCACAAATAAACGAAGACCACAAAGCCTAGGGCTGTCCGCGTAAGTCAAATATTATATTATCACAAAATATGAGTATAGATTAAAAAATATACGTGGGCACTAAAAAGAAGTAAAGTGAATGATTTTGGATGTAAACAAACTATATGATAACAACTCTAACTTGTTTTTGAACCGTCTCAACTTTTGAGAATTTTTTTTTAAATACTCAGAAAGGAGTCTGGAATAGGGAGTTACTACGGCTTCTTTGATATTTTTTGCTTGCATGGAAGGGTTAAGGTCATTCAAGGTCAGATTCGTATTTTTAAAAGGGAACCTCTATTTTACTTCCGCATCCACATAGTGGATTGGAAGTATAGTAATCGCAAAAAAAATTTCAAAAATTTTTATTCTTGAAATAGGTTTAGAATGTCATGAAACGTTGAGATTTTAAATTTGAGCGAAAAAAATGTCTGTCTCTCTGTCGGTCTGCGTGTAACTTTTTTGTCCGCACGTTTTCTCCCTACTCCATTATTAAAGAGGTTGATAAAATAAAATTGAGATATTCATTTGAAATTTGGTACTACTATGTATTATAACGCCATCTGGAACTGGTGTATATTTTGAAATGATTCCGTTAAAGGGTTGGGGATTAAATATTGGTAAATAGGGGAAAATAAGTAGAGCAAGTTGGTAAGAGTACAGACACTTGAAGTTCGGTGTATGTACTATTAGCCAAGGTCTCAGATTATTTATAATATTTTTCAACCCCCCACCACCACTACTCCATTATTAAAGGGGTTGACAAAATAAAATTGAGATATTCACTTGAAATTTGGTACACGTATGTAATATAACGACATCTGGAACTAGATTATATTTTGAGATGATTCCTTTGAAGGGTTGAGGGTTAAATTGTGTTAAATAGGATTAAATAAGGGAAAATAGGTAAAGCAAGCTGGTATGAGTACAGAAACTTGAAATTCGGTGTATGTACTAGAAACCAAGTCCTCACATTTTTTAATATTTTTCAACCCCACAATACCCCTACTCCGTTATTAAAGGGGTTGATAAAACAAAATTGAGATATTCACTTGAAATTTGGTACACATATGTATTATAACGACATCTGGAACTAGATTATATTTTGAGGTGATTTCGTTGGAGAGTTGTGGGTTAAATAGGGGTAGATAGGGGGAAATAAGTAAAGCAAGCTGGTAAGAGTACAGAAATTTGGGATTTGGTGTATATACTAGAAGCGAAGGTCTCATGTTTTTTTATAATATTTTCCACCCCCCACCACCTTCTCCCTTATGAAAAGAGTTGATGAAATTTAGATTTTCACTTGAAATTTGGTACATGTATGTATTATAACGATATCTGAAACTAGATTGTATTTTGACATGATTGCGTTAAAGGAGTGGGGTAAGTAGAGGTAAATAGGGAAAAATAGGGAAATGAAATGTTCTGTGTTAATTTGTGGGAGAAAAAGCGCCCCTCTTTCTTTGTCTGCGACGCTAATACCAGATAGACAAAAAAATTAACTTAACCTAACCTAAAGGAATCACATGAAAGAATGAAATTATTATAGGAAAAAGAAGGGAACATTATTTCTACCGTCAAATCAAACCTGAATTTATGAAAAAAATACATTAATCCTTACAAAATAAAAGTAAGTTCGGTGTGTCCAGAAGTTGAACCCGGGACCTCTCGCACCCTAAGCGAGAACATTACCCATATGCCAACCATCCAGCTGATAATCAGCGCTATAGCACGAAATAAATCGTTGAAATACGGAATTATTTGCGACGATATTTCATAATATAAAACATGGCATATGTCCAAAGGCTACAACGCATTTCATAGCGATAAATCTACATACTAGTGCTGACATTTGATTGATGCAATGATGTGAATAAATGGCCTTTCAGTGGCTACCAAGTTAATGTGCGAAATAACATCTGAAAAGGTTCAGATGAGGAACTAAAAGTCTAAGATACTGAAGAATTTATAGAGATTTCAAAGCCTTAGGCATTACAAACCTGTAACAGAAGTTTCTTCATGTTAAATAAAACAAATTGTGCCTTGGGGAAGTTCATTTAAACGTCCTGCACTCGAAGTAGGATACATTACCGTGAGGTGAATAAAACAGTTCTCATAAGTCAAACATGCGTCGAGATATTTGCAAAACCCGTCATGATTATCGGGAAAGAGGGTCTTAAAAGCGGCTAAATGTATTTGTTTGCCGTATAAATCGTCGAATTGCCCAAAACGGCGCGCTGTTAGCAGATCATCCTCATTTAAAACGTGATCAAAGTATATCCTTTACTTAAAAGGGGAAAGAAACGTTATTCCTTTAAAAGAAATTTCCGTTTTAATTCCACTAACCCAACAAACTACGTATATATTTACTCTTTTCTTTGTTTATTTTAGGTTCCGAGATGAAAGTGGCAGTTTTATTACCACTTTTTATGTTGACGATTTTTTGCTAATCTCACGATTAAAATTACAGCATTTTAGTAACAATAAAATGTTTTGTTTTTCTCTGGAATCGTTCACTTAATGGCTTGGAAATAAAATGAAACTGTAATGGCCGTATTCTCTCTGATTCTCTCCTGACGAACACCACGGGCATAGGCGTACACAGTATTATTAAAAATCATATATTAATATTTTAAGGAAATTCACAATTAAGACGCACACGAACAAATATTTTCTTTTATTAATTTTTTACAATAAGCGTCTATTGTCCATACCGGGTGAGTCACGAATTGCGCTCGCCCCGATATTTCCTAAAATATTTGGAATAGAAAATTGAAATTTGGAGGCCTTATTGCACGACTAAAATGCCATCTTTTCAATAAAAAATCAAGTTTGGTGCACATCCGGTTTGACCGGAAATGCCCACAACTTTCGATTTTTAAATAGAACACCCTATATATTTTTACATTTTTGGAATCTAGAGGAAATTTTGAACATAATACATCCATTTTGGTCACTTTTTGATAAACATTAAAAATTTTATTAAAAAATCTATTTCTGAATCCAGAGTGCTGTGGTGCCCAAAATATATTTTAGTTTGTGTGCTACGTTACTATAAAAATAAAAAGAGCAATATGATTGCATTACTTAATTCACTAGAGGCGTTTAAAATTTTTAAATGTGATTTTTACCCACTAACTCGGTTTTTTTAAATGGGAATTTAATCGTTCACCAACATTTTTAAATACCTCATTTTCATACAAATCTAATGATACCAAAATTTTGAAAATCCACTCAGAAATATTTGAGGTTTCAGCCAAAATACAATGCAACCAAGCTTTTAGAAACATGCGGCTAATAGATAATAGATTAGTGGGCTTTGGAAAGACTCGTGTAGTTATAGGCACTCTTGAGCTATAATCAAACATTGTGAGCGCAAAGAACGTTACAATTAAGTTTAGCATAGGTATGTGGAGGTAAACACAATTACATCCACAAGGACATTTGCAATAGAATGCGACATCAGTTCGGTTTTCAGAGTTTTATTTAAATGAACATAAATATCGGACCTATAAATAAATAAAAATCAATTCCGTTTGAACAATTAAACTTAAACTAGGTAACAGTAGGTATCTTTAAAATAATTAATATAATTAAACTATAAATTGACATTTATACATATTGTTCAAAAAATTTTTTTCTATACACAATTCGGCTCTGCGTATAGTTGCTTGAATGGCTCTACGCAATTCAGCCGGCGTTATTTCATTAAGAGCCCGTACAACTTTATTTTGCAGCTCTTCACGGGCATTTGAAGAAGTTTTATAAACTTTATTTTTGAGAGTGCCCCATACATAATAGTCGAGGGGTGTTAAGTCAGGTGACCTAGGAGGCCACCTGATATGACCTTGATTTGCGATAAGGCGTTCACCATGCAAGTTGTTTAAATATTCCATCACTCTTCTGAAATTATGCGGGGGAGCACCATCTTGTTGGAAAAACAGATTTTGTAAATAAGCAAGAGGAAGTCAAGAAATTCTGTCTGGTTTTGTAAAAAGAATAAATATCGTTCGCCAGTAAGTGTTCCATCAAAAAATATGGGTCCAATTATTCGATCTCCAAGTACTCCAAGCCAACAGCTAAACCCCAATCTTTCCTGAATATTCCCCCGCCCTACCAACCTCGGATTTTCTTGAGCCCAGTACCTAGGTACTGGGTACTACTATTATTTCTGTTAAATATACCTTGGTTCGTAAATCTACTTTCATCTGAATATAAAATATGAAAAGGAAAACCTGGGTTTTGTTGTACTGCATTTAAGAACCAGTTGCAATATACTAGCCTCCTGTCGTTATCATCTCCATAAAGATGTTGGTGTATTTGGTATTTATAAGACCGAAACTTATGTTTCTTTAAAATTCTGCAAAGCGAAGACTGACTAATGTCGCATTCCATTGACAATTCCCTTGTTGATGTTGTTGGGTGTACCATCACAAATCCTAATACATCAATTTCTTTGTCCTCACTTACAATAAATGTTTGATGGTCATCTTGTTGATTGGGTTCGTTTCTTAATTCTTGTTCTACTCTGACAAACAAGTGTCTGCTTGGATGACATCTGTTGGGATATCGTTGCTGATACAATTCTGCAGCTGCAGTTGAATTTTTGAGACGCTCTCCATATATCAGTAACATATCGACCTTTTCATTTCTACTAAAATTATTCATTTTCTTTAATTTCTACTCAAAGAGATTTCCGCAACGCTTTATTTTGTATCTGTCTGACAGCTGATATTGTTTTATTACATTCAATGGCTACTATGATTTTTCCAATGTTATTAGGTTACCAGATTTACACAGAAATGTGCCATTTTAGTTTCCAAAGCCCACTAATCTATTATCTATTAGCCGCATGTTTCTAAAAGCTTGGTTGCATTGTATTTTGGCTGAAATCTCAAATATTTCTGAGCGGAATTTCAAAATGTTGGTAACATTAGATTCGTATGAAAATGACGCATTTAAAAATGTTGGTGAACGATTAAATTCCCATTTAAAAAACCGAGTTAGTGGGTAAAAATCACATTTAAAAATTTTAAACGCCTCTAGAGAATTAAGTAATGCAATCATATTGCTCTTTTTATTCTTATAGTAACGTAGCACACAAACTAAAATATATTTTGGGCACCACAGCACTCTGGATTCAGAAATAGATTTTTTAATAAAATTTTTAATGTTTATCAAAAAGTGACCAAAATGGATGTATTGTATTCAAAATTTCCTCTAGATCCAAAAATGTAAAAATATATAGGGTGTTCCATTTAAAAACCGAAAGTTGTGGGCATTTCCGGTCAAACCGGATGTGCACCAAACTTGATTTTTTATTGAAAAGATGGCATTTTAGTCGTGTAATAAGGCCTCCAAATTTCAATTTTCTATTCCAAATATTTTAGGAAATATCGGGCCGAGCGCAATTCGTGACTCACCCGGTATATTATCATTAATATCGGTAAATATTTCTTGATTGCCGAATTGCAAGTGTGGTTACTTCTTGATAACGCCGTAAGCTTATAATTTACATGAGTTGCACTAACTTTGGACATAAGCTCATGGACAAATTTATAGATGATTTACAAGTGGCATTTGTGGAAAATACTCACGAAATTTAACATGACACATCAATAGATCTTTCAGGTCGATGTGAGGAAGTGCTGAAAGAGGGGAACGACAAGTTAAAGCATGACATGTTAGCAGAGCTGTGACAAGTACTTTTAAAAAGTACTCTCAGTACTAAGTACAAGTAGTTTAAATTTTCATTTTTACTCCCAGTACTAAGTACAAGTACTTCGAAAAAGTACTTGGAGTTTTAAGTACTTTACTTGAAATTCAAAATTTACTGTTCTAAGTACTTAAAATACTTAGAGTAGTTTAAAATACTCCCAGTATTTTTTTAAGTACTAGTGAAAGTAATTTCTGTTAATGGGAGCATTTTTAATGTACTGTAAGACTTTTTTAGGTACCACTAATTTTTAAATTAAGGAGTGTCCTACGCTGAAGTACGTACACTTTACAACCAAAATATTTAGTCGTTAGTAAAAATCATGATTTTCGCTTCAATGCAAATTTCAAAAATTTGCTGCTTTAGAAATCTGCAACCTGCAATCTGCATATTGCTCTACTACATTTAAAAAAAAAAACATTTTTTTTCCTATTCATTTAGCTACAAACAGACGCAGCGTATAGAGGAGAAATTATCTGATTTTAACCAACTGTATACAGGACACTCAAAACATTTCTTAACAGAGATATGCTTCGTTACAGAGGTAAAGTCTTTCGTGAAACCTAAACCTAAAAGTTATAAAGTTGTATATGTGAATTAATAAACTGAGTACAGTACAAAAAAAGTAATGAAAACTAATTTTTACAAATATGTTTTTATTTAAAACTCACTCAAATCAAATAGTAACAAAAATAAATATAATGTATATAATAAATGAGTAAGTAAAAGTAAAACAATGAATGTACCTACAACTACAAAACAAACTAAATATGCAATGTGCTGTTACTCTTAAGCAGCACACGTTTTTTAAAATTAACGTCACTTAAAGCATGTCGTCTGGATGCATTTATAATTTGGGCAAAAGAAAACAAGTGTTCGACAGGGGCCGACGAGGGCAAAACTGAATTATATTTAATAAATAATTTCATCATTGGATAGTCTGTTAACATTTGAATATTGGATCTTGAGTCATTTAAATATCGCAATAATTCATATTCATATTGGTTTTGGTTTGAGGAGAATATCGATGAGACTGAAGAGTTGAAATCCTCTTTCTCTTTGAAATCGAAGAATGGATCCTCTTCAATATTTTCACCGACTGCCACCTCAGACTGTTGCACCTGGTCCAACTCAAGAGCTGCCTCTAGTACCCATGATTGAATATCTTTGCGAGTAATTGTAATCTTTTCGTCTCTCCATCCGCTGAACCAGCGCATTTTAAATATTGGGTTCGTGACCGCTGCTATTACTGCAATTTTTTATTTGAAACGTTTTTGGTGGATAGAATCTAAAATATATTCCAAGGGCTTGGACAGTTGCCTTATTTCTCTAGAGAGCTTAATTTTTTCTAGTTTCGTATACATGGATATGATACTAGGGAGGAGGTAACCATAAAATGTGTTTTTGTCCCCTTGGAGAAAGTACAAAGTTTCAGCTAAAGGCTTCATAATTCTTACATATTCATACATAAAACAAAATATCGTTTTCTGTAAAAGAAGGAACTAATAGTTTATCACATAGATCCTTTACTTTTTCCTTGCACGATACAATTTTTTTTATGGCGTCATACTTCGAATTCCATCTGGTGACACCAGGGTAACTCAGGGTATGACCTAAAAGTTGTTGGACTATTTCAGCGGATTTTGGTCTCCTCGCCTTTTTCCACAAATTTCCACAAAGTTACAAGTAGGTAATTTTTTATATTTTATAAAAAATACTGAATGTTTACAAGTCCTTAGAGTACTTTTTATATAAAAAATACTTAGAGTACTTACTTAAAAAAGTACTTAGAGTACTATTTTAAGTAACAAGTATTACTTATTTCGAAATAAGTACAAGTATCCAGTACTTTTTAAGCAAAGTACTTAGGCTACAAGTAGGAGTACATGAATTTTAAAAGTACTTAGAGTAAAAATGTACTGAGTATTTTACTTGGAGTACATTTTTGTACTGAGTACCTCAACTCTGCATGTTAGGCATACATATTATCACTGTAATTTATAAACTAGTTGGATACAAGCTTAAACAATTCACTGACGTTTAACCGCCACATTAATGGAACTATAGGTGGGATGAGCGCCGGTAGCCTCCCACGCACGGAGAAAAAAAACATATTTTTAGTCATTTCCTCCTGACTAGAAATTTGTGAAACTATAGCTAATCCAATATCTTGAAGAAGAAAAAAGTCAGCTGACTATAACATGGTGTATTATACGTCAGCTGGTCGCTTGAACATGAACATTTTTTTCATGCATTCAATGATTTCCTCTCAACTAAAAATTTACCTGATGATAGCTTATATGCTACTGGTGAGGCGCCTTTAGAAAATGTAGAATAAATTTGGAAAATAATAATTTAATTTAAGTAAACGAATGTATATAAAAAGGGAATATAAAAAAGTTGGGTTTTTTTGGGTACTTCGCGTAGTTAGTAGTCATCGACAGATGCTCGCTGTCGCGTGGTAGATAGTTGCTTCCGCATTTTTGATCTTAAAAATAATATTATAATAGTTTTAAGTTATTGAAGTAAATTACAAATTGTTTATTTGGTAATTGCGTCGAGAACCATCCTTTCTTACACCATTTCTATCCTATCTCAAGAATTACCTCGAAGATACACCGGGAACGTCACAACGTGGTAAGTTTTCGACACATTTTATTTAGTATTTTTAGCAATTTGTTCGCATTTTGGAATACAGTCTACTCTCTAGTTAAAACCCTGAGTTGGCCTAGCCAGCTACTGTGAATGAATATAAATGTCAGCTGGCCGTACTTCGGTGGAAAGATCGTCAGCTAATAACTTGAAAGTTGTAACGCAGAAGTTAAGCGGGAGCATAATTAAGTAGGGAGTTCGTTTGTAAAGAAATATTGATGAACTTTTCTCCTGATTGCATTTCGGTCAAAGTCCAACAATTTTTTTACGGTTTTGGTTGATTTTTGGCATTGAAAATTTATGGTTAGTGGTAGACTCTCTGACAATTTTGTAAACACTGCGGCCACATACTCTTGTCATATTTTTTTACAATTTCATCTTTGAGTAATATAGAATTTTCTTCAATCTCATACCTATACATGCTTAAAATCATGTCCCTGGTCTTTACGTCGAAATGAGACTTATTCGACCTTTTTTTAAGAAACAAAAAAATTTCTGTGAGCTCATCAGCTGTATCCGTACTACTAGACTTGCTTAAGTGTCCTTGATATATTTGATACACCGATGCCCGAGAGGCAAACACACTCATTTAATATACTTTAAACGCATATATTAGCAATTTTTAAGAGCATAGCTCAAATTTGGTCGCTCGCATACCTGAAAGTCCCAACTACTGATGAACCTTCAGGCTATGGCTGGGTCGAAATCGACAACAGATTTGAATTCATCTGGTTTTCTGGAACTCAGTTACCAGAGTCGATTGAAGAAATAACTATTCAGCCCGAAAAAGGTAACATTTGTTTTATCATTTTAATTATGTAACGCTAACTATGCATAAACTATAAATTGATTAATTTACTTATATAAATATTTTTTCAGTTATTCAATTATATACTTATTAGTTTAAAGTATCTAAACAGAATATTGATTTAATCGGAACACTCATATCGGAGCGTAATGCCGAATAATTTAAGATACGTCATTTCCTCACGGATATAAATTAGTAACCTGATTATTAATATACTTCTGTAATTAATAAAAAAATCAGGTAGCATAAAGTCGAGGGAAAACACGACAGCTGATGCATTTAAGTAGGCGGTAGATGCTCCCGCTTAACTTCTGCGTTACAACTTTCAAGGTATCAGCTGACGATCTTTCCACCGAGGTACAGCCAGCTGACATTTATATTCATTCACAGTAGCATATAAGCTATCATCAGGAAAATTTTTAGTTGAGAGGAAATCATTGAATGTATAAATTTTTCATGTTCAAGCGACCAGCTGACGTATAATACACTATGTTATAGTCAGCTGACCTATTTTTTTCTTCAAGATATTGGATAAGTTACAGTTTCACAACTTTTTAGTCAGGAGAAAATGACTAAACATTTTTTCTCCTCCTCCTACGTGGGAGGCTAAGGCCGCTCATCCCACCCACGGAACCGCAGCTGACGTTCACGAGGCATTATGATACAACTCCCTGATGCGTCTCACTAATTTTCGTTCGAGAAGAAATAATTCACCAAATTTTCACCTGGCTCCCGGACTAATACTACGCAGATATATGGTTTAGGTGCCCGCGTACAAATAATGAATTTATACTCATCCTCTTGTTATTTCTTGTATGGCTTAGTTGCGCCTAATTTACAACTTTTTTCCTCTGCGAAAATGTTCGAAACCGCGGCGTTCCCCTCCACTTATTCCGAAAGATTTCCACGCGTCGTGGAAAATCCGGAAATCTATTTTGTCGGACAATTCGAAAAATGGATTCTACATGTTACTATTAAGCAATCTTGAAAAAATCAGCTGGTTCTCAATAAATTTCTAAAAGTTGTTAATTCGGAATTTTTTTAAAAATTAGGAATAATACGCATCGCCGGGCCGGTACACAGTGGCCCCAAATCGAGTTATTTGGTTCAACAATGGCTAGGGAGCGCAAATCTTGTCGAGAAGGAACATTTTTTTTTTTTAATTAAAGCTTACATACCGAAATTTCATAAAATCCTTAGACCCCGAATTTCGAAGAAGAAAAACCTTTTTTATTATTTTAAGTTAAAGGCCAAAAGGATTTTCTTTTAATAATTTTTGATAATATACTGAATTACTTCATACGATAAAAATATCGAATACACGAATGTAAGTCAAATGTTAATTTGGCAGCTGTCAATTGACATTTTTTGTCTAATTTGACAGCTAATTATGCCTTACTCTATATTCTAACTAACTTTAATTATTCAAAAAACTTCGAAGCAACTGTTTTTGTCTGAAAATTGTAAAGTATAGGTCACATGTCATTTGACAGCTGTCAAGCTGTTAATAAATGTCTTATGTCAAATTGGGCATTAAATTTTGACCTAGTCATCATCACATCACCAATACTCGAGTTATGATCTTCAGCTTCAAGAACTCGATATTTTTATCGTATAAAATTATTCACAGTATATTATGTCAAAAATTATTTAAAAACATTTTTTTTGGCATAAGACATTTATTGGCTGCTTGACGGCTGTCAAATGACATATGGCAGGGGGTAGTTTATACCCTTCTGGTAGCTTGGTTCTGGAGCAACCTTCACCCTCTACCAGATTTCCTTTGCATTTGCAAGAGCTTGTAAGCTAGAAACTTTTATGATGCAGGTCTATGTCCCTAAGGGTATAGAAGTGGTGCAGAGGGTGTATCAACCCTTTCGGGAGAATTGTTACCCCCTCGCTGAAGCCCTTGGCATTGAAAATAAAGAGTAGGTATGAGAGTTATCATTCATACTTCTTTCCTTAATACTTATATTCATAAATTTGCCATATTGAAGGGTTTTTGCCTCTGATTGAAATTTAAGGGGTATGCGAATTTGTTTTGGCCTAATATTCAGACTCAGCGTCAAAAAATACATAAGAATATCATGGTCAGTCATTCGGATCAAAAACTTTTTGTTGTGGGACTGTTATGTCTCGTAACTTATTCACATATTCTTATAATCTCATAACTAAGCATGTAAAGATGTATTCAATATGCTGGCAATGTTTCAACAAAAAAAATTCATACGTTCAAGTGGTTGGGAGATCGTCAATAAAATTACTGGGGAAGAAGTCTAGAAAGAGGCTTTAAAAGATGTACTGATATACATAGCATTATATTTTAAAAAACCGCTGCCCAAGGAATCACTACTTCCACATCCATATTTTGCACTCTAGATGTGGAAATTATTTATCATAGAATTTAAATAATATTCGGGGCAGATGTCATAGAAAAATTTGAGGTTTTTACCACATACGTTAAAAATTAAGTTTCTAGCTTGCTCTACTTATTTTCCCCTATTGACAACCCTCCCCACCTCCCACTCCTTCAAAGGAATCATCTCAATTAGATGTAATTACAATACATACATGTACTAACTTTCAAGTGAATATCTCAATTTTATGTTATCAATCCCTTTAATAATGGAGTAGGGGTGGTGGAGGGTTGAAAAATATTATAAAAAAAATTGAGGGCTTGACTTCTGGTACATACACCGAATCTTAAGTTTCTGTACTCTTGTCAGCTTGCATTACTTATTTTCCCATATTTACCCCTATTTAACCCCCAACCCTTCAACGGAATAATCACAAAATATAATCTAGTTCAAGATGTCATTATAATATATACGTATACCATTTCAAGTGAATATCTCAATTTTATTTTATCAACCCCTTTAATAATGGAGTGGGGGGTGATGTGGAGATGGAAAATATTATACCAAATTTTGACGCCTGGGCTTCTAGTACATACACCGAATTTCAAGTTATTTTACTCTTACCAGCTTGCTTTATTATTTCCCCCTATTTACCCCCCAACCCTTCACCGGATATGTTCAAAAAACAATCCAGTTCCAGATCTCGTTATAACATATACGTGTACAAAAATTCAAGTCAATATCTTAAACCGTTCCGGAGAAAACGTGCGGACAGAAAAAGTTACAGACAGAAAAAATTTTTCGCTCAAATTTAAAATCTCGACGTTTCATGACATTCTAAACCTATTTCAGGAAAAAATTATTTTGAATTTTTTTTACGATTACTGTACTTCCAATCCACTACGTGGATGTGGTAATAATAATGCCCCACCCTGCATATTTCTCTTATTATCTCATTTTTACTTCCACATCCACGAAGTGGATTGGAAGTATAGTATTCGCAAAAAAATTTTCAAAAATTTTTATTCGTGAAGTAGGTTTAGAATGTCATGAAATATCGAGATTTTAAATTTGAGCGAAAAAAATTTTTCTGTCTGTCGGTCTGTCTGTCTGTAACTTTTTTGTCCGCACGTTTTCTCCGGAACGGTTTAAGATATTGACTTGAAATTTTGTACACGTATATATTATAACGAGATCTGGAACTGGATTGTTTTTTGAGGATATCCGGTGAAGGGTTGGGGGTTAAATAGGGGTAAATATGGGAAAATAAGCAAAGCAAGCAAGCTTGTAAGAGTACAGAAACGTGAAATTCGGTGTATGTACTAGAAGTTAAGGCCTCAGATTTTTTTATAATATTTTCAAGGGTTGGGGGTTATTTAGGGGTAAATAGGGGGAAATAAGTAAAACAAGCTGGTATGAGTACAGAAACTAGAAGCCAAGGCCTCAGATTTTTTAGTAATATATTTCAGCCCCCCACCACCCCTACTCCATTATTCAAGGGGTTGATAAAATAAAATTAAGATATTCACATGAAATTTAGTACGCATATGTATTATAACGACATCTGGAACTAGATTATATTTTGAGATGATTCCGTTGAAGGGTTGGGGGTTAAATAGGGGTAAATAGGGGAAAATAAGTAAAGCACGCTGAAGACTACAGAGACTTGAAGTTCGGTGTATGTACTAGAAGCCAAGGTGTCAGATTATTTATAATATTTTTCAACCCTCACCACCCCTACTTCATTATTAAAAGAGTTGATAAAACAAAATTGAGATATTCATTTGAAATTTGGTACACGTATGAATTATAACGACATTTGGAACTAGATTATATTTTGAGATGATTCCATTGAAGGGTTGGGGGTTAAATAGGGGTATATAGGGGAAAATAAGTAAAGCAAGCTGGTAAAAGTACAGAAATTTGGAATTTGGTGTATATACTAGTAGCGAAGGTCTCAGGTTTTTTTATTAGTATTTTCCATCTCCCCACCACCCTCACTCCCTTATTAAGAGAGTTTATAAAATTAGATTTAAATTTTCACTTGAAATTTGGTACATTTATGTATTATAGCTATATCTGAAACTAGATTATATTTTGACATGACTACGTTGAAGGAGTGGGGGTAAGTAGAGGTAAATAGGGAAGAATAAGTAAAGCAAGCCGATAAGAGTACTGCAACTTGAAATTAGGTGTATGTCCTAGATGCCAAGGCCTCAGATTTTTTGATACTATTTTTCAACACTTCCACTACCCTTACTACATTATTAAAGAGGTTGATAAAATAAAATTGAGATATTCACTTGTAATTTGGTATTATAACGACATCTGGAACTAGATTATATTTTGGGATGATTCCGTAGAAGGGTTGGGGTTAATAGGAGTAGGGGAAAATAAGTAAATCAAGCTGGTAAGAGTACAGAAATTTGGGATTCGGTGTATATACTAGAAACCAAGGCCTTAGATTTCTTTCTAATATTTTTCAAAATCCACCACCTCCGCTTCATTATTAATGGGATTGATAACATCAAATTGAGATATTCACTTGAAAGTTAGTACACGTATGTATTGTAGTGGCATCCGATTGAGATGACTCCATTGAAGGGGTGGGAGGTGGTAGATTGCGAATAGTGGAAAATAAGTAGGGTAAACTAGAAACTTCATTTTTAACGAATACGGTAGAAACCAACTCCTCAAACTTTTCTATGACATCTACCCCAAATATTATTAAAATTCTATGACCAATAATTTCCACATACTAGAGTGCAAATATAGTCAAGATGTTTCCTTTAAAGTGACTTGGACGAATAATCTGGATGTGGAAGTAGTGATTCCTTAGGCAGCGGTTTTTTATATTGACGAGTATTTCACCAATTGGAATCATAAAATTAAAAGTATCTAAAGCTACTATTATTTACAACAAATGGCGAAGAGTATCCTATACAACGTGTAACAATTATGTGAAAAGTTCGGCCACCATCAGAAGGAAAGGATTGCCAAATGTTTACATTTGTATCGTTTTCTTTTTGGAATAATGTTTACTCTAGTTTGTTTCCTTACCTAATATTTCATTCTCCTCAAATCTTGGGCAGAATTATAAATTTAAATTTTGCACGTACGAAAACACACCTCAAACCCTAATGAAACTTCCATTCGCTGCCTCTGCTCAATATCAAGAAACAAAAACAAGTTTCTTGGAAACCGGTCCCATGCGCGTCGTCTAATGATGGCAAATCTCGGTTTCTTATCCATATTATTAGTGTATTTTGTTTGGAAATGCTGTGTTGCTCCGGGTGCAAAAACAAATCATAAATATTAACTACACTTTGTCCAAATTTACTGCGATGCTGGAAATCTGATATGCCATAATTAATTCAAAAATTAAATAGTCTATGGAGGTGTTTTTATTGTATTCAATTAAGGCTGTTGATTTTGCATTTTACACACTTCGAATCACACGAGTTCGATTTGCGTAGTGTGGGATAGGATAGGGAATAGGAAATCGACTAGAGTTGATGGAGTATTGTCTGCAAGTAATTAAAAAAATAATTAACACATTTTTTAAGGTAGTATAGATTGTATTTGTCATTGCTAGTTTTATTATCTGCGCGAAGGATGTTACAGATATTTCAATAAGAATAGCAACTTAATAACACCATTCATTTTATAGCTTCCCCATCCACGTAGTTTGGAGTAATAGTACAGTAATCGTAAAAGAAATTTCAAAATTTTTGCTTGTTGAAATCAGTTTACAATGTCTTGAAACGTCGAGATTTTAAATTTTAGGGAAAAAAAAATGTTCTGTCTGTCGGAATCTGGAACTATAGTCGATGGATGATCAACAGAACCTGTATTCTCTAAAGCTAGGTATGCATGAGATCTTTTGGTATCCATCGTAATGAAAAAATTGCAATGCACTGTACAGTACGTAGTGCAAAATCTGAAGAAATATTAGAGAGAGGTCTCAAAGTAAGAGTATATGAATTGAGAAGAGATAACTTTTGCATCTGGTAACTTGGGTTTTGGTATTCAAAAACACATTTGTGTTAACAAATACGATCCAAGCATAGGCATCAATGGTTTAGATTTCAGTGTTGTACTGGGATGGCCCCGGTGTCAACTTTGCTGAAAGGCGTGCAAAACAAGGAAAAGTTGGTTTCCCTCACCGCTTAACAAAAGATGCATGATATTGTTCCAACAAAAATATGATATTCTTACTTTTTATTGGGTATTTTGCCACTGAGAAATATTTAAAAATTTTAATGAAAAAACCTCTGCGCCAAACGGATCAGACAGAGGTTGGTTCTTGAGTACTTGACTGTTTCAAAAAGTCTCACACCTAAAAATATATAAACTAGAACAATGTTATAAACTAAAAACTGAAAATCAAAGCTATAGGTAGTTAACGTTTCGGAAGAGAATCTACTTCCGTTCTCAAAACTTTTTTGGCCGTCAACCATGACAGTTCTTTGATTATGTATTTCCATAGTCACGTGAGACATTAAATTATATTTATCTTATTTTTACTTACTTCGTCTCTAAGGATGGGCAACCAACTAGTACAAAAATCTATTGAATAATTAGAAACGCATCTATCCTCGTTTAATAAAATAATCGCGGATTCTTTAAGTTTTCTTTTAGTTCCGTTGCTCTCTTTTTTCAAAATCTTCGCCGAGTCCCATTTAATTCTATGATTATTATCCCACGCGTGTTCACAAATTTTGGATTTTTCAAATGGTAGTTTTCCACAATTACAATATTTTCCTTCAGTAAGCCAGAGTAATTTTTGAACAAATGTTACTAGAAGCCCCTGAAAAAACATGGCAATCGTAAATTCTCAATTAAAAATAATTAACAGGCTTCTTGTAATCATTGTTGAAAGCTTTGTGTAACAATTCCACAAAACATCAGCAAAGGGTTGGCACAATTTTAACTTCACGTTAAAAACCAGTTACCCCATAATTATCTACAAACAAACGGGGTACAAATTTAATTTAGAAAACGCGACGCGAGAGAAAATCGAGGAAACGGTGAACAAACCGGCGATAAGTAGTGATTGTATTTTACCCAATAAAAGTAATTGGTTGGTATATTAGAGAAGTAGCCTGTGTAGCATTAAATTAAAGGAAACTCCAGCCACGTGAAAAGGAAAGGAAAGGTTAATTAGACGGGAGCAAATCGCCTTTACATCATTAGTTCAACGTCAGATATCTGTAGCATTACATGCTTTAATAATCGCGGTTATTAATGCCGGAGTATTACTGTTGTTATGAAATAACATATATATCGAAATGATTACTATGAAGTAAATAATCTTGCATTATTTTATCAGGTTCTACATTTGTAATTGAAAAGTAACATAATAATAATAATACTTTATTATCCAAAAGATCAAATACAATGGAATAGGATTAGTCATACTATTAGACACCAACACTTACTATTACTATTAAACACCAACACTTTAGTGCCCTCTGATTATGACATAATTAAGGGCCTAAAATAATAGGAACTATTACACTAGCAAATGTTCTAAAAACAAAGACAACTTATATACAAAATTGTCATTGTCAGAAATAACCCAAAATATGTACATTTAATATGAATATTTATGTATCAAATGTTCAAATAAAATGGAACAAGTACTAAATTTACATCCTTAAAAATTCTTCAACTGAGTAGAAACAGTCATATTTTTCTTGAAAGTTCTGACATTACTAATATTTTTAAATTGTTGAGGTAGCTTGTTGTTATATGAGATTATTCCCATATACCTATTTTCCTCATACCTTGATAAACTACCGGGTATTAGAAAAGTATGGGAACGGTGAAAAATCTCGAACAGTTTGCATCAAATCGAAAAATAAAAAAATACGTTTCAAAAAGTTTTCAAAAAATTATCCACCGATACCAAAAATTACCTCCCCACCCACCACCCAGTGGGTGGGGCGAGGGGAAACTTTAAAATTTCAAATGGGAACCACTATTTTTATTGCGGAATCGGATTTTACGGCAAAAAATACATAAATTTTATTCAGGACATTTTTTCGATTCTTGCACGGTGTCGCTGTAATCCCAAAAAATGAAAAGAAAACATGACTGTTTCAAGAGTAGCGTCTTGTGCCCATAAAAAAACGTCCAGTTCAAAAATTGAAAAACGTATTTGTTATTTTTACTAAATCTATCCAATGACATTGGATTCGACTCTCCCACCCACAACCCAGTGGGTGGGGCGGGGGGCAACTTTGAAATTTGTAATGAAAACCACTATTTTTTTTATAGCGGATTCAGATTTTACGGCCAAAAATACGCGAATTTTATATCGGGCATTTTTTTCGATCACAAAAAATGTTACAACTCGTAAAAATTTCACAAAACAAATACTGTTATTAACAACACTTAAAAAAAAAACATTCATAAAAATAAGACATCACAGATATTGTTTTTTAAAATGAATGTTTTTTGTCAACACGAGTAGCTGTATTTACAAACTTATGGAGGATTCAGATTTATTTCAATTTTTTGCGATTGCAGCGACACCTTGCGAAAATCGAAAAAAATGTCCGATATAAAATTCACGTATTTTTGGCCGTAGAACCCGAATCCGCTATAAAAAAAATAGGGATTTTCATTACAAATTTCAAAGTTGCCCCCCGCCCCACCTACTGGGTTAGGGGTGGGAGAGTCGAATTCAATGTCATTGGATAGATTTCGTAAAAATAACGAATTCGTGTTTTTCAGTTTTTGAATTGGACGTTTTTTATGGGCACAAGACGCTACTCTTGAAACAGTCATGTTTTCTTTTCATTTTTTGCGATTACAGCGACACCGTGCAGAAATTAAAAAAATGTCCTGAATAAAATGTACGTATCTTTTACCGTAGAATCCGATTCCGCAATAAAAAATAGGGGTTTCCATTTGAAATTTTAAAGTTGCCCCTTGCCCTACCCACAGGGTGGTGGGTGGAGCGGTGGTTGTTGGTATCAGTAGATAGTTTTTCGAAAACTTTTTAACACGTATTTTTTTATTTTTCGATTTGATGCAAACCGTTCGAGATGTTTCACCGTTCCCATACTTTTCTAACACCCGGTATGTACAGGGATTAACAAAATGTGACCTTCTTTTGTACTATTTGTAATTATGATTACAATTATTTGGCAAAAATGAATTCAAATTTAGATGTTCCTAAAATATAACAATTTGCTTTTTTGTAATCTGAATAATCTTTCGGATTTATGAGTCGAATACCAAATGACATTCTTGATGGAAAGTGTGCATAATAGTACGTTTGTCTACTGGCTAATTTTGATATAATCTGTACAATACATAACAGATGGAAGAGAAAGTTGGAAGTGTTAATGTTCGCGTATAGGACAAAATTACGAATTTTTTCCCAAGGCCGTCGACATGAAAGTATCAATATCAGATGATGTAATACTGAACTATCAGCGCCGCATGGAGTATTAGCGTCGCGTCGCAGACAAAGAAATGGGGTGCGGCGGTGTCCCACCGCCTTTTTCATTGAAAATGTTATTGTTCGTATATGGGGTCAAAATTACGAGTTTTATCCAAGGCCGCCGACATGGAAGAGTTGAGATCAGATGACGTAATACTGGGCAAGTATGCACAGTATGAGTATGCGCGGAGAACATGAAGTCATAATGCGGCTGTGGTCAGCACCACCAATCGTAGTCGCCATGGATTCACAAATAACGAATAATTATTTTTGTAACAAGTACCTGAAATCATGTTTTTTTGAGACGGATTGTAGCTCTTAAGTTAATAAGTTTATATTTTATATATGGTGTTATCATTTCCAATGTCTCGATGGTTGCAAGGATTACGAAATTTGTGAATTTTTTAGCAACAGACACTATATGTGTATCCCAATTTACAACACTATCAATATGTAATCCTAAAAATTTTGTAGAATGTGTTTGTTGAATAGTTTACCCTCTAATATGATTAGACGAGGGGTGAGCCACTCCGGCATTACGTGTATCAAATTGGCTCGCATTACCTCACATTACTTTGGTAATACATTGCATTACCTTACATTATCCCGAAGTACTGTACAATGCTTTGTATTACGTCGCATTACTTCACATTACGCGACATTACTTCGAAATGCTGTATTATTTTGCATTTTTCTTTCTTGGAGGGTTTCTTTTTATCATTTCTTAGCTTCATTTTGCACAATGTTTATTGACACACCGATTTTCGTGCTAATGTGAACGTGCAGCGACGGGTTACGCATATCGGGCATCATCCGATTACCCATAAATATGTTTAAATTAATTATTTGTTTGCTTATAATTGTATTGAAACATATTCTTTATAGGATTTGGCAAACAGCAGAAAAAATAACTATCTGTAACTAAAAGAAAAACTTTGTGTAAAAATATTAATGAAATCTTTGCATTCTTTTGATAACCTGAATTCTGGTTATGCTAGCAAATTAAAATCCTAAAACGAATTTGTCTAATTTCTTATTTAACAATTCTCATTTTAACACTAGCATCCACACGTCCACTACGGCCATGCAGATTAAACTAGTATCTACATAACTAACCCCCTACGATTATGTAGATTCGGTTAAAAATGAGAACAAAGGCCTAAAATGAATTTATTTATCTACCTTGTCTTAAAAATTTTTCATTCTAATGGATTACATTTTCATGAAATCTATTATTCTGTTTCTTGGAAATGCTTAGCCTTTGAAACGTTTTTCGCCCTTATTTTGGAGCTCATCAGAAAGACATAAATCCGCTGATAAAGATGTATTTCCAAGCATTTCCAAGAAACAGAATGATAGATTTCATGAAAATGTAATCCATTAGAATGAAATTTTTTTAAGACAAGGTAGATAAATAAATTCATTTTAGGCCTTTGTTCTCATTTTTAACTGAATCTTCATGATCGTAGGGGTTATGTAGATACTAGCTTAATCTGCATGGCCGTAGGGGACTGTATGGATGCTAGTGTTAGAATGAGAATTGTCAAATAAGAAATTAGACAAATTCATTTTAGGATTTTAATTTGCTAGCATAACCAGAATTCAAGTTATCGAAAGGATGCAAAGATTTCATTAATATTTTTACACCAAATTTTTCTTTTAGTTACAGATAGTTATTTTTCTGCTGTTTGCAAAATCCTATAAAGAATGTGTTTCAATACCCATAAATATGTTCTATTCACCGTATCATTATGGTGATGGTGTTTCCTATCATATTTTTTTATTATGTTATTAAAATTTGCGTGTTAAATTATTACTAAATATAATTTTAATTTTTTTTATTTCAACCGATAAATGTTGCTAAAATCAGTAGTTGCTTCAAACACATGGATGTGGGAGGAGCCGTGGCGTTGTATATCAGTTATAGTTTTCTAGGGGTTCTTTGATCGGATGAAATAGCCTAAGTATCCCTTGCTTTATTTTTTCTGCATTTCATTTCAATAATTAAAAATGCTTTTATCGCATTTACTGCGTCTGCCGAGAACACTTCCAGGGAAGACTTGAGATCTCGCTTCCATGTAGTGCAGTATCAGACTTGTGATATTTATTTATTTATTCTCATGGAAACGACCTTGGAAACGAGTAATATTAACATTTAGACAGGGAGCTCTCGCTAGCTGCACGTGCCCCCCCCCCCCCCCGGTGCTTGGGGACAATGTTTTTCATACAGTTTAAAGCCTAAGGAACAATTTAAGACATGCCCTAAAAAAATAATAAACTTGCTGTACTATCAAAATGGCGGCCATATGTTAGAAAGAACTGTTGCCAATGTTGTTTTTGTCATTTAACACAAAAACTAAATCAAATGGACTAAAACCTTCTTCACAAAAAACAACGTTCATAAAATTTCTACAATTTTCTTCCTATACAACAATATTTTAATAGAAGTTACCATTTTCCAGATAAATGAGTCCAAAATTAAGAAACCATGAAAATTCATATATCGGTAAATCACTTAGAGGAAATAACTGTGACAATTATTGTAACGCGCATAATATAACTTTATATTATTAACATAACAAAACATAAAATAAACTGAAAAAATTAATAATAATAATAATAATTTGCAGACATTTATCTCGAAAACGATAACAACGGTATCTGGAAAATGGTAACTCCATTAAAAATGAATGTTACTATGCCGTTTATTATGATGAAGATTGATATATCGGGAGAGTATTGGAAAGGAATGATATTAATAATATACGTCTAAAATCAAATTTCTAAAATCCGAATTGGATTTATTTGTCTGGCCTCCGAAGGAAGATGTTCAGGTGGTGGCAAACAAATTCATATTTTATGGACCAATAAATGTTGTGGGAAGTGGTCCATTCACGATTAAAAGGTATGGGCCTATTATAATTAATAAAATGTACAAAACAGCAAGAAGAACCTTTAAAAATTAGTCTGTAGTCTGTTTTCTTAAAAATAAACCATACTTACCCATAGTAATTGTTTTATTTGCCATTCTGGAATGCATGTAAGTATGTATTTTATTTTGCGTCAAAGATATTTTCTCACGTCAACGACATATTATACAAGTAGTTAAAATTTTCGCGTTTTTCTAAGATTTCATAAAAATGGTTGTTTATTGACTTGCCCCCTCTGCTTCTATTTGTAGTACTGAATATGCAGCGTCAGAATAAATAGATAATTAAAACTTTTAAAGGGAATAAAATGTATGAAATTGTGTCACGCTGCATTACAGTGCATTATCACGCATTACACTGCATTCCGCTGTATTATGTTGCATTACCCTGGCATTAAATCGCATTACCTTATATTACGTTGCATTCTCCTACATTACTTTGCAATACATCCAAATTACGTGCAATTTTGCGGCAATACTCGAATTCCTACAATAATTCCCGGTTTTTGCATTACATGCACATATTTTTCCAGAGTGGATCACCCCTCGTGATTAGATGACTATTAGTACATGTGGAATTTCTAGGAGAAAATAATATAAATAATGTTTTAGAAATGTTCAAGAACAATTTGTTTGTTTTAAAATATTCAGAATATCTCTGTTATTTAGTAAGGAAGTCAAAGCATTATGCATAGCTTTTCCGCACACAAATAGGAATTGTCGACAGCAAACATGATTAAATACTCATTAGAGAAACTCAGTAAGTCGTTAATATAAATTAAAAACAACAAAGGCTCTAGAACGGACCCTTGTGGTGGGCCAAATTCTATTTTTAATTTATTCGATTTAGTACAATTATTTTCTAATAATTGGATTCTATTTATAAGGTATGATGTCAACCAGTCTTTGTTTTACCTCTAAGGCTATATTTTTCTAGTTTTTTAATAAGGATTGAATGATTTATTAGATTGAAAGCATTGCTTAGATCTATAAAGAGTCCAGTACATTTAAAATTTTCATAAAGCTTCTCTAAAAACGCTAGTATTTGTAATCTGGGTTGAATATTTTCTAAGAAAATCATGTTGAGCATTTGACAATATTTAATTTTTCTGAAAAATTTACAATTCTGTTAAAAATATCATACATCATAATTTAAAAAGAATCGACTAGCTTATTTGTCTCGTCGTTTTCTTCTTCATATTAACAAAACCTTGACAGCCGTTTTATGATCCATAGATGCCTCCTTTCCCTGTGTGGCAGATCTTACATCACGTCGTTTGTCGTGGTTGCCTGTTAGGCACACAGTCTCGCTTAAACACTTTCCTATAAACTAATTCACTACCATCTGGTTTACTCTTATTATAGTAATCTAATAAAGGTAGTATATAGTTGCTTTAATGTACTTATATTTTTAAAATGAGCGGAGTTATGACAAACCTGGGGTTTATAACTTTTAATAACAGTACGTTCAATGAGGTTTACAAACGTTTCTGTTTTATCAAACATCGCACCAAGAAATGTCAGGATGGAAAAGAGTTTGATTATTTGATTTGTAGTCGGATAGGTTAATATTTTGTTTTGTTGTAATTGTCAACGAGTTATATCTTGCTTTATTTAAAATTATTTTCGTACTCCACATTACAAAACAGTTTTAAATCGTCTGCGTTTAAAAGGCAGTTAACAGTAAGAGTGTCTACTATGTCGTTTACAAACAAATTTTAAAAAAGTGGTCCTAAGTTTGAACCTTGAGGAGCTTCTGATGTAGTTGAAACTTAAGTACTTTCTTAGTTGTATTTTGGACTTATCACATCCATTGTATTATTGACCAAAGGATATAATACATTTATAATACTTTGGTGATGGAATCCTGAACAACTTTCAATCCGTCCGTGCGTCTGTCTTTCCGTCCCGGTTTTTTTTCCAAGTACGATATCTTAATAAGGAAAAGATGGAACAACATGGAACAGTAAATTTTTGGTATATAAAAAAAACCCTATTGTCAGCGAAGAAATTTACTCTAATTATTATTATTATTATTATTGTTGTTCATAGCCAGAATGTGAGAAATGAAATACCTAAAAATGAGAACAATCTTTAATAATACTAGATGTGACATTGAGGGCATGTTTTTTAACACGCAACCATCGAATTAATAATACATAGTCATTAATTCCAAATATTTAAAGGCATTGAAATCAAAACTGAAAGTGTGGTGTTTTTTTTAAATAACATTTAAGTTACACCTACGTACTAATTCTCCATTATAGTTAATATCAATGTCCTATATTTCGATATTAATTATACCGAGATAAAACGATTTTGTTTACTATATATTTACCGCATTATTAATAACTCATACAGACTTATTTGTGTTGTATTAAACGTTTTGTCATAATCATTTATATTGTTGCCTAACCGTATTTATAGTTTTTAAATTGATCCCTGAACGCATTTTAAAAGGTTTGTCCTTTAAAAAAATTATAGTATTTGCCAAAGCTTTACAAATGAGTGCTAGAACAGACAATATAGTCACAGAAGCCTAAACAAGGTCTACATATAGCAATATCATATTAATAATAATAATATAATTTATTATTTATATTTACTATATATTATTACCCCTTACAGGGGTTGTTTTTGAAAATAGGGATGCTGAGATCGGGATCAGTTGAAGGCCTGGCTCAACTAGTATTATAAAAACCATTTTGTACATTTTTAATCACCTTGATACCATTCTTTTTAATAGTAGGCGCTGTGTATGGTGTTCCACCCGTAAATACGGTGTGAATAGGGTTAGTTTTTACTCTTTTGTATCTCTAATGAATCTATAACTGATCTCTTGTTGAGATCCGGAATCTGAGCTGTAGGGGACATTGCCAACGTCGCCAAAAGGGCTCAGAAATCTGGAACGAAATGCAACAGAGCAGAGTTCCTTTTTGTAGTAAGGTGGTAAACAGTCCTCTTTAAAATTGGGTACCATAGCCTACTGTTTACTCTTAATGCTGACCCAAAGCAGCAGATGTTGGTACGAACATCGATAACATAGCAGTTTTTTGATCTACCATTCAAACTACTGAATGAAATATATCTTTGGTGATTAATATTTTTGAGCATTTGTAGACATACCGTAATTTGAAAATAGTAGTAATACATAATTACTTCCACATCCACGTAGTGGATTGGAAGTATAGTAATCGCAAAAAAATTTTCAAAAATTTTTATTCGTGAAATAGGTTTAGAATGTCATGAAACGTCGAGATTTTAAATTTGAGCGAAAAAAAATTTTCTGTCTGTCGGTCTGTCGGTCTGTCTGTCTGTCTGTCTGTCTGTCTGTAACTTTTTTTGTCCGCACGTTTTCTCCGGAACGGTTTAAGATATTGACTTGAAATTTTGTACACGTATATATTATAACGAGATCTGGAACTGGATTGTTTTTTGAGGATATCCGGTGAAGGGTTGGGGGTTAAATAGGGGTAAATATGGGAAAATAAGTAAAGCAAGCTTGTAAGAGTACAGAAACTTGAAATTCGGTGTATGTACTAGAAGTTGAGGACTCAGATTTTTTTATAATATTTTTCAACCCCCCACCACCCCTACTCCAATATGAAAAGGGTTGATAAAATAAAATTGAGATATTCATTTGAAATTTGGTACACGTATGTATTATAACGACACCTGGAACTAGATTATAAATTGAGATGATTCCGTTGAAGGGTTGGGGGTTAAATAGGGGTAAATAAGGGAAAATAAATAAAGCAAGCTGGTAAGACTACAGAAACTTAAAATTCGGTGTATGTACTAGAAGCCAAAGCGTCAGATTTTTTTATAATATTTTTCAACCCCCCACCACCCCTACCCCATTAATGGGGTTGATAAAATAAAATTGAGATATTCATTTGAAATTTCATACACGTATGTATTATAACGACGTCTGGAATTAGATTATATTTTGAGATGATTCCGTTGAAGGGTTGGGGGTTAATTTGGGGTAAATAGGGGAATATAAGTAAAACAAGTTGGTCAGCGTACAGAAACATGAAATTCGGTGTATGTACTGGAAGCCAAAGCGTCAGATTTTTTTATAATATTTTTCAACCCCCACCACCCCTACTCCAATATGAAAAGGGTTGATAAATTAAAATTGAGATATTCATTTGAAATTTGGTACACGTATGTATTATAACGACATCTGGAACTAGATTATATTTTGAGATGATTCCGTTGAAGGGTTGGGGTTAAATAGGGGTAAATAGGGGAAAATAAGTAAAGCAAGCTGGTAAGACTACAGAAACTTGAAATTCGGTGTATGTACTAGAAGCCAAGGTCTCAGATTATTTATAATATTTTTCAACCCCCACTTCATTATTAAAAGGGTTGATAAAATAAAATTGAGATATTCTTTTAAAATTTGGTACACGTATGAATTAAAACGACATCTGGAACTAGATTGTATTTTGAGATGATTCCGTTGAAGGGTTGGGGGTTATTTAGGGGTAAATAGGGGGAAATAAGTAAAACAAGCTGGTATGAGTACCGAAACTTGAAATTCGGTGTATGTACTAGAAGCCAAGGCCTTAGATTTTTTAATAATATATTTCAGCCCCCCCACCACCCCTACTTCATTATTAAAAGGGTTGATAAAATAAAATTGAGATGTTCATTTGAAATTTGGTACACGTATGAATTATAACGACATCTGGAACTAGATTATATTTTGAGAGGATTCCATTGAAGGGTTGGGGGTTAAATAGGGGTATATAGAGGAAAATAAGTAAAGCAAGCTGGCAAAAGTACAGAAATTTGGAATTTGGTGTATATACTAGTAGCGAAGGTCTCAGGTTTTTTTATTAGTATTTTCCATCTCCCCACCACCCCCACTCCCTTATTAAAAGAGTTTATAAAACTAAATTTAAATCTTCACTTGAAATTTGATACATTTATGTATTATAGCTATATCTGAAACTAGATTATACTTTGACATGATTGTGTTGAAGGAGTGGGAGTAAGTAGAGGTAAATAGGGAAAAATAAGTAAAGCAAGCTGGGAAGAGTACTGCAACTTGAAATTAGGTGTATGTCCTAGATGCCAAGGCCTCAGATTTTTTCATACTATTTTTCAACACTTCCACCACCCTTACTACATTATTAAAGGGGTTGATAAAATAAAATTGAGATATTCACTTGTAATTTGGTAGACGTATGTATTATAACGACATCTGGAACTAGATTATATTTTGGGATGATTCCGTAGAAGGGTTGGAGTTAATAGGAGTATGGAAAAATAAGTAAATCAAGCTGGTAAGAGTACAGAAATTTGGGATTCGGTGTATATACTAGAAACCAAGGCCTCAGATTTCTTTCTAATATTTTTCAAACTCCACCACCTCCGCTTCATTATTAATGGGATTGATAACATCAAATTGAGATATTCACTTGAAAGTTAGTACACGTATGTATTGTAGTGACATCCGATTGAGATGACTTCATTGAAGGGGTGGGAGGTGGTAGATTGCGAATAGTGGAAAATAAGTAGGGTAAACTAGAAACTTCATTTTTAACGAATATGGTAGAAACCAACCCCTCAAACTTTTCTATGACATCTGCCCCAAACATTATTAAAATTCTATGACCAATAATTTCCACATACTAGAGTGCAAATATAGTCAAGATATTTCCTTTAAAGTGACTTGGATGAAGAATCTGGATGTGGAAGTAGTGATTCCTTAGGCAGCGGTTTTTTTATAGTGTTCGGTAGGTACAGGAGAAAAACCGCTGCCTAAGGAATCACTACTTCCACATCCAGATTATTCGTCCAAGTCACTTTAAAGGAAACATCTTGACTATATTTGCACTCTAGTATGTGGAAATTATTGGTCATAGAATTTTAATAATATTTGGGGTAGATGTCATAGAAAAGTTTGAGGAGTTGGTTTCTACCATATACGTTAAAAATGAAGTTTCTAGTTCACCGTGCTTATTTTCCACTATTTACAACCTACCACCTCAATGGAGTCATCTCAATCAGATGTCACTACAATACATACGTGAACAGTTACTAACTTTCAAGTGAATATCTCAATTTGATGTTATCAATCCCATTAATAATGAAGCGGAGATGGTAGAGTTTGAAAAATATTAGAAAGAAATCTGAGGCCTTGGTTTCTAGTATATACACCGAATCCCAAATTTCTGTAGTCTTACCAGCTTGCTTTACTCATTTTCCCCTATTTGCCCCTATTTAACCCCCAACCCTTCAACGGCATCATCTCAAATTATGATCTAGTTTCAGACGTCGTTATAATACATACGTGTACCAAATTTCAAATGAATATCTCAATTTTATTTTATCAACCCTTTTCATATTGGAGTAGGGGTGGTTGGGTTGAAAAATATTATAAAAAAATCTGACGCTGTGGTTTCTAGTACATACAACGAATTTCAAGTTTCTGTAGTCTTACCAACGTTTTACTTATATTCCTCTATTTACCCCAAATTAACCCCCAACCCTTCAACGGAATCATCTCAAAATATAAACTAATTCCAGACGTCGTTATAATACATACGTGTACGAAATTTCAAATAAATATCTCAACTTTATTTTGTTAAACCCATTAATGGGGTAGGGGTGGTGCGGGGGTTGAAAAATATTATAAAAAAATCTGAGGCCTTAACTTCTTGTACATACACCGAATTTCAAGTTTCTGTACTCATACCAGCTTGCTTTACTTATTTCCCCCTATTGACCCCTAAATAACCCCCAACCCTTCAACGGAATCATCTCAAAGTATAATCTAGTTCCAGATGTCGTTATAATTCATACGTGTACCAAATTTCAAATGAATATCTCGATTTTATTTTATCAACCCTTTTAATAATGAAGTAGGGGTGGTGGGGGTTGAAAAATATTATAAATAATCTGAGACCTTGGCTTCTAGTACATACACCGAATTTCAAGTTTCTGTAGTCTTACCAGCTTGCTTTACTTATTTTCCCCTATTTACCCCTATTTAACCCCCAACCCTTCAACGGAATTATCTCAAAATATAATCTAGTTCCAGATGTCGTTATAATACATACGTGTAGAAAATTTCAAATGAATATCTCAATTTTATTTTACCAACCCTTTTCAAATTGGAGTAGGGGTGGTGGGGGTTGAAAAATATTATTAAAATATCTGACGCTTTGGCTTCTAGTACATACACCGAATTTCAAGTTTCTGTACTCTTACCAACTTGTTTTACTTATATTCCTCTATTTACTCCAAATTAACCCCCAACCCTTCAACGGAATCATCCCAAAATATAATCTAATTCTAGACATCGTTATAATACATACGTGTACGAAATTTCAAATGAATATCTCAACTTTATTTTATCAACCCCATTAATGGGGTAGGGGTGGTGGGGGGTTGAAAAATATTATAAAAAAATCTGAGGCCTTAACTTCTAGTACATACATCGAATATCAAGTTTCTGTACTCTTACAACCTTGCTTTACTTATTTCCTCCTATTTACCCCTATTTAACCCCCAACCCTTCACCGGATTTCCTCAAAAAACAATCCAGTTCCAGATTTCGTTATAATATATACGTGTACAAAATTTCAGGACAATATCTTAAACCGTTCCGGAGAAAGCGTGCGGACAAAAAAAGTTACAGACAGACCGACAGACAGAAAATTTTTTTTTTGCTCAAATTTAAAATCTCGACGTTTCATGACATTCTAAACCTATTTCACGAATAAAAATTTTTGAAAATTTTTTTGCGATTACTATACTTCCAATCCACTACGTGGATGTGGAAGTAAAATCAACGCTGGGCTTCTGTAGAGGGTTGTATTCTGCTTGAAGCGCCCTCCAAGCATATGGAAAATTCTTGAGTTTTAGTTTCCATCCTTAATAAATATCTAAGGATACCCTTTGTATAAACTTTTTTTCTATTTTTCTCTTTGCATATAATCTGCGTGGATTGTTTGTAAGTCTTAAAAGTCTATGATTTATTGAACTGAATTTAAAAAGTTGTCAAGAAGCTTTCTATGTCAACGAAATCGTTTACAGACTTTGTTTAATTTCATTGTTATTGACCAACATATCGGTTTTTATGTAGATGTCTTCCAATGACTCACAAGCGAAATAAATTAATGAACGATATAATAAAATTAATTATAATTAAATATGTTTTATGTAATTCTGTTTCTTTTACAATAATGATTCACCAGCTTTTGTTTTTACTCATCAAGAAATTGTAAATTTCTATAGCAGTTTTGCAAGATGATACGAACCGTAAAGGAGATATTTATAATTTTAACAATATCAATAGTAATAATTGGGATATTATATTGCTTTATTTTTATTAATAATAAACTTTTACAACGTTACTCACCTTTTGCAAAGTGTAATCGAAACGGGTAATTAGATACAGCTGGTAAAAGGTGTAATAAAATACTAATCAATTTTATATAAATATTAAGTTGCCTTATTTTAGTTATTAAGTTTTATGGCATTTTAAAAATAAGCACGATAATTCTTTAACAAGCTAACCTGCTAACCATTATAGTCTTCGCCAATTTACTACAATTGTTATATGATTGTTGCACACTCTATAAGATACTCCTCGCATTTTTTTGCGAATGGTATTAGTTTCAAACATTTTTTCTTTCATTACAAAACAAAAAATTTTTTTACTTAAAAAATTAATAACTTTTTTATTTATTGATCTCTAGCTAACACTAAGTTACTGTCCAAATTTCAATACTATCGAGTTATCGTGCTTACAAGAAACGTGACGGACGGACAGACAGACAGACGGGCATTTTGAAAGTTGTTCAGAATTCGATCACCAACACAGTGATATGAAATTTTTTTCTCTACGAGCAATATTACCGGTTTTAGAAATGTGCCGATGGAATGCAATATACTCTTCGTTTTGTATTTGCAAAGAGTATAATTAACAAGCTAAAAAAACTACATTTTGATATGCTTTATTGATCGATGGAATTGTTAGCCCTACACTTGCCATTTTTGAAAATCAAAATCGGACCTTCGGTTCGGGAGTTATTAATTTCTTTGAAAAATCATACTCTGCCCTGGAAAACATACTTGCGGTGAACGGATTCGGGCCACCAGCAATAGGCTTGATTTGTGGCCGGGTACCTTTGATCCCACCAAGTCTCATCGAAATCGATCAATATTCTGGACAGTTACCGTGCTTCCTAGCCCGATTTCGAGAAAACCAGTTTTTTGCAAAAAAAAAATCAATTTTCATTTGTTTTTCAACATAGCCTCTGGTATACTTATTTGTAGAGCTTTGCCAGCGGCACCATTTCTTTTTTTAAATGTCTCGATCCGACTACCCGTTATCGAGTTATTCAATTTCTCCCGAAGAACTCGAAACGTCTATATCGGGTACTTCCGGTTTCCGAACGGAGCCGAGCTTCCGGCGTTAAGGTTTTCTAAAGACCTCCTATTAACCACCCAAGTTTCATCGCAATCCGAAAACGGATTAAGGGGGCTGGGCGTGACAGACAGATAGACCGACTGACCGACGGACGGAATTTTCTAAATTCGCTCTCGAATCGATAGATATGACTTTCATTTCGATCCGACGTTTTTTTCGGGTTTCGATGGTCCACCGGTAAAATGCCAAACCTATACTACATTTTTTACTTCCCTCGCATACCGAAGGGAAGTATTGTATTCGAGAAAAAATCACCCTCCGAGATTTTTTCGGATTCTGACGTTTCAGAACACGTAGATTACGAAAATATAGGTTTTTCAATTCCGTCAGTCTGTCTGTCTGTCTGTCTGTCTGTTGGTGCATTTACTAAAAAACTACTTGAAGGATAGCAGTCAAATTTGGTAGATAGTTGACGCTACTGTCAGCGAAGACATGGTAGATTTCACTGGAAAATATACAGGGTGGACCGTCTAAACGGAATAAATAGTAAAAAAAAATTTTTTTTGCCCAAATTGAAAATTTCCACGTTTCATGACGCGCTAAACCTGTTTCAGAAAAAAAAAATGTTTGAAAATTTTTTTTGCAACTTTTGAAAAAAATTTTACCAAGATGAAAAAAATTTTTTTTTGCTCAAATTTAAAATTTCCACGTTTCATTACGCGCTAAACCTATTTCAGAAAAAAAAAAAAATTTGAAAATTTTTTTCACATTTTTGAAAAATATTTTACCACTAAAATATGAGAATTTTTTTCTTTCTTCAAATTTAAAATTTTCACATTTCATGGCATTCTAAACGTATTTAAAAAAAAAAAAATTTTGAAAATTTTTTTACCAACATTTTTGAAAAAATTTTTACCACCGAAACAGGTGGAATTTTTTTTTGTTCAAATTTAAAATTTCCACATTTCCATGGCATTCTAAACGTATTAAAATTTTTCTGAAAAATTTTCTTGGAAAAATTTATGTATTCATCACTAAGTAGGTACTTACTATAGAATAGAAGAAAATATTTTATTTGCTCAAATTTAAAATTTCCACGCTTCATGACATTCCAAACCTATTTCGGAAGAAAAAAAATTGTAACATTTTCCTACCATTTTGGAAAAAAAATTACCACTAGAATAGATGGAAATTTTTTTTTGCTCAAATTTAAAATATACACGTTTCATGACATTCTAAACTTATTTCAGAAAAAAATTTTGAAAATTTTTTTCACACATTTTTGAAAAATTTTGAACCATTAAAACAGATGGAAATTTTTTTTCTTTTCTCAAATTTAAAATTTCCATGTTTCATGACATTCTGAACCTATTGCAGAAGAAAAAGGAGTGAACATTTTTATCCAACAGTTTTGAAAAATTTCAAAAAAAAAAAAAATTAAATTTTTAACCACCACTATACTTCCACTTCACTGCGTGAATGTGGAACTGTCTAATGGCAATACTATTTGACATATGCTATTATACTTTTATTGGAAAATATACAGGGTATTCATCCCAAGAAATAATTTATGGGAGACCTGTTATTTAGTATTGAACTTTTGCTGTTCGATGAGCACAATTTTTTTGGCCAAAAGTTATCAGGATTTTTTTGTAATAATTACAATAACTATATTTCCATTATTATTCTCAATGTCATTTCATGTTTAATATTTTTTTAGTGATCGCCATGCACAAATAACGAGGGAAGTTCTGTGTAAATACCTTTACCGATTTTTTTCAAAATGTAGTAACAAGACGTTGCTAATTAGTGAGAGAAAATCAACTGAAAATGCAATACAATATTTGACTTTTTATCTATACAATAATCTGGATAATTTCTTTTTGCAAAATTCTATTCTGAGGTCGCGTAAAAATTCGTCCGATTTAATTGTTTGTACATTTTTACATCGACGCACAGTCGGGCCATGTGCAACTTCTAGCTGAACAAAATTCTACAAACTTCTAAATTAGCTTAAAATAGTTCTTAGAAGACCGGAAAAATAGTGAACAAATTCTAAGCATTAAAGGGGTGGTGTTTGAGGGTTGAAAAATATATTTGCTTCTAAATTGCCGAAACTCTGCGAATATGATAATAGGATATCTGTGAATATATAAAAAAAACCGCTGCCTAAGGAATCACTACTTCCACATCCAGATTATTCGTCCTAGACACTTTAAAGGAAACATCTTGACTATATTTGCACTCTAGTATGTGGAAATTATTGGTCATAGAATTTTAATAATATTTGGGGTAGATGTCATAGAAAAGTTTGAGGGGTTGGTTTCTACCATATACGTTAAAAATTAAGTTTCTAGTTTACCGTACTTATTTTCCACTATTTACAACCTACCACCTCAATGGAGTCATCTCAATCAGATGTCACTGCAATACATACGTGTACTAACTTTCAAGTGAATATCTCTATTTGATGTTATCAATCCCATTAATAATGAAGCGGAGGTGGTAGAGTTTGAAAAATATTATAAAAAAATCTGAGGCCTTAACTTCTTGTACATACATCGAATTTCAAGTTTCTGTACTCATACCAGCTTGCTTTACTTATTTCCCCCTATTGACCCCTAAATAAACCCCAACCCTTCAACGGAATCATCTTAAAGTATAATCTAGTTCCAGATGTCGTTATAATTCATACGTGTACCAAATTTCAAATGAATATCTCGATTTTATTGTATCAACCCTTTTAATAATGAAGTAGGGGTGGTGGGGGTTGAAAAATATTATAAATAATCTGAGACCTTGGCTTCTAGTACATACACCGAATTTCAAGTTTCTGTAGTCTTACCAGCTTGCTTTATTTATTTTTCCCCTATTTACCCCTATTTAACCCCCAACCCTTCAACGGAATTATCTCAAAATATAATATAGTTCCAGATGTCATTATAATACATACGTGTAGAAAATTTCAAATGAATATCTCAATTTTAATTTATCAACCCTTTTCAAATTGGAGTAGGGGTGGTGGGGGTTGAAAAATATTATTAAAAAATCTGACGCTTTGGCTTCTAGCACATACACCGAATTTCAAGTTTCTGTACTCTTACCAACTTGTTTTACTTATATTCCTCTATTTACCCCAAATTAACCTCCAACCCTTCAACGGAATCATCCCAAAATATAATCTAATTCTAGACATCGTTATAATACATACGTGTACGAAATTTCAAATGAATATCTCAACTTTATTTTATCAACCCCTTTAATGGGGTAGGGGTGGGGGGGGGGGGTTGAAAAATATTATAAAAAATCTGAGGCCCTAACTTCTAGTACATACACCGAATTTCAAGTTTCTGTACTCTTACAAGCTTGCTTTACTTATTTCCCCCTATTTCCCCCTATTTAACCCCCAACCCTTCACCAGATTTCCTCAAAAAACAATCCAGTTCTAGATCTCGTTATAATATATACGTGTACAAAATTTCAGGTCAATATCTTAAACCGTTCCGGAGAAAGCGTGCGGACAAAAAAAAGTTACAGACAGACCGACAGATCGACAGACAGACAGACAGAACATTTTTTGTTGCTCAAATTTAAAATCTCGACGTTTCATGACATTCTAAACCTATTTCACGAATAAAAATTTATTTTTGAAAATTTTTTTGCGATTACTATACTTCCAATCCGCTGGATGTGGAAGTAATAGTTAAAAAATTATAAACAGTAGATGGGTTGTTTTTGAGGAGGTTGAAAGATAAATTTTATTTTAAAATTCTGAAACGTTGCAAACTATTTAGCGAATTTAGGAAAAAGTCATACAGGAAAAAGTTATGTATTTTTCTGGATTTTTTTCTCGTCACTTTTTATTCCTCCTTCCCCCTTTTTGGAAAAATTCGAACGCTATACCTCTTTTTTCTAAAATTTTACAAGAGCAAAAAGTTGTTATTTTATCAAATTATATGAAAACATGTTTTGTTATTTTTTTTTAATAACAATTATTTATAACAATTGCGGAGCAATAACGACCTTTTTTGGAATTTGATCTAGATATCAAAACGAACGAGTCCAAAAATTCATTCAGTAAACTTTCTCAACTTTACATATATATTTTCATCTAATTTACCTACAGTAGGAAGCAGAATTAAAGATATTCTTAACTATCATATCTCGACTACTTAACATGTTACTACTAACATTTTTTTAGATCAATGTACCCCTGAGATACGCCTATGGTTTTGGAACGATCGATAATTGAAGGTATTAAATTCATAGGGCGTTTTTTACTTGATTGTCTTGATGCCGAATTGTGTGTGAGGAAAAACACAGACAATGACATGTCAAATATGAAATGTGGAATAATAAAATGCACAACACTTTCATTTATGGTATTTGTCATTCTTTATCTTTTTTATCGGATCCTATAAGCACAAAACCACGTAAACAGGTCAACAGTCAATCATCTTTATGAGCAATACACAATTTGGTAATTTATTTTTATTGGTAGGGCAATTATTGCTCTTGGTGGCATTATGTTGGCGACAACATGTAATCACAATGTTTATTACGAAAATGCTAAAGCTACGATATTCAATGGTTAAGAAATTCTGCTGCAACTTATTCGTGAGCATAAGAATTGAAACAGAACTGATGGTCGACATGTTTATATGCAGACAAATCCAGATTCTGTCTCTACCGAGATAATAGGCATAGACGCGTATGCAGAAGACCAAATTAACACTATAATTTTTGTTTTGATCCCACTTTATTTACAATCTATTCTCTATAGAACAATAAGTAAATTATATGACAGTTACAGTTGCCTCCATTTGTTTAGAGCACATAAAAATTGTCATAAAAACTGGCCATCAAAATATCAAAAATCGGCGCTGTCACTACTGACAACAGTAAAACAGAGCCGTACCAAATTTTTGAATAATCACTGATCCATTTTTCAGGTCATGGACTCATTGTCAATAAAAGCCTCATTCCTTGGATTATTGCGGATCCAGATGATTTCTTAGTACTCAGTGTGATTGTGCTGCAAGTACAGGCACAACACGTTCACCACCACCATTTGCAATTTATAAGGTACAGGAGTGTGGTGATGAGACGGCATTCCTTTTAGTTTTTTAGCAATGAAAATGGCCATGGCTAGGCAGCTAATCGTTGTGCAATACAATGTGTAGATTTTGTGAAACAGGTACTCACGAAAAGAAACAAATTAAACAAAGGACTTAAAGTTATAGTAAGGTAGACACAATTTATCTAGCGGTTGACCCTTCGTCTATATTTATGCACAGAGCTGTGCAAACCATTGTAATTTCTGTAAGAACTTTTTTATCATGTCGTATTAATGTTATATTATATTGTCTAACTTATGTGTTTTATTAAATATTCTCTTTTCCTTTTGTAGTTCTATTTATCACTTATTACTATCGTTAGCAGTAGATTGAATGTCGACTACGCTTAACTTGTACATACATGCTTGAAACTGAGAATAAAACAAAATATATCTACTAAATATACAATTATTTATTATCGCCAAGTTTAACATTTGTAATATAACTTAGATGACATTTATACTTAATTACAATTCATCGAGTGATCTGGCGAGTGAATGTATTGTTTTAAAATATATCGGGTAGTGTTTAAAAACTACTCAACTACTGAAAATGGGTGTTAATTCAGTGTTCAGACTCAGTTTTCAAATATTAAACAATTCAACACTGGGTAGTTTTTAAAAAACCACAATATATACTTTAAAATAATACATTTAGTCCGGAGATGACAGCTGTACTTTGAACTTTCATTCTAAATTTATACTCTTCATCAGATTTTATATATTCTGTAGCTTTTCTCACGAATTGTACCATATTTAAAATTTCAACAAAGAAAAAAATTTTCCATCTGTTTTAGTGGTAAAAATTTTTTCAAAAATGTGTGAAAAAAATATTCAAATTGTTTTTTCTGAAATGGGTTTAGAATCTCATGAAACGCGAAAATTTTAAATTTCAGCAAAAACAATTTTTTCCGTCTATTCTAATGGTATTTTTTTTAATGGTAAAATAATGATGCATTTTTTTTCCGAAATAGGTTTGGAATGTCATGAAACGTGGAAATTTTAAATTTAAGCAAAAAAAAATGTTTCATCTATTCTATAGTAAGTAGTGAAATAGATTTTATCAATCTTTGTTTTATTTGTTTGAATAGATTTAAAATGCTACGGAAACGTTGAAATTTTAAATTTGAACAAAGAAAAAAAATATTTTTTTGAAATTTTTCCAAAATGTTGGTTAAAAAATTTTCAAAATGTTTTCTTCTGAAATAGGTTTAGAATGTCATCAAACGTGTATATTTGAAGTTTGAGCAAAAAAAAAATTTCCATCTATTCTAGTGGTAATTTTTTTTTCCAAAATGGTAAAAAAAATTTACAATTTATTTTCTTCCGAAATAGGTTTGGATGCCATGAAGCGTGGAAATTTTAAATTTGAGCAAAAAAAAAATTTTTCTTCTATTCTATAATAAGTACTTAATTAGTGATGAATACATAAATTTTATCAAGATATTTTTTCAGAAAAATTTCTAAATTTGTTTTAATACGTTTAGAATGCCATGGAAACGTGGAAATTTTAAATTTGAATAAAAAAAAATTCCACCTATTTTAGTGGTAAAAAATTTTTCAAAAATGTTGGTAAAATAATTTTCAAAACAAATTTTTTTTTCTGAAAAACGAATGCCATGAAACGTGAAAATTTTAAATTTGAAGAAACAAATTTTCTTCATATATTTTAGTGGTAAAAATTTTTTTAAAAATGGTAAAAAAAATTTTCAAAAAAGTTTTTTTTTAAATACGTTTAGAATGCCATGAAACGTGAAAATTTTAAATTTGAAGAAAGAAAAACAATTCATATATTTTAGTGGTAAAAATTTTTTCAAACATTTTTTTTTCTGAAATAGGTTTAGCGCGTCATGAAACGTGGAAATTTTAAATTTGAGCAAAAAAAAAATTGTTGTACTATTTATTCCGTTTAGACGGTCCACCCTTTCAGTGAAAATTCTACCATTTCTTCGCTGACAGTAGGGTTAACTACCTACCAAATTTGAGTGCTCTCCGTCAAGTAGTTTTTTAGTTAATGTACCAACAGACAGACAGACAGACTGACTGACTGACGGAATTGAAAAACCTATATTTTCGGAATCTGCGTGTTCTGAAACGTCAGAATCCGAAAAAATCTCGGAGGGTGATTTTTTCTCCAATACAACACTTCCCTTCGGTATGCGAAGGAAGTAAAAATTAAACGTAATAGTCATATTCAGATATACTCGCATTTAGATGCATTTAGAAGTATTTTCAGAAATATTTTCAACAGTTATACTACATGTCTTGATCTTTTAAATAATAAGAAAACACACAAATTCATTATCTATGAATAGGTGAACACACGTACAAATTAATTTTTGTGTTTTTTTTTCTGTTTGTTTATAAATATTACTTTACTGTAGTGTTTCTTCTGAATTATTATATGTTAGTTATTTAAGTACAGTTCTGTATTTACGTATCTACATATCTACTGATTCAAATTTTCAGAAATGTGTATTTTTATATTATAAATAAACATATTATTACATATTATTATTATTATTATTGTAATGACAAATAGTAACATTTGAACAATATATACAAATTTCTTACAACGGTTTAAAAAAATGGTGCAGATAACAATTTTCAAATCGAGCCAAGCGAACAGTAGCAACAGACTAGATCTGTTCTAATCTCACCGTACTATACCGTCCTGTGTGTGTGTCAATTGCGAGGTCACAAAACAAATCTACTTTCTCCGGACGACGTTCAACTGTTTTCTTATTGGTTCTGCAACTTTTCAGGGCTCGGCTCAATAGATTTGATTAATTACCTGCTGTGCTTCAATTGTCTTTTTATTTACTATCATCACTTGAGCCGGGGCCAGTGGCGCCCGGTTCGACGTTTAGTACGGGCACTACTGTATAAAACTGGTTTTGTTGAAATCTTGAACGTCTTTGTTTAACTCTACTTTGCATGAAATTTTATTTTTCCATAAAAAAATATTTAGGGTAGAAAAATACAATTAAATCCACATCCCATATTGTTGAGCTAATTCAGATTCCTTCAAATATTTTTGTATCCTTTTTTTAAAAGGAATATATGTTGTAGATAATCAAAGTTTATTTAAAAATATTGTCACTAAATATCAAACATTTTAAACCAATTGTCTTGTCATTTAGACAGCGATGTACTTTACATTTTTCACAAGAGAAACGTCTTTTCACTGTGCCATTGGAAAATTTGCACAGTATGGATACACCAGCGTTTCAGCGTATCCTCTTCAAGCTGGCACATTTCTTAAAACCTTATTTTCCTTGTCAATTGCAAAGCTGGAGATGAAGATGGACTTCCTCTTTTTACTCCTATACCAGCAGGTGAAAAGAAGTACGGTGGTTCCATTTTCTACAAGTCAGTTTGATAGGAAACAGTCCTAGGAGTGAGTCTAGAAAGAAGATCGACTCTTCCCATGTGCCTGTTCTACACTTTTACTATACTAGGACAAGGACACTAGCACTATCATTAACACATTGAAAAGTACTGAGAGAGAGAAGTTCATCATTTTCTGAAAAGTTATTGTCTTCATCATCGCTGCTGTTTTCTCTTTTGATAGGTACCAGTGCATCTCCAACATCCTCTAAAGAGAGTCTTCACTATCAGATGATATAGCGAGTGGCCACGAGTCAATGTACGCCCCCAATTTTTGGTTTTTGGTACACATAAATTAGACAATAATAAGCTACTTTCAGACTAACAGGAATGAAAATATCACTTCCGGTTGAACCGAAAGTGACATCAACCTTTTTTTCTTAAATGGAATGACTATATTTTTTTATAGTTTCTCATTAAGCATAAATTTCTAAGTGCAACAGTTTTTTCAGATGTAAAAAATTCTAAAAAATAAGTGAGATACGAACAATTTTTTAATTTTTTTAAAATGGCCGCGTCAGATGAATGCGATGTAAGAAAATTACTAAGTAGGCTATGGAAATTATTAGTAAGGTTGTAGACTTGTCTGTGAAGAAGAAAATAGTTGTTTGAATTACTGATAGGTACCAGTATTTTTAGTTTTTTTTCAAAAAAACGGAATTTCATTTTCATTTCCGTAGGGGTCCTATGGAATTTTTTTTTAATGGAATTGTGCTATTTCTTTTATTCATCAGAAATAATGATTCATAAACTATAATTTTTTTGCCATTAATCATTTCTTAACGATATCCTTCGTAATAATAGAAGTATTTTAAAAAAGTAAACACAAATTAAACAAGAAATAATTTCAATGGGTATAACGTTACAACCATGAATAAATTGCCAAGAATAACAAAACTATTTAAAACCTAAATTATAATAAACCATTATAAAAATTGTTCAAACTGTCCACCGTTATCATTAACACACAGAGTAGCGCGACTTATCGTTGCACGTCTAACATTCTGTAACTGTTGAGGTGTTATTTGTGCAATTTCGTGTTGAACTGTTTCTTCCAGATCTTGCCTTGTGGTTGGAGCAGTCAGTGTACTAGTAAAAAGTATATGAACGGACGTCCATTATTTTTTAATTCCGCTTATATTTTATCAAAAAATTAGGTGTTGTCAAACATTATCTCAACTCTATATTGTATATGAGTATACATTTAACGGTCAAGTATACAAACTTTATTAGATTTTTATGATGCAGACCCCTTACTAATTCATGCGTCATTAACGAACGTAGTATTTCTCTCAAATTTATCTATCTGTTCTTTGTCTAACTAGTAAGGATTAAAGATTAGACTAAGATTAGGAGAAATTTATTCTGAGGCTAAATGATAATTTTATGCAAAGATCTAGCCGGTTGGTTAGTAAATTCTAGGGTTAAGGATAATGGGGACAATGCAATTAAATTATCCTCCCTTTCTCGCTGTCATAAAATTTAAACGTTTTATTTTTTGGGAGTTAATGAAATTTCTTCAAGCGCAGGCATTTCAAGTGTGGCTGACGTGAAACAATTATACCCATACGCTTTTTAATTGTTTGCAACGGGTAAAACTAGGTCAATTATAAGAATAATCAAAATATCCGTGTAATGTTGGTTTTTTAGTTAGTAATATTTTAGAGAAAAGTTAAGGAGTCTGAAATAATCAGGCGCGCCCGAAACATTTCCACATTATACTTGTTTAATTTAATTAATTAGGTTTTATAATTGATCCTCCAAAATTATTAAAAAGCATAGACATCAACATTTTTTTCTTAAATGGAGTGACTATATTTTTTTGATGGTTTCTCATTAAGCATGAATTTCTAAGTGCAACAGTTTTGTCAGATGTAAAAAATTCCAAAAAATAAGTGAGATACGAACAATATTTTAATTTTTTCAAAATGGCCGCGTCAGATGAATGCGATGTAAGAAAATTACTAAGTAGTCTATGGAAATTATTAGTAAGGTTGTAGACTTGTCTGTAAAGCAGAAAATAGTTGTTTGAATTACTAATAGGTACCAGTATTTTTAGTTTATTTTCAAAAAAGCGGATTTCATTTTCATTTTTATTTCCGTAGGGGTCCTATGAATTTTTTTTTAATGGAACTGTGCTATTTCTTTTATTAATCAAAAATAATGATTCATAAACTATAATTTTTTTCGCCATTAATCATTTCTTAACGATAACAAGAAATAATTTTAATAGGTATAACGTTACAACCATGAATAAATTACCAAGAATAACAAAACTATGTAAAACCTAAATTATAATAAACCATTATAAAAATTGTTCAAACTGTTCACCGTTATGATTAATACACAGAGTAGTGCGACTTATCGTTGCACGTCTAACATTCTGTAATTGTTGAGGTGTTATTTGTGTAATTTCGTGTCGAACTCTTTATTCCAGATCTTGCCTTGTGGTTGAAGCAGTCATGTATACTCTATTTTTCAAATCAGCTCAAATGAAAAAATCGAGTGGGATTAAGTCAGGCGACCTTGCAGGCCACCTGACTTGACCATGGGTCCCAATCCGACGTTTCTCCAAATCAAGTCGTTCTTATTTGTTCCGAACCTTTACTCCTCATAGTCGTAGGGGGTTATGAGGGTACTAGTGTTTACATTGAGAATAAATAAAGAATGAATAGTACCAAAAATGAATAGTACCATATCCAACGATCTGGAAATAATTGATTCCAGCCCCGTCTTGTTGGAAGTAAACCTCTTCAATATTGGTATTGGGAATTTGATTAATCTGTGGAACTATTATATTTTGGAGAAATTCTAGATATCTTGGTCTAGTTAGAGTTTCGTTAAAAATTATTAGTCCTATGATATGGTCGCCCAGTACGCCTAACCAAACATTGAAGCCAAACCGCTCCTGAAACCACCCCTGTCTCAAATGTGAGGATTATTAATTGCCCAATATCGAGTGTTGTTTCGATTAAATCACCCAAGGTTTGTAATCTCGATTCATCAGTGAACAAAATGTTTTTGATAAAATTCTTATTTCTTTATTGGCGTAACTGTAACCAATTACAAAAGGTTATTCTTCGTTGATAATCATTCTCATACAAAAATGCAATTGATATTTATAAGAACGATAGCCGTGTTTCTTTAAAATTTTTCGGGCTGATTCTTTGGAAACTGGTAATTCCTGTTCAATTTGTCTTATCGAAATGGTTGGGTCAACATGCACTAAAGCTAATACATTAATTTCCGTTTCTTCATCCACCATAAATCTTTCTTCAATTTCCACATTAGGTTCAGTTCTAAATTGTTGCTCTAACCGGGCGAAATAGTTTCTCGAAGGTTGTCTTCTTTCTGGATATCTCCGTCCATACAGACTTTGTGCTCTAGTTGCATTACATCGAGTCTCTCCATAAATAATGATCATGTCAACTTTTTCATCTCTTGAATAATTTTCAGCCATTTTATATTAATTTTCTTGTTTATAACAACTTTAATACACTTGCTTCAGAAAATTAGTGAGTAAGTCAAGACTAATTCAATTGTTGCGAATGTCTGTCATTTTCATGGCTATCTGCAATTTTGGATTTAAATGTAGATAGGTACCTTATTAAAATGATTTGTTGGCGCTTACCTTTTAAAAATACTTCTATTACGAAGAATATAGGTAAAGAAATGATTAATGGAGAAAAAATTATAGTTTATGAAACATTATTTCCATAGCCTACTTAGTAATTTTCTTACATCGCATTCATCTGACGGGGCCATTTTGAAAAAATTAAAAAATTATTCGTCTCACTTATTTTTTGGAATTTTTTACATCTGAAAAAACTGTTGCACTTAGAAATTTATACTTAATAATAAACCATAAAAAAATATAGTTACATTTAAGATAAAAAATGTTTATGTCACTTCCGGTTCAAACGGAAGTGATATTTTCATTCCTGTTAGTGCAAAAGTAGCTTATTATTGTCTAATTTATGTGTACCAAAAACCAAATTTTTAAATATAAAAACAACCAAAATATTGAGGACGTACTTTGACTCGTGGCCACCCGGTATAATAGAGGAAGATTGTTAGAGCTGTGTGGACTATTATGTTTTATGTTTTATGTTTTATTACAACCTCAGGCCAAACGTTGCAATTTTTTTATGTGCACAAAATTTCGAAGACGTACAAAATATTATATACTGTAATCCCCAAAGTTGTACAGACATCTACGGAACAATACAACTTGAACACGGCTTAAAAATAAAACATACATGTGGCAGGAAATCCCAAAGAATTGAAGAAGGAAAAAAATGTTTTAGGATGTAATTTATAAATTATAAATTACGTAAATACTGAATTTATCCGTTACTTATGGACCTCGCTGTATAATATTATTTTCTTTTTAGTGCATTTTTACTTCCCTCGCATACCGAAGGGAAGTATTGCATTCGAAAAAAATCACCCTCCGAGATTTTTTCGGATTTTGACGTTTCAGACACGTAGATTACGAAAATATAGGTTTTTCAATTCCGTCAGTCTGTCTGTCTGTCTGTCTATTCGTGCATTTACTAAAAAACTACTTGACGGAGAGCTGTCAAATTTGGTAGGTAGTTGACGCTACTGTCAGCGAAGAAATGGTAGAAATTTCACTGGAAAATATACAGGGTGGACCGTCTAAAGGGAATAAATAATGAAAAAAATTTTTTTTGCTCAAATTTAAAATTTCCACGTTTCATGACACGCTTAACCTATTCAGAAAAAAAAAAATTTGAAAATTTTTGTCACCAACATTTTTGATTTTTTTTTTGCACAAATTTAAAATTTCTACGTTTCATGACACGCTTAACTTATTTCAGGAAAAAAAAAATTTTTCATCAACATTTTTGAAAAATTTTTTGCTACTAAAATTGATGGAATTTTTTTTTCTTTTTGCAAATTTAAAATTTTCATGTTTCATAGCGTTCTAAACCTATTTAAGAAACCAAAATTTTAGTAAATTTTTTTACAATTTTTCAAAAAGTTTTGCCACTAAAATAGATGGAAACATTTTTTCGCACAAATTTAAAATTTCCACGTTTTATGACACGCAAATCCTATTTCAGAAAAAAATATTTTGAAATTTTTTTTCACCATTTTTGAAAAAATTTTTAAGTACTACTAAAATAGATGAAAATTTCCACGTTTCATGGCATTCCTCAAAAAAAATTTTTTTTTGAAAATTTTTTTACCAACATTTTTGAAAATTTTTTTACCACTAAAATAGATGGAATTTTTTTTTTATTTCTTCAAATTTAAAATTCCCACGTTTCATAGCGTTCTAAATCTATTTAAAAGAAAAATTAGATTTTTTTTTTACTCTTTTTAAAAAATGTTACCACTAAGATAGAATTTTTTTTCTTTGTTCAGATTTAAGCTATACACGTTTCCATGGCATTCTAAAACTATTCAAACAAATTTAAAAATGTTTTTGAAAAATTTTTAAAAAATTTGAAAACATTTATCACTACTATAGAATAGACGAAATTTTCTTTTTGCTCAAATTTAAAATTTCCACGTTTCATGACATTCCAAACCAATTTCGGAAAAACAATTTTTGAACATTTTTTTCAAAAACATTTTTCAAAAAGTTTTTACCACTAAAATAAATCGATTAATTTTTTATTTGCTCAAATTTAAAATTTTCACGTTTCATAGCATTCTAAACCTATTTAAAAAAAATACATAATTTTTAAATTTTAAACTTTTTTACAACTACTGTTGAATAGAAGGAAACTCCTTTTTGCTCAAATTTAAAATTTCTACGTTTGGCGTTTTAAACCTATTTCAGAAGAAAAAATTTTCCATTACGTGAATGTTGGATTGAAAATGTGACAGATGGCAATAATATCTGGCATATGCAACTATTATACTTTTATTGAAAAATGTACAGGGTGGTCATCCCAAGAAATAATTCAGTCATGGTGGACATTTGTAAAGGTATTTACGCAAGCCTGCCATATGTGGCACCTGCTATTTAGTATTGAACTTTCGCTGTTGGATGAGCTATCTGTATATTTTTTTTACCAAAACTTATCAAGTTTTCTTTGTAATAATAGCAATAACTATATTCCGATTATTATTCTCAATGTCATTTCGTAATTATTAATTTTTTAGAGTGACCGCCATGCACAAATAGCGAGGGAAGTTCTGTGTAAATACCTTTACCGAATTTTTTAAAACAGTTTTAGTTTGTTTTTAATAGTGTGTTTATAAACTTTCTAAAATTATGTATTTGTTATAAAAATAAGTTTTAATTTATCACGCCTGAATATGTTATGTAGGTATAACTGTTATCTCATTTTATATAAGTATACAGACATAAACGGTAAAGTTATAATTCATTTTAAATGCCTACTTAAATTATTAAGAGTTAATACCTGGCAAGTGTGAAATCTCGTTTAAATTACATATAAATCCATTATGTTATTAACTCGCCTTTATAAAAATTGTGGAAATATAAAAATATATCCAGATAAATGATAACAATTTTTTTACAGGCATAAATAATGTTAGAGGCATCAGGCACCAGAATTATAAAGTTTGAGCACACCTTCCGCTACAGCGTAGGAACTGATGACTTTAAGTCCGTACGTTTTAATCGTTGAAACTTTCTCAATTTTTTCGTACCATAATAAATAACAAATTGAAGAAAATTTCATGAAGTCATATACAAAAATAATAATTCAAAAGGAAATACTACTCTTGTTATTAATTTAATTTAAATCCACCTTTAGGGGAGTGAGAGTGAGATGAGGGTCGTTGTGCCGTGTGACGCTCCAGAAGAAAACGCAAAAAGAATCGATTAAAACTCCATTAAACTCGTTAAAATTGAAGTCATCGGTAGGTTAAAAAATTCTGCGTAAAATGAGGTGTAATAATAGAAGAACACCGAATTAAAAATTGAAAATTACTGTAGTGTTTGTCAATAGTACCAAAAAATAAAATAAACACCTTGGATCCTTTTAAGTGGATGGTTATTGGTTTGAGCAACATGTGTTTATAAAGAAATATAGACATACCAGCTGTGAACGAAAAAGATAACTTTTTTAATTATTAGCAGTAGGTATTAGTTTATTTCTCTATTAATATTGAAAAAAAAAATTAATTGAAAATATATTAAACATAGGTAATAAAATAGAAATACACCCGGAATTGGAAGACGGTAATTGAAATTAATACTACAAAAACAAACTAATATACAAGGTATACATAATATTCTCTCGGGCCTCTTTCTCATAACGCACTGTAAAAAGCTGTTTTTACCGCGACATAGGGCTCTCCCTTGCATTTTCACCGTAAATGGATATTTACCTGTGGAGCTGTTAATAAAAAAAAGCTCCTTGCAGCGAGCTAATGTATGTATGTATGTGTTAGCAGACAAACGGAGTGGACGCACTGTAGCAGGACGTTGACACGATAACACAAATTTCTGGGAAACATCAAACCATATATGGACGCAAGCGAACAGGAGGAGATGCACACTGCTAGATTAAGAAACGGAAGAAACAGAAAACTTGGAAGAAGAATAAATAAGGAGATGATGATAGATGGAAAGTTATAAGAAGTATCTCACAAACACCTACACTTTCCATCCAATATTACTACCCGATGCGTTATGTGGTTCTCGCTGCTGGCAACAAGCGTGTCCCATATCCAATCCAACGTATGCAGCTAGTCCGGTGTAGCATTTGAAAAAGCTACATTAATTAATGTGTTGTTGAATACAGTAAATTAACCCATTAGTTCATTTGTTCGAGCAGAGAGGTAGGCAACCACCCATACTTTAGAGGGGTAAAGCAGGTCGCATATCTGCCATTCTTAGTATTTAGAAAGTAAACGTGTTATCTTTAAGTATTATTTTGAGTTAGAGGTGTTAGTCATGTGTTCTTGTAGCTGAGATATTACATAATTGTGTAATTCAGTCTTTTAAATGCAAAGCCCTTTGTTGGCGCATTTTTATTGGCTAGACAAAGAGTTCTCTAGATGCTCAAGTTGGCAACACTGAGAACTGGAGAAGGAGATTCCGTCTGGGGGTTCGTTTTTCGACAGCGACGAGATAGCGAATGGCGGCGGTCCCGATTTTGTATTGAAGAATTTGGGTTTTACATCGCTTACACTGAAAAGGGATTTGATTTGATGTACCCAGTGTTTCTTTACCGTCCTGCCAGAAGCATTTTGTAAATTCCAGGAAGGAATTCTGTTGCTTGTCGTAATCTGATCGCCACGTGTCTCGTGAGGTTATGTAATACTCTCTATATGAGGTGAGCTCTTATTTTACTTAGTTTGGTGTCTTATTTATTGTAATTATTACAGAGTGTTTGGTATAAGCATATGTTTGGAGGGACTGGCCCTTTGTAAATAAGTTGTGTTTAGAGAGGCATATATGTTTGGAGGGGCATATATACTTTGAAGAGGCTTAAGTTCTGAATGAATGGTGCTGCCATTTATGGTTATGTAAGGGGGGCCAGTATTTAGAGGAGTAATAGGAGGAAGTCTATTACTCAGATGTTTGGTTTTATGTGGGTCCTGCTGACATTTTGAGAAGTTTTGGTTGGAGAGTTGTTCGCAGCAGTCTCCAAGAAATTTAGACAGAGATTTAGGAGTGACGCAGAGTCGTAGTCGTAAGCAACGTCGAGAACATCTTAGGAAGTGGTGACAGGTCACGCTGCAGTCGTCAGAGAAAATGGCTCTAACCAGGTTTTATTGTTTCATTTTAGTTATACAATTCTAAAGAAATTATTATAGTTTCATTCAGTGATTTTTTGTCAAAATATTAAAGTAAATTACACAACGATTGTGCAACTACACACCTAGCATGATGAAGTATCTTAAGATTTTTTTTACTGTAAGTAACGCATGGTACCACGTGATACTAATTTACTTTCTACTATGTCATATATGAAGTATTTTTAATAGAACATAATCATTTTAGATCGTTCTGTAACATTCTAGTGCGCACAGCGAGCATTGCGAAAATTGGCTCACAGAATCTTGTTTGTTACGTAATATTTTATTGATGGGCTGTAATTTTAATCCATTGTGAATCTTTAACTCGCTGTTGTGAATCTGAAACTCATTGTTGGTATCATTTAAGCCGTAGTTGCATTTTTATAAAGAAAAGGTCAAATCACTGAAACAATTTTAGATGGAGTCATGTACATATCTTGAGTTTCTTTTGCATATGTAGATTATGTTTAGGGGAAAATTGGGAAACTATTTGTTTTTTATTGTTGTATATCTCACGTGTGTGTAATAAACGTCTAATGTCTACATGTTCTTATTATTTGCACTGGTACACCTGATATTTGTTTACATTTTGAGCTTTGAGAGAGTAAAGTAAGAGTTTTGATATCATAGAGATATTTTGAGAATTCCATCGCATGGTTGCTAGTAACTTAATTTTGTTCCTGGCTGGCAAAATTATTTAAATCATATTACGTAACATACAGCCGGTGGCGCCCTTTTGAGTGTCCGCACAATCCTAACCCACGGCCTTGTGCTCTCCAACAAAAAATCAGCTGCCGCTCGTACCGATGGAACACGTTTTAATATTTAGGTATCAAAATATGTTACACCGGCGGTATATAAAAATATCCAGATTGGATGTCCGGAACCGGCAGCAATGCCCACTTTACGCTGGCAAATCAATCGATCCATCAAATTAAGTTAAATCCACTTTACATTTTTTTTAATCAAATTTCTATTCCCGACTTCAAGAACATATAACTACAATGTTCAGGAATTTTGAAACTTAAATTTGTGTCAAAAAACTGCAAAAATGTGGTAAATACACTGACTGTCCATGCCGCTTATAAGGTTGTCAATTGATTCAGGTGGTAGCACTCTGTAGAATTTCTCTTGAGCTGCCAATACAATATCTGCTCTAGTAGTAGAAAATTTATCAGTAGTGATTTGAGCATGTCTCAAATTTACTCAATCGGATTTAGGTCGGGTGGCATCAGAGTTCAATGCATTCTCTAGATATTATGTCGGTATAATGATGTGGCATGCCATGCTGTCAATCTGATAAATATTGCACATCTAATACACATGAGCGTATACGATTTACTGTTTTGGATTTAATAATGTTTATGTACATAAAAATAGTTATGGGTACAATTACTATACTCAATTAACTATAACATTGACAAACCAAAGTTAATTTATAATTCTGATAACAGATTTTTTTGGTAATTCGTTCACAAGGTGAGTTATGTTATGTTATACAACTATAATTTATTCAAAACAACTTTTTTATGCTGACTGCATTTAAGATAATTAATCGCCGATTTGAAAGGGTTTCACAAAAAATAAAATGCAATTAGAAAAAATTAAATGCAATTATACGACACCTTGTTACTTTTAAGGTTAAATCGACAGGAAGTGAGAAAATTGCATTTATTTTAATTAATTTTTAAACTATATTTAAATTTAATTTTCAGATTATGCAATGCTAGCAAAAACAACGTAATATTAATTGAAAATTTATTTACAAAGTAGCGATAAGGTACAGACTGATTTAAATCAAACCTCTAGGAAAAAAATCCGGAAAGCTCTGCTGTGCGAAAATGAATATTGATTTTTTTCCTTTGGTGGAGTGACCGTGAGACTATCAGAGTTCCAAAGTTCGAATAACGCCAAATGCATCAGAATTAGGTGATATACAGTGTGAACCTAAAGAAACGCACAAAATTCATATCTTTGGTATGTGTCATTTTTCAAAAAAATCCTCGAACGGGATAGCAGTACGTCAGTTTTTAGAATGACACTTTTACTGGAAGGTGGATAGGTCGTCGAGGTCCGATTGAGTGGCCCCCGTATTCACCGGATTTAACCCACTTAGACTTTTTTCTTTAGAGTTACTTAAAGTCAAGGGCGTATTTTAACAGACCGGAGAAGAATTGAAAGACAGAATTGGCTTGGAGATGAGACGAATTGCCCATGAGATGATTCAGAACACCGTGCAAAGTGTCTACACCCGTCTTGGTCAATGCCAAATGGTTGGAGGGTCGCAATTTGAGCAATGGAGACGATTTTTTTCTCACAATTACTTATGTAAGGTATCAATCAATAAAAATATTCTTTTCCAAAAGAAGGGCTTAAGTAATATAATTTTTTTTCATATCACCAGAAAGCTAAAGGAATATACCACCAAAAACAGTAAACGAAAATGTCTGTTTCCATTAAAAAAAATTATGATGACGTCCTAACTCAAAAATCAATGACGTCATAAATTTTGGTATAGTGACAAAATGTAGCATTTACAAAATTAAAATCGACTTGTTCAGGTTTGTTTATTATTTATGAGGTGGGATGAGGCAATATCAAAAACTTGTAACACATTTGCTACTCGATACCCGCAAGAACACAAACTATCACCATACACTGTAAAACCCATATTGGATAATTTTAGAATAGTTGGTTCTATCAAGGCAGGAATTCTAAATGAACATAAAGTTGGCACCCAGAGTTAGCACCCCAGATTCACACTAGGTCTGAAAGGGCAAAGTAAAGAGCGGCCGCGCTGCCGCTGGCGGGGATTACCTTGTTTTGAGGAATAGAAGAGGCTTGTCAGGGGTGGTAAGCGGCAGCTCATAGCCGGACCGAATTTTCCGATGTAAAAAAAATTCCGGCTCTGAAATGCACATGCAAAGAGCTGCCGCGATTCAGGTTGTGGCAATCATCATGATTCAGTGTAAACTAACCGCCCTCCAATTTTCAGTGCGGCAGCTCCATGCCAAGTCAAGTTTTCCGGGGAAAAAGAGTTTTCCGACCGTGGAAGAGAAGGGCCACGAGAGAAAATCGCGACAGCTCGTGGCCCTTATCTTCCACGGTCCGAAAACCCCTTTCCCCCGGAAAACTCGACTTGGCGTTGAGCTGCCGCGCTGAAAATAGGTCAAGAGGTACCTATTGCTAAAAGAAAAGCATCTGCAGAGAGAAAATAGCAGCAGCTCGTGGCCCTTCCCTTCCACGGTCGGAAAACTCATTTTCCCCCCAGAAAACTCGACTTGGCATTGAGCTGCCGCGCTGAAAATAGGTCATAAGGTGCCTCTCGGTAATAGAGAAGCATCCACAGAGAGAAACTCGCGGCAGCTCTTGGCCCTTCCCTTCCACGGCCGGAAAACTCTTTCCCCCGGAAAAGTCGACGTGGCATGGAGGTGCCGCACTGAAAATTGGAGGGCGGTTAGCTTACACTGAATCATGATGATTGCCAGAACCTGAATCACGGCAGCTCTTTGCATGTGCATTTCAGAGCCGGAAAATTGTTTTACATCGGAAAATTCGGTCCGGCTACGAGCTGCCGCTTTCCACCCCCCAGAGGTCTCTTCTACTCCTCGAAACAAGATCATCCCCGCCAGCGGCAGCGCGGCCGCTCTTTACTTTGCTGTTTCAGACCTAGTGTGAATCTGGGATGCTAACTCTGGGTGCCAACTTTATGTTCATGAATTCTAAGGAGGAAGCCTTAGACATATTAGCGGAAGAAGAAATCTTTTCAGCTTATTATTTGAATATTCCTCAAAAAATTGTAATGTCACCAGTCTACCGTTTCTCATGACACAAAAAACATTAAACTGCTCATGTTCTTGAATATTTCGCTCCCTGGATACATAAGAATTCGTGATACTCCAGTAATGAAAATCGTATGGATTAAAAAGTTAATTTTTGGTATATTTAGTATCGTCCGTCCATTTCCCAAAAAATAATTGTCACCTTTGTGTCTTATTAAAATAAATTCACAAAAATTTTCTCTCGTCAAAAAACATGTTTCTTTTAATTGTTGAACCATAGGAAACAAGAATGGATTTATGTTTTGACAAGATTCTGTGAGTTGAGTTCTTGGATAATTCTAGTTCCAAAGCTGCTTGCCTTAATGACATAAATGGAAATGACCAAAAATACCCCAGAATTTATATTTCTATGTTTTCGTCATCAATAATAGACTTCCTCTTTAGAGTTTCTGCCTTGACAGAGCGAAATAAACTTATCCAAAATGCATTTTAGTGTATGGTGATGGTTTCTGCTCTTGTGGGTATCTAGTAGCAGATGTGTTAAATATTCTTAATATTACTTTATCACATTCCCCATAAATAATAAACAAATCTAAAATGTCTTCGTGGGTGTAATTTAAACGGACTGGCTGTTTTACACATAAGAAAATGACTGACATTAATGATTGAATGATTGTTTCTAATCATGGCTAAGTTGATGGCAATTTTAATTAAAAAATTCTTGAACGTTTCAAAAAACCGTCAATATTTCAAAAAGTTGTAACTTTAACACCTACAGTGCTTATACCAAAAAAAGAGGAATTTGGTTTACATTATTTGATGTAAAAAAATACAGAGTGTTCCATTTAAAATAAAAACGATTTTGATGTTTGAATTTGACAAAATGTAACACTTGATATACTATTATGGAATTTATTTTTATTGTAGAAACTAGCTCATCTTGTGATCATTCTAACTGCTGAAGAGCAAATGAGGATCTCCCACACCAAGAAAGTAATAACGGTTATTGCAAACCGTTTCAACTGTCAACTTTTTTATAAAAACTGCTGAGTTTAGATATAGGGTGTACTATATGTTTCGATCCAGAATTTCACAGTCATTTCGGAAAGTTGTAAACATATAGGGTATTCCGTTTAAAATAAGCAAGTTGGTATCGACTTCCGGTATAACCGGAAGTACCACATGCTTCTAATAATTTTAGTTATATTGGTCACGTTGACTTTAGTAACTCTCAAAATTTTCAAATTATTTGTTACATACTTTCCCAATATTATTCAATTCAGTTCCCGGTGAGACATCCTGTATATATAAGACTGTGTTATTAGGGAATTAATGAAAAATGAAATGGGACTTTCCGATTGCGAATACACTAACAGCACAATAAAAATTTTTTAAAAAATGTATCCACTCTGTACTTAATTTCAGTGACACCACATAGAATTGAATGTTCCGGTATTTGAGCAAAATATTAATCAAACCGGTAACAGCAGTAAACGATATTGATATTAAAATCATTAATAACTGAATCGAACAAATATACCTCGCATTCTTTTAGCAATAAACATTTCTGGAATATTTTAAGATTACGATTTTAGATGCATCTGTTTACCTCTCCAAAAAAAAGAAAGAAATTAGCCTACATCTGTCAACTTAGATTTATAGCACGTATTATTCATTGTTGCTTGGGGATTTTCCACCGATGTAAATATAGTGAGCTTCATGATATCTCCAGAGCAAATGCCTTTTGTCTTCAAAGAAAATTACATTGTTAATAATTAGCAGACATTTTCCACGTATACACCATCACATCTAATTAATTTGGTAAGTACACATTTACTAATTCCTTTAATAACAAAACACAGTAGTCAATGTTGATGTTTTATTTTTAAATTTCATGACAAAATGATAATTTCTAGAATAATTCCCTTTGTTGTAAGTAATTGTTGATTCCGATAAATATTTACTTACATTACAATTTAAATGTGAGCGTGTGGCATTTAAATTTGCTTAAACGTATGTATGAATACTACCTGTTTTACCAATATGACTCAACATGGGAAGTCGAGACCTACATTTTAATTAGAGAATATTTCTTATCGTGTTTAGCAGGCAACCGAAAAAATAATGTTGCCTCATCAAAAATTAAGATTTTGATTCATGAATTTTATAACGTTTTTATGCAAATAGAGCACTACCTATTGTGAAAATCCAGGTTACTGGTATTGTTTAAAATGATTTTGTTTGTAACAAAAGGAAATATTACATTTTTTCAACGGAACAGTTTTTTTTTAAACGATTTTCAACAAGAGCTGTTCGATAGCTGAGCCAGGTACAAGGCCTGCTTAGGAATTACGGGTGCTATGAAAAGCACCTTCACGGCACCCTATTAAACCTCCCCCCATTTGGCATAGTGATCCAGGGAGAGGCCAGATTGAAGTCATATAGGCTGTAAAACTCAAAAACCCCGAATCTCCACGGAGCTAGATCGGGAGGACATTTGAGGATAATAGACACTGTAGAAGACCCTCTACTGAATATGAGGTCATACTACATGATATTAAAAATCTCCTTCAACAAGCCTTTCAACATCACCATTGGAGATAGGAAAGACTGGTCAACAGAAGCTCCTGACATACTACGTAAGGGCCTAACCTGGTATACTGACGGGTCTAGGACAAACATAGGAGCTGGAGCGGGAATACATGGAGTAAGACCCAAGGCAAGTATAAGCCTTTCCTTGGGCAACACGCCACTGTATTCCAGTCAGAAATTGTGGATATATTTGAATGTGTACGCGAGAATACAAATCGACAATATGTTAACCAGCAGAGTTCCCTTACATCAGACGTCAGGCAGAACTTAGAGCACTAGCCTCTAAGAAAGTGTCGTCCCGACTGGTGTGGAACTGCTACGAAGAGCTGAAAATTCTTGGTGAGCAGAACAGAGTTAAATTATCCTGGGTGCCAGGACACTCCAGGAATTGACAGCAATGAGAAAGCTGATGGACTTGCTAGACAAGGAGCATTTCCAAATGCTCAACCAGAAGGGCGATCAAATGGGTCAAGAATAAGCACAAAAACCACTGGAGGAACATTCCAGGAAATCGACATGGAAAAACACTCATTAAAGGTGCATGTGCAAAACAGACTGAAGAACTGCTCACAAGAAACACACCACATCATACTCAACTGCGAGGCGCTGGTTGGTAGGAAGATATGGCATTTACAGGCAAACACGAACAGACCCAGGACCCGCCCAACCACAGACCTGTATCATCCGATTAGGGGTACAGGGGTAATGGAGTGGGCGGAGTGAAGCATGACAGGGAGAGCACAATAAGTCCAGGAGGCGGCAGTGCCCTCGGAGTTTCTTTTTAACAGACGAGCCCTGAGAGAAAAAAGAACTCTAGGGAATCAGTTTGTTGGATTATTATACCAGAACATGTAGAACATGGTTACATGACCACTATCTTAACAGATGGAATGGCCGGGGTGCAGATGTACCGATTAAGCGGTCTGCTCGGTCTCCTGGCCTAACTCCCCTAGATTTCACTGTGTGGAGTTATCTAAAATCACGAGTTCATAATACTCAATTTAGAATTGAAAATAATATCTTTTTTTTTTCTAATGATCCCAAAATTGGTTTTTTATAATACTTTTCAGAAAGTTGGAAAAAATTGTAAAGTTGAGGAAAACACTGACAATCATGCCCTAAAACTATACCTTAAACATGGAGAGGGGAGGGAAGATATTGCGGAAAAACTGTTTATGATCCCCCTTTTAAGGGGTATATCTCACTTATTATTCATTTTCGGAAATAAATTTACATCAAAGACTAATTATTTTAGGATATACTATCAGCCACAGAAATAATTTTGGACCACCTTGTATAAGGAATAATAAAGGCCCTAATACCAATCCTTGTGGCAAGCCTGATGTTACATAAGTTTGGTCCGAAGACAATTCATCAACTATTACTTTCTGGTTGCTATTATTAAGATAAGAACACAATAATTGTACGACCGTCATTAAATTAAAAATAAATTAGTTTGGTACATAACAAGTAATGATCGATGGTGTCAAAGGCCTTAGGAAAATCAAGAAGAACAGGTGTTGTAGCTAATCCTGTATCAAGTGACCTAATTATACAATCAGTAAGAGTTGTAAGTAACGTAGTCGTGGTGTAACCTTTCCTAAAGCCTGATTGTATATCGGGTGTCTGACAGCGGTCAAACCGGATGTGCACCAAACTTGATTTTTTATTGAAAAGATGGCATTTTAGTCTTGTAATAAGGCCTCCAAATTTCAATTTTCTATTCCAAATATTTTATTAAATTAACTTGATGTATCCTGGGATTTTTCGGTCATCTTTAAATGAAAATTCTTATATTTTCTTACGTTTCGGTTTTATTAACCATCGTCAGAGGAAAAACTACAATATTTATATTAACGTACAATTATTTTATGTGATTTTACAAATTTAATTTAATTACTTACAATTTAAGAATTTTTTTTGTTTACACTATATTAACATTTTACGTTTATTTCTGTTGAAAGTTTTAATGTAACTAAATGCTGAACAAAAGTATTGCCTGCTTTCTGGTCTGTGTTATGTCACTATTGGTACAGTTTATTTAATTTATGGATTTTAGTTATGAGGTTTTCTCTAAAGGCTGGTAATGTGAAATATTATATTTTAAGAATTATTTTGCGGACTTGATGGAACGATGTAAAAATATATGTTGTTTAGTAATATCCCCTTTTTAGTTATAAATTAAAGTATGTTTCACTTAAATTCTCTATATCAGTGCGGTTGTTTATTGCGTTGTTATGTCTTTTAATTTGTACGATGGTTAATAAAACCGAAACGTAAGAAAATATAAGAATTTTCATTTAAAGATGACCGAAAAATCCCAGGATACATCAAGTTAATTTGATATCAACGGTCAAGAAAATACAAATATTTATCCAAATATTTTAGGAAATATCGGGGCGAGCGCAATTCGTGACTCGCCCGGTATAGTGGAGTAAAACTAAAATTTGAAGGGAATTGTCATACTATAGCAATTTTATTACTGGAACTTGTTGTAGACATTAGAGCAAGTTTAGGAAAAAGTTTTGGATTAAATCCGTGTGGTAAAAAGCTTTTGTTTAAACAAAAGAATGTTCAAAATCGTGTTTTTTCGTACTTATTCTTCAATAACTCTGGTTCTATCACTCTTATCGTAACAATGAAAGAGAAACAAATTCTTCACAATGAAATTTCGAAGAAAACTAGATGTATCCGAACTCTCTTGGTCAATTGGTTAAATTGCAAAACATAAAAACAATTGCGAGTGGCCCTTTTTAAACAATTCGTAATAACTTAAACAATAATACATTAAACTTAACCAAATTTTAGAAGAATATGCCACTAATGGAGATAAATTATGGTGCCAAATTTCAAGTCGAAATGTGTATAACAACGGCTCAAAAACAATAACAAAATCGAAAATTGAACAGTTGGTCGTTTTTGGGCATCAAGTCGTACAACCCTAAAATTCTGAAAAATTTCAGGAGTACGTAAGGAGATGTGATAAATCGAATGACGTAAACCAGAAGTCTATAGCCTTTTTTGGTTTTCGAGATAAGAGTCTCGAGAAGTGGGGGAAAAAGAGGTTTTCTCCTTCCGCAGGGATGTCTGGTTTACGCCATTCGATTTCTGTGCTATTTTTACGTATCTCTAAATTTTTTCATAATTTTATGATCCCTCGTTCGGATGCAGTTCGGATGTAGTTGCTCCCGAGGCGGAGTTCTCAGCGCCCCAACATACGTATGAAATTGGTGGTCAGCTCATTTAAGCTTATTATTTACTTATTTGAGACTTTTCAGGCATTCTGACGGTGTTTCTTGAGGTTGGAAAAATTCAAGAGCCAATCGGGCAAAACAGATTCGTGTTCACCAGGTCAAAATGCATGGGAATACATAGGTCTGCCTTCTCGCACTAGACTTTTTTTGTGTGTATCTGTGTAATTAATAAATAGTTGTCGATATTTATTTAGTAAACCAGTTTGACTTTTACGAACGAAAAACACCATCCCCCAATTAAAAAAATCCAATGATCCGTTCCCTTTCGTGATTCCGTATGTTAATGAGGACACACTAATAGGCGCGCAATTATGAAAAAGTAGCTTTACACCAATTAGTTCCGATATCTGTCAATTTCACCGCTAATTGCGCCGAGTCGTAACTTTATGATTGATCGCCTCCATGTATGGAGATTATAATCTTTAGTTAATGGCGAAACCCAGAAACTGTATTATAAAACCTTTAATAGAACTTATTGTAGGAAATGCAATCAGCACAAATATTATTATCAACAACTGGTGGCTTTCACGAAAATAATTAACCACAGTTAAATTTACGATTTAACGGGTTATAGGTGGACACGCGCGCAAACTTGACCAGATGATGCATGACTTTGAATCATATTATTCTGGTGACAAAGTAAAGGATCGACTTCATTTCTCCATTCCTTTAATTTTCTGTGTGAAAAATAGTAAAGGAATAGTAGTGGTTTATTTATTACTTCCCTCGCATACCGAAGGGAAGTATTGCATTGATTGATTGATTGATTGATTGATTTGCCAGCGTAAGGTGGGCATTGCTGCCAATTCCGGTGCAGGGAGATTTGTTCCACCACGCAGCCCGATCGCCCACCGATCATCCCACCGTGTGCCAGAACAAACCCCCAGTGCTTTTATATACCGCCGGACCAGCTGCATACGCTGGATTGGACATTGGACATGCTTGTTGTCAGCAGCGAGAGCCGCATGACGCATGGGGTAGGAGTATAGGATGGACGTGTAGGTGTTTGTGAGATGTTTCTTCTTGTTTTCCTTCTGTCTTCATCGGATGGAAAGTGTAGTCGTTTGTGAGATGCTTCTTTTAGGTTTTCGTGCTTCTTTTTACTTTCAGGTTTTTGTGATATGCTTCTTCTTAGTTTCTGTCTGTGATCATCTTCTCTCCTATTCTACTTCTGAGTTTTCTGTTTCTTCTGTTTCTGAGTCTGACAGTGTGTATATTCTTGATATTTCTTTATTGTATTCCATTTTTTGTTGTGCCAGCTTTTCCCAGTGTGTATAATCCTTTCCTAGCTTATTCATAATCCTCTCGATTGTTGTTATCCATGTGTAGCATGGCCTCCCTATTTTCAGTTTGTTACTGTTCATTCGCAGCGCTTTCTTTAGTAGGTGTGTCGAGTCCCGTCTTTGGACGTGTCCCCAGTATTTCATTGCGTATGATTCTATTCTTTTGATTATTGTTCTTCCCTCTAGTAATGTTGACGTTTTCTGTCGTTTTTGTGGTTTTCCTGTTTTTGCTAGCAGTTGGTAAATGTCCCTTTCAGCTCTTCTCAGGCTTCTTCTGTTGGCCTTTGTCGTTGCTGCGTTTTTGACTCCATATATCATCGTAGGCATTATGATGGTCGTTTATATCTTTTTAGTTAGGCACCATGGTGGTTTGTTGTCCTCAATGAAGGGTAGTAGAGCTCTTGTGACTCTGTAGGCTGTTTTGATTCTTTCCCTTACTGTTTCCCTCCTTTTTAGTTGGTTCGTTAGGTATGTTCCTAGGTATTTCATTCTATTCGTGGTTCTCAGGGTGTAGTCTCCTATTTTGTATTCTTCCCCACTTGTTGGACTTGTTTTTGTCAATGGGTCTCGGACCATTATAAGGCTCTTCTTGAAGTTTATTTACACTCCAGAGGAATCCAGATGTGGTGTCATGTTTCTTAGAAATTTAACGATGTCTTGTTCTTCCTCGGTGATGATGAGTATATCGTCGGCGTATGCAAGTACGATGGGGGGCTTTATCGTTCCATCGTTTCCATTGAAATTCTGATTCTCCTTTATTGTGCTTTCTATCACTTGGCCCAGGACTGTGGTGAATAGTCGGGGGGATAGGGGACATCCTTGTTTGACTCCTATATTCTTCATTTTTGATTCTGTCGTCTGTCCAAACCATTGTATTGCAGTGTTTTCGTGTAGGCATGCTTTTATTATTCTGTTTATTAAGTAGTGCGGTACTCCCCTGTTGAGCAAAGTGTTGACTATAGCCTCATGCCTGATGGTATCAAATGCCTTTTGGAGGTCAATTGAGACTATATATAGTTTTGTTCCTTCTTTCCACTTTTCTTCCAGGATCCGTCTGGTGGTGTACATATGGTCGTCTGTTGATCTGCTCTTGATAAATGCCGTTTGATAATCTGGTAGTTCGCCGATGTATTTTTCCATTTCTCTGAGGAGGAATTGTGCGTAGTATTTGTACCCTACACTGCAGAGTGTTATTCTTCTGTAATCGTCCACGTTTTGTGGTGATTTGGTTTTAGGGAGCGAGAAAAAATCACCCTCCGAGACTTTTTCGGATTCTGACGTTTCAGAACACGTAGATTCCGAAAATATAGGTTTTTCAATTCCGTCAGTCTGTCTGTCTGTCTGTCGGTGCATTAACTAAAAAACTACTTGACGGAGAGCAGTCAAATTTGGTAGGTAGTTAACCCTACTGTCAGCGAAGAAATGGTAGAATTTTCACTGTAAAATATACAGGGTGGACCGTCTAAACGGAATAAATAGAGAAAAAAATTTTTTTTTGCTCAAATTTAAAATTTTCACGTTTCATGACGCGCTAAACCTATTTCCGAAAAAAAAATTTTTGAAAAAATTTTTACCACTAAAATATATTGAAGAAAATTTTTTTCTTTCTTCAAATTTAAAATTTTCACGTTTCATGGCATTCTAAACGTATTTCAAAAAAAAAAATTTTTTGAAAACTGTTTTTGTCAACATTTTTGAAAATATTTTTACCACTAAAATAGGTGGAATTTTTTTTTGTTCAAATTTAAAATTTCCACGTTTCCATGGCATTCTAAACGTATTAATACAAATTTAGAAATTTTTCTGAAAAATTTTCTTGAAAAAAATTATGTACCTATTCATCACTAAGTACTTGCTATAGAATAGAAGAAAAAAATTTTTTTTTGCTCAAATTCAAAATTTCCACGCTTCACGACATTCCAAACCTATTTCAGAAGAAAAAATTTTGAAAATTTTTGAAACATTTTGGAAAAATTTCAAAAAAAATTATTTTTATTTCTTTGTTCAAATTTAAAATTTCAACGTTTCCATAGCATTCTAAACCCATTCAAACATTTTTTTTTTAAATGATAAAATCTATTTGACTAACTATAGAACAGATGAAAATTTTTTTTTGCTTAAATTAAAATTTCCACGTTTCATGACATTCCAAACCTATTTTGCAAATTGCATCATTTTTTTACCATTTTGGAAAAAAAATTTACCACTAAAACAGATGGAAATTTTTTTTCTTTGCTCAAATTTTAAATTTCCATGTTTCATGACATTCTGAACCTATTGCAGAAGAAAAAAGACTGAACATTTTTAACCAACAGTTTTGAAAAATTTCAAAAAAAAATGAAATTTTTAACCACCACTATACTTCCACTTCACTTCGTGAATGTGGAACTGAAAATGTGTCTAATGGCAATAATATTTGACATATGCTATAATACTTTTATTGGAAAATATACAGGGTGGTCATCCCAAGAAATAATTCATGGTAGACCTGTTATTTAGTATTGAACTTTTGCTGTTGGATGAGCACAATTTTTTTGACCAAAAGTGATCAGGATTTCTTTGTAATAATTACAATAACTATATTTCCATTATTATTCTCAATGTCATTTCATATTTAATAATTTTGTAGAGTGACCGCCATGCACAAATAACGAGGGAAGTTCTGTGTAAATACCTTTACCGATTTTTTTAAATTTGTTAAATACACTACTCAATCAGCTAATATGATTTATCATTAAAATGTTCTGCGATTATTTTGTTGCACTGATATTTTACCAATGATTCTAAAATTCTTGATTATATTAGAGTTCCAGAAAACACTATTTTCTTGTCTGCAACTGACTGGATTTTTAAGAATGAATCATTAAAACGTTTTTACAGCAAAATTATATATCTTTTAACGCAGTTAAGACATTATTTTAGAAACGTTTCCGTGACTAAGTTCTAAGACATTTCAGCTTACTGATTGATTGATTGATTAGCCAGCGTATGGTAGGCATTGCTGCCACGTCCGGGATATCCAATCTGGATATTTTTACATCCCGCCAAACCGGTCATACGCTGGATTTCATATGGGGTATGCTTGTTGGCAGCAGCGAGAGGAATATAGGATGGGAATTGTAGGTGTTTGTGAGATGCTTCTTTTAAGTTTCCATGCTTCTTTCAATTCTTCTTCTGAGTCTTCTGTTTCTGCATCTATCGGTGTGCATTTTCTCTCACCCGCTTGCACCCAAATAGAGTTTCATGCTCCCCAGAAACTTGTGTTTTCACATCAGTGCGTCAATTTTGTTTGTTTGCCAAGACAAAAATTATCTCGCTGTAAGAAACTCTCATTTATTAACCGTTCCACGGGTAAAAGCCATTCACAGTGAAGGTGCAAGGAAAAACCCCGAGAGAATCTTTGAGATACCTTGTATACCGATCTGCCGAGGTAAAGCAAAATAAAAAATAAAATCTGCAAGAAGTAAGACAGGGATCTAGGAGAACATTTGGGACTCCCTGTACGTCAAGCAGACCCCCAACTACTTTGACTTGAGAAATATTTTTGCATTCGCAAATGAGCTCAATACATGAGCCACGTGACAGCTGCCAGTCGAAACTCTCCTGTTGTGGGACCCGCCCTGTGTTTAACACAGTTTCGATTTTAAGAAATTCAATTAGGTTCAGCGATTAATAAATTAAGTTAATAGAAATTAATTTGATAAAGGTAATCAAGTAAAATATATACATTTGTAGCTTAGCTTTCTGTAGTGCCTGGTCTTGTGATTGCTGGTTTATTTATTTTTATTTTGACTGATTTCGTACACTTAAAAATCTCTCCACTGCACACAAAATTAACTATTTATTTACACCTTCCAAGAAACAATTCTAGTTGGAGTTTTATTACTCTAAGCTGGTATTTCTATATTGCTTTATCAAGTTATAACACATTTCAGCTTATGAAACTAAATTGATTTATAGTTTTTTACTACTTTTTAGCAGCATTGTTAACACCGTTACAAATAGATATTAGAATATTTCATAGTTATTTCTTATCATCTTATAAAACAGTTATATTAAAGGTCCATTTATAACAATTTTGTTTTTAAAAATAAATTGTTATTCCAGAGTCTATTATATAACTATTGTATAGCGTTGTAATCTGCTGTAATATGGAAATGCCAACAAAGTCAGTATAAAACAAAATTGTTTACTAGAACATAAAAATGCTGTGGCTAGCAATACAATAAAACGTACTGAAAAATAGCTGATTTCCTGCGTTAGCTGTGTGTTCGTATTTTATCACAATTAATGTCTACTTTTTAAAGAAAATCTGTCATAGTTATAGCATAACCACCGAACAGAATCTTTCAGGGAGTGGAAAGATTCGCGCATTTTTGACACGCATCCAGTTCACCATGTTTCTGGAATAGAACAACAAATACTAATTTAGTGCTGTTTACAGTGTTGTCAGATGTACAGTAATTCCCGATGAACCAAGAATAAACTAGTTCCTAGTTTCTTAAATTTAGTTTTTACGATACTGGCAAAATATTGATACGGTACATTTTAGAGTAAACAAGCCACTTTTCAGACAGGGTCAAAATCGTGAAAATAACCAAAGAAAATCAATTTTTTAGGTTATATTCGCGATTTACTAAATATTGGTGGGTGATAGAGCTAAACGGTTCGTATTCGGCGTGTACCCAATGGAGTCCCAAAAGCTGAACACTTTTTTGTGTGCCTGGGTAATTATTAGGTAGAATATTTTACCTAGTATTAGACCACAAAGCTGTCTATACATGCTTTTAAAATCATTAATGTTTGTTGCGATTTTTTTAGGATACATTGGAAAATCATTTTGCAACTTTTTTTATAACGGCTACCTAAAAGCTCTTATAAAACAGTTGTTTAGTTATTTTATAGCAATAATGTAACAAACGATAGTGTATTTTATAGCGCAATTAAGAGAAGTTTTAATAAAACTATTATTAGTGATGGTACTGAATTTTCTGAAGGCCCGCGGAAATGTGTAGCTGTATAATTATTTTGTGATAGTTCCAATTTACTTTATAAAATACCATGAACGACTGAAATATTTTGAAAATGGTGCCAATTTTGTATTTATAGCAGCTGTAAAAACGTTTTGAAAGTATTCCTGGGAGTAACATTGTTTTATAAAACTTGCGTCAGAAACATTTCTACAGCTTTTATAAAATACCAAATTGCAAGTTGGAAAAGTACATGGTAATTTCTGTGGCGAGCAGTATACTAATAATAATTTAAGATTCTAACAATGTTTTTCAAGGAGGTATAAATAGAATCCCAGTATATTTCCAGTAAGAAACAAAACTATCTGTATACATCTTTTTGTTGCTTTTAGATTGAAATATATAATTATGTAATATTTGTATAAGAAACATTAATTTCACGAGATCGTGACTCATTTATTTTAGTCAATAATTAAATAACTATTCCTACCTGTTCAAAAGTTTCCGTGTGACCTCTCTAGTGCTAAAATTACCTGGAACAAAAAAAATCAAACGATAAAGCGAGGAAAAAAAACATGATAACAGCAGGTTGAGTGCCCCAGTCCACAAAAATATTTACAAATGCATTTTTTTTGTCCTTGACATTGAATTACCATTATACAAAACCAAGGAGTTCATTTAGATACGCTTAATAATCTTGAGTTTTTATTCTCGAGCGCAGTAAAGAATTAAGCAATAGAAAGGCGAACATGACAACTCACACTAAATCTTTTTGCCAGCAAAGAAAAACCAACAGTTTTATTAACTTTAATTCCTGTCCCTTTCACCAAATTGCATACTGATTTTAATGTGGTTGGATGAGTACACGATTGCGTTAATTACTTCCACATACACGTAGCGGAGTGGAAGAATCGTAATCGTAAAAAAAATGTCAAAATTAAAAAGGGGTGAAAGTAGGTATAATAGGTATAATGCATAAAATGGAGTTAAATGTTTTATGCACTACATAGCCCCACAAAAAAAAAGTTGCCGATCTGGATGTCTGACTATGGTATTCCTATATATTTTTGGACGCTGAATCCAAATCAAAAAGCGTTCAAAAATACATAGGAATACCATAGTCAGTCATCCAGACCCGAAACTTTTTTTTTGTGGGGGTGTGTTGAACATATCGGATGACATAAAAATATGGGAACGTCAGGATAACTTGAAAAATACGAATCCTAGAAAAAGACATTAAATACAATAGTTGTAACAAACTTATCCGGTTATTTGGCGGTGACCTTGGATTTGAACTTGACCCTGACCTTAAAGGTCATTTGAAGGTTAAGCCGATTTTTTCAAATGGAACCTCCTACTTTTAACCTCGGAAATAAAACGAGCGAAAAGATTTACGTTCGAGTATGACCTTCGGCACTTACAACACTGACCTCTAAATGTCATCTTTACTCTTGAACTTCAATTTTGCAACAGGGAATGATAGATGTGTGCGCTGAGATTACACCAGAAATGATAAGAAATACAATTGATAATTCTTATATCCGTCTAGTTCACTATCAAACTGTCAATGGTGAACAATTTGAACATCTGGTGTAATAACAGCACAAGTGCGGGAACGGCAGTATAACTTGAAAAATACGAATCCTAGAGAAAACTTTAAATACAAAAGTTGTAGGAAATTTCCCTGGCTATCTGAAGGTGACCTTGGATTTGACCCTGGCCGTGATCTTCAAGATCATTTAAAGGTCAAGTCGATTTTTTCACATGAGACCCACTACTTTTAACCCCGAAAAATTTTACTTACAAAATTTATGGTGTAAAGATTACAGGACAACTCTGTAAGTACCGAAGGTCATATCCGAGCGTGGAATTTTCCGCCCGCTTCATTACTGGGGTGTAAAATTAGGCGGTTTAATTTGAAATTTTCGACCTGACCTTAAAATGACCTCGAAGATCACGGTCGAGGTCAAATTCAAGGTCACCGCCAGATATCCCGTGAAATTTCCTACAACTTTTGCATTCAAAGTATTTTTCTCTAGGATTCATATTTCTCAAGTTTTCCAGCTGTTCTCATACTTTTATGCCACCCGATATAATTCACGCCATATTTATGTGGCACAAAAAAAAATAAAGGAAAAAAACATAAGGAGAGACCGGGACATGCTTTATTAAATAATAAATATAATGTCTTACTCAACAGATAAAACATCATTACTCTTATGTAAAGTATGTTCTGACATGATTAAGATAAGAAACAAATGCAAACGCTCTTCCTTTAATTAATATTCTAACTCTTGGGATATAGCTACGTAAATCACCCCTATCTAGAACGTTCATACTCAGGGAACAGACAAACAGTCGTCATTTGAATGTTTCTGTTCATGTCGCGAAGGATGGGCAATGTGTCTGCCAAGACATAAAATATTCCTATCTTGACGCAGAACAGAGTAAGAGTTTTTAATTTACCAGAAGTGTTAATATGTCTCTATAAGACAGGCGTTGGATAGATTGTTCTTCTTCCTCTTCGTCGTCTTCTTCTTCTTCATCAGCTCATGCGCTTCCACTGCTGGACATAGGCGTCCAATGTCTGTTCTGTGCTATATATATCCAAGTTGGATGAACTCGTTTCAGATCATCTGTCCATCTGGTTGGTGGTCATCCCCTGTTGTCAAAAGTGCAATATATTGCCTTATTTAAAACGGTATTTACCTATCATGAATTCCCTGGCGCCTGGCCTACTACGGAAAACACGATTTTTAAATCTCCAGTATTATTTTGCTCATTTTAATACGCAAAAATTTGAAGTACGTCTCTGTAATACTTTTGTCAGCAGGAATTGTACCGACGTTGATATTTTGATGACCGGTTTTGATGGCATTTTTATGTGTACTAAACAAATAGAGACAAGTATACCTGTTATACCCACACTCACCCACTTTTAGGAGTTTTTACACGTATTGGCTTTGTCATCCAGCAAATATAAAAATTTTTAAATTGAATAAATTGAAAGACTAGTAGAGCTAGGCGGGTTCTGGCTGATTTACGTCAGTAGATAGGCAATGGGGAGACCTCGATGCTGTGTCCATCCGGGGCGACCGTGGGTGCTGGGTGGGTGGTTGTGCGAAGGTAAAGAGGTGTCCAGAGGCTGCTAAAGGCATTTTAAAATAGATCTGTAAACAGATCTGAATGAATTTAAACAGGTATGTACAAGTTTAAATAGGATTTAAACAACTTTAATGCAGGTCAGTACAAGTTTAGACAGGTCTTAAACAGCTTTAAAACAGGTATACAGGTACGACATGATGTCCGTTAGATTAGGTAGGATGGGCGCGGTCGCGGCCATTAGCAGCCTCTGGACACACTTAGCCCTACTACTAATATAATTATTTAAACATTTTTTTAATGTGTGTTTTGTAAAATATGGAGATAGTTTACTCCGTTATTATAAGGGAGGGTGCCCCTAAAGAAAGAATGATCTATGATATCAGATAGGGTGATAGATGACGAAAGTTTTGAGACCTTTTGCTTTCAATTTGGTTAATTTCATGCGAAGTTATAAAGGTTGCAAGAAAGGCTGATTTTGCTGTAACTATTATTATTAATATTATTATTGTTATATGAAGTGTCCGCTCTGACTACTTAAACGTAATTCATCATCGTCCTTAGTCCCTTAAAGGTAAATTATGTACCCTAAAGGTTCAGGCTCACAAGAAACTCGAATTGATTCAGTTTGGGGCTGTAGTTAGCGCCTGCACCATATCTGGGTTTTCTAATTAAAAGTAGATCTTTATCTGTCAGTAAGCAACGCGTTGATCTATCACCTATAGAAGCCAAGAGAGCCTATTTCAAGTCCTTCCAGCATGCCCATGTGTTGCCGAGGTGATTAATTGGGGTACAATAAACGTTGACATGTTCAACATAAAATTTTAATGTGTTTCGGGCTCCCTAAATTAAGTCCGGTGTTATAAATGACTCGGACTGATTGGTTTTCCCATGCAAATTAAAACAATTAAAGAGGCAGAAGTAGCTAGAGAATTATTAAATCGACGTAATCGATTGTTTAAAATGTGTTTTAATATTTGTTGATGATGGAAATGATTTGTGCATGTCCTATTAATTTATAATCCATTTAATTTTACTTCCACATTCACGTAGTGGATTGGAAGTATAGTAAACGTAAAGAAAAATTCAAAATTATTTTTTCTTGAAATAGGTTTAGAATGTCATAAAACGTTCTGATTTTAAATTTGAACGAAAAAAATGTTTCTGTCTGTCGGTTTGTCTGTCTGTCGGTCTGTCTGTAGCTCTGCCTGCCTGTCTGGCTGTCTGTCGGTCTGTCTGTAACCTTTTTTTTTTTGTCTGCACGTTTCTCCGGTACGGTTTATGATATTGACTTGACATTTTGTACACGTATATATTATAATGAGATATGGAACTAGATTGTTTTTTGAAGATATCCGGTGAAGGGTTTCGGGGTAAATAGGGGTAAATAGTGGTAAATAGGGGTAAATAGGGGAAAATATGTAAAGCGAACTGGTAGGAGTACAGAAATTTGAAATTTAATGTATGTACTACAAGCCAAGGCCTCAAAATTTCTTATACTACTTTTGACTTGGATGAAAATTCTGGATGTGGAAGTAGTGATTTCTTAGGCAGCGGTTTTTCCTTATGTAAGAGTATGCTTTATTTTTCTTCCACGTCGTGGCGTGAAAGCATAGTCATCGGAAAAAAATTGAAAAAAAATTATTTAGCCACACGATATAAAGTAGCATTAAATTGGATCATATCCGTCATAGGATAACTTTTACTATACAGCATGTTTGGTATATCGACAGAAAGTTTTAAGGGAACGTTAGAGTAGGTCAGTAGAATCTCTGACCATACACAGTACGTCCTAAAAGAAACGCATAAGATTTATAATAATAATATTAAATCAATCAACCAATCAATTAATCAAAAATACTTCTTTACGGTGACTGTTACAAATTTTTCTCCCGTTGTAGCATACCTCTTTAATTAAATTAAATAGGCATAATAAAATACAAACAAGACCAATTTACGCACTCCCCTTGTTTACGATATTTAATAAAAACTTCCAGGATTAAAGGATTCATTCAAGCCGAACCGGCCTACAGACACGAAATACCTCCACCTTTACCATCGGAGGAATTTACCATAAAAAAACGATATTTCTTATAGTTTTTTTAATGCATGGGACATAAATAGCCCTTAATGGCCGACTATACTCCATATAAAAGACGTAAAATTTCCATAGAGCTTGAAAGAAAATCCTGGGTGGGAAATTTATTGAACTGCTGCGTGTATATAAGTACGCAACCAAAATCAAAGGATCAATACGCACAATGCACGGGGGATTAAACGTACTATAAGGAAGGAGATTAGAGGCATAGTTTTTAAAAGTTTTATAGTGAACGGTAAAACATTTTGCAAAGTGGTGGAGTTTCCGCGAGAAGACAGGTGCGAACTGAAGTAAACAATAAAGGGATGCATTTTTGCGGACAAGCCATCTAAATCTGAATGTTTCTCTCACGTATTATTTTTACATAATTTGTTGTTTTTCCCTTTTACTTGTTATACAGATTTCTAGGCGGGGCGAATTAGACCTAAAATATTCTTGTATCTGAAATCCCTTTAAATGTTACAATTTTTTGCTTAAGAATAGATAAAGAATACATAAATAACAACCCTCGAGTCTTTGTAGATTCAAAGATACGGAACATGGTTTTTATTGCAAAATAGCAAGCGGATCCCTGTTTTTTTTCTAGTTTTTCTTAAATATCCCGTGAAATAAGCTTCTAATCGACTCGAGGTATACTAATCAAATTTGTTCGCAAGAAAATTTACTACAAGGACAGATATTGCGGAAATTCGCAAGAATTCTTTACTATTGCAAAATTAGCAACAAAAGTTAGAAGAATAAAATGCAATAACTAAATTGTCATTGAAACTAGATGAAATTTTGGGAAAAGATAGATAGTCCTTGGGATGCCTAAAAAGTGTGCGCAACCCCCGACTCTCCAATCCAAAATGGCGGCCTATTGCAACATTTTTTAAGGTGTTTTCTAAGCCGAGTAATCTAATTTGCAACCAAAAGTTACGAAAGCCGCGCGCGGCTGCGACGGCGGCACGCCATGACGTCTCAGCGACCTCCCCTGGTCCTAGCCGTTGGGCCCTGCCAGTTGGATCGGTTCTTCTGACACTCTTCTGTCTTGGTCTTCTTTCTTCGCTGGCATGTATAGGCTCCCGGGAGCGTCTTTCCTCTGTCGTGAATGGGCACGGCTGTTACCGAGCCCTCTCGGAGTTTGAAAGGGATTTGGGGGTGTTGATTAGTCGGAAACCCAGGGTGCCAATTGGCATCTGTGCTCCGATTTCGTCGGAAGGAAGTGTGAACTGTGTAGCTCAGGATTGTGTTCGGCCAGGGACGCTTTCTTAGCGTCAGAGGCCGGCACGGGCTATGGTAAGGGTACCGAGCTGGTTGTTTGCTTGGTACCCCCGGAATCAGGTAATTGTTTTTGGTCTCCTTGCGGTGTGGCTTGAAGATCGGGCTGAATCGGATACAGGGTTAGTTATACTTACCCATTGTAATGTTGTTTTTGTTGTTGTAGTAACGTTCGGAAGAACTATGAACACTTCTCGATGAGAGTAAGACACCAAAGTGGTAGTTAATTAATTATATTTATTAATTTAATATACAATTGAGCGTAATGGCCGCGTATACATATCATAGCACATAAAGAGTAACTACTGCACGTAGACGTCTCTAGAGGCGTTGCCAAACTTAACATAAATCCTTAGAACTAAATAATTAATAATACTTTTATACATAACACCCATCCAGGATCTGGAGTTCTGGCCTCGGAGCATCGTTGGGGTCATAGTCAGTCGCCTGTCTGACCAGCGGATTCCCATGCTCTGCTGCACGGGCGTATAGGTTCTTCGCTTTGTCCCGGATGACTTCAGTTACTGGGGTGTATTCCAGGTTTCTGACAAACCATGGTACATCCACGGCGCGCCGAAGTGCGACGTTTTCCACGGCTTATATCCTCTTCAGATGGGTGGCTGCTTGATATCCCCAGGCAATTGAGGCGTAGGTCAGAATAGGTGCAATGAGGGTCCTGATAAGCGTGAGCTTGTTCCTCAGGTTGAGTTGGCTCTGTCCTCGCTTTCTGTATTATCGCTTCCGTGTTTTGTCTCCACGTCAGGCTTCGATCCACGATAACGCCAAGGTACTTGATGGTATCGTGACATTTAATGTTCTCGCCGTTCAAGGAGACGTGTCCTGTAGAAGTTTGCTTCCTGACTCTCTTGCTCTTCTCCCCCCCTTGATTTTAACTTTCCACTTGTTGCACCACTTTTCCAGAAGGAAGCCATTACCAAGGCTGAGGACTCTGATGTCTCTGATACAAAAGACAAAACTAGATAGAGGTCTCAAGGAGAACTAGAACAGGAGCCAAAGTAGATCACCCATAGAGGGTTGAGACGCTTAAGGCCAATCAGTCAACTTCTTCTTTCTTAATCTAATTTAATATAAATCTGTATCTAACAAACTACAGAGCATATACCGGGTGGTCACGAGTCAATGTACGCCCCCAATATTTTGGTTGTTTTTGTATTTAAAAATTTGGTTTTTGGTACGCATAAATTAGACAATAACAGGCTACTTTTAGACTAACAAGAAAGAAAATATCACTTCCGGTTGAACTGGAAGTGACATCAACTTTTTTTTCTTAAATAGAATGACTATATTTTTTTGATGATTTCTCATTAAGCATAAATTTCTAAGTGCAACAGTTTTTTCAAATGTAAAGAATTCCAAAAAATAAGTGAGATACGAACAATTTTTTAATTTTTTCAAAATGGCCGCATCAGATGAATGCGATGTAAGAAAATTACTAAGCGGGCTATGAAAATTATTAGTAAGGTTGTAGACTTGTCTGTAAAGAAGAAAACAGTTGTTTAAATTACTGATAGGTACCAGTATTTTTAGTACTTTTTTTTTCAAAAAAGCGGAATTTCATTTTCATTTTCATTTCCGTAGGGGTCCTACGGAACTGTGCTATTTCTTCTATTAATCAGAAATAATGATTCATAAACTATAATTTTTTCGCCATGAATCATTTCTTAACGATATCCTTCGTAATAATAGAAGTATTTTTATAAAGTAAGCGCCAACAAATCATTTTAATAAGGTACCTATCTACATTTAAATCCAAAATTGCAGATATCCATGAAAATGACAGACATTCGCAACAATTGAATTAGTCTTGACTTACTCACTAATTTTCTGAAGCAAGTGTATTAAAGTTGTAAAAAACAAGAAAATTCATATAAAATGGCTGAAAATTATTCAAGAGATGAAAAAGTTGACATGATCACTATTTATGGAGAGACTCGAGGTAAAGTCTGTATGGACGGAGATATCCAGAAAAAAGACAACCTCCGAGAAACTATTTCGCCCGGTTGGAGCAACAATTTAGAACTGAACCTAATGTAGAAATTGAGGAAAGATTTATTGTGGATGAAGAAACGGAAATTAATGTATCAGCTTTAGTGCATGTTGACCCAACCATTTCGATAAGACAAATTGAACATGAATTACCAGTTTCCAAAGAATCAGCCAGAAATTTTTTAAATAAACACGGCTATCGTTCTTATAAATATCAATTGCATCAATTTTTATATGAGAATGATTATCAACGAAGAATAACCTTTTGTAATTGGTTACAGTTACGCCAATTAAGAAATGAGGATTTTATCAAAAACATTTTGCTTGGAATCGAGATTTACAAACCTTGGGTTATTTAATCGAAACAACACTCGATATTGGGCAATTGATAATCCTCACATTATGAGACAGGGGCGGTTTCAGGAGCGGTTTGGCTTCAATGTTTGGTTACGCGTATTGGGCGACCATAGCTCCAATAATTTTTAACGAAACTCTAACTGGACCAAGGTATCTAGAATTTCTCCAAAATATAATAGTTCCACAGATTACTCAAATTCCCAATACCAATATTGACGAGGTTTACTTCCAACAAGACGGGGCTGGATCATACAATGCTATTATCGTTAGGGATTACTTAAATCAATTATTTCCAGATCGTTGGATTGGGACTCATGGACCCACTCGATTTTTTTACTCGGGCGCATTTGAAAAATAAAATCTACATGACTGCTCCAACCACAAGGCAAGATCTGGAAGAAAGAGCTCGACACGAAATTGTACAAATAACACCTCAACAATTACAGAATGTTAGACGTGCAATGATTAGTCGCGCTACTCTGTGTATTAATCATAACGGTGAACATCAGTTTGAACAATTTGAACAATTTTTATAATGGTTTATTATAATTTAGGTTTTAAATAGTTTTGTTATTCTTGGTAATTTATTCATGCTTGTAACGTTATACCTATTAAAATTATTTCTTGTTTAATTTGCGTTTACTTTTTAAAAATACTTCTATTATTACGAAGGATGTCGTTAAGAAATAAATGATTAATGGCGAAAATTTATAGTTTATATATTATAGTTTATGAACCATTATTTCTGATGAATTAATTAAAGAAATAGCACAGTTCCATTAAAAAAAATTCCATAGGACCCCTACGGAAATGAAAATGAAATTCCGGTTTTTTTTTTACTAAAAATACTGGTACCTATCAGAAATTCAAACAACTATTTTCTGCTTTACAGACAAGTCTACAACTTCACTAATAATTTCCATAGCCTACTCAGTAATTTTCTTACATCGCATTCATTTGACGCGGCCATTTTGAAAAATTAAAAAATTGTTCGTATCTAACTTATTTCTTGGAATTTTTGACATCTGAAAAAACTGTTGCACTTAGAAATTTATGCTTAATGAGAAACCATCAAAAAAATATAGTCATTCTATTTAAGAAAAAAAAGTTGATGTCACTTCCGGTTCAACCGGAAGTGGCATTTTCATTCCTGTTAGTCTAAAAGTAGCTTATTATTGTCTAATTTATGTGTACCAAAAACCAAATTTTTAAATACAAAAGCAACCAAAATATTGGGGGCGTACATTGACTCCTGGCCACCCGGTATAGCAGCTAAAACCAATATGTTGCAAGCCGCTTTTAGAATTAGTTTCATTATTTTTAGCGCCGTACATGAATGTCCTGGATTTGAAGTTTGAAACTCTATTTTTCGAAGTAATCATAGCAATCGTTAACAGGGGCAGGTGCGATAAATATCACCCACAGCCCTAATTAATTCACATCCTCGTCCTTGCTTAGTCAGAGAAAATTCCAAAAGTCACCCTCCGTATCGAAATAACCGCACTTCAACACAGCGAATTTAAATATGAGCGCTAAGGGTCGCTGATAAAAAATACTCCTTTTCAACATAATTACGCAGAGTGACGTCCATTTAAAGTGCCTTTGTGTAAGGGTTAATTTATCGTACATCCCCGCTCCTGCCGGCCATTTATATGAAAATGGGCGAAGATTAGTATCCTTGTTAATTACCACGCGAATTCGTAATTTTCTGACGGAAGCGCGTATATATCGAGGCAGCTGATGACCATCATCGGGTCCCTTTTTGTATACGTTTGCAATGGGGGGGATTATAGTTTTATGTGTAATATCGTGCGGCTGCAATAAAGCGGCCTAGCTGTCGTGCCAAGAAGAACAAATGGGAGCGATTCAAGGAAATGAAGTTTTGACCTAAATAATACGAAATGTCTTTCTCGCATTACAGCAAGTGTATGCGTAAAGTTTATTTCTCATGGAACATGAATTCGAATTCAGTAACGAGTGTTAAAAAAAAGACTGCTCCTATGTCTTATTTATTTTTAATTTTATTTTATTCATACACAATCTACAGAGCAAGACTATTTAAAAGATAGGGACAAGGCACATCATACAAAAATTAGTTAAATTTAATAGGATACATTTCAATTAAAATATATAATATATAGTGCAGGCAAATTAGCATTTTGACAAAATTCTTTACGGAATGAATGGTTTAATGAAAGTTTGTGGATTCTGTTAGTCTTGATATCAATTCTAAAAAAAAATTCTCCGACATTGCCTCGTAATTGTTATAAACAATGATTTTATTGCTAGGTTGGTAACTAGCAAAATTGAGGTCAATTAAAAAGACAAAATGTATCTCTAGATAATTTGAGGAAAAACAAATTTTTACTCTTGTAAAATTTTCGAAAAAATACGTAAGTTCCGAGATACAGCTATTCGATTTTTTTTCCATAAAGGGGAAGGGGAAATAAAAAGTGACGAGAAAATCCAGAAAAATTCTTGTAAATGTATTATCAAACTACAAGACTTTCTTTCCTATATGGCTCTTTCCTAAAATGTATGTTCAAGTTTTTCCGGAAAAACACGAAGAAAATACCTTAGAGGAAAATGGAAAATCTCGTAATCTGTGAAATTTAAAAATCTGGAAAAATTCAGACGTATAGGTTAATATACTCTTTAAAATTTTGGTCTCTTGTAATATTTTTGTAACGTGCGTATTTTTCGAGTCTTCAACAGTTCTTCACCAACAAAAACACACCTAAATTTTGTCATACCACAAAGTGTATGTAAATAACTAAAATATTGTTTTTTATTTCGAAGAACTTTTTTTTCACAAATTAGATATAGTACAGGCAAATTAGCCATTTAGGGTAACAAAAATTAATAAAAGGATCATCTCTTTGATTTAAGTAGGTAATAACCTGTAGAATGGAATGATGCATTCTTTGCACTTTCAAGTTCCGGGAAAATTCAAGAAAATTTGGAGAAAGTTTTTGATTTTCGGTTTCGAAATAATGAAAATAGAGAAAAAAGTTCCCTACAAAAGTTGTGGCTCGTCTTTTTCTCTACAAAAGAGGTCTTTACAAATGTTTGTCTTACTTAAGCCGTTTAGAAGATAAATCGAGTTTTCCACATACAGTTTTAAGCCGCTTCGAAATGTGCGAAAAATGAGGATTCTCCGGGAGTTTCGTACGACCGGGCTCATCGATCGATAATTCTTACCATTCAGAGCCCCTAAAAAAATGAAAATAGCGAAATGTAAAGAAAAGTCTCAGCTTTAATGTGGAACTAATCACAAAATTCATAAAAAAATTTATCATAGAGAAAAAGTGTCAGAAGTTGGCTTAGTAAACTTTGTACAGTTGATCCACAGATTTATTCATATCTTTGCCGAGAGTCGTTAGAATGATAATTCATTTTGCTTATATATTCTTATATAATGATATATTAATCCAATTAACTTTTTATTTCAATTACTTTTGTTGGAAAAATATGCCTTGCGATGAAAGTAGAGGGTATATTTCTCATCGATCAATCACCTCCAAAGTTTGGAGTTCAATTCGCTATATCTTAATTAATAATAATAGCACAGTCTTAATTCTTGGATTATAAGTACAATAAATGAGTGCAGTATTTTTTGAATTTGTCTACATTATTCATACACGTTCAGAAAATGCACAATTATACACTAAAACATACAACTTATTTGTTTCTTAACATCCTTCAATGAAATATTCACTAAATATAGATTAAAGTGCGTGGAATAGAATCCATGCAGTGAAAAGGCACCCATTGTTACGGGAGAAATAGGTAGGATGCATAAAACTCAAAGATAGGAATAAATTACCGGATAAAGTTTACCAGCCATCTTCCAACACTTTTTTCTGTATGATGAATTTTTTTATGAATTTTGTGATTAGTTCCACATTAAAGTTGAGACTTTTCTCTACATTTCATGTTGTTTTTAGCGGCTCTGAATAGTAAGAAATATCGATCGATGTGTCCGGTCGTACGAAACTCCCAGAGAATTCTCATTTTCGGTGCATTTCGGAGAGGCTCAAAACTATAAGCGGAACACTGGATTTATCTCCTAAATGGCTTAAGTAAGACAAAAATTTGTAAAGACCTTTTTGTAGAGAAAGAGACGAGCTACAACTTTTGTTGAAAGCTGTTTTCTCTATATTCATTATTATAGCCGCTAGAGCAAAAAAACCGAAAATCAAAAAGTTTTTCCAATTTTTTTTAAATTCTCCCGGAACTTGGAAATGCAAAGAATGCATCATTCCATTCTACAGGTTATTACATACTTAAATCCCGGAGATGATCCTTTTATTAATTTTTGCGAGGTTTTTACAAAATTTTGCCTTCATTGCCTGTACTAATATTTTTCTATAAAAATATGTAGGTAAATTAATTATAATGTGTAAATTAAATACAATTTCAGAGATTACATGATTATAACTAAATAGTTCCCACAATCGCTGCAATTTTACCGGATGATGATTTACCAGTATCCAATGAAGTATGGCTCCAGCATGAAGTATGACTCCTGCACACTAAGACAGTACTTGAGTGAGGTGTTTCCGGCCCGATGGATAGGCGGAAGAGGATCAATCGAATGACCAGCTAGATCTCCTGACCTTACACCGGTCGATTTTTTACTTGAAGAGTTGCGTCTATAACAATAGGCCAAATCGAATACCCAAAGGGCATTCCATAACTGTTTACAACACTTTCAACAGCGACTTGCACATTGCATAGCTGTTAGCGAAGCTTAGTTTGAACATCTTATTAGAAAAATTTGTTCATTTATCTTCAATAACAAAGTTCATTAATCTTCTTTTTTTTCTTAAAAGATATTTTATTGCATGGTTTTTTCAGGTTACCTGTTGAAGAGATATGAAACCACAGACAGACAAATAGACATAAAAATATAATTTATAACACCGCTGTTCTTATTTCATGAGTTAAAACGACTCAGTAAACAAGAATATACTTTGTCACTAGAGTTTTTTTTAATTCTTGGATGCGTGACACGCTTCATTTTTGTAAATATTTCAAAGTTTTCTTTGTTTGTCTGCAAGGGCATTAAATACTTCGTGAAAATGGTGTTGAATTACCTCGTCATTCATAGTGACTTAAAATTTTGGTACATAACTAATGTCTGTCATATCTGTCACGAAGCCATCAGTAATTCAACACTATTTTGACAAAGTATTTAATGCCCTTGCAGATAAAGAGGAATATACTTGTTAAAAAGTTAGAAAATATCGACATCCGAGGGAATTTGCTAAATTAGTTGACTGCATACATGGACAACAGAAAAATAGTGAAATGTAATGAGGCGGTATCTAATGTACATGGTATAGTTCTAGGTGTCCCCCAAGAGTCAATTCTGGGGCCCTTATTATTTGCCATATATATAAATGATCTTCCTTGCCATATAACAAAAAGTCTCATTGTTATTTACGCGGATGACACAGCTATTTCCGTTGCTGCTGCATTTACTTAAGGCTAATAATACTGTGGTTGACGAAATGAACGATTGGTGCAATCGATATAAATTAATTGTAAATAAGAAAAAAAATGGTATTTCTGAATTTCAGTCTAAGAAAACAAATATCATTAAATTCTTTACCGATAGGCAATAGCTCAAAATTCTTAGGTACCTATATAGACCACTCACTATACTGGGAACCTCTCGGCAATAACGTATCAAATAAATTAAACAAAGCATACTTTGCTATATTGCAAGTAAAAGTCACTTTAAATGAGGAGGGAATTATTGATGTTTACTATTCCCTAGCTTACTCTCATTTATCGCTCAACATCTGTGTTTGGGGAAGGTCAAACCAAATGTACGGAATTTTCGTTATACAAAAAAGAATTATAGGACTGATGTTTGACTTTAATTATAGAGAAAGCTGTAAGGACATTTTTACTGCAAAGAAAATTCTAATTGTATATTTTCATATTTAAATGTTTGATATACGTTAAAGCTAACCTGAAGGAGTTTAAAACACACAATGATAATCACGCATACAAAACGAGACACGGGAAGCTCTTATCAATCCCACAACATAGAATATCCAAATTTAAAAAATCTCTTCATTATAGTTGTATAATACCCTATAATAGGCTCTTTGAGGAACACAAAAATCCTCCCTATCAAAATACAAAATTGAAGAAAAAATGTACTTATAGAAAGTGCATTCTTGGGTTGACTAATGACAATAATGTTTATTTGGTGTTGACAATAAATTTGTTTTTTTTTCCTTGTATTTATTTTTTATATTCAGTAAAATTATTATATAAATAATAACATAATAACAAGCCTTTTCTCTCTTTATTTTAAGACTTGCTAAATATACAGATCATTGAGGATAGTAAATGAATATTATTATTATTACGGAAAGTATTGTATACACCCAGTATAAATTTAAAATTCTTTAATTTGCGAATATCTCACAACATTACAATAACTAATACAGGACAATATCAACGTCAACTTTTCCATAGCGTCCACAAAAGCCCTCAAAGCAACCCCTAACCCCGTACCTTCTGAGCACATGGCGAAATTACCATTCATTACTTTTGTTGTGATGGGACCCATGTAGCTCGACAATGCCCCATGTTCGAAGCTCCGACGTCACCGCCATTGAATATTCAATAAACTGTTAAATATCCCGGAGTAAAGTTAGTCGTCGACCGATCATTAATCAAAGAGTTGGTAACATCAAAATTTAAAGACCATTAAAAAAATCACATTTAACGAGTTGTTTTGCAGATAATAAATGGTTACCAATCAATCTCTTTGATGATTCTGATGTGGCGTACAACCTCCCAATTCGATTTGTGAAAATCTAACAAAGGCACATTTCAATTTGAGGGGTGGTTGCTGTATGACAGCAGCACGATTTCCTGTTGCCAGGGCGGAGCAGGGACGGACTACGCCGCGGGGGAGCAAAACTATATTAAAAGCGATTGTTTTCCTTCTGTTTTCCGGAGAAAGTCCCTTATATTGAATGTCATAAAAAATGAATATAAACAAAGTGATTTGGAAGAAATTTCACTAACACAGAATGAAAATTCAACAACACTGATACACAAAAAGTTTCATAATTCATATGGAATTATCCAATAGAAAGAGAAAGAACCGCTGCATCTTGACTATATTTGAAAAATATAAAGAAATCTGACGCTTTTGTTTATAGTATATACACCATATCTCTAGTTTCTGTACTCTTAACAACTTCTTTACTCATTTTCCCCTATTTACATCTACTTACCCCCGCTATCCGTCTAATTTCCGAATCAACTTGCTGCTACAATAAATCCAAGTAGTTAGGACCACAGGGCCTAGTGTATTATCGATGAAATATGGACCGATCCTATGATGCTCCAGCATACCCCCATCCCATGCATTTAATTTCTGGGGATATTGAGTGCGTACGGCAAAAAAATCGATGTAGGTTCTCCCGAGATTAATAACGAATCATTGAAATATTACATCGACCATATGATGCAAAGGACGATTCACTGTTCACATTGTTCATTACACTTTCTCAAAAGGTCATTCGTTTGATACTGTCATTGGGGACTATCCCACGACTTTGTATCATCGGTAGTCATTTTTCTTGAGAATCTTTCTTACTGTCTTGTCATTTAAGTCTACTTCCTGAGTGCTTTGGTTAAAATAGTCGAATTCACATTAACGTTGGCCAAAATTATTATTTCCCTCATTTTAATACTACTATTATTATTATACGAACCAGATTATCTCTCATATCTTCTGGGGGAAACGCACCCAAGTTATTTGTTTTTTTTTAATTCGGTGAATTGTGTCTCGTGCGGAAGGTCTATTTAGAAATGTAATTTCAAATATGTCTTTAACTCCACGTATTAAACAGTCACCTGAATACCACTTTATTATTCTTTTCACTTCTCGGTGACCTGATCAATATTAATTTTGTTAAATTAACAATGCACTTTGTTACAAAATAAACATCTATACATTCATGTTGCCCACAGCGGAATAAAATGTGCATACATTGCCCGTCGTCCCATCGTCTCTATCGACTGGGTCAGCTTCCATCATTCAATTTACTGCGTAGACTTGGATATGACTGTTTAGTTATCTATAAATTCGTCTCAGGGCCGTACATGGCTGCCGAAACCTGTATATAAAAAGTATATGCTAAACTTTTTGTCATTTCCCAAGAAATAAACATTCAAAGTTATTATCTCTGGTAAAACTATTAATTTTCGACACCTATTATAAGACATTCTTGCTCCTTTGGTCCTGTAAAAATTACGGCCATTATACTATTAACACCCTGTATGTGACACAATTTTTTATTACGTAATTACACTTTCGTGAAAAATTTTAATAAAACAATGACAGTGTTTGACAATAGTGACGATCTCTCAAGCAATCTAACCAACTTCCTCGAACCGACCCTGACTGCCAGAGGAACCCTCGCCTCCCGCTGAAGGGGATGAATTTAGTACGTATGCATTTTGAGATTAATCCCCTAGTAGTCAGGTTGCTCAATGTTTAGGTCACAGAGGGATCGTTTTTTGTTAGATAAACTGCGCGCAGATATCTCGACGATTACTGAATGATTAATTCCAGTTTTACATTTGTCCATCTCGAAAGGAAATAAAAACAGAGCGAAACACAGTGAGCTTTGAACAGTCGATCTATATTGTTCTCGTATTTTTGCTCTGAGGGTATGTCAATTTTTTTTCTAAACTCTTTTGTTTTAGTATGATTAAATACATAGGATAAAATCAATGTTGATGTAGCGCGGATTCGTGCTTTTAAGTAAATAAATAAATGGACACGAGGATTTTTACGTTACAGTCAAAATACCACTATTTCACAGAATATAATAGTTATATTGATTTAATACGTTATAAGAATGAACTGAAACTAATGGGAAAAATCTAAAAACTGAAAAATTGGAGGAAAAGTTGATATATTATGAACATTGACCTCAAGAATACGCCTTGGTACAATCTCAAATAAATGAATAATTTTTGAGACAAGGCTTATTGAATATGATGAAAATCATCATTTTAAAGTAACAGGAATCTTATATTCTTAAACAATTAACTTAAGGGAAGAAGTGTAAGAGACGCATATTTTTTATTTAAATGCAAGAGTAACAATACTGGAATGTTTTCAAATTTTTTTGTCAGGTTTGTAATCATCCATAATTACATGAATAACGTAATGACTAGAGAATTAAACGACCAAGAACAGAACTTTACGGTACAACCATATGAATATAACCCTCTTGTGACCTTGTTTCTATAAAAAAGATTGAATTTTAATTTATACAGTGCAATATTCATTATTTTTTTGCATTTCATATACTAATTTATATATCGAAATAACTTAACAATAAAACGGCCCCAAGTGAGAACCTTGCGGTAGTCCTATGTGAATATATCTCTTTAATGACATAAAGAACTTTCAGTATGCTTTTTATACCGTAGTATTCAATATTCTTTACATTTAAAATACTATTGTGAATATTGAAGTAATTAAAGATTAAAACTGTCCCAAAATAGTACCCTGCGGTACCACTACATAAACGTAACCCTTTTCTAAGCTTTTAAAAAATATAATTGTGATTTATACATTTACATTTTTACATTTGAGATAGTAATTTAAATATTACTATTTCTCAGTGGATACACATTATTTAAACTTCACTCTCCGACATTAATTGCGTATGGCGCCCATGGCAACGCATTGTTTTCGAATAAAAATCGTCTGTATCGGAATAAATAAAGGAGTGTTGAAGATCAGACAATATCTCAAGTCAGTTCCCTTGCGTAATTATGTAATGGTGAAAAATGTTTATTCAACCTGTTGCTAAATTACATAAATTATCATATAATAAATTATTAATTGTTGCTGGCTCCTTGGTGAGATAATGAACGTAAATGAATCTTGTAAACTTCCACGCATTACCATTATTAATTGTGTTTAATGCAATGTGCATTGTGCAATTAAGAAAATATATGTATGACTTTGTTATACATAATTTTCTAAATTTTTTAAAATCGTTCAAAAATGGCCAAAAGCATTATAACTAAATAAATAAAGTATTTGGTTTTGCTCGTTTTTTGGCAAATTTTTAACACATTTCAGAAATTAAAAAATCAGTAAAGGTATTTACACAGAATTTCCTTCTTTATTTGTGCTCATCCAACAGCAAAAGTTCAATAATACAGCCTTAGCATTGCGCCACCGGCTCGGTGGCGCAATGCTAAGGCGTTTGGCTTGCGACCACGGGGTCCCGGGTTCGAATCCTGGCCAGGGTATGGATGTTTAGTGGCGTTTTCATGTGTTACCGAGATGGTAGCAGTGTACTAGACCGCTGTTGGGTGGCACAACATGTCTAGTCGCTGATATCTATCCTGAGTTCGAGTCTCAGCTGCGGTAGAGTGGTGGAATAGCATTAGCTAAACTTCGCCAGGACGTTAATATAATTAAGACGATTAAATAAATAAATGACAGGTGCCAAATATGGTAGGCTTGCGCAAATACCTTTACAAATGTCCACCATGACTGAATTATTTCTTGGAATGACCACCCTGTACATTTTTCAATAAAAGTGTAATATGCATATGCCAAATATTATTGCCGTCTGTCACATTTTCAGTTCCACATTCACGTAGTGGAGTGGAAGTATTATAGTGGAGGTTAAAAAATTTCATTTTTTTTAAATTTTTCAAAAATGTTTAAAAAATGTTCTAAAATTTTTTCTTCTGAAATAGGTTAGAATGTCATGAAACGTGGAAATTTTAAATTTGAGCAAAAAGGATGTTTCCTTCTATTTATAGTAGTGATAAAAAAGATTACAAGTTTACATTTTTTTTATTATTTTTTTTAATAGGTTTAGGATGCCATGAAACGTGAAAATTTTAAATTTTAGCAAAGAAAACAAAAATTTACATCTATTTTAGTGGTAAAAAATTTTCCAAAAATTTTTTTTTCTGAAATAGGGTTAGAATTAAAACATATTCTTTACAGGATTTTGCAAACAGCGGAAAGAAAAACTATCTATGAGAACTAAAAGAAAAACTATATGTAAAAATATTAATAAAATCTTTACATTCTTTCGATAACCTGACTTTTGGTTATGCTAACAAGTAAAAATTCTTATTTGCCGTTCTCATTATAACACTAGTTTAGAATGTCATGAAACGTGAAAATTTTAAATTTGAGCAAAACATTTTTTTTTCATCTATTCTAGTGGTAAAATATTTTTCCAAAATGGTAAAAAAATGTTGCAAATTATTTTTTCCGAAATAGGTTTGGAATGTCATGAAACGTGGAAATTTTAAATTTGAGCAAAAAGGATGTTTCCTTCTATTCTACAGTAGTGATAAAAAAAGATTACAAGTTTAAAAATTTTCAATTTAAAAAAAAAATAGGTTTAGAATGCCATGAAACGTGAAAATTTTAAATTTGAGCAAAGAAAAGAAAATTCCGTCTATTTTAGTGGTAAAAAATTTTCCAAAAATGTTGGTGAAAAAAACTTTCGAAATTTTTTTTCTGAAATAGGTTTAGAATGTCATGAAACGTGAAAAATTTAAATTTGAGCAAAAAAAAAATTTTCCATCTATTCTAGTGGTAAAATATTTTTCCAAAAAGGTAAAAAAATGTTGCAAAATATTTTTTCCGAAATAGGTTTGGAATGTCATGAAACGTGGAAATTTTAAATTTGAGCAAAATAGGTTTCGTCTATTCTATAGTAGTGATGGATTAAAAAAATGTTAAAAAATTTTTTAAATTTTTTTTTAAATGTTTCAAGAAAATTTGTTTTTACTGAAATAGGTTTAGAATGCCATGGAACCGTGGAAATTTTAAATTTGAACAAAAATAATTTTCCATCTATTTTAGTGGTAAAATTTTTTTCAAAAATGTTGGTGAAAGAAATTTTCAAAAAATATTTTTTTCTGAATTAGGTTTAGAGTGTCATGGAACGTGGAAATTCTAAATTTGAGCAACAAATTTTTTTTTCATTATTTGTTCCTTTGAGGCGGTCCACCCTATATATTTTCCAGTGAAAGTTTAACCATCTCTTCGCTGACAGTAGCGCGAACTGCCTACCAAATTTGGCAGCAGTTTTTTTAGTTAATGCACCAACAGACAGACAGACTGACGGAATTGAAAAACCTATATTTTCGAAATCTACGTGATCTGAAACGTGTAAATCCGAAAAAATCTCGGAGTGTGATTTTTTCTCGAATACAATACTTCCCTTCGGTATGCGTGGGAAGTAAAAAGGAACCTCTCAGTTTGACCTGCATGTATGGCTATTACTTCCACATCCAGTAATGGTATATAAGTATAGCAATCATAATAAAAAAAATAAAAAAATTTAGTTATTTTAAAGTTGTCTCTAAAAAAATTTTAAAATTTGACACCACTTTATTACTTCCACATCCACAGTGGATAGTTCATTGAAATGTTACAGAATTTAGGCCGAACCTTGCATTTTAGGTTGGACAAGATTGTTTTTTATGTGTAAGGGGTTTCAGTGTGAGTATAAAACTCGGTTTTTGGGGCCGCCATGCGCCATCTTGAAAAAGGGGGTGTAAACACTTTTTCCGCGATATATTGAGAACCGTAAGTTTCACAAAAATGTTTCAAAGGCTTTTTTTGTAGAGCATTGAACTCTCTACAATCTTGATTCATATACTTCTTACCATAAAGTTGAAAATGAAAAAGTTATAATTAAAACTAGACTAGAAATTTTCAAGAAAAATATCATTTAAGGGCTATAACTTTTTTCTTTTGATTTTATTGAAAATTCACATCACATGTTTCTTGTAGATCATTTTATTGCGAACAATTTTCTCCACTCATTTTCTCCACCGCACCGGTCTGAAACTAATTTGACTATACTTTTTTTGAGTCGCTGATTACGAAAGTCGGGGTCCCGCAACTCTAAAAGTTGGGGAACACCCCAAAATACGCCAAAAACACCCATTTTAGAGGGCTCTTCGACATAAATTCAATAAAATCAGACAGGATCTTATGAAATCCCCTTTATTTAATATTAATTTGCAAAGGTGGTTGATTGAAACCAAATATAGCCAAATTACATGATTAGTGATAACTGGAGAGGGTTAAAACCACCCCTATTTGGCAAATTGGTAAATAATTTTTTTATACTGTTTGCTTCAAATTTGGTTTGATGGGCCAAAACTGCTGGCCAAATGTTAATTATTCTCAACCCTTAAGGGGATAAAACTACCCCCTCCTACTCCTCCATTTAAGGGGGCGACAATATTTTATTTTTGCCTAAGAGAGCCCATGTATCCAAATTTAAAGCTTAAAGTAAATAAATATTTTTTTGAGTTTGCGAAATAGGGGTGGCTTTATCAAGACTGTAGAGAATTTAATTCTCTGCAAAAAAAGTTACGGTTCTGAAGATATCGCGGAGAAACTGTTTACATCACGTGTTTCAAGATGGCGGCCAAATGGGGGGGCTTTCAACTTCGAAAACCGAGTTTAATATTCACACCGACCCCCCTACACATAAAAAAAATCTTATCCTACCCAAAACACAAGATCAATGTAACATTTCAATGGACTATGGAGTGGAAGTATAGTAATAGGGTCGTTGACCATTTTTTACAAAGTTTATATTCAAGTAAGTTATAAAATTTTATATGACCCGTATTTTTAATTTTACATTCCAAATTCATTTTAATAGTGAAATTAATTATTTAAGTTACGAAATTTTGAATTGGCGCCTATGGTGACGTCAGACGTGAGAGCATACGCAGTTAACAAATACAGGAATAATCGACGGGCGTCGTTAGTTTACTGTTATAGCACAGAGTAGTGTGGTTATAGTATCGACGTGAGTCATTATCATATTAATTGTCTTCAAACTATTGTTATTGTTATTATTATTTAACGTGATTAAAATATGAAGTACACTGTAAGCTAAAGTAAGTATGTAAATGATTTTCTATTAATAATATACTGTTGCAGATATGTTTTAAAATAGAAAATAAAACTTAAAATTTTTAGGTTATAATTTAACGAAAAATCAACACAATGTAAACAACAAATACGCAACAAATCTATCGAGCACTACCGCCAACATGATAGAGAAAACATGAAAATCTCTAAAATTGAATTCTCATTACATACGTCATCATTTACCGCCTTGTTATTTTGAAAGCCAATTTTTTCTTGCATGTGATTATTAGGACTTTCTTCAATACGATATATGAAATATATATTTAGTATATTTTTTGATGGTATAACAATATTTCATAAATTTTGTTGAAGGAAACGACCCCATTGTAAACATATTTTTTTTTTCTGTAGAAATAGACTTAAAAAATGTTTAAAAGTGAATAATTATTATTTGTTTGCTTATAATTGTATCTAGTTAGCTAATAGATAGGTAAATACCTTTTGTTTTTTTGTCACTCAATGTCAAATATAATTATTTCATACTTATTTATGGAAATTGTCTTGGTTTTGCATGAGACCTCTTTGTCTTTCTGATGAGCTCCAGAACAAGGGCGAAAAACGTTCCAAAGGCTTAAGCATTTCCAAGAAACAGAACGATAGATTTCATGAAAATGGAAAATGGTAATCCATTAGAATGAAAAAATTTTTGAGACAAGGTAGGTAAATTCATTTTAGGCCTTTGTTCTCATTTTTAACTGAATCCTCATGACCGTAGGGGGTTATGTAGATACTGGTTTAATCTGCATGGCCGTAGGGGGGACTGTGTAGATGCTAGTATTATAATGAGAATTATTGAATAATAAATTAGATAAATTCATTTTAGGATTTTAATTTGCTAGCATAATCAGAATTTAGGTTATCGATAGAATGCAAAAATTTCTTTCATATTTTTACACATAGTTTCTCTATTGGTTCTTATAGATAGTTTTTTTGCTGCTGTTTGAAACATTTGAAAAATCCTACAAAGAATATGTTTCATTAAGACTTACAATGTCATAAAACGAGATATTAAATTTGGGCGAAATAAATTTTCTGCCTGTTTGTAACTTTATTTGTGCGCATGTTTTCTCAGGAACGCGAACAGTTTAAGGCATTGATTTGAAATTTGGTACACATATGTATCATAACGAGATCTTTAGCTAGAGTAATTCCGGTGAAGGGCTGGGGGTTAAATAGTGGTAAATAAGGAAAAATAACTAAAGCAAGCTGGTAAGAGTACAAACATTTGGGATTTGGTGTATATACTAGAACAATTGAGATTCGGGAATAGTATGTATTGTAATATCTGGTTAAGATGGTTTTGTTGAAGGGATAGGAATACATAGCGGAAAATAAGTAAAGCAAGTTAACAAGTGCCAGAAACTTCATTTTCAACGTGTATGCTGTTTGCTTGGATGTAAATATGGGGGTTCCCCAGGGATCAATAAGCAGTCCGATCTTATTTATTTTGTATTTAAACAATACATTCTCAGTCAGTAAAAACAATTATTACACAGCCTATGCTGATGGCTTTTCTCTTTTTATTGTATTAAAAAACACTGAATTAGTGAATGTTAAATGTGCAGAGGCGGTTACCAGAATTTCAGATTTCTTTATTGGCATTGATTTATTTTTCAACGCCGAAAAAATTAACATGCTCAGGGTACATAATCGCCAAAAAAGAAATAGACAATTTAGAGTTCGACGTCAATAGGGTAGCTATTACAAATACACATGATAGCGTGCGTTTTCTTGGTATTCATTTGGATGAATTTCTCAACTGGAAGTTGCATTGTTTAAAACTTATTTGTAAAATGAATTCTTTAATGCCCTGACAGACCCCAGGGCGAGAAGCGTGTGTTCCTGTAATTCCTCATTTTGTTCATCTTTTTCTACTCATTTTGTGTTAGGTTTTGTTTTAGTATTCCCTATTATAAATTTCTCTTTTGTGATTGGCTGCATGGTCTATGACCCAAAGCCATAAAAAAATGAATTCGTTGAAATTTATTTTTACTAATTTACGGACAGTACCTACTAGAAACACATCAGTTAGTGCAGATTTCCTTCACCCAAGTAGATTCTATACTTAGGTACGGAATTTGCTTGTGGGGAATTTCTACCGAGGCAACTAGTGTACTTATTGCACATAATAATTCAATGCATAACAAACAAGTAAAGATGTTTTTAAAAAGCTGAATATTTTTAGCTCTCCCGTGTGTATACAGTGTGTCCGGTTCAAGAGGACACACCTTGATATTTCGGTTAATATTCGACAGACCGATTTCAAATTTTTCTCAGTTATGAAACTCTTCAGGGCGAATCTTTTCATGCTTTTCAATATATTTTCAATTGTCATACCAACGTAATGTATCTACTCAAAAATGAAATTTTTCTTTATTTTAGTTAGCGTTAGAAATACTGCAAAAATTTATAAAGAAATCTTGTTCAGAACCAAAAAATATATCTAGATATCGAATTTCATCAAAATATGAGCATTTTGATTATTTTCGAAACTTTTGCAATAATCCAGAAATTTACATTTTAAATCGTACAGACTTTAACAAAGATTGCCGTGGACACAAAAAGTATTTAAGATCAGTTTATGATAAATTTAAATACAGTAATTAAGTAATTAAATGTAAATGTTTTCAACTAAAGCTCCATCAATAGCAAGTTTTGAAAATAATCAAAATTCTCAGATTCTGATAAAATTTGGCATCTAGGTATGTTTCTTGATTCTGAACAAGTTTTCCCAATAAATTTTTGCTGTAGCTCTAACGCTAACTAAAATATTGAAATATCTTATTTTTGAGTGGACACAGTGTGTTGGTGTGGCAACTGAAAATATATCGAAAATCATGAAAAGATGCGCCCTGAAGAGTTTCATAGCTGAGATAAATTTGAAACCAATTTGTCGAATAATATCCGAAATATAAAGGTGTGTCCACTTGAGACGGGACACACTGTATATACAGGAAACAAAAGTAGTTTTACCATCAATAAAGATATATATAGTTATAATACGAGGCATGTTGACGAGTTTCATGTGCCTAAGATGTTTAACTGCCGGCCACGAACAATTAAAGACGGTGAAAATTTGCATATTTTTAAAAGAAATTTTAAAACATTTTTAATTTTGTACCATTTGGCTTAAACATATTGAAATTCTATAAAAAATTATTTCCACATACTAGAGTACAAAAATAGTCAAGATGTTTTCCTTTAAAGAGACTTGGATGGGAAATCTGGATGTGGAAGTAGTGATTCCTTAGACAGCGGTTTTCTTTTGTTGCAATTAAGGCAGCCTTAAGAACGTTTCTATTAACAAGGCCCTTCTACTTCTGCACCGAATTTTACATGAGGATTATTTTATCCCAGCTGGACATCTCCTGAGAACTGGACTATTAGAAATATTTCCAATACCTACAACGCAAAACAGATTCCATCCAACTTATTTTTTAAGGATAGATCTGGACTACTTAAAGCTCCAATTTACATTTTCCGGCAATTTCCTTATCAAACTGTCAGATAAAGGGACTCATTCTGCGAATCCGCAGTTTTATCAGAAAATTCGACTCGTTAATTTGCCAAAAATGCAAATTTTCGCTAAAACTGCACCTTTAACCAGATTAGAACTAAGCAGTCCTGCCATTATAGTCAAGAAAAATTACGGTGTAAATGAAAGATCATGTTATTTCTTTGCATTAAAAATGTATGCGACATTGACATTTTAAGCATGTTTGCCATTTATCAAACGTTTTCATGTAAGATTGATGTTTCGTGTAGGTAAAGATAGTCCGGCAATACATTTCAAAATTAAATAATAGCGTGTTTTTATGTGAGTATGTTTAATGATGTTTTAAATTTATTTTGACGTGCAGACCTTCTTCAATATTAAATGCCTAATAGCCTCTAAAATCCAGTTTTATTATGTAGCATGAGTTCATTGCTTAGATGACCCCTGTATCGTTAGATCTTGTTGGTGTACGCTTGACATAATTCAATGCTTGTGTAATTGAAAATAATTACATTTTTTTTTGAAAAAATAGGTCTAATTCACATATGAAACTCAAAATAAGTGCTCTAATTATTTAGTGGCGTTATTATGGCGTTTTACGTCTAAAATTGAAGGTACAGGGTCAATTGACTTCATTTTTGTTGCAAAGAATACAGAAAGGCATTTAGAAAAACAGTAGCTTTTATTTTCTGGTGGAAATGTTTTTAATGGCCAGTTTAATTAAATCAACTGAAAAATTTGTTATAATACACAGCATGCCATAGAATTAGACGAAAATGGTTACTCGGGAGTTTTTGGGGTCATTGATCACGAATCTGAAGTCCAATTTGGGAAATTCAAAATGGCGGACCGGAAATTGGATCATTTTCCAGGAAAAATTAGAATGGATATCTTGGCCTTGAAAATCTGTACTAAGGGGTTTTCGAGGATGCTGATTACGAATCCGAGGTCTAATTTAGTAAATTCAAAATGGCGGACCGAAAGTAAAGTCAATTTCTCAGGAAAAACTCGTATTATTTCGTCTCTGCTGAAAATGAGTACTCTGCGCGATATCGCTATATTTCCCTGGATGGCCAATCATTCAAGTACTAACCGTATTTTTTACCAAATCAAACTGTTACCAGCGTCCGCAGGCGCTTTGGAAAATCTTTGGACCAAGTTCTTCTCTCTTTGGTAACCAAACTTTTTACTTTTTAACATTCAAGGAGGTTACTAATGATTTGAACAATTTTTTTTAATGGGTCCGCGAGGTCCGCGGCCTATGATAGTGTGTGCAGATATTGTTTAATAATATGTTATTGTTATATAATATTCGCCCAGATAGTGATGCTAATGAAGTTACTAAATAAAACATTATCACGGGTACTCTAATTCCATGCAATTTTCAGATATATTTTTAGATCGAGATTTGTATATAAACTTATTATAGAAAATAAACGCAATTAATAAGATCAGTTTGTATTTTCAAGAATATTAGCATAAATATGTTTGTTCTTTTATAAATTTACTACAAAGTTATCACCACACGAATTGGTAAAGTCAATCTTAGCAAGAGTGTTATCTTTCGTACTTTTTTTTGCTGTGTAATCAACATTATCAAACCAGTTTAAGTTTGGGTTAGGAAATACTCCTAGAAATTTAGCTTTTCTTCATCCTTTTCTAATTTTCAAGTGGTCTTCGACTGAAAATCATATTTGTAGTTTTATTTTCATTTAATGATAGACTGTTCGATGTGAATATTTAACTTGACTCCATCTATTCGCATTTGCACGACATTCAGTTGATTATGAGATACCAGAAGTGTCGTATCGTCTGCAAATACTGCCAAGTTAACAGCAAGTACGGACTTTCTAAGGTTATTTACCTGGATTAAAAATAGGGTTGGTCCTAAAACTGATTCTTGTGGCACACCATTCCTTATGTAATAAGATATCGAGTTTGTATTACTTAGGTCTGTGTCCTGCTCTCTATATTCTGGAAACGATTTTATTAATTTGTAGCGAATCAAGTCTAATGTGTAAACTTATAATCTGTGTAAGGGAATATTATGTGAAACGCAATCAATAGCTTTTGTCACAAAAAGTGACTCCTATATAATCTCTATTCTCATTTTCTTTAATAATTTGATTTATTCGCTGGGCAACTAAGTAATTATATCATTTGTTTTTTTTTTCGTAGAGAAAAACGTTCATATTACTGTGTTGGCGATCGAATTCTGTCTGTCTGTCCGTCCGTCACGTTTCTTGTGAGCTCAATAACTTCAAAATGAAAAGTCAAATTGTATTTAAATTTAGACAGTGAGTCAGGAAATACTCCTAGAAATTTAGCTTTTTCTTCATTCTCTCTAATATTCAAGTGGTCTACGACTGAAAATCATATTTGTAGTTTTATTTTCATTTAATGATCGATGTGAATTTAACTTAGCTTCATCTATTCGCCTTTGAACGAAATCCAATTTATTGTGAGATACCAGGAGTGTGGCATTGTCTGCAAATACTGCCGACTTAATCTCAGGTACGGATTTACTAAGGTTATTTATATAAATTAAAATAGGGTTGGTCCTAAAACTGATCCGTGTGGCACACCACTCCTTATGTACTGAGATATCGAGTTAGTATTACTTAGACTCAAGTACTGTTCTCTATATTCTAGAAATAATTTTATTAATTTGCAGCTAACCAACTCTAATCTGTAAATTTTTAATTTGTCTAAGGGAATATGATGTGAATCGCAATAAATAACATTTGTCACAAAAAGTGACTCCTATATAATCTCTATTCTCATTTTCTTTAATAATTTGATTTGTTAGCTGGGAAACCAAGTAATTATATCATTTGTGGTGTTTTTTTGATAACCTAAAAATGAAAAATCAAAATGTATTTAAATTAGGATAGTGAGTTAGTATTAACTAGAGAGAGAATAACCCAACTGTTCTTAACAGATTTGATCAATAAATAAAAATAGTTTTTATTATTTGAATTTTTAAACACACATGTTATTTTTAATCAATTACTTACACGCTGAAATCGATATAACAACGTTTCTTCGACATGAATTTTTTTAAAACCGTCGACAAAAAGTCGCTATGGGGCATAAAATTAAAAATCGTCACTTCCATTCTTTGGAAGTTCATATTCTAGGTATAAAGATATACAAAATTATTTATTGTAAAAAAAAACTTATTATACCTTTAGAGCGCCAAAAAAACAAGAAATTGACAATTTTCATTTTTTTTAACTTAACGTTGAAAATATCAATTTTACGAAAAAAGTACCAACATTTTTTTATTGATTGATTGATTGATTGATTTGCCAGCGTATGGTGGGCATTGCTGCCAATTCCGGGCATCCATGGAGGTTCGTTCCAACACGCAGCTTGGTCCTCCGTCGGACACGCCCAACGGACGGCCAAACCGCGTACCGGAATCAAATCTCGGATGTTTTATATACCGCCGGACCAGCTGCATACGCCGGGTTGGACATTGAACATGCTTGTTGTCAGCAGTGAAAGCCGCATGTCGCATGGGGTGGGAATATAGGTTGGGAAGTGTAGGTGTTTGAGATATGCTTCTTTTAGGTTTCTATGCTTCTATTAAGTTTCCATTTATCATCATCGGTTGGGGTGTGGTGCAGTTGTTTGCGACATGCTTCTTTTCAGTTTCCATGCTTCTTTTAAGTTTCCGTCTATCGCCATCTCCTTATTTTTCTTCCAAGTTTTCTGCTTCTTGTGTCTCTGAATTTGGCAGCTTTTATTTTTGTATTTTTTTCCCTTTTCCCCCTTTCTTTTTTATATTTATTTATTTTTTTAAAATTTATTAACCGCTCCACAAGTAAATATCCATCTAAAAAGAGGTCCGAAGGCATAGTTTGCTCACCCTGTATGTCGTTTCCTTGAAACAAGCGGTTTCAATTTTGGGCAGTTTTTCCATTTCATCACCTGTATATTATGTTTATTACCTATATATTATGTTTAATATCTTTTTAATTTTGATCTCCAATTCTTGTTAAAAATTTAATAAAGACATAAGTGAGCCAATGCTAATGCTATATAAATAAAAACTCATCTGTTTCATTCACACATCTGGCGTTGCTTATTTTATATCACCCACTTCAAGAAGGGACGAATCCAGGTATACATTTTACGAATCAAAAATCTCCTGCCTTAACCGGTAATCAAATAAACAAATTCCCCATATAAAACTAATAACTCTGCAGCGAGAAACAAAAAGTTTATAGTAAATAAATTATTTCTTAAACAAAAGTACCCGTTCCACATGAAGAATTCATTCATTCTCGTATATGTGAAACAATGGATTTCCGAATCACAACATTCTTCCCATCTGTGAAGGATTAATAAATATCTTAGAAATAAATAGAAATAACACTTATCTTTCATCCTTTGCTTATGTTACTACTTCCACTCGTTAGAAGCCAGTCCGTTGCATTTCACTTCGTACTAGCCACTTTGGGGGTCTTAGGTACATGCACTTGTGGATAATTTACCAGTTTATGACCTGGTCCCATTCAACGTGTTTATTTTCTTTTTATCCGAGTTATGCTGCCAGATGTATGTACCGTTTGTCGAGCTGCCCATATACGCCTTTAGTGACGTCATAGTTAAATATCAAATATCAGCTATATGAATTAGCCAAATTTATGTTAATATATATCAACTAATGTAGGATTTTCCACTCTTTAATTCAACACATTTTTTCGCGTTTTCACAACGTATTTACTCTAGTTTTTCGGGATTTCATGGGGTCCACTTAAAAACGCGTCTGCCTTCGTCGGCGAACTCAAGTAATCCAACATTTTTTTGTTTAAATTCAGTCGAATATTATTTTAAAAAATCGGTAAAGGTATTTACACAGAACTTCCCTCGTTCATGGCAGTCTCTCAAAAAAATAATAATTACGAAATGACATTGAGAATAATAATCGGAGTAGAGTTATTGCTATTATTACAAAGAAAACTTGATAAGTTTTGGTCAAAAAAATATACAGATTGCTCATCCAACAGCAAAAGTTCAATACTAAATGGCAGGTGCCACATATGGCAGGCTTGCGCAAATACCTTTACAAATGTCCACCATGACTGAATTATTTCTTGGGATGACCACCCTGTACATTTTTCAATAAAAGTATAATAGGTGCATATGCCAGATGTTATTGCCATCTGTCACATTTTCAATCCAACATTCACGTAATGGAGTGGAAGTATAGTGGTGGTTAAAAAATTTCATTTTTTAAAAATTTTTCAAAAGATGGTAAAATAATTTTCAAATTTTTTTCTCCTGAAATAGGTTTAAAATGTCAAAGGTAGAAATTTTAAATTAGAGCAAAAAGGAAAGTTTCCTTCTGTTCTATAGTAGTGCTAAAAAAAGTTTAAAAATTAAAAATGATGTATTTTTAAAATAGGTTTAGAATGCTATGAAACGTGAAAATTTTTAAATTTGAGCAAATAAAAAAAAATTCGATCTATTTTAGTGGTAAAAACTTTTTGAAAAATGTTGGTGAAAAAAATTTTCAAAATTTTTTTTCTGAAATACCTAGGTTTTGAATGTCATTTAAATTTGAGCATTCTGATGTTAAATTTTTATCCAAACTGGTAACAAAATGTTGCATTTTTTTTTTTTCGAAATTGGTTTGGAATATCATGAAACGTGGAAATTTTAAATTTGAGCAAAAAAAATTTTTTCCTCTGTTCTATAGTAGTGATACATAAATGGATTAAAAATGTTTTCAAATTTTTTAAAAAATTCTTCAAAAACATTTTTAAATTTGTTTGAATAGTTTTAGAATGTCATGGAAACGTGGATAGTTAAAATCTGAACAAAGAAAGAAAAATTCTATCTTAGTGATAAAATTTCAAAAAACTTTTTTTTTAATCAGGCTTAGAATGCCATGAAACGTGAAAATTTTAAATTTGAAGAAAGAAAAAAAAAATCATTTTAGTAGTAAAAATTTTTTCAAAAATATTGGTGAAAAAATTTTTTTTTTCCTGAAATAGGTTAAGCGTGTCATGAAACGTAGAAATTTTAAATTTGAGCAAAAACAATTTTTTTTCATCTTGGTAAAAATTTGTTCAAAAATGTTTGAAAAAAATTTTCAAAATTTTTTTTTTCTGAAATAGGTTTAGCGCGTCATGAAACGTGGAAATTTTAAATTTGAGCAAAAAAAATTTTTTTCAACTTGGTAAAAATTTTTTCAAAAATGTTTGAAAAAAATTTTCAAAAATTTTTTTTTCCTGAAATAGGTTTAGCGCGTCATGAAACGTGGAAATTTTAAATTTGAGCAAAAAAAAATTTTTTTCATCTTGGTAAAATTTTTTTTTCCTGAAACAGGTTTAGCGCGTCATGAAACGTGGAAATTTTAAATTTGAGCAAAAAAAATTTTTTTCACTATTTATTCCGTTTAGACGGTCCACCCTGTATATTTTTCAGTGAAAATTCTACCAGTTCTTCGCTGACAGTAGGGTTAACTACCTACCAAATTTGACTGCTCTCCGTCAAGTAGTTTTTTAGTAAATACACCAACAGACAGACAGACAGACAGACAGAGAGACAGACAGACAGACAGACAGACCGACAGACAGACAGACAGACTGACGGAATTGAAAAACCTATATTTTCGGAATCTATGTGTTCTGAAACGTCAGAATCCGAAAAAATCTCGGAGGGTGATTTTTTCTCGAATACAATACTTCCCTTCGGTATGCGAGGGAAGTAAAAATTGTTTCATAAAATAGTTATTTATGCCTTCTACATTTAGCTAGGCATTTAAAGTTTTTTTTTATTTTGATGCCCTTTAGCTTTATGTGGAAACCATGAAATATGTTACTGAAAATATTTTATAATTTTTGTACTTTTTACACTAGACTACAACAATCATGATTACTACTGTCATGCGTTTAACAGACAAAATTACGATTTTGAAAACTTATAAATGGAACCTATTAGAATTAATGGAACGTTATAAATAACGCTAAAACGTTAACTCAGGATTAGAAGAAACATCTTCAACATAATGTATTCCATTTTAAATTACAAATTATATGTTCAACGGTAGTTTCACAGCTAAGGTCCTCATTTAAATGACTGTCTATATTTTATAACAAATAACGGTATTAACAAAATTATAGTAATAACTTGAGGATGTATGTGTGTGTTACTGTATACGCACACAAAGGCCTATGAATGAGAAAGGTAGACAGGTGTCTTGGTCAATTAATAAAATTATAAAAAGCTTCGAAAAAAACAAACCATTTGGTCTCGGTTTCTAATTTAAAGAAGGAGAAATGTTGAAAACGTATTTGGTTAGAAAATACGAGAAGTTTCAATTTCCATAAGATTAAGAGACAGATTAACACATACACTAATAAGAGACATAGAGAGTAAAAAGAGTAAACATAATTATTAAATTTTTGATAAAATACAAAATCCTTTCGGAGTCACAACATGGTTTTAGGAAAGGTCGTTCTACCGACACTGATATAATGTCATTTTTGAACAAATTATACAACCACTTGGATAAAAATGATAAATGTGTTGGTAGTGTCTTATCTATTGAGTAGAACGTAAGTAGTTGAAGTAAATAGGGTCAAATCAGACAAACTAAAACTAAATATTGGTGTTTCACAAGGATCAGTTCTTGGTCCATTACTTTTCCTATTCATGTGAATGACTTACTTAATTTCTTTGAGGATTTTCTTATGTTTGCAGATGATAACTCGTATTTATGTTGCCATAGACGGTGCACGTACTAATATAATAAAGTTAGCAAATTATTTTAAAGCAGATAAACTGTTTTTGAATACCTCTAAAACTGTGTTTATTATTTTTTCGCCCAGCACCTCTCCGATAACGAAAGTCATCCAATAAGCATGGAAGGAAAATCGGTAGTACAAATATCATCAACAAAATTTCTTGGCGTGTACATAGATAATGCTCTTGTAGTTGGGGTTGGGAGCCTCGTATAGATGCAGAGGCAAAAATATTCCTTCCGTTTGTTATGCATAACATCGATTAACACCTCTGGTAGGTTCACTATTATGTCATATTATTATGGCCATTTTGTTTCTAGAGCATTGTTATGCAATTATGTATTGGTGATGTTCACATAATTTTGAAAAAATATTGAAACTTCAAAAGAAAGTAGTTCGTTATTTATTTATTTATTTAATATACAACCATTATTCAACAGGTGTTCACCCAATTACAGAATGGGTACAAAAGTAATACAACTATTAAATATACAATTTACAAAGTAATTCGATATTATGTGCACATAAACATAAGTGATATGTAAGTAACAATTGAAAATAAAAATAAGCAAGAAAACAGCTTATGACAGTTTTTTATGGAGGCTACACTGCAGTTGAATATATCAATTCTATCTTGAATTTTATGATATTTGTCGCAAATTTGATTAATAGGAGAAAACTTTTTGATATTTGTTCTCGGCGTCCGCAAATGAAAAGTTAGTGAATGACTAAAGGTAATTCTAGGTAGGACCTGAAAGTTAATACGATGAAGAATATCACTGCAGCCTATTTTACTGTTCAGTAGCTTAGATAAGATTATTTGTGATTTCGTACGCCTATTCTCGAGACTTTCGATGGATAACCTGTTCTCCATTCTATCATTAGGAAAGCCAATAGCGGGATGTACACCATCTTCTCTATAGCAGGCATACTTTAAGAATCTTCTTTGTATCACACGAGTTGGGATATTCTAAATACATAAATGACTAAGATTTGAAATCAAAATATTGAATGATTACAATTACGAGTTTAAAACAGTAATAGGTTGGACTATCTCATCACATATTCATTGACTCATATGGGAAAGATTTGAACTGATTTAAACCATTTGATCAAAAGCATTAAGTGGTAAATTATTTATATTTTGACTTCTGATTTGTGTTCAGAGGCCCTCAGAATATATACATTTTAATTTTTGCACTTTTTCAACATTTTTTACAGCTTGTTGACAGCTGTCAAAATTCAATTTTAACTTCAAATTCAAATTCATGCTTAGCATATCCAAAAATCCCTGTATACATTACATATATTTATTATAAAAAAAATTGAAAATTACACCCCTCAGATGATTAAAGGGTGTTTTTTAAAAATGAATTATTTGTTTGCTTATAATTGCATTGAAACGTATTCTTTATAGGATTTTGCAAACAGCAGAAAAAAATAACTATCTATAACTAAAAGAAATAGTATGTGTAAATTATTAATAAAATCATTGCATTCTTTCGATAACCTGAATTCTGGTTATGCTAGCAAATTAAAATCCTAAGATGAATTTGTCTAATTTCTTATTTGACAATTCTCATTCTAGCATTAGCATACACACAGTCCCCTACGGCCATGCAGATTAAACTAGTATCTGCATAACCCCCTACGATCATGAAGATTCAGTTAAAAATGAGAACAAAGGCCTAAAATGAATTTATTTATCTACCTTGCCTTAAAAATTTTTCATTCTAATGGATTACATTTTCATGAAATCTATCATTCTGTTTCTTGGAAATGCAGAATAAGGACGAAAAACGTTTCAGAGTCTAAGCATTTCCAAGACACAAAATGATAGATTTCATGAAAATATAATCCATTAGAATGAATTTTTTTTTAAACAAGGTAGATAAACAAATTCATTTCAGGTCTTTGTTCTCATTTTTAACTGAATCTTCATGATCGTAGGGGGTTATGTAGATACTAGTTTAATCTGCATGGCCGTAGGCCTGTATGGATGCTAATATGCCTGTATGGATGCTAATGTTAAAACGAGAATTGTCAAATAAGAAATTAGACCAATTCATTTTAGGATTTTAATTTGCTAGCATAACCAGAATTCAGATTATCGAAAGAATGCAAAGATTTAATTAATAATTTACATATACAGGAAAATTATGCTTTTTAATGTTTCAAAACTTTTTGAAACATTAAAAAGCATAATTTTCCTGTATATTTAAATTATTGAAGAATGTTTCACAAGGAACCAACCGTAGAATCAACCCAATGTATTAATAATTTACATATTGAACAGATTGGGCCGTTACTTGATGAAAATCCATGATAATAATTAGAAAGAAAACTATATTAGTTTGTGATTTTCACTTTATTCTTCTTCGGATGTTGAGTACTGGTACACCAGTACTCAACAACCGAAGAAGCCACTGTGTGGCGAAACAATTATCATGTTGACAAGAAATAAAGTGAAAATCAAAAACTAATATAGTTTTCTTCCCAATTAATAATTTACACATACTTTTTATTTTAGTTATAGATAGTTATTTTTTTCTGCTCTTTGCAAAATACTATAAAGAAGATGTTTCAATAAAGGGTGTTGTAGAGAACAACTGAGAAGGCAATTTTTTTTTTTTATTTAATTCAGCTTTAGCACGCCAAATACATAGAAAAGAACATCAAATTATTTTTTTGTCGGCAAGTGTAATTTCTCAAAAATATCAATTCCTTCCTAGTGATGTGTAGATATTTTGGAGGAGTGTCAACATTCATTTACATTTCGCGTTTATAAATAATTTGTTTGTATGTATTATACAAAATTATTACTTCACATATGAAGAAATGATCCCAATCTTTAAAAATGAATTGAATTCTTCTCATGTCTCAATGTCAAACTAGTCATTGTTAAAATCCGTAAACGGAGTGTTAATTATTTAAAATTGTTACTAATTTAAAATTTAAATTTACAAAGGTGTGAATTTACTTATTTTAAACAATAAATTGTTTACCAACACATAATACACGAATTGTACATCTTACGTTCTGTAGAAAACAAAATACAAATATGCAGAACTGCTCAGATCCGTCGACTTATTTGTGAAGTGATGATTTTTGGTCTGCGCACTCACTCAATGTTCACTTTCCCCCCGTTTTGCACTTAATTTTCTCAGAAATCACACCAACATTGTTATTTTAAATACAACATACATTTTTTCCTACATATTTTGAAGAATTTCTGGCGAAATCCGATGGACGGTATTCGATCTTTTGCATCCGCAATGTTATTTAATTTATTAAAATATACTCTATATTTTAAATAACCTCACAAGAAAAAATCTAAGTGAATCAAATCAGGTGATCTAGGTGGCCACAATTTGGACAAAACGATTTTTCGATCAAATCCCAAGTGGACTTATTGCTTGGTGGACCTGTATTGATTTTAGCCGTTTCTATGATATAGCTGAGCCGGACCCTCCTCCTCCTCATTGTCAGAACATTGTATGACAATATACCGTAATAATTTGTTCATTGTGTGTTATGGAGTCTTAAAAAGTTGATATTTATTTTATCCCGGTTTCGTGTTGGGTAACTATGAATTTATTATGGATAGTGAATTTGTCTTCATGCTCTTTTACGTATAAGAGTATGATAAAGGCACACGGTAATGTAAGAATACCCAACGTAATAAATTCAGACCTGCCAGCAATTATTCCAATGGCTTTTCTGTGGATGCCAAAGACTGCTCTGCTAGATGTCAACTGTTTAGCTATAAGCCAATCCTGTAGGTGCTGAATTTTGTATCGAAATTATTTCAGACATTAAGTCCTTAACGTATGTAAATGATTTTGTTACGGTTGTATCGTCAGCGAATAGAACAAAGTTTGCATCCGGGGCAATGCTTGACAGATCATTCATATAAATCAAGAATAGTGTCGTCTCTAACACAGATCCCCGAGGTACGCCGTATTTTGTTGGAAGATCATTAGAGTTGTGTTTTGTGTTGATGTAAAATGGGAACGAGTATTTAGGTACGAACTTATTAGTCTAGGTGCGCGTACAAAAAATGAATTTATACATATCCTCTTGTATCTTCTTGTATGGCTTAATTGCGCTTAATCCACAACTTTTTTTCCTTTGCGAAAATTTTCCCCTTCCACTTTTTCCGAAAGATTTCCACGCGTCGTACTGGAAAATTGGGAAATCTATTTTGTCCGACAATTCGAAAATTGGATTCTACATGTTAGTATTAAACAATCTTAAAAAATCAGCTGGTTATCAATAAATTCGTAAAAGTTGTTAATTCCTAATGATGCGAATTCAATAAATTATAAAACGTATGTGCCATATTGGCGTTTTCATTTTGAATTTTTCAGTTTCAGTTTCATATTTGTAATCTGCCACCTCGACAAAACTCGGCCGCCACGTTCACGCCGTTAAATTTTTATTACAAACGGGTTTTTACTGAGTTATATGTACCGTGTTTTATTTGGTCCACCGTATACATACGCATTTTACACCACCAGGCCAGCTAGTTTAGAGAAGACAACGCCTAATCTATTTACAGATGTTTCTGTGGGTCTGGCGTCTGCCTTTTAAATTTTAAATCTCCAGATCTGCACCGTATTTATTTGCTCATACCTGCCTAGTTCCGCTACGAGACTTTAAACAAAAACCGACAGGGGAAGTAATAAAACAGACAAGCGACTCGAACAGATGGGAGAGGCCCTGTCGATAAAAATACTATTTTTAAACAAAGAACAAAGAAAAATTTATTTTTCTAATAAGCCCTATTGACGGAAACTAAAGGTGTGCCGTGGTTAGGTTGTGTAATTATAGATAAGATATAGATGCCTTATTTAAATTTTTCCATTACGGAAATATGAAATATGTAAATTGAACTTTCTAGGAAAGAGGTTTAACATAAGACGAAAATGGTGAAAAATAAATTTTCATTTGTGTATTTTAATAATTAGGTATACAGCATACATGAAAATCTTAAGTACTTGCATTATATTGTAGATTCCTTGGTCATTACAATTATTTCTTTTAATAACATACAATATTTTAAATCTACTTTGAACGGTGCACATCTTAACTTAAATAAGTCAAGTATAGATGAATTCTTCGATGTTTTTTGGTCACGCGAAATTGCTTTCCCAAAAATACTAATTAAGCAGCCTCGAAGAACCAAGAAAATAGAATTCAAATTCTCTTCAGAGTTAATGAGGGAATCATTGGAGTTGAATAACTTAAATTATTTAAGAAAAGAATGCTATAGTGAAAATGTACATTCGTTATACAATAATAAAAAGAAACGGTATAAACAAAATTTGAAAAAAGAGAAACAGTTGCATAATAAAACCAAAATAGATCTCTACAAATAAAACAAAAACACTGTGGTAGTAAAACCTAAACCTAAATAGAAATCAGAAAATGAACGAAGATATTAAACTTAAACATAATGATGTTATTATTAGTGAAAATGGAGAAATTGCAAACGCCTTTTGAAATTACTTTTCCACCAATATAAGAAATAAACTTATCAAGTGTTTGTACGACTACCAAGTATAACAATAATAATACTCTATTTTTTTAACCTGTCACAACCAATGAAGTTAAAAATGTTATACTAAATCTCAAAAATAAAAAATCAACAGGCATCGATGAGGTTCCTATTAAATTAATTAAAGAATGCGTTGATGAATTATCCGCATGTTTTGCTATAATAATCAACAAATCTATTCAACTTGGCCATTTTCCTCAAAAATTAAAGACTGCATAATAATCCCTGTTTTCAAGAAAGGCGAAATTGATAACATAAAAAACTACAGGTCCATATCAGTATTAAGTGTTTTTTCAAAAATTATAGAAAGTGTCATGGCAAATAGATTAACATTTTTAGAAAAATGTAGTATACTGACTAAATCTCAACATCAATTTAGGATTAAGCATTCAACGGAAACAGCGGTGGCAAGCGGTGAACCATAAATTAAACAATGAATACGTGATAGGGTTATTTTTACTTCCACATCCACGTAGTGGATTGGAAGTACTTATAGTAATCGCAAAAAAATTTTCAAAAATTTTTATTCGTGAAATAGGTTTAGAATGTCATGAAACGTCGAGATTTTAAATTTGAGCGAAAAAAAAATTTCTGTCTGTCTGTCGGTCTGTCTGTCTGTAACTTTTTTTTGTCCGCACGCTTTCTCCGGAACGGTTTAAGATATTGACCTGAAATTTTGTACCTACACGTATATATTATAACGAGATCTGGAACTGGATTGTTTTTTGAAGAAATCCGGTGGGGGGTTAAATAGGGGTAAATAGGGGGAAATAAGTAAAGCAAGCTTGTAAGAGTACAGAAACTTGAAATTCGGTGTATATACTAGAAGTTAAGGCCTCAGATTTTTTTATAATATTTTTCAACCCCCCACCACCCCTACCCCATTAAAGGGGTTGATAAAATAAAGTTGAGATATTCATTTGAAATTTCGTACACGTATGTATTATAACTATGTCTAGAATTAGATTATATTTTGGGATGATTCCGTTAAAGGGTTGGGGGTTAATTTGGGGTAAATAGGGGAATATAAGTAAAACAAGTTGGTAAGAGTACAGAAACTTGAAATTCGGTGTATGTACTAGAAGCCAAAGCGTCAGATTTTTTAATAATATTTTTCAAACCCCACCACCCCTACTCCAATTTGAAAAGGGTTGATAAAATAAAATTGACTTATTCATTTGAAAGTTTCTACACGTATGTATTATAACGACATCTGGAACTAGATTATATTTTGAGATAATTCCGTTGAAGGGTTGGGGGTTAAATAGGAGAAAATAAATAAAGCAAGCTGGTAAGACTACAGAAACTTGAAATTCGGTGTATTTACTAGAAGCCAAGGTCTCAGATTATTTATAATATTTTTCAACTTCATTATTAAAAGGGTTGATAAAATAAAATCGAGATATTCATTTGAAATTTGGTACACGTATGAATTATAACGACATCTGGAACTAGATTATACTTTGAGATGATTCCGTTGAAGGGTTGGGGGTTATTTAGAGGTCAATAGGGGGAAATAAGTAAAGCAAGCTGGTATGAGTACAGAAACTTGAAATTCGGTGTATGTACAAGAAGTTAAGGCCTCAGATTTTTTTATAATATTTTTCAAGCCCCCCACCACCCCTACCCCATTAATGGGGTTGACAAAATAAAGTTGACATATTCATTTGAAATTTCGTACACGTATGTATTATAACTATGTCTAGAATTAGATTATATTTTGGGATGATTCCGTTAAAGGGTTGGGGGTTAATTTGGGGTAAATAGGGGAATATAAGTAAAACAAGTTGGTAAGAGTACAGAAACTTGAAATTCGGTGTATGTACTAGAAGCCAAAGCGTCAGATTTTTTAATAATATTTTTCAACCCCCACCACCCCTACTCCAATTTGAAAAGGGTTGATAAAATAAAATTGACTTATTCATTTGAAATTTTCTACACGTATGTATTATAACGACATCTGGAACTAGATTATATTTTGAGATAATTCCGTTGAAGGGTTGGGGGTTAAATAGGGGAAAATAAATAAAGCAAGCTGGTAAGACTACAGAAACTTGAAATTCGGTGTATTTACTAGAAGCCAAGGTCTCAGATTATTTATAATATTTTTCAACTTCATTATTAAAAGGGTTGATAAAATAAAATCGAGATATTCATTTGAAATTTGGTACACGTATGAATTATAACGACATCTGGAACTAGATTATACTTTGAGATGATTCCGTTGAAGGGTTGGGGGTTATTTAGAGGTCAATAGGGGGAAATAAGTAAAGCAAGCTGGTATGAGTACAGAAACTTGAAATTCGGTGTATGTACAAGAAGTTAAGGCCTCAGATTTTTTTATAATATTTTTCAAGCCCCCCACCACCCCTACCCCATTAATGGGGTTGACAAAATAAAGTTGACATATTCATTTGAAATTTCGTACACGTATGTATTATAACGACGTCTGGAATTAGTATATATTTTGAGATGATTCCGTTGAAGGGTTGGGGGTTAATTTGGGGTAAATAGAGGAATATAAGTAAAACGTTGGTAAGACTACAGAAACTTGAAATTCGGTGTATGTACTAGAAGCCACAGCGTCAGGTTTTCTTATAATATTTTTCAACCCAACCACCCCTACTCCAATATGAAAAGGGTTGATAAAATAAAATTGAGATATTCATTTGAAATTTGGTACACGTATGTATTATAACGACGTCTGAAACTAGATCATAATTTGAGATGATGCCGTTGAAGGGTTGGGGGTGAAATAGGGGCAAATAGGGGAAAATAAGTAAAGCAAGCTGGTAAGACTACAGAAATTTGGGATTCGGTGTATATACTAGAAACCAAGGCCTCAGATTTCTTTCTAATATTTTTCAAACTCTACCACCTCCGTTTCATTATTAATGGGATTGATAACATCAAATTGAGATATTCACTTGAAAGTTAGTACACGTATGTATTGTAGTGACATCTGATTGAGATGACTCCATTGAGGTGGTAGGTTGTAAATAGTGGAAAATAAGTACGGTAAACTAGAAACTTCATTTTTAACGTATATGGTAGAAACCAACTCCTCAAACTTTTCTATGACATCTACCCCAAATATTATTAAAATTCTATTACCAATAATTTCCACATACTAGAGTGCAAATATAGTCAAGATGTTTCCTTTAAAGTGACTTGGACGAATAATCTGGATGTGGAAGTAGTGATTCCTTAGGCAGCGGTTTTTATCTCTCAAGTGCGTTTGACACTTTAAACATCCCGTTTGTTTTAAATAAATTGGAAAAATCAGGATACGTGGTAAAGTAAATGACTGGTTGAATTCATATTTGTCGGACAGAACGTTTTGTTAAATTAAGGGACGAATATAAATTATCAGTAGTTGGAACTCCTCGGGGCAGTGTGCTTGGCCCTTTAATATTTCTTTTATTTATTAATGATCTACCCGAGTTTGTCAACCACAGGAAGCTGCTGGAGCGGAGCTGATCATCAGTGATCAGAGATCACTGATGATCCCGCTCCAGTAGCGTTATTTATGTATGCAGATGATACATATATAATACTTTCAGCCAAGACTCTCGAAGAACTAGAAATTGTAACTAATTTGACCCTTGATAAATTCAATACGTGGTGCTATAAAAACAGATTGATCATCAATTATGAGAAAACCGTATGTGACAGATTGTTCATCAATTATGAGAAAACCGTATGTGTCTTATTCAAAACACGGACAAAAGATGTGTACAAAACTGTTAATCTTATCTTCAATGGTAATCATCAGCTGAGCTTAGAAAAAAAATATAAATTTTCTAGGAATAATTCTGGACGCACATTTATGTTGGACTCAACATATTGATTAGCTTTGTACTAAACAAAGTCATTTTGCAATGTTAATGTTGACAAATAGTTTAGATCGAAGATCTTTGATAGATGTGTATTATGCTTTATTCCATTCAAAACTATCTTATAATATAGTTGCCTGGGGTCAAGGTATAGATCTATAGAGGATATCTGTTCTGCAAAAAGAGTGTTGAGAATAATTTTCAATTTTGGGGTACCGACATTCTTGTCGTAGTACTATAAAATTCTCAGTTACTTAAAACTGAAAATACATGCGGTAGGAAACTCCAAAAAGAAAAGTAGAACTGACAGTGTATTGTCGATGGAAATTCAGTTAAGAAATCACTTGAAAAAATTGGAATTGTTACCATCAGCGTTTCAGAAGGTTTCGGAAATGGTTATAATTGTTTAGCGGCTTTATTACACGTTGTGGTGATCTTATTAGGATGTGCTCTTCTTATATAACTCTTACATCGAGAGTACCACAAGGATCAATTATAGGTCCCCTACTTTTTCAATTTAGACATTTAATTCAATGAATAGTTTAAAGTACTTCAAAACTGACTCATTTTGATGATGCTTTTCCTTAAAGTTGATTTACGACAACTGACAATATTTAATGGCGAAAAAGTATTATTAACATAAAGTCAGAGAAATAAAATTTCATATTGATGGCCACAACATTAATTAATAAAACTTAAAACTATGATAACTCTAAACTCGGAATCAGATTTTTTTAAGAGATCTTTTACTAATCACATTTGCAAAATTAATAATTTCCTTCCACAGGTATTAAAAACTAAAAATATTCACCAATTCAAAATAAAATTTAAAAAATTTCTTATCAATAAATAACATTAAAGTTAATTACTCAATTATTATAAATTATGTGTTCTTTTATATTATTATATTTATTTATTATATTACATTTCATATCTTGTATATCGGGTGGCATGTAAGTATGGGAATAGCAGGATGACTTGAAAAATACGAATCTTCGAAAAAAATCTTTAAGCATAAAACATGTAGGAAATTTCCCTGGCTATATGACCTTGACAATGACTTTCAAGGTCATTTGAAGGTCAACTCGATTTTTTCAAATGGAACCCCCTGCTTTTTACTCTGGAAATGAAACGAGCGGAAAATTTTACATTCGGATATGACCTTCGGCACTTACAAATTGACCTTTAAAGGTCATCTTTACTCTTGAACTTCAATTTACTCTAGAACTTCAGTTTTGCAACAACGAATATTAGATGTTTGCGCTGAGATTACACTAGAAATGATAAGTACAATTGATAATTTTTATATCCAACTATCTCTTATTTTCAATCTGTTGGCAAACAATTTGAGCATCTCCTGTAATAACAAGACAAGTACGGGAACAGCAGGATAACTTGAAAAGTACGAATCCTAGAAAAAAAAACTTTAAATACACAAGTTGTAGGAAATTTCCCTGGCTATCTGACGGTGACCTTCAAGGTCTTTTGAAGGTCAAGTCGATTTTTTCAAAATGACCCCCTGCTTTTAACCCGGAGCGAGCAGAAAACTTTACGCTCGGCGATGATCTTCGGCACTTACAAAATTATGGTGTAAAGATGTGGATTTTATTCATTTTTTTTCTGTCAGTGGAAGAGCAAACTTATTAGCGTATTTTTTAATAAATAAGCTGAACTTCGACCTTTGTTTCTGTTAAAGTAATATTATATATCTTACAGCCCCTTCTATTTACATATTCAAATGTTTAACCTTTGTCAAAAAACATTTCTATTTATTTAATTCTTATTCTTATATTCATGACCACAGTACAAGGCATGGTGAATTATTGCGTATTCCAAAACATACCATCACATCATATAAACATTCACCTAACTATAACTGCATCAATTTATATAATAAGTTGCCCATTAATTTGAAGAAAGTACAAAATTACAATACATTTAAAAAACATATAAAATCCATGTTGGTCAATGGATGCTTTTATAGTATAGATGAATTTTTATCTGCGTCCTTTGATAATATATAATACATTTTTTTTTACACACTTGTTTTACTTTTGAAATGCCTCATGGCATATTCAATGTAATTTGTTTTATATGCTTTATCTGTGATACATGTGTGTGTGTGTATATATGTGTATATTTGTATATATGTATATGTTTTCTATAATTTTAAAGTGTAATTTTACATTTTTGTTCTGTATTCGTTTATATCCCATACGTACCACGTGCATTTTCATTATGCTGACGTTTTATATCTGTATAATCTACAGCTATACATGAATAAATAAATATTATTATTATTATTATTATTATTATACATTTGTTTTTGTTTTAATCAGAAATCATAGATTTTTGTTATTATTACTATCATATCTGTTTAATAGACATCAACAGGTTGCATTTAATGATTTCAAATCATCGATTACATTGCTACCAGTAGAGTTCCGCAAGTTTCTATTCTTGGTACCGTAGTACCATGAAACATCGAGATTTTAAATCTGAGCGAAATGTCTGTCACTCTGTAACTTTTTTGCGCACACGTTTTCTCTCAAATGGTTTAAGATATTGACTTTTGAAAGGACCCCGCAGTTTTTTATAGTAAAAGTGAGTTTCAGTCGATTGTTCTGAAAATATTCTCCTGGGCCCCCTGATTAAAATTCTTTTTGTCCACCAGTCCGACCGAATTCGATCTTTTGATCTAGAGGCGATTGAAACTGTCAACAGCTGCGGAGGTCTGCTTAAATGTTCCATAAAAATTCTGAAATTTTCCGCCTCGTTTTTTGAAGAAAAATAAGCATCTTTTGTCTCTTGGTGTTTTTTTCAAAGTGCTTCCTTCTCCCGAAAAAAAATAACAAACAAGAAAAATTATTTTTATTTGTTATTTTTTTACGCGAAAAGGAAGCACTTTGAAGAAAAAGTTATTTTTCAAAGAACACGCCTGCCGGTTTTCAGAATCTCTTAGACAAAAATAATTTCGACCAAGAATTTCCCTAGATTCTTATTTTTTTCTACTTTAGAAAGATCCCAAAATATTCAGGCATGTTGTTTAGGTAAAAATAGTAAACTTATGCCCCCTCCGGCCAACTTTTTCTTCAAAGTACTTCCTTTTCCCGTAAAAAATTTTTTTAAATAATTTTGTTTGTTTATTTTTTCCGGGAGAAGGAAGCACTTTGAAAACAGACACCAAGAGACAAGAGATGCTTATTTTTCTCTAAAAAATGACTCTGAATATTTTCAGAATTTTTAATGAACATTTAAGCAGACCTTCGCAGATGTTCACTTTCAATCGATTCTAGGATTAAAAAATCGAATTCGGTCGGACTGGTGGTCAAAGAGAATTTTTCCCAAGTTTCAGAACAATCGACTAAAACCCATTTTTACAATAAAAAACTGCTGGGTCCTTTAGTACACGTATGTATTATAACGACATCTGAACTAGATTATATTTTGAGCTGATTCTATTAAATTTTTAGGGGGATTAATAGGATTAAATAGGGAAAAATAAATAAAGCAGGCTAATAAGACTTGTAATTTAGTCTATATACTAGAAGCCAAGGCCTATATTTTTTGTGATATCTGTACCAACTCATTAATATTGATATTGATGCATAACAATTCATCTCTAAATAAAATTGAATGTATTTTACCTTCCTACACCACAACAAATGATTTAAAAACTCCCATCCATACAATTTGCAAAAATCTCAACTCTATCTATTTACTAATACTGACATATTTAATAGCAGCCTTGAGATGCTCTGAAAGCTTATTACGAACGTGGCTAATCCTCCACCTTTGCTTTTCCTTGGGTTTATTAGATATTTATAAAATATATTCTTGTTTTATATGGTTTCATTAGCTTGTGTGTCTTGTTTATGGATTTTGAATAGCATTTATATACATGTTTTTCATTTCAAAGCCTATAGCAACAATCTACCCGGATTTAATTTATAATAATAATAATATTCTTTACTTCAATCGACTTTTAAAGAAAGCATTGGAATACTGTCCAACACAGCGATGACGTCAAGGCTAGAAAAACTGAAAGCGAGAGTTGCACAATTAAAAATAAAAATCGACCTGTTCGAGGTTTTTTATGTACACTGTATATTAAGTCTTTAAGTCTGTGAAGATCGGTCTGTAAGTAATCTTCAAATAAGTAAAAAGCGAACTTTAGTTAACAAGAATTTCAATTCTTTTTTAAGCAAGTGAATAATATTTATACTGTTATAAATAATAACACGGAGGTAATTTGAATAAAAATATATTAGAAATTATAGACACTGCTTTGCTCAAAACAAAAGTACGTGCTCAACTAACTCGCTTTAGGGTACCCCTGTCACCAAATTACTGACATGTTTGGCTAATGTGCGAGAGTTATCGTCTTAGATTGGCGATAGAGAACCCGCAAAGTTAATACATAATGAATCATTCAACTGAATGGTATATTTAAGACTTACTTATTTAACAATACCTTTTATATGCCATGATAATTTATTAAATAGTTTTATAGGCATTACCTTAGGACTTTTAGCTAGTGTAGATAAGGTATGAGGTGGAATATTAAGAGAGTACTTTTTTCTTGTATCTATGATTCTTGTGTGCACTTTCCAAGTTTTGTTAATTCTCCTACCCAATAGTTGGGTCTAGTACCGGTTGGACTGTGTGTAAGAAATAAATAAATAAATAATTTGAGATGAGTATTTGTATAAACGAAGATTACGAAATGATACTAGTAATTGTTTTAATATTATACAATTATTTCTACCTATTAAAATACTTACTGACGAACCAAAGCTAAGTAAGTAGGTGTTTCTAATTATTCGATTTCCAGTCAAATGCAGTTCCTGTTCCTACCCGCCTGTAGTTACTTTGTTACGTCACTAATATAAAATGGGCACCAGCCAGTCGTGATATCCTAAATTATAAAAGGGAAACAGATATGCCCAAGGATGGGGCCTATCTGCCTTCTTATGCACCATTAACCAGGCGCGTAACTTGATAATTTTTTTCCAGGGAGGCAGGTTCTAAGTTAGTTATGGTTATTAAATCTTTTGGCTCATAAATTTGATAATTTTTTTTATTTCAAAAGGTAAAAGTGGAAATTAGTTTTAGAAATCATAGAAGTCTTGCTTTTGTTTCGAATGGAGAAATAAGATGCCGAGGAAATAAATGCTTTCTTTATTTTGTGTCATTGTCAAATAAGCTTTTTGTTTCTTTATTTATACTTCTGTCTGTCGGTATTTAAATAATTAAATAAAATGTTTGTAAAATGTACCTGATTGTAAAACTGTTTAAGAGGGTTCTCAATTAGAGCCGTATGTATGATTTTTTCTGTTTGCAGATGTGATCACAAGTCCGAAAAAAGTTTTTTCTCTTCAAGAAGTGCAATTAGATTTTTACCTCGGAACCCAGTTATAATGAATGGATTTTTATGATTTTTTACTTCCCTCGCATACCGAAGGGAAGTATTGTATTCGAGAAAAAATCACCTTCCGAGATTTTTTTGGATTTTGACGTTTCAGAACACGTAGATTACGAAAATATAGGTTTTCAATTCCGTCAGTCTGTCTGTCTGTCTGTCCGTCCGTCTGTTATCTGTCTGTCTGTTGGTGCATTAACTAAAAAACTACTTGACGGAGAGCAGTCAAATTTGGCAGGTAGTTGACGCTACTGTCAGCGAAGAAATAGTAAAAATTTCACTGGAAAATATACAGGGTGGGCCGTCTAAAGGGAATAAATAATGAAAAAAAATTTTTTTTGCTCAAATTTAAAATTTCCACATTTTATGACACGCTAAATCTATTTCAGAAAAAATAAAATTTTAATTTTTTTCTCCAAATGAAAATTTTTTTACCAAGATGAAAAATTTTTTTTTTACTCAAATTTAAAATTTCGACGTTTCATGACACTCTAAACCTATTTCAGAAAAAAAAAATATTTGAAAATTTTTTTCACCAACATTTTTGAAAGTTTTTACCACTAAGATGAAAAAAAAAATTCTTTTTTCAAATTTAAAATGTTCACGTTTCATAGCGTTCTAAAACTATTTTTAAAAAAAATTAGAAAATTCTTTTAAATTTTTTTTTTTAAATTTACCACTAAAATAGATGTAAATTCTGTTTCTTTGTTCAAATTAAAAATTTTGACGTTTCCATTGCATTCTAAACCTATTTCAACAAAAACAAATTTAAAAATATTTTTGAAAAATTTTAAAAGTTTGTTGAAAACAGTTTTAATCTATTTATCACTACATGGAATAGGTGAAACATTTGTTTTTGCTCAAAATTAAAGTTCCACGTTTCATGACATTCCAAACCTATTTCGGAAAAAAAATTGCAACATTTTTATACCATCTTGGAAAAATATTTTACCACTAGAATAGATGGAAAAAAAATTCTTTTTGCACAAATTTAAAATTTCCACGTTTCATGATCATGATAATTTAAACATATTTCAGAAGGAAAAAAAATATGAAAATTTTTTTACCAACATTTTTTAAAAAATTAAATTTTTTAACCACTACTATACTTTCACTCCACGTGAATGAGGAATTAAATATGTGACAGATGGCAATAATATTTGGCATATGCACCTATTATACTTTTATTGAAAAATGTACAGGGTGGTCATCCCAACAAATAAGTCATTCATGGTGGACATTTGTAAAGGTATTTGCGCAACCCTTTCATATTTGGCACCTGTCATTTAGTATTGAACTTTTGTTGTTGGATGAGCACTCTGAATATTTTTTTGACCAAAGTTTATCAGGTTTTCTTTGTAATAGTAGTGGTAACTATATTCCGATTATTATTTTCAGCGTCATTTCGTAATTATTAATTTTTTAGAGTGACCACCATACACAAATGAAGAGGGAAGTTCTGTGTAAACACCTTTACCGATTTTTTTGCATCTAATACTCAATACTCTTTGACTAACACGGGGATTCTCAACCGTTGCCAGCATCACAGAAAACTAATTTTCTTCGCTCACAACACGTTTTATTCTTTCATTTTTTTTATAGAGATCTATCTTGAAGATTTTGGAAGCTGCTAACATCAGGAATCCTTCTTTCAGGATAACGTTGGTGATAAATTATATTGGCAAGTAAACAATTTCTGTCTGACTCGCCCAAAACAAAAGTCATGTCTACAAGTTCCGCTTTATTAAAATTTATATTGTACAATTCCAACTATTTTAAATTCAATACAAATCGGAAGTAACGACCGATAAGTGTGATAAATGCTCCGTTGTACACGACAATTTATACCAAACTGAGGTTTTATTGCTTGTTGAAAACGAAAACGGCAAAAAAATTTACAAAAAGACATTACAGTAAAGGACCTGTTAAAACTATTTACTAATTTCAATGGATTAGAAGAATAGTCTCACTAAATGGTCGCATTTAAAAATTGCATAAAGACGTGTATCAATCAAAATGGGCAACACGGCGAACAACTATTATAAATTTTTCTAATGAATTATTTGAGGGAATTTCTTTTTTTAAGTTTATTCTTGAATTTGACACTTACTTATTTATAAAACGAAAATGGTTGCGATTAGCCATAGGGAAGTACTTATAAAAAATGTTCGTTTTTCATTTCTACATCACGTCGTTGAAAAATATACATGCTATTCTATTTGAAAGAATGAGTTAATTCAATTTAAAAAGTTTTTAATTAAAAAATAACTTTTGGCCACCCTATACAGGTTTAGGAAACGAAAATGATTCAAAAACATTAATTAGATGTCTCGTAACTGGTATTCACATAAGTTTTTCTTAAAACACATAATTGTGACTGTGAATTGAGATATTCAATGATAACATAGGAATGAATAGAGCCTAGAAATAGGCTTCAAAAAATGTACTGATATACATAGCATTTCATTTAAAAAAGGCACTTGGTCCTGTAATTTCGTCTTGGCTCTCCCTTTTTTATCTAGCTTACTTGCAATTTTTTTTAAATTTGTAGCCATCGTAGAACTTCGTGATATCGAAGTCCGACCCACTATTGCTCCACCCTGTATAATCTTTTAGCTGTATTTCTCTTATTATATATTTATTTTAAACTATTCGGATACACATACTTATATCCTTTAATCGTACCCCACTGGCATACAACATTTCTTATTTATGGCATATAACACTAATACAGGTATAATATACCGTACACGATAATTTAAAATCTGGTCTTAAGAACATTAAAACGTCTGTTAGGACTGATTTAAGTATTACTACAACAGTTATGGTATCTATCTCCGATACTATATTTATCTGCCTAGTATTTATTGTAATGTCTGCGCAGGGAGACTTTTTAATGTTTCCTACAACATCGTTATCGTGCAAGATTTTCAAAAAAAAAAATACGTGAAGTTTTTTAGTCTTGAAGCAGAAACTGCGTACAGCATCTGGAAAGTGACCCAAGAGTTGCCTTGCTCGTCTAATGTCATTAAATTTAATTATTTCAATCAAAAAAGCAGACGACCAGTTGCCAGTTATTTATTACATACTACGCCTACCTACTGAAAGTACATAATGGCACGGCATAAAGTGTTCATTCTTACATTTTGACGAACCATAAAGTATTTAAATCCAATATTGTCTGTGTCATGAGTTTTCAATTTGAACTTTTAATAAAGTAATTAAAAAAAATAATAAAAACATGGTTTTACAAACCAATTTAAACTTAAAAAAAATAAATTAGAAAAAATAAAATAATATTAATAATACTGACACGCAGCCACACAAAAAAAATGCACTACGAAACAAAACACAGTGTGAATCTAAAGAAACGCACGAAACTCATATCTTTGGTATGCCTCATTTGCCACAAAAATCCTCGATTTTAGTCTTGTAAATGCTACATTTTGTCACTATACCAAAATTTATGACGTCATTGGTTTTTGAGTTATGACATACATTTTTTTTAATGGAAACAGACATTTTTGTGTACTGCTTTTGGTGGTATATCCCTTTAGCTTTCTGGTGATATGAAAAAAATTGATATTACCTAAGCCATTCTTTTGGAAAAACATATTTTTATTGATTGATACCTTACATAAGTAATTGTCAGAAAAAATCATCTCCATTGCTCAAATTGCGACCCTGCAACCATTTGGCATTGACCAAGACGAGTGTAGACACTTTGCATGCTCTTCTGAATCATCTCGTGGGCAATTCGTCTCATCTCCAAGCCAACTCTGCCTTTCAATTCTTCAATGGTATCCGGTGTGTTAAAACACACCCTTGAGTTTAAGTAACCCCAAAGAAAAAAGTCTAAGGGGGTTAAATCCGTTGAACGCGGGGACCACCCAATCGGACCTCGACGACCTATCCACCTTCCAATAAAAGTGTCATCTAAAAACTGACGCATTGCTATCCCACAATGAGGCGCAGCCCCGTCTTGCTGAAACCACGTTTTCAGCAGGAATATCTTCATCTTCATTGTTCCCAAACATAACTGCTAAGGATGGCACTAACTCGACTCGCAAAAATTGTAACTATCTTGCGGCCGTAAGATTTTCGTCAAAAAAATGTCCCAATAAACGATCACCAATCATACCTGCCCACACGTTTACTTTGCCTCGTCGCTGTGTATGGGCTTCTTGAGTCCAATGTGGATTTTCGCATGACCAATACCTACAGTTATGCCGATGTACAGTCCCCTTTAAAGAAAATATAGCTTCATCAGAAAAAGCAATGCTCTTTAAAAAATTTGGATTTTCATCGCACAAGGTCATCAACTGTTCACAAAATTATAAGAGCCGATCTGGATCGTCCTCATTTAATTCGTGGATTAATTACACTTTGTATGGATGGTATATTTCTTTTTTCAATAGACGTACAACAGAAGTTTGGCTCACGTTATGATTTAATGCAAGCTACCTTGTCGAAGGATTGTGGTTTTTTCCTCACTTTCTAGAAGAATATTTAATTTGGTTTCGTTGCTTGTGCTGGGGCGACCAGATCGAGGGAGGTCATCTATACTGCCAGATTCATCATATCTAACCACCTAGCTACTAGTGGATCTAGAAATTTGCTTCTCAGAATACTTGGCATTGAAAACATCACATGCTTCCTGATGAGTTCTCAGCCTATCACCATATCCAACCATAATCAAAAGTTCTACGCGTTCTCTTTCACTTAAACGTGGCATTGCATTCACTAGTTTTACACTGTCTCAGAAGTGTAACAAAAAGGTTCCACACGTGCCAGGAATAAAAAAAGTTATCGATACTTTACACAAAAGGGCCTGTATCTCTCTGTTATTAAGGTGATTATTTTTTATTATTTTCGTTGTTTTGTTTTTATGTCAAATGTTTTCATGCTAGTTAAAACAAAAATGTAGGCAACAAGATTTATCAGTCCATAAGAAAGTGGAACATTACTCGTGAATTTGCGAAAGGTAAGCTATTTTTCCATAAAATGCCATTTTTCCAAAAGAATGGCTCAGGCAATATCATTTTTTTATACCATCAGAAAGCTAAAGGAATATACCACCAAAAACAGTCAACAAAAATGTCTGTTTAAATTAAATAAAATGTATGATGGCATCATAACTCAAAAACCAATGACGTCATAAATTTTGGTATAGTGACAAAATGTAGCATTTATAAAAGTAAAATCGACCTGTTCGAGGATTTTTTTGAAAAATGACACATACCAAAGATATGAATTTTGTGCGTTTCTTTAGGTTCACATTGTATATGGATTTGGTGTAATTTTCGACGCTGAATCCGAATCCGTAGTCCAAAACATCTCTGAAAGTGGTAATAATCGTAGAAATAGAATAGAATAGAATAGAATAGAATAATGTTTATTGCTGAGATTTGCATATATAAATATAATATATAATAATAGGTGTATAGAGAGATACATAAATACGTATATAAATAAAGATGGCAATAAACATGATAGTCTCACATAAGCATGTTAATGCTTGATCGTGAGTATAAAACAAAAAATGTTACATATATATAAATTTAATATATAATAATAGGTGTATGGAGAAATACATAAATACATATATAAATAAAAATGGCAATAAACATGATAGCCTCACATAAGCATGTTAATGCTTGATCGTGAGTATAAAACAAAAAATGTTACATATTACTAATATACCTTAATATTATACAGTGATAACTGAAATTATATATATATATATAAAAGACATAATTATAATAATAATATATGTATACATACATACATACATATACACATATAAATATATACATATGTACACATATATGCACACACATACACACACATATACACATACATACATACTTACACATATAAAAGTAATCGTTTGCATTATTTTCTAAAATTAACAAAATAAATCAATAATACTGGGATATTTCTGGTTAACTTGCTTTGTCGTCCTTAGTTGTCAATCATGGCATGAATGTTTTTTCTTAATGTACCCTTAATATGCTCACCCAATTTCTTTTTAAATTTGTGTCTTGATTCTATTGATCTCATCTCTGTGTCTAAAGAATTATAGAATTTTGGACCTAAATAGGCGAAGCTTTTCTGACCTATAGCCTTTTTCATAAGAGGTAATTGGTAAGTATTTTCCCTTTGTCTTGTACTGTACACATGATTTATTTTTGCTAGATAATTTTTATTATTGTGTTGTTTAATATTGCAATGATAATAAAACAACTGTCTAATATCCAATACACTTGATTCCTGAAATATTGCTTCACTTGAGTAAGTTTGCTCTCTTTTAAAAATTATTTTAAGTATTTTTTTTTGTATAATTTCTAAATTTTTCAGGTGAGTTTTTGAAGCGCTACCCCAAGCCACTATACCATAGGTTAGGTGAGATTCTACTAATGAATAGTATAATACTTTCAGTTCATTTATATCTAAAACTTCACTTAATTTTTTAAATTTGTATAGAACAGTTCTTATTTTATTTATTACATACTTGATGTGCATATCCCATTTTAGGTGGCAATCCATTTTAACTCCCAGATATTTTATTTCTTTTGATGGTTCAATGCAAATATCAGCCGAGTTTCCTATTTTTAAAGGACCAATATCGGGATAAGTTGAGCTGTTAGAGCAAAATGGTACATAAAATGTTTTGTTAAAGTTTATCGTCAACAAATTGTGATCGAACCAGTCCTTGATGTGACCCATATCTCTTTCTACAATTTTTTTTAAGTTAGCCCAGTTATCTGCACTGTAGTATATGGCCGTATCGTCCGCATAAGTAATAATTGTGCCCCTGGTTTGGGTGGAAAATAGTCCATTTAAATATATTATAAATAATACAGGGCCAAGTACCGTGCCTTGTGGTACACCAAATTCAATTTTCTGATACTCACTTATTATGTCTCCAATTTTTACACATTGATATCTGTCAGAAATGTAACTTTTAAAGAATTCTAGGGCACAATTTCTTATCCCCATATCTTCTAAGGTTTCCACAAGCATGGTGTGATTCACAGTGTCAAATGCCTTCGCGAGGTCGATGAATACTCCAAGTGATGGTGTACCTTCATCAAGGGCAGCGTACACTTTTGATGTTAATGCGAGTATAGCATCTTGGGTAGATTTTCCCTCGCGAAAACCATACTGCTTGTCTGAAAGAATTTTGTATTTCTCGAGGAATTCATTTAATCTAATTTTAATAATTTTCTCAATAACTTTAGCAAAGTTTGTAATCAGAGATATGGGTCTATAGTTAGCGGCTTCCATTCTATCACCATTTTTAAATATTGGAATAACTATAGATGTCTTAAAGGCAGACGGAAAGTGTCCTTTTTCCATGCATCTATTTATTATATATGTAAAAGGTTCACAAATAATATGTGAAATTTGTTTCAAAGTTTCTGCCTTCAAGCCATCTATACCTACACTTTTATTATTTTTTAGTGAAGATATGGTTGTGAGCACTTCATTTCTGTTGACAGGTTTTAAAAATATTGAGTTAATAACAGTGTTTTTTCTACTCTTATATGTATTGTTTTTTTTAATATTATTTGCTAATTTTTTTCCAACGTTTATATAATTATTATTAAATATATTGGCTATTAATTTAGGGTCTTCAATTTTTTCACCATTATTATTTTTTATGAAATCAATTTTATTTTGCTGTCTTGGTTGTCTACACAATTCTTTTACAGTTTCCCATAAATGTTTACTATTATTTTTATTTTCATTTATTTTGTTTTTATAATAGTTCACTTTTGCTTTTTTAATTAATTTTGTAACCAGATTTCTATAATGTTTGTATTGTTCCTTTAATAGTTCATTATTAGGTTCATTTAATAATTTATGGGACATTCTGTCTCTTGTATTAATTGAATTTATGATACCGTTTGTTATCCAACTTTTGCGTTTAATTTTGGTATGTTTTATTTTTACATTTTTTGTGCAGATGTCTATATTGTTTTTAATTATTTTTAAAAAAATATTCGTTGCAGATTCTACATCTTCTTCATTGTAAACGTCATCCCAAGTGACTTTATTTAAACAATATTCCAGTTTTTTTAAATTTGTCTGTTTTATTACTCTCTCATTACTGTTATTATTATTTAATTTGCCGTTAGGATATAATATTACTTGCACAGCTATTATATAATGATCAGTTACGGTTGTCTGTATAATCAAAGGCAGAATATAGTCCAGATTTGAATTGGTTTTAATAAATATATGATCAATACTGTAGTAACTCTTATTGAAATGTAAAAAATGGTATATATTTTGTAGTCTACAGTACAGAATATAAATTTGAGCCACAATAAGCCATTTCTATAAATTAAACCAAAATCCGTTTCTACGATTCTATCGCATTCACTTTCTGTCCTCCAAATTACCGAGAACAGTCAAGTTTTCACTTACAATAATAACCCTTGTATTGCTAAAATTAAAATTAAAGTAAATAACTTAAAAGAACGAGGGAAATTAGTAAAATGTGTTTGGGTTAAGGCACATACAGGTTTAAAACACAATGAAGAGGTAGACATTATAGCAAAAAGAAGTGTTGATGAAGGAGAAATTTTGAACAGCGGACTACACGTCCAAGAGTGTATAAGCATTATCGAACTTAAAAGTAAAAAAAGCATAGTCAGCATTATGTACAGAATATGGTATAACAAATCCTGCTCGCTATGTAACAATTCAACCAGACATTCCAATTAGATATTGGTACAAAGATTTTATATGTTCTAGAAAAGACATAACATCACTCAGTAGATTAAAGTTTGGCCACGGGTGCTACCCGGCGCATCTCAAGACAATAGGAGTAGAGGATTCAGACTTATGTGATGCAGATTTAGATCACATATTTTTTCAATGTGTAAAATACAAAGCAGAAAGCGATCTCTTCTACAAAAAACCGCTGCCTAAGGAATCACTACTTCCACATCCAGATTTTTCATTTCACTTTAAAAGAAACGTCTCGATAAGCCTTGCACTCTAGTATGTGGAAATTATTGGTCATAGAATTTTAATAATATTTAGGGCAGATGTCATAGAAAAGTTTCAGGCGCTGGTTTCTACTATATACGTTAAAAATGAAGTTTCTAGTTTATCCTACTTGTTTCCTTTACTCACAAACTACCACCCCCCACCCGTTCGATGTAATCATCTCAATCAGATGTCATTACAATACATACGTGTACTAACTTTCAAGTGAATATCTCAATTTTATGTTATCAACCCCATTAATAATGGAGCGGAGGTGGTGGGGTTTGAAAAATATTAGAAAGAAACCTGTGGCCTTGGTTTCTAGTATATACACCAAATCTCAAATTTCTGTACTCTTACCAGCTATTTAACCCCCAACCCTTCAACGGAATCATCTCAAAATATAATCTAGCTCCAGATGTCGTTATAATACATACGTGCACCAAATTTCAAGTAAATATCTCAATTTTATTTTATCAATCCCTTTAATAATGGAGTAGGGTGGCGGGGGGGGGGGGGGGGGTTGAAAAACATTACAAATAATCTGAGACCTTGGCTTCTAGTACATACAGCGAATTTCAAGTTTCTGTACTCTTACCAGCTTGCTTACTTATTTTGCCCTATTTACCCCTATTTAACCCCAAATCCTTCAACGGAATCATTTCAAAATATTATCTAGTTAAAGATGTTACAATTCGTGCGTGTGCCAAATTTCAAGTTAATATGTCAATTTTATTTTATCAATCTCTTTAATAGTGGAGTAGGGTAGGCGGTGGGTTCAAAAATATTACAAATAATCTGAAACCTTGGCTTCTAAGCGAGTTTCTGTACTCTTACCAGTTTGCTTTACTTATTTTCCCCTATTTACCCCTATTTAACCCCCAACCCGTCCACAGAACCATCTCAAAAGATAATCTAGTTCCAGATGTCGTTATAATACATACGTGTACCAAATATTGTTTACATTTTTTATTTTAATCCCTTATTTATATTAACGTCCTGGCGGAATTCAGCTATTGCTGCTCTACCACTCAACCAGGGATTTTTATGGCTATTATCACTTTCACGTTTTTTGCATTTCTCTCAAAAAATTTCTTTCCTCTTCAAGGTCCCCCTATGTTTTACGATTGCTTTCCAAATAAATTCTGCTATTAGAAATCGATGAAAAAAATTAGGGGTGCCATTTGAAATTATAAACTTGGGGTGGCTGGGGGTGAGGGGGTGAGTTTTGAATCACACCTTTTCTCGTTAAAATGTGCCCCCCTTGATATTCAAGAAAATGCCGTTTACTGCAAAAAAAACTTTAACGGTTCTCGAGTTATTAAAGGTGGCTCGTTTTCAAAAAATTGCCTGGTATATTTATCAAAATGAGCTACGTGTATTTGGCCATTTAAGGTAGTCTCTAGTACTGTGTCAGTGGTTGGAATTAATTCACTCCATATTTGTCCACGCTGATTCTATATATTTTTGTAAATTAATTATAGCTGCTTTAACTAATAAAGAAACATGATTATTATTATTATTATTATTATTATTACACTTTTTATTAATGATCAAGTATACAAACATGTTATATTATGCATTATGTACAGGTATACGCTCTACTTTTTCAGGAAGAAACTCTCTTCCTATCCATCCTAATTACTCCCAGGCGTATTGAACTCACTCAACTCCACATCATCTAGAGAATAGAGCTTTTTGCTGACGAGAATGAGGACATTATTAATATTGATTCAATATTCAATCTTTTCAGCAGGAACATTATTTTACCTTATCTGTCATCCCCTTGTGCGCGAATAAAGAGGGTTGGATTTTCAAAGGCAAAGGAAAAACGACCTTTAGATGTGATATGTAAATTAATATTCAAAATACATTCTTCAAAGCGCTTCTATCCGCTTGAAAGTAAATAGCTTATTAAGGCTTAGATAAGAACTTTTTATGAGTCGAATTTAGTAGCTTTTCGGAAAATAAATTAACTTAAGAAGGATGTCACGAAAATGGACTTTGGTGCGATTCTAACCTAAATGAAATGCCAGACAAAACAGCAGGTAAATTTCAACTAAAAAGATTAATTTTGTGGGCTATGTTGAATATACCGGGAGAATAACAAAAACCACAACTAAGGGCAATTATGAATTGTCTTTATTGATATGACAATTAACATCGTCATTTTATTGTTAAGTATCGGCTCCCCTTGGACATTATCTACCGTAAAACCAACACCAAGAAACAGGGATCGGGATAACTTAAACGACCTAAGATCCATAAGTCTATTATCAGTACCATTAAAGATCGCAGATGTTGTACAATTAGAGACTTGACGACATTTACGACGATTGCTAAATTATATTTTGGGCTCTCTAACACCTTCATAACCTGGATGAAATCATACCCGAAAAATTAACAGGAAATTATTTACTTAAACAGTCCAGAGCGCAACCAAAAGACTCAATATCTGGGGTATCACAAGGCTCAGTCCCGGTGTCGCCCCTTCTCATATCTAATCTGCAAAAGTATCCATTTAGTGTAGTATGCAATGTTAAGCAGACAATATTCAGATATACAGTCCGTTTCACTTAAAATGGTAACACCCCACTAACTTTCTTATTTTACTTCCACATCCACGTAGTGGATTGAAATAGGTTTGAATGTCATGAAATTGCTGTCTGTGGTCTATCGGTCTGTCGGTCTTCCTGTCGGTCTGTCTGTCCGTCGGTCTGTCTGTCGGTCTGTATGTAACATTTTTTGTCCACACGGTTTCTCCGAAACGGTTTAAGATATTGACTTGAAATTTTGTGCACGTATATATTATAATGAGATCTGGAACTGGATTGTTTTTGAACATACCCACTAAAAGGTTGGGGGGTAAATAGGGGGAAATAAGTAAAGAAAGAGGGTAAGAGTACAGAAGCTTGAAATATGGTGTATGTACTAGAAGTCAAGGCCTCAAAGTTTTTTATAATATTTTATATTTGTATTATAACGACATCTGGAACTAGATTATATTTTGAGATGATTCAGTTGAAGGGTTGGGGGTTAAACAGGGATAAATAAGGGAAAATAAGTAAAGCAATTTGGTAAGAGTACAGAAATTTAGGATTTGGTGTACATATTTGAAGCGAAAGCCTCGGTCAGGTTTCTTTTTATAAGATTTTCATGCCCCCACCACCCCCACCTCCTTATTAAAAGAGTTGTAAAATTAAATTGAGATTTTCACGTGAAATTTGGTACACGTATGTATTATAACGACATCTGAAACTACATCATATTTTGACACGATTCCGTTGAAGGAGTGGAGGGTAAGTACAGGTAAATGGGAAAAAAAAAAGTAAAGCATGCTGTAAGAGTACAGAAACTTGGGATTTGGTGTATATACTACAAACTAAGTTCTCAGATTTCTTTCTAATATTTTTCTATGGCATATGCCCCAAATATTATTAAAATTCTATGACCAGTGATTTTCACATACTAGAGTGCAAATATAGTCAAAATGTTTTCTTTAAAATGACTGGGATGAAAAATCTGGATGTGGTAGTGATTCCTAGGGCAGCGGTTTTTCATTGAATTTCCAAAAACATTTTTTTATATGTAGTTTATAGCCCTCTTTTAAAGGTTTAAACAATGTTTTAGCCTAAGTAAAAATCTAATCTATTGTGATCAAAAATATTCTGAAAAAATTTTAAAACCGTATTAGGGATTTTTTTAAAGTTTATCCAGCAAAATTATCCAGAATCACCTTAAAACCCCAATTCTCAAGTTTGATTGAAAAAAAATTCACCCCAAAAAATCAACAGTAAAATTTATTTCATTATCAATATTCTCAGTTCTAAAAAAGTAAATTAAATAATATTATAACAGAAAAAAATATTGCAACATTCTGGTTAAATAAAGGTTTTCTCTACTAAATCAACTTTTAATAAAACACATGTTTCTATTTTTTTTCTATTATTATTTACTACTCTGCGTAATTCAGCTGGTCTATCCCCTGACAGGCTTAGGTTATTGTGTCACAAAATTCTTCTAAATTTTGTGGCCTTCTTTTGTACACTTTAGCTTTAAATAGTTCCACACAAATAAAAATTTAGCGGGGTAAGGTCGGGAGATCTAGGCGGCCATAAAATTAAAACTCTATTTCTCCCTATCCATTTTTGTGGATAATTTTGATCTAGCCCTTGTCTAACTGTGAGTGCATTATATACTGATGATCCATCGAGCACTTAAAGCGGAATATCATTTATTGCCCCCCAAAATTCGTTATTTAAAAACTATAAAAATCTAACTGCATTCAAATTATGTTGGAAAAAAGGGTCCTATTACTTCCACATCCACGTAGTGGATTAGAAGTGTAATTGTTAAAAAAAAAACTCAATTTTTTTTACTTGAAATAGGTTTAGAATGTCATGAAACGTCGAGATTTTAAATTTGAGCGAAAAAATCTTCTGTCTGTCGAAATAGCTAGTGCTGTCGCTTTGGTGGCCAGCTCGTAGGGCAGAAATGAATCCAACAGAATTTGTGTAGAATATGCTCCTAGTGTCCTACAGAACGACACGCGAAATATCCTTTCATATGCTTGAGAAAAAACAAGCAATAGTATCGGATTTTATTAGCTTAGCTAGCGTTCGTTACGCATTAGGATGTTTGTTAAATTTTTAAATATATACCTTCCCTATTAACACATATTTAAATTAGATATTTTCATATTACAATGACGCACTCATTACATTGTTGTAAGTGCAACATCAAACAATAGATAATAAGTGCCTACTCTTATATAATTATTATAAATAAATATTTAATAAAAACATTGGCGAAGGCAAACAAACTATTTAAATCAATATTTGATTTTATTATCAACCACGTAAATATTGATTTGATAAAAAATTGTTAATTATCTGTTTCGGATGTTTTGTTAGATCAATATTTTGCAAAGCAGTGTTTTTGGTCATTGAGGTAATGACTTAAATTAACTTGATATTAGTGCCGTGCGTATCTGTACACAAAACCACGTACAAATTTAATACGTTAATTAAGTCAGTCATCAGAAGTTTAACAAGAAAAAACAATGTTTTTCTCCATAAAGTGGGGACAATTGCCCATTGGAACATATTGTTGCGTATTTCCACCTATTAGGAAACACCCTGTATGAATACGTGGATTCTAAATAATTTTAACAAGGGGTAAACCACCAACACTTTATTTAATAATTTACTGACTATGCAATACTTCTTAATTAACCAATATAACCTTTACGCTTTGTTTACTTGATATCTAACCTCACTTATCGCTACCAAACTTCACTTTAGTAAAACTTCCCCCTCTTCTGCCGGTAATCGGGCCTTTTATCGTCTGAAATTGCCTCCAGAGCGATCCAGAACACAATCGAGAATCTTCTCCCACCACACTCTAGAAAACTCTCTCTTTCTACAAGTTTCCACTATTAGGCATAGGCGTATCATAGGGGGTGCAATGCATAACAATATAAAGCAAGCGATTCAAAATTCCAATTGCATTTATTACCGTCAATTTCAATCCTTCTAATCCCAAATCAAAATTACAACAACATCCTTCAAGGATATTTGAATCTCTTTCTGCCGGTCGATTGTTACATTCACTTCAGCGTTGTATAAACTTGAGATTACACATGCTTGGGATGCGCTCCACTTACCATGGTGGATTTTTTATATACATTAACTAATAATTGTATTAATTTTAATAAATACGTACAAGTAAGTATTAATCAAATTTAAACATATCATTGAACTGCTTATTTTAAACTCTTGCAAGGTTTTGCGGTTTGACTCGACAACCGATTTTTTTAAATGTTCACGTCTGTTTAGGATTCCGATTATGGCGCACAAACTAACCAGATTATCTTTGAAAGTGTTTACGAGCCCTAATTTTAAGACAAACATCAGAAAAGTGCGCCGATTGTAAGAGAGATGCAACGTGCAGCAGCAAAGTACCAACTGAAGGTAGGTAAAAAGTGTCTTTTCTTGTCTTTATCATCTACGGGTTATGACGAATCACTCCGAAAGTGGAAACTAATCGCAAAACAATGCAGAAAGCACTAACGGCATCCTTATCGTGTAACTGTTGTCGTGTCCCTCAGATGCAAGGTGGTAAGATCGCCCACAAAAACAAAGCTCTAAAATAAGAGAAAATTATCGTATCTATAACTATTAGTAGTTACTTCCTACTGAAATTAAGTCATATCAGTGATACAGGGTAACCACCATAGGTGTACAAACGGTCATGTTTTTGATTTTTTGTTTAGAGCAAAATATTGGTAATGTTTACGATTACGCACACAAAAGTACGTGTGTCTTTCAGTTTCGAACTATCTCTAGGTATGTTAGTTGATATATGTCAATTTGTGTCCTCCAACGTTCCGATAATATTGTTCGATTATTATCTCCAGAAAAGTTTTTAAATTATTTCATTGTCGTATTTGTAGATAGTGTCTTCTGACTGTTACTAGTAACAATGGTGAATCTGACATAAGTTTTTCAGTTCTGTTAATCTTGATGATAAAGTTTTTCTGCCACATTAATTTCAATCACACCAAATAAAAACAAAAACCTGTCCAGTGTATGCTGTTGCATAGGGCTATCCATCTTCCAAACTTTGGACTAACATGCCCATGTCGGGCTTCTACTTCGATTGTAGTGAACACCGACAGCTAAATGGAACTTCCTGCATTTCGTAGTTCCATTAACTCGAAATGTTCATAGGGTGTGAGGAGATCTCAGGCCAATTGTCACAATCTCAAGCAAAACATTAGAATACCGATTTCAAAACAGCCAACCACCACTACACCCAAAAAGAGTTATCCATTTTTTTAAGAGCCAATCATTGTCACACCTTACCACACCACAAAAAACTATAAGACATACTAAAAGAAAGCAAGCACTACATAAAAAAACACTAAGCACACTCTCCCCCATTCCCCTTAAGCTAATTAAAACGAAAAATAAAATAAATAAATCAACCAGTAAGTGAACTATACTGACATTCTAACCTAAAAAAATACAAAGAAGAAAACCTAAAAAACCGCTGCCTAAGGAATCACTACTTTCACATCCAGATTTTTCACTTTAAAGGAAACATTCGATTTGCACTCTAGTATGTGGAAATTATTGGTCATATAGGGGCAGATGTCATAAAAAAAGTTTGAAGCGTTGGTTTCTACCATATACGTTAAAAATGAAGTTTCTAGTTTACCCTACTTATTTCCCCTATTCACAACCTACCACCTCCCACCCCTTCAATGGAATCATCTCAATCAGATGTCATTACAATACATATGTGTACTAACTTTCAAGTGAATATCTCAATTTTATGTTATCAATTACATTAATAAAGAAGAGGAGGTGGTGGGGTTTGAGTTTCTAGTATATACACTAAATCCCAAATTTCTGTACTCTTACCAGCTTGATTTACTTATTTTCCCCTATTTATTCCTATTTAACACCCAACCCTTCAAAGGAATCATCTCAAAATATAATCTAGTTCCAGATGTCGTTATAATACATACGTCTACCAAATTTCAAGTGAATATCTCAATTTTATTTTATCTACCTCTTTAATAATGGAGTAAGGGTAGCGGGGGGTTGAAAAATATTATTAAAAAATCTGAGGCTTTGGCTTCTAGGACATACACCGAATTTCAAGTTTCTGTACTCTTACCAGCTTGCTTTACTTTTATTCCCTCATTTACCCCTAAATAACCCCCAACCCTTCAACGAAATCATCTCAAAATATAATCCAGTTCCAAATGTCGTTATGATGCATACGTTTACCAAATTTCAAGTCAATATCTCAATTTTATTTTATCAACCCCTTCAATAATGGAGTAGGGGTAATGGGGGGTTGAAAAATATTATAAAAAAATTTGGGGTCTGGGCTTCTAGTACATACACCGAATTTCGAGTTTTTGTACTCTTACCAGCTTGCTTTACTTATTTTCCCCTACTTAACCCTATTTAACCCACAACCCTTCATCAGAATAATCCCAAAATATAATCTAGTTCCTGATGTCATTATAATATATGCGTGTACCAAATTTCAGCTGAATATCTCAACTTTATTTTATCAACCCCTTTAGTAATGGAGTGGGGGGTGGTGGGGGGGGATGGAAAATATCATAAAAAATTTGAGGCCTTGACTTCTAGTACATATACATCAAATTTCAAGCTTCTGTACTCTGCTTGTTTTACTTATTTCCCCCTATTTGCCCCTCAACCCTTCACCGGATATGTTCGAAAAACAATCCAGTTCCAGATCTCGGTACAATATATACGTGTACAAAATTTCAAGTCAATATCTTAAACCGTTCAGGAGAAAACGTGCGGACAAAAAAAGTTGCAGACCCACAGACAGAGAAACATTTTTTTGGCTCAAATTTAAAATCTCGACGTTTCATGACATTCTAAACCTATTTCAGGTAAAAAAAAATTGAAAATTTTTTTACGATTGCTATACTTACTTCCAAGCCACAGCCAGTTATTCTCAAACTAAACGCATGTACCTTCACACGGCCAGTCGTCACAGACCCACCTTGTACTGACGGGAGCCAATAGCTCGAAACTGTAGTCTGTAAGTGGTCCGGGACGACTGACAGGAGAGTTCCTTTAACTAGGAATAAATCGTTTGTATGGTGTTTGCTGCAATCGAAACCAAGCATTTTGTGGTAAGATGTAATCTTTACACTACACGCGCCAGGCTTGCATTTCGTAATCCAGCACTTGGAGAGACATATAGTCCGGAGAACTGTTGATTTGCAGTCTGGTTCTTATCCTTATGGCAAATAAGGATTCATAGAGGTAACTGACAGAAATATTTTGCTTACAACGAAGCAAACGAAAAAGTGGTGACGTTTTTATTTTATTTTTAATTACTTTTCCAATAGACGTCGGGAACAAGAGAAATGGTCCTCGGAAAGTCGTAACAGAGTTAAATGTTTGTTTTCAATAACTGAACTACTCAATGCGGTTATATTTTGACAGCACATAAAGCGATTTGGATCGGTTAAAAACTAATTCAAATTTATTATTTGTTGATAAGTCGGCAACGCCCGACTGCAATTTTAACTCATTTTAACATTATAAATGTGAACAAAGGCAATAATTATTATTGGGCCAACAATAATTTTTATGTACCGTGTTCTTACACAACAAATATTAATTTCAGAAATCCATAACACAGCGATTATGATTAATAACACCTTTATTGTCCAATACGTTCACGCTTAGTGATGAATTACATTCCACTCCCCCCTTGTCATCGAACAGCCTAATAAACAAACATTCAAATTAGACCCCCTTAACAACAATAAGCATTATTAGCACAACAGCGCCAATATAATTTATTTATTATTAATACAAATACGGCGTTCATCACATTTCATTAACTCAACATGAAAATGAAACATTTCTTTGTCCCCAATGAAATCCATTGTTTTCGTGTTTTCCCTGTTTTGCTTTGTGCCATTTTCCGAGCAACTAAATCAGTTTTCGTTATTTCATTATAATATACACGTGCGCCATGTGACATTATCACTTTGGGTGTTCTCGTCAAGCATTTTTTATCGAATTACTCGTCTGGCAATCAATAAAAAACAGAACTCTGTGTGAATGCGGACATGAGTCGCCCCGAGGGGGAGGGCTGAGGCTATAAAAGCTGCGAAGGAAATTTACTCCAAATAAATAATACACGCATGAATCAAGTAAACAGGGCGTGTCAAAAAGTCGACCCTACTAAATTACAAATAAGGGCCTCGGAAAAAACTGGATGTGATTTTATATAACATTTTATATATTCTTGGTAGTTTCTAGAAATAAGTCGAAATTGCTTTCACATCCACTAGTGGCGTGGAAGTACAATGATGAAAAAATATTAAAATGTCATGAAACGTCGATATTTCAAATTTGATCGAAAAATTAAAATTTGTCTGTCTGTTGGTCGGTAACTGTAAAGTCTGTAACTTTTTATGCGTACGTTTTCGATGAAACGGTTTAAGATATTGACTTGAAATTTGGTACATATATGTATCATAACGAGATCTGGAACTGGATTATATCTTGAACTGACTCCGGTGAAGGTTTGGAGGGTAAATGGGGAAAAATAAGTAAAGACATCTGGTAAGAGTCCAAAGATTTGATGTATATACTAGAAACCAAGGCCTCAAATGTTTTTATAACAGTTCTGCATTTTTTGGCTTGATCAATGGTGTCCCGCATAAAATGTCGCAACATAGCAGGACTAATACTTGCAAACACTTAGCGGATACGATTTTGTAAGATTTGAAGTGTTTGAGGAGGTGTACAAGAAACTCGTTTTTTCACACAACCCCACACAGAAAAAACTAAAATGCTTAGATCTGGTGAGCGAGCAGGCCAACGTACAGACCCATATGTTGCAATTGCTCGCCCATTATACCGGTTCGCTAAATTGGTCATGACTCGAGCGGCATTATGAGGCGAATACCCATTTTGTTGAAAATACATTTGTTCAGAAACTGCGAGTGGCAAGTCCATCAACATTTCTTCTATATTATTTTGTAGGAATTCTAAATATCTCTCCCCTGTCAAAGGCCCTTGAAAAAAAATAGATCCAATAACTCTTGTTCCAATCACCCCAGCCCAAACATATACTCCAAATCTTTCCTGAAAATTATCTTGCCCTATATATCCATTGTTTTGTTAATTGAACAACCAATTGTTGGCGAATATCGATTCGTCAGAAAATAATATCAAAGAAACAAAATTCAGGTTATACAGCAGTATTGTTCTGAAGTAACCAGTCACAATAACCTTATCTTGCCATCATCTTCGTACAAATGCTGATGCACTTGATATTTAAACGAGGGGTAACCATATTTTTGAGATTCTTTCTTGATGATTCACACCTAATTTGCACCTCATCGCCAATTTCTCTAGTAGAAGTAGTAGGCTTCACTTCTACTTTTTTCGTACTGAATTTTTTCAGAATTTTTCTGCCCTACGGTGGGATGTAACTGACCTCGAAGTTGGGCTGTGTCGATCGATTATCAAAATCCTCGGGCCACTCTTTTTGACGGCTTCTATCTCGCTTAAAAGTGGCCATGGCTCAGGAATCGAGGACGGCAGTGATCTCTAGACTACTTTTTGCGTACTTCTGAATTTTTTTAGAATTTTTCTGCACTCCGTCTGGGTGTAACTGCCCTCGAAGTTGGGCTGTGTCGGTGAAAAATTTCTATTTTTAATTATCGGTCAATTTGAGCGGCCGATGCTCAGAAACTGAGAACGGCAGAGGCTTCTGGTTTCCGCCATTCGAATTGACACTACTTTTTGCGTACTCCTGAAATTGAATCGACTATCAAAATCCTCGGGCCACTCATTTTGACGGCTTATATATCGCTTAAAAGTGGCCATGGCTCAGGATCGAAGACGACAGCGACCTCTAGACTACTTTTTGCGTACTTCTGAATTTTTTCAGAATTTTTCTGCCCACTGTCTGGGTGTAACGGCCTTCGAAGTGCGCTGTGTCGGCGATAAATTTCTATTTTTATCTATCGATGAATTTGAGAGACCGTTGCTCAGAAACCAAGGACGGCAGCGACTTCTGGTTTCCGCCAGTCAAATTGTACTCCGTTTTGCGTGTTTCTGAATTGTTTCAGACGTTTTCTGCCCCCCGTCTAGGTTTAACTGCCCTCGAAGTTGAGCTATGTCGGCGAAAAATTTATATTTCTGTCTATCGGGAATTTGAGCGGCCATAGTACGAAACCCAGGACGGCAGCGACTTCTGGTTTCCGCCATTCGAATTGTCATTACTTTTTGCGTACTCCTGAATTTTTTTGCCCTCCGTCTGGGTGTAACTGCCCTCGAAGTTGGGCTGTGTCGGCGATAAAGTTCAATTCTTATCTATCGGTGAATTTGAGCGGCTGTGACTCAGAAACCAAGGACGGCAGCGACTTCTGGTTTCCGCCAGTCAAATTGTTACTTTGTTTTGCGTGCTTCTGAATTGTTTCAGAATTTTTCTGCTCTCCGTCTGGGTTTAACTGCCCTCGAAGTTGGGCTATGTCGGCGAAAAATTTATATTTCTATCTATTGGGAATTTGAGCGGCCGTGGCTACGAAACCCAGGATGGCAGCGACTTCTGGTTTCCGCCATTCGAATTGTCATTACTTTTTGCGTACTCCTAAATTGTTTCAGAATTTTTCTGCTCTCCGTCTGGGTGTAACTGCCCTCGAAGTTGGACTATGTGGGCGAAAAATTAGTTACCCAGACGGAGGGCAGAAAAATTCTAAAAAAATTCAGGAATATGTAAAAAGTAGTGACGATTCGAGTGGCGAAAACCAGAAGCCGCTGCCGTCCTAGGTTACTGAGCCACGGCAACTGTTAAGCCAGATAATCTCCCGCCGCGCCGCTGCTTTTTTTTTGGATTGTATGAAAAATTAAGTTTACAAAACAAAAATCTGATAATATCGATGAGTTGGCGAAAAAAATTATTACATCGATACGAGCAATATTTTGGAAAATGTGTCCAGAAACTTTATTAAAAAAATAAACTTGTATGGTTCCCATATTACTTCCATATCCACATAGTGGAGTGGAAGTAAGTATAGTAATCGTAAAAAAAAAATCGAATTTTATTTTTCTTGAAATAGGTTTAGAATGTCTGTCGGTCTGTAACTTTTTTTGTGGGCACGATATCTCTGGAACGGTTTAAGATATTGCCATGAAATTATAGACACATATGTACTATTATAAGATCTGGAACTGGATTGTTTTTTGAAGATATGCGGTGAAGGGATGGGGGGTAACTAGGGGTTAATTGGAGAAAATAAATAAAGCCAGCTGGTAAGAGTACAAAAATTTGGGATTTAGTGTATATACCAGAAGTTGAGGCCTCAGATTTTTTTATAATATTTCTATCCTGCACGCACCACCCCTACTCCATATTAAGGGGGTTGATAAAATAAAATTAAGATATTCACTTGAAATTTGGTTAAACAGGGGAAAATATTGGAAAATAAATAAAGCAAGCTGGTAAGAGTACAGAAACTTGGGACTTGCTGTATATACTGGAAGTCAAGGCCAAAGAATGTTTTATAATATTGTTTCATTCCTGCCACCACCCCCACCCTATTATTAAAAGGGTTGATAAAATTGAGATTTTCACTTGGAACTTGATACATAATATGTATTATAACACAGATGTTATAATACATATTATTATCAATTACAGATTTAGATTATATTTTATGATTATTCCTTGAGGGGTTAGGGTTAAATAGCGGCAAATATGGGAAAATAAGTAAAGCAAGCTGGTAAGAGTACAGAAACTTGGGATTTGATGTATACTAGAAGCCAAGGCCTCAGGATTTTTTATAATACATTTCAACCCCTCTGCTACCTCCACTCCATTATTAAAGGGGTTAATAAAATATATTTGAGATATTCGCTTGAAATTTGGTACACGTATGTATTATAACGACATCTGGAACTAGATATTTTGAGACGATTCCGTTGAAGGGGTGGGCGGTAAGCAGAGGTTAATAAAATAAAATTAGTAAAGCAAGCTGAAAATTGAAATTCGATGTATAGTAGAAGCCAAGGCCTCACATAGTTTTATATTTCTCAACACCACAGAAATAACCAAGTTAGAGGAGGGGGGGGGGGTATTTATGAAGAAACACCGTGTACCTAATGAATTACCTTATTTCCAAAAAAATGCAGGGAGTATTCACTATGATATTTGACAATTATTAATATAAATAATAACTTCAGTAGACCAGAGAAGACAATATTTATATCTAATTTTCATTTCATATCGCTAATAAATTTACGAATTCACGATACACGCAATCTGGAAAAGTTTCCCTTTCAAACCGCTCTTCATCAGAGGATCATGTTTAAATAATTTTTCAATCGAATGCCTATGAATGAACATTATCATCCCGACCTGTTTGAAATTAAAGATCCCCCGTTCATGCTTTCATGAATGCCTCTCGCTCTCACTGAGGTGAGGGATCATATGGAAAATTCCTAAATCGATGTCAGCTGAACAGGGCTAGCGATTGCGTAGTAACAACGTCCTTGTCCTTCACACTAACCCACCCCAAAGTTAGCCCCGCACCCTCCTATTTCCTAGTGCCACAGAGCTCGATTCAGCTATCGTTGCCACGTTGGCTGCAATTACTATATATCCGAGATATTTTTCAAAGGATCATCATCATTTTCTACCTATTAATTTGCTGATGATGGAGTTATATTGACACAATTATCGCGTATTCAATGCATGAATCGCTTGTTTGGAACGATATTACAAGCTACAAGGTGAATGTTTGTCCGTTAGTATAAAAATAAACCAACGCCCAGTTTTGAATTCAATATACCCGGTGATTTTTTTAAAGGAAAATACCCTTGTATCTCTGTTAATATTATATTAACACTACAGGTTCTTTGGTTTTTTTTTTATATTGAATTGTAAACTGTCTGATAGCGAACAGGAAATATTTTCCATCACTTCCGGTTTCACCAGAAATAACCTTAACTTTGGATATTTAAATGGAACCCCTGTATTTTTGCATGAAGTGTTAAAGACCAATCAACTCTAAACAATTTTGCAAATGAAACCATACCTCTAAAATCAAAAATAACTTACTTCTTTTTGTGTCATATTTTCGTTGAATTGATAAACCGTTTCTTCTACGAAATGCTTTAGTTATATCATTATGCTCATTATAAATATGCATCAATAATAATCTACTTCATAACCGTTTATTTATGATCTAGATTACGCCTTGAAAATTTCGAGATACAAGTAAAATGTATTTATTTATGTACTCAAAATATAGTATGGAATCCCAAATGATATTAAAACAATATAATGAAATATTGTATAGAGAAAAGAAGATTGACAATATATATTTTAAAGTAACAGAGATATAAATTAAAGACAACAGGCAGAAACAAAAAAGTAAAAACATACTAAACTAGATTATTACTAACAGAGATACAATTTAAACATTTTTTAAATGAACAAAAGTGAACATCAATATTTGCTGGTAAATTATTAATAGCCGATATGACTTGCAACAGGACAATAATCACTATTATAATCTGAATAAAAATTATCAGCATAGATCAAATCTATATTTCTCGTATTAAAAAATCTAGGTATTTTAAAACGTGCTGGACGAAGAGAGTGACATACAGACAGACAGACAGACAGACGAACAGACAAACTGACAGACATACGGACAGACAGGCGAACATTGAGTTGTTCAGAATTCGATCACCAACTCAGTGACTTGCAAATTTTTTCTCTACGAGCGATATTAGGTATTGGTTTTAGAAATCTCTTCGTTTTGTATTTGCGAAGAGTATAGTAATTACAAAATTTCTGAGGAATCTGTTTTATTATTGATAATATTAAAACCAAATTTTTGTATAATTTTAAGATGCCTTTCCTTAAGGTATGTTTACGCCTTACCACCCCCTAAGGCCTGGCGAGTGATACGCCCATGATTACTAAATAACTGAAATTAGGTGCCAATGGTTAGGCAACCAGTAATACACACCATCATCTCTTCTGGAAGCTTGTAGATGCTCTAGAGTTCTATATTGGTTCTGGCATTGGAAATCTCTAGATGGATCTAGAGGCAATTTTGGGATATATAAGGCGAAATCGACGGCGGAGAAGGAGAAGTTTTATAAAAGTGAAGAAGTTTATAAAAAATGAAGTTTGGTAGCGACAAAGTGAGGTTAAATATCAAGTAAACAAAGCCTAAAGGTTATTTTGGTTAATTAATAAGTATTGTATATCAGTAAATTATTAAATAAAGTGTTAGTGGTTTACCCCTTGTTAAAATTATTTAGAACCCACGGATTCATACAGGGTGTTTCCTAAAAGGGTGAAAACCGGTAACAACTGGTGTCAGAAGTGGGATTTTAACAAGAGGATTTTTCGGAAGTGTTCGAGAAGGTTTGGCAGTGTATTCTCAAAGTTGGTGCTACCACAGAGGACTAATTTACTGGACATTGTTCGAAGATTATTTTCGAAGAGAAAAATAGTTTTAAGTGCATTTTTAAGACATTGTAGAATATTTTATTAGAACATTAGTGGTAGCGATTAAATCCTTTGAACGATGCAAAGATCGGGGCTATATTGAGAGCAAAGGAAAAAGGAATTTGACCAGAGTGGAAGGATGTTTCGGACAAAGCAGTTGGATTGAAGGCTTTGTGGGCACAGTAGGACTCACTTAGAGTTATGAACGGGCTGTTAAAGAGAGCATGGGAGAGCCCGGATGGGAAGCAAGTTGTTATGCGTCTAGTGATTTCCAGGTGTCGAGTACCGAAAGTACTTCAGGAAGTGCATAATGGAGCATCCGGTGAACACTTAGGCGTTAACAACCCTGAATAAAGTACGTGAACGATTTTACTGGGTAAATAATCGTGAAGATGTTGAAGCTTGGTGTTGTAATTTTAAAATTTGTGCAGCCAGTAAGGGACCACAGACTAGAAATAGGGGTGCAATGAAGTAATATAACGTCGGAGCTCCTTTTGAGAGAATTGCGACCGATATAGCCGGACCATTTCCAGTAACCAAGAACGGTAACAAGTACATACTGGTTGCCATGGACTATTTTAGTAAGTGGCCGGAGGCCTATGCGATTCCGAACCAGGAAGCGGTCACTGTCGCCGATGTCTTGGTAGATAACTTGATATGTCGGTTTGGTGTACCCCTGGAGCTGAATTCAGATCAAGGGAGAAACTTTGAGTCAGGGGTATTTCAGCAAATCTGCAAGTTATTGGGAATACACAAAACACGGACAACAGCCCTTCACCCACAATCAGATGGAATGGTGGAACAACATAACAAGACTATAAAAGAACATCTCTCTAAAGTCGTTCATAAAAATCAACGTTACTGGGATCTCCACATACCGTTTTTCCTCATGGCATATAGAGCTGCTATCCACGCGACTACAAAACAGACTCTGGTTCGTGTAGTATTTGGACATGAGATCAGACTGCCGTGTGATTTGATGTTTGGAACACCAGGCGGAAAACGGCTTCCTGTGAACAGCTATGTAGATGAAGTGAGTGAACGGCTAAGTAATGTCCATGAGCTAGTTAGAGACCAAATCACCATAGCCAGTGACAGAATGAAGGCTCGATATGACCGGAAGGGTAGTTCAAAAGGGTTCAAGGTGGGAGATCTGGTTTGGCTGTACAACCCACAGCGGAAGAAAGGAAGGTCACCGAAACTTCAACCACCTTGGGATGGACCGTATACTGTTATTACCCGAATTAATGACGTTGTCTATCGGATTCAACAAAGCAAAAAGTCCAAGATGAAGATCGTGCATTTGGACAGACTGGCGAAATACATCGATGATTCTGAGTTGCCTGATCGGGACGACCAGGCTTAAGGAGGGGTCAGTGTTACGCATTACCACCCCCTAAGGCCTGGCGAGTGATACGCCCATGATTACTAAATAACTGAAATTAGGTGCCAATGGTTAGGCAACCAGTAATACACAACATCATCTCTTCTGGAAGCTTCTGGATGCTCTAGAATTCTATATTGTTCTGGAATTGGAAATCTCTGAATGGATCTAGAGGCAATTTTGGGATATATAAGGCGAAATCCACGGCGGAGAAGGAGAAGTTTTATAAAAGTGAAGAAGTTTATGAAAAGTGAAGTTTGGTAGCGAAAAAGTGAGGTTAAATATCAAGTAAATAAAGTGTAATATTGTGGTTAATTAAGAAGTATTGTATATCAGTAGATTATTAAATAAAGTGTTAGTGGTTTACCCCTTGTTAAAATTATTTAGAACCCACGGATTCATACACGGTGTTTCCTAAAAGGGTGAAAACTCGTAACAGTATATTTAAAATACAAGTAATATCGGTGAAATCCCTGCATTGTCGTTTAATAGAACCACACAGACGGTTTGCTTGCTTTAAAACATTCGCGATATTCAAGTGATATCTTAACCAAACTAAAGCATCCAAAATAATGCCCAGATCACAAATAGAATCTAGTCTGAAAAGTTTTTTGTATTTACAGAATACAAACAAAATATGGCTTTTCTTCTTAGGTAATGTTTTTCTCTTACATTTATTTATATTGATTTCAAGACAATTTTTTAAATTCCAATCACAAAAGCTGTCAATATCACACGGGAACCTTTCAGCATCACTTATAATATTAACAACTGAAAACAACTTCAAATCATCTGCGAAAAGCAGAATATTCGCAAAACCAAAATTGTATTGCACATCATTAATAAAAAGTGAAAATAACATCGGGCAAAGATGGCCACCTTGCGGCACTCCGGAAGTCACATTGATATTTCTTGATTTATTTTGCCCTATTTTTACAATTTGAGTACTGTCAATGGGTATGATTTTACCCGCTGTAGTAAAAGTACCATTAATGCCATTAGGTCAAAAAATAATTGGAGCTTTATAAACGGAAAATTCTAAGGTTCAATTTCTTGTCTGACTTTGATAAAAGAAATTCATCTTCGAAAGTGGCGTCTAGCAAATAATTAACACTCTGTATAGGTGCGTAAGGTAAGGAACCCCTCCTTACTGTTTTAATAGTACAACTCTACCACTACTATAGACGATTAAAGCTGTGAATATCCTTATTTTTTTCCACGCGTCTCGTTTCATATCACGCTCATCTGACATTTTACCGGATATGGGATCGGATACAACCTTATTTCATTAAATAGATGTAAATTAACTAGCCAAAAGCGTGTCACAAACCGACGGTCCGTCCCTTTCTCGGAATGAATTCGGTTCCAATCATCTTAATAAATAGCGATTCAATCTCGTTCCGTACAATGTGTGTAATTTAACATAACGGGCTCGTGGCTCGTGTAAATTAAACAAAAGCAATTATCCTGTTCCGCCTTGACAACAGAACTATTTGTATTTCCTGTTAAGACAAAAGGGCCTTACTGTCATGAAGAATGTGTACAGCAGCATTGTTTTCACTTTCCTTTGTTCGGTCGGGGTGGGATGCGGCGTTGCCAAGTCGGCCTTTCCGTAATTCGATCCTCCAAGATTTATTGGATCAGTATTGTGCTTCTTAATAATAATGACAATAATAATGAAACTTTATTCATGCTTTTAGATCATTACAAACAAATGATATATCTATTATACCATCTACTGAGCTGCCATCAACCCTTAGCAATCCTGACAATATAAGTACCTAACTATTTTATTTTCGTTCACCGACGAAATGATAATAATCGCGATATTGTTGATTTTTATAATACTCTAGGCTCCATTTTCTAAAAAGCCTTCGGAAATCACTCTTAAAAGCAAATCATATTACTTTTTGCCAACCTGTTTTTAGAGTAAGTCGACCCTGCTGATTACGAAAATTTCGTTTGTTGTCTCGAATTCGGGGTTGAGCCATCCCTAAAGGTACATTTTCTAAATTTATCGAGACTATCTTCGTAAAAAGCGAATTGAGAGAAAAATTTCAAGAGAGTTGAAATGTAGTTTATAAATTTTTTCTTAAAGTGATGTACTTATATAAAGTTATGATTCCACCAGCTCATTGGCGTGCAATGAGGTCTAAAATGAGACATATTTCGAAAAAACAACAAAATAGTTAATCACAGTTGTTCAGAAGGATATTACTTCACATTGTGTGTAAAATTCATATTCAGATTTTCGTCATTTTGTAACATTTGAAATTGCATGAGCGTCCAAAAGGGATAAGTATAGTGTATAGTATTTACGATTTCAATTGGAACAGCACGGAACTAGAGGATCTTACGGGGTATTGTCAATATATCGCTTCACATTGAATGAGAGAGCACGGAATTTTACAGATTTATATTCACCACTCCTCGTCTGCAGTCCACGTGGACTTGATCCGCCTGTCGCGCTTAGAACTATAAGTGAGATTAAATGCTTAGCGAATTTGATTTGTCAACTCCAACTTTGTTCCGAATTTTTGCATGCCATAATATATAAAACAAAAAATACGTATGAACTATTTGTATCATATGATCTGTATTGAACAATATTTGAACAAATTATTAGTTTTATTACTGTGTTCTAGTGATTTGCTCGATTGCAGTTTTAAGTACAAAAAAATTGGACAAACGAGTGATAGTTATGGAATCAGCATGCATCGTTGATCATCGACACGAGTATCTGCGTAAAATAAAAGAATACCGAGATGCAAATAGAGACATAATTTATCTTGACGAAACATGGTTTGACACCCATGATGTAGTTCAATACGGTTGGGTAGATGACACCAAAAAGTGTAATTTAAGTGCTCCATGTTCTAGGGGAAAAAGAATTATAATTCTACATGCTAGAAGTTAAAACGGTTTTATTCCAAATTCGTTGTTGTTGTCTGCTAAAAATATCAAGCAATCCTCTGCCGACTACCACAAGGATATGACAACCGAATTATTTGAGAAGTGAGCAAAGGAACAGCTGTTACCAAATATCCCACCAAATTCTGTAATTGTTATGGACAATGCGCCATACCATTCACGGCAACACACAAAAATTCCAAACACCAACACAAGAAGAGGCGATACCATTGAATTTATGAAAGGTAAAGGCTTGAAAAATCAGGAAAAAAAAACACAAAGAAGACTTTATTAGAAGTGATTGGAAAGCAAAATTTTAGAAAAGAATATGCCGTTGAAAAAAGCACACGATCATACTATTTTACGTCTGCCTCCGTATTATTGCGTTTTCAACCCCAGTGAAACGGTGTGGGCTGATGTAAAAACAAAACTACGTCAATATAATCAATCCCAACAATTGAGTCTGTCTTAAAGAATATAAAGATAATAGTAGAATAGGCGAAAGGGATATATCGAGGAAGTGTGTATCTCATGTGATAAAAAAGGAAAATCCAACTATCAATCCAATTATTATTAATGTATATGCCGATTCAAGTTCTGAAAACTCGGAGAGTGACGAATGAGATATTGTTTATTTAAAGTTCCTAGACAAAGCTTTTTTGAAATTTGTTTATTTAACGTCGACCTATTTCCGCTACTGAGACCAATTACCGTTGCTAGGAAACGAGTTCCTCCTTTAAAATTTTGCTTTTTCCTTTATAGAATAGTAGAAATGTTCTACCTGCCTAACATGATACTGCAAAGTTTATAGTATCATGGCCTAATATTTAATAAACACGATATACCATCTATGCATCTCCCGACTAAGATTACATAACTTTGCCGCTAGAAAATAGAACCAGAGGTAGGTCGCTAGACAATTGACGTAGTCTTAATATATCATTTATGTAACTTATCAAATATGATAAACATATTTTTTCATTAGAAATCTCTTTAACAATTAAAAAACAATTATTTAGTATTTAAAGCATTTTTACATCTCTACTGCCACACCGCCGTCTATGTCCCATAAAGGAGATTCCGACTTTACGTCGAGTTTTCGTTTTTATGCTGTTCCAATTGAGATCATATTATATACTACCATGCGCGAGTTTTAATATTTCCTTTTGTTTCAGAATAGACATTAGAACGGATTCACTGGTTAGTTTTAGCTCAGAAGATACTGACCTTAGTGCGTGTGTGTTGTGTCAGGAAACTAAATCTGATCGTTCATGCAAGATAAAAAACGAACCAGTGCAATTTTGAAACTGGAGAAAATTTTACAAAGCGATGTCGCGAAAAATTTTAAATATCATAAATCATGGAGCCCCGGGTTCGAATCCTGTCCAGGGATGTCAGAGGCGTTTTCAAAAATGTTACCGAGATGGTAGCAGTGGACTAGGCTGTTCTGTAGTTGTTTCTGTGTGTTGTGTACACGTCCTGGTTGAGTGGTAGAGCAGCTATGGCTAAACCCCACCAGGACGTTATTATAAATAAGAAAAAATAAAATGCATTTGAAAACAGTGGGAACGAATTACTCTTAAAGTATAGGTTGCCAAAACCTTATATAATTTGCTACTAGGGGTGATTTTAGAAGGAATTCCTAAAAATCAAACAAATACGCCTATGACATTTTTGACGTTACAGGTAATGAACATCTAAATACAGAGTGTCCCGAATTGCCAAACTTCACTAAGTAATGCAACTTTTCAAAATAAGAAAAATTTTCCTATAAACATGGGCCGGGAAGTGATTAGTTTGCGAGATACAGGGTGTTCAAGTAATTCTCCTGAAAATGTTTTTCCATGAATATTTTCGAAATTTCTAAAGATAAACAAATGATAATTTACACAGGAATTTAACTTTTTATACTTTTTAAGAAAAAATGTACGAAAATCATTTAGGAGCGGCTGAAACTGGGGGGCATTGGTATAATTTAGCCCCAACTTTATTGTGTGTCAGTTTTAAATTACTTTATGAGCAGAACTTAAAAATTTGAAGTTTTCTACACAAAAAAGTCTCGTGTGCTTTTTCTCTAAAATTATCAGTTTTTGAGTAAATCTTATCTGAACTTTATTCAGGTATAGTTTTTTATGAATAATTTTAGCAGAACAGAAAAACCAATGACAGTAAAACAAAATTTGATTACATTAGTTTTTATTAGACAACAATGAATTAGATCAAAGTAAGGTAAATTACAAATGACACAAGAGTTGTTCAAAGTGCAATCCGCCAGCTTCAACACATTTCTGACATCTGCGCCGTACAGAGTGTGTAGCATTATGAATGAAATCAGGATTAGCTCGCAAATTTTCACATTCTTCGAGAATTCTTTCTATTAACTCTTCTCTCGTGTTTACAGGGATTGCGTAGACTTTGTCCTTTAAATAGCCCCCGACAAAAAAATCAGTTGGAGTTAAATCCGGTAAACGGGGTGGTCAGGCTCTTGCGCCTAATCGACCGATCCACCGTTCAGAATCATTATTGTTTACCCACAAACGGTTCTCAACAGCAAAATGTGCAGCAGCTCCGTCCATTTGAAACCAGCATTAATTTCTTAAATGTAGAGGAATATCCTCGAGATATTGAAAAAAATGGTTATTTCAAAAATCATTAAATAATGGTCCGTTTAAACGGGTAGGAAGGATGTGGGGCCCAGAAAAAGTCCTGTTTATAACACCACACCATACATTAACGCTAAACTCCTGTTGGAATGCCCTAGGGTGAATTATATGAGGATTCTGATGAGCCCAGATTCTTAAATTATTAAAATTAACCGATCCATTATGGTTGAAGGTAGCTTCATCAGTCCAAATAATTTTACTTCAGGAATCGGGAACTTGTTCCATGGCATTTATTTATATACCAATGATAAAAATTGATACGCCAATCGAGATCACTTGGTTGAAGGCTTTGGACTTTCTGCATTCGAAAAGCTTTTCTGTAATCTTTTTTCAGAATCCGAAAAACTTTGTTTTTGGAAACATGCACAGCTTGCGCACGCAGCTGTTGGACCCCTCTTCTGATATTTAATTTATTATTATTGTTAAATTTGGCCAAAATAATGTTTTGAAATCGCCCATTTCGCTGTTTTTCTTTTCTTGGACCTCTTGTAAGTCCAAAACTTCTAAATTCCAGATGGGTTTGAATAAAAACATCTTTAGATGGTTTCCTTCTAGTAGGAAATCTTCTGCGATATTCGCGTACCGCGGCATTTGCGTTTCCATTACAACATCCATAAATAAAATGAATATCCGCGTACTCCACATTACCAAACATGACCATTTTTTACTTTTCAATAGAACACAAAAGGAAATAATAAAACTACAGAACAATGAACTACAGAAAACCAAAAAACAACAATGTCATTGCTGTCATTCTGGAATATTTAATTTGTTACAAACATTACAATCACGGCACACTCCTGCATACCAGGAATGCTGGTAATAATGGTTATTAATTAATAAAGTTTACATAAGATTTACTCAAAAACTGATAGTTTTAGAGAAAAAACACAAGAGACTTTTTTTGTGTAGAAAACTACAAGTTTTTAAGTTCTGCTCATAAATTAATATAAAAGTATCACACAATAAAGTTGGGGCTAAATAATACCTAGGCCCCTCGGTTTCTCCCACTCCTGAATGATTTTCGTACATAGTTGTCATTTTTTCTTAAAAAGCATAAAAGTTACATTCCTGTGTAAATTATCATTTGTTTATCTATAGACGTTTCGAAAATATTCATAAAAAAACATTTTCAGGAGAATTACTTGAACATCCTGTATCTCGAAAACTAATCACTTCCCAACCCATGTTTATAGGGACACCCTGTACATTTTACATATAACTCAAAGTCCAGAACAGCTATGATTAGCTACTTTGTTGTTTTTACGAAATATGTCACATTTTAGGCTCTCATTGCACGCCAATGAGCTAGTGGAATTATAACTTAATGAACACAATTGAAGAAAATTTTATAAATTACATTTAAACTCTCTTGGCATTTTACTCCCAATTCACTTCTTACGAAGATATTCTCGATACATTGAAAAAATGTACTTTAGGCGTGGTTTTGGGGTGGTTCGACCTCGAATTCAAGATGACAACCGACATTTTCGGAATAAGCGGGGTCGAGTTACTCCAAGGTTGACAAAAAGTAATATGAATTGCTTCTAAACATTCGAATTTCAAGAAATTAACCTAGACTATTTTATGTTCTTATCCATTATACCATATGTGTATGTAGAAGGATAAGAAGGGATTAACTGATAAAAAAGTCACCCTGTACAATGTACATGCTCTAGAGTGTATACTGTTGGGACACGAAAATATTAGAACATAAAGGAGGATACAAAAAATCAAGATTCTACGTACACCAAAAAATGCACAATAGAAACAAACCATACTTTGATGACAGTTTTGAAAATTTGTTTATTGTTTAACATAAAAGATTACAGTTGTCACTATTAGAATCAATAAATAAAATATATTACAAAATTATTTTCTTCCCATTCAATCGGGACAAGTTGAGCAAGATTCTATGATTCTCAGAACCCGCTATATGAACTCGCAGATCGTGCCAATGGTATTAGATTTCTACTAATTATCAAGATTACATCTTTTTTATTTTATGGTTTCAGAGTTATTCTGACTGTATGGTTTCCTAGTTACGATGTTCATTGTTTTAAGAATGATTGATTGTGGTAACGTAATATCTTGGTATAGAAATCAATAAAAAACAACAATAGGTGATTTTAAAATTTTGCGTCTTGTGAGATACTTTAAATTAGCTTACAATAGATTTAATGAAATAGTTATTATAATTCATGAGAATAACGGTAATATGGTGAGGAAAAGCAAACATTTTAAGTTTATTATATGGATGTAGACATTATGTTTACATTGAAAAAAGTACTAATAGTAAACTGTTGGTTTCCATCTGGGTGCTCCACAAGGCTCACATTTGGGGCCATTGTTTTTCTCGTTTTGCATTAAAGTAGTTCCAATGTAGCGTACCCTGATAAATATAGATAATAGCATCCCATCAGCATCATATGTTACGGAAGAGCAATCATGTTGCATTCATGATGATCTATAATATACATGGAAATGGGCTAGTAATTATGTACATCTGAAAGTTAAAACTTAGTATTATGTATAATTTCAAGTTCAATCTGACAATTATGCATAACTGAAGTAGTTTCTTCCGGGTTTTGCCGCGGTCGTCGAACTTGACTTGACGTTTCGCTGATCATGCTGTCAGCTTCTTCAGAAGGGTTCCAAAGACTGAAGTTGTTGAGTTCGGCTCCTCGTTATATACCTGAGCGCTGCTACGCTTGGTTACACATTCGTCGTGCTCCGTTGATCGTGACCGATTGCATTACTGGTACTTGGCAAAGCTAGTCTCCATGTATTGCTTAGTCGATACCCATCTTCTCTGTTGAAATTGTTCTTATTTTTCATAATTTCCAGTGATTCCCTAATAATTCTTGGGTAATAACGTGCACTTCTGTCCAATATTCTAACGTTCTCGTATTTGATCTTATGGTTCTCATTGTGATGAACATGTTCTGCTACAGCCGACTTATCTGTGTATCCGAGTCTAGTATATCTCTGATGTTCCTTGATTCTGCACTGGATACTTCGCCCTGTTTGTCCGATGTAACTTTTTCCGCATATACAGTCCAACTGGTAAACACCTTTCGTCAACAGTTTAGAGATGGGGTCCTTGTTTGAGGGAAGCAACTGTTGTATTTTCTTCACTGTTCGAAAACGTACACCTATTTTCTTTTTTGATAGAATTCTTCTTAGCCTATCCGTGACTCCGACTTTTCTTCAGTTATTGTTCTTATCTGTCTATTAATAATTCGTTGCATATCTCTTTGCTTGTAACCATTCTTTTCTAGTGCTTGTTGGACGTTTTTAAGTTCCTCGGGTTTGCTCTTTTCGTCACATATTGTTGCAGCTCTGTGGAACAAAGTTCTTATCAGCGACCTCTTTTGTTGTGGATGGTGGTGTGATGTAGCATACAGGTAACGATCAGTATGCGTTTTCTTCCTATAAACTCCATGGGCCAGTTTACCATTGTTTGAACGGTTCACCAATACTTCTAAGAAAGGCAAACCTTCCTCTTGTTCGGTCTCCATCGTAAACTTGATGTTTGGATGACGATTGTTTAAATGATCGAAGAAGATAGCTAACGACGATTCTCCATGGGGCCATATAATGAAAGTGTCGTCTACGTAGCGTAACCAACATTTCGGTTTCTTCTCACTGCAGCGTATAACTTTTTCTTCAGATTCTTCCATGAATATGTTGGCGATGACTGGTGAAAGTGGTGATCCCATAGCTGCTCCATACTTCTGCTCGTAGAAATCGCCATCCCATAGAAAATAGGCACACGCGGACCAGATCCGGGATGTCTTCTCTTAGTCCTTTGGGTATAAGTTTACGCCGTATCAGGTCAACTGTTTCATCAATCGGTACGTTCGTGAACAAAGATTCTACGTCGAAGCTAACCATGATGTCTTTATTCGTTACTTCTAAACCCTCTAGAATTCCCACGAAGTGTCCTGAGTTCTTCACGTAGTGTCTTGCCTACATAGGGTTGCAGTATATTAGCTACAAAACCCGGAAGAAACTACTTCATTGGACAACGGCCGTGAAAACCTGCATTGCACAATTATGCATAACTGTTAATTTAAACTTATATTTTAAAGTGTTACTTTTCAACTTACATTTTAGGCGCATTTGGCAGTATATTTGCCAACCATATTATGTTATTTATCGCTTATGGATAGCGATACTATGTCATTATAGGAAAATCTAGCTAACAATAACGAAATTAACTAAAATAGCCTAGTACCTTCACATACTGTAGCTTTCAGTGTCTGATATGTAATATGTATCTGAATCCACATGTACTCGAAAAATATCATACATCAGGCATAAACCACTCGACTAAATCGAGGCCAGCACATGTGTGTATGTATAACTATTCATTGTCAGTTGTAATTTACAGTTTAAATTAGCAATTATACATAACTGTAACTTTAAAGTGGCAATTATACATAATGGTCAATTTAAAGTGACAATTATACATAATTGTAAGTTTAAATTATACACAATTGCTACTTTAAACTGACAATTGTTTATAATTGCAAGTTTAAACTTTTTTTGGCATTGGATTTTTCCATTAGCTAGTTACATATTAGGTATTTATTGGTTTATTCATTCGTTAATAAGTAACCTTACACAAAGCAGCCAAGTTTAAACTTAAAACTGTGTATAATTCTCATTTGACACCGTGTCCTTTCTACGCATTCGTAATTATCAATGCAAATTTAAAACTGAATATTTCTGGAATCAATTTCATTGTTATTTATAGGTATACAGTGAACCCTAACCACAGGGATTTCAGTAATTATTGTTGATAGAAACAAGATTAAATGGGAGCGAGTTTCGCGGTTATTTTTCCACCCTTTTATTAAAAAAAATAATACGTCAATTTTATAAGTAAGAATTTCTATTTTGTTGTTAACCTCTGTTATATTTTTTAATCCCAGATTATTAAATGTAGAACAATACTAAGACACTCATTAAAACAACACTTTAGACATGCACAAAAATTGCGAAAATTTGAGCTCGGTGACTAACGACCCCACCAAAATGTCTGCCAAGGATACTTTTTCAATCCATAATATGCAAACATGTGTTCGTGTTGGCAGAATAAACTAAATCATCAGACATAAATCAGGTCGCCGCATGAAGACTTTATTTATGAACCTTTCCACAGATAAACAGCCATCTACGGTGGAAGTGCAAGAAAGAGCCCCTAGAGAACACTTGAAGACACCCTGTATATCGATCTGTCAAGGCAATACAAGACAAAAATGAAATCTGCAAAAGCGAAAAAGAGATTTATGAGTTTATGACATGACCTCGTTTGGTATCGAGCACTGGGTCGGTCGGTCCGATTGCACATGTTTACTTTCTTTTAGCAGACGTGTTTATTTATTTTTCAAGTTGCTTATATACGCTTTTAGTGATGCTATAATGAATTAGCAAATATTAGCTATAGCTGAAATAGACTTATGCTAATTTATATCCATTATTGTAGAAATATCCATGCTTTAATTCAACACAATTTCGCACGATTTCTCACAGTATGAACCGATTTTACTCGAGATTTTGTAGGAGGCACTTAAAAACGCGCCTGCCTGCGTTGCCAACCGAATTCCTACAAACTTAATCATACTTTTTATAACAATAGATTAATACAAATAATTCTTTCTCTAAAAATTGCTTCTTTCTTTTCTGCATATTTGATATCATAGAAATATGCATCTATCTGCAATAGTTTTAAAAATGTCTCTATGCTGAAACTTACACTGAGCTTTTCGAGTACGCGTTTAAACAATTCTTGTAGCATTTAACAATAATTTAGCGGATTTTTAGATGTGTCAGATCAATCTAGATGATGCACGTATTTCTTCAAAACTGCATCTTCGAGTTCGCCCCATGATGAATTTGTGGCTCCTGATTTCTGACTATATGTGTTTACTAAGTGTACAGACTATTAACCTTCGATGACTATGCCAGGACCAAAAATTGGGGTTTCAACACTGAAAATTCGAGATCAATTTGATAAGTAGATACGTTTAATGTCGGTTATTTAAAAGCAGACTCACCTATTAATTAAAATATCTGATCAATAATGACAAGCAATGTCAAAGTTGTATAATGAATAAGATGCAGAATATTATATTATTTAAGAAGTGATAATGTAAATAACAACTCACGCAGATGAAGTTTGCAGAGCGAGCTGTAGGCGAGTGCTGTAAATCATCAAGTGCGTTATTACCATTATCGCAAGTTGAATTGTAACGAAATGATTTTTTCGATGCCAAAAATGCAATTGAAATAAATATTTTCCTTCGTTAAATCGTTGTAAATCATTATTATAGATTCCTTTTAATTTAGCTAGCTTAAACCGCGAAGCAGATTTCTACTTTGTATAGAAAATGTAGTAAACCCGGCTGTAAGAAAATTACCTGTAATATTAGCCAAACTGCAAAAAATAACACTGATGGTGTTGGCTAAGCCAGCGCAAATCATTCTTATTGAAACAGATTTGAGATCAATTCCGTTCCGTCTATCTAATAGTTAAGTTGACTGTTATACACCGACCGCCGCATTCGGTAAGTAGCGATTTGAGATAGCTACCGTTTCTAGTCAGAGTTTTTTATATATATAATTTTAAAATTTTAAAATTCCAAGCAGCTTTTTCATTACCTTCTAGAGTGTTGTCAAATTCAGCATCTTTGAAAAGGTTTGAGGACCCACAAAAATTAATTTTCGCATCACAGTCTGGGAAATTTTTGTTTTAAATAACTAAAAGCACGTCCTTCTTTGTCCATAGCTTTTACCAAGTTTTTCATAAGCCCGAGTTTTATGTGGAATGGTGGCAGTATTACCTTTTGTGAATCAACTAATGGAATGTCAGTAACATTTTTTGCTCCTGGTTCAAAACCCAGGCTTCGCGGTCAAATTTTTCTTTTGTAATGTTGTAATCGCGCTGACTGTCCCACTCACAAAAAGAACAGCAATATTTGGTATACCCTTGTAGCATACCAAGTAAGATAGCTATCACTTTTAAGACTCCACAAATCTGCCACTTATACTTGTTATATTCTATAGTTTGTAGCAATACATTCATGTTACTGTAATTTTCCTTCATGTGGACAGCATGGGCGATTGAAATTGATGAAAATTTATTTGCCTTGTGGAGTAGCACAGCCATTAGAGTAAGTTTCGAGGCGTCAATAAAAAGTCTCCAGTCGCTAGGATCATGGGGAATATGTAAAGCACTCATTAAACCGTCAATGTCCTTGCAGGCAACCAAGTCATTTTCCATTTTGAAAAAAGGTATAAAATCTTTTTGGCGACTTCGATATATGGAAACTTTAACATTTTCTTGTAGTAAATTCCATTGTTGTAATGGAGACGTCTTGGACCAAGGTCTCTTATAAGATCACTTAATTCGCGTTGTTTAATTTTATGTGGTTCATCACCGGACACTTTGGCAGAGAAATCGGGATCTTGTGATGTTAATGGCTGGACTAAGTCGTCATTTACATTATTTATTTATTTATTTATTTACAACTAACTATCCAACAGTCAAGGACAAATTACAGGATAGGCAAAGTGTAACATACACTAAACTTTTTTATCAGAAGAGGTATTCCTAATAATAACCAGGATGACGAAATTCAATTTTCGGATACAGTAATGTTCCTAGGAACTTGTATTGACAGCAGGCTTTCTTGGGATGCTCATGTTGACGGTGTTTGTAAAAAATTAAATAAAGCGTACTATGCCATTTTACAAATGAGGGATACCCTAACTGTTCCAGGACTACTAAGCATATACTATGCAATGGCTTACTCACATATTTCTCTGAATATAATCGGCTGGGGATGTGGAAGAGATTTTCAGAGAATTTTCGTAGCTCAGAAGAAAATTTTAAGATTAATTTTCAGTTTGAATTACAATGAAAGTTGTAGGCAGGTGTTTGTAAATAACAAAATTCTTACAGCCCCTTCTATTTACATCTTCAAGTGTTTAACCTTTGTCAAAAAACATTTCTATTTATTTAATTGCAATTCTTATATTCATGACCACAGTACAAGGCATGGTGAATTATTGCGTATTCCAAAACATACCACCACATCATATAAACATTCACCTAACTATAACTGCATCAATTTATATAATAAGTTGCCCATTAATTTGAAGAAAGTACAAAATTACAATACATTTAAAAAACACATAAAATCCATGTTGGTCAATGGATGCTTTTATAGTATGGATGAATTTTTATCTGCGTCCTTTGATAATATATAATACATATTTTTTTTTACGCACTTGTTTTACTTTTGAAATGCCTCATGGCATATTCAATGTAATTTGTTTTATATACTTTATCTGTGATACATGTGTGTGTGTATATATGTGTATATGTGTATATATGTATATGTTTTCTATAATTTTAGTGTAATTTTACATTTTTGTTTTGTATTCGTTTATATCCCATACGTACCACGTACCTACATTTTCTTTATGCTGACGTTTCATATCTGTATAATCTACAGCTATACATGAATAAATAAATATTATTATTATTATTATTATTATTATTATTATTACAATACTTATAATTACATTCAAATATAATTTTCATTAAAATAGGGTACGTACATTTCAGGTAAATGATAAGAACATTATGACATATGACATTATGGCAAGCAAAAATCAAATGATAAATACATACTTATATAATTATGTATGCCGGTATACATATACAGACATATATACCTATATACGCGCATACACACAACTATTTCGTAAGTCCAGATATATAATGTATATTTATAACCTAATCGTAAATATCACTTGCTAGTTAAATACAGTCTTTATTTTAGACAGAGAGGTGTTAAATACATCAATATTTTGTTGCACTAACGAATAGTTCTTACACATTGTAAAAACTGGCGACGATTCAAGTAACCGTGTACGAGGCGTAGGTTGATTGAAGGTTTGAAGATGTCTAGAACTGGGACGAGGAACATTTAAATTAAGCTGGCTTAGCACTTCTGGGCAGTCGATAATGGAATTCAATAATTTATATAGAAGATTTATTGAATGAGCCTGTCTACGTGTATCTAGAAAAATCATGTCACATTCTAGCAATAAGACGTCATGGGGGTAACCAAGTGGAGGGTTGACACTAGTTAGTTTAAAAGACACAAATTTTAAAAACTTCCTCTGTACGTTCTCGGGCAAATGCTTGATGTTCATATCTAGGATACCATATTACGGAGGCATACTCCAAATGAGAACGAACAAACGCGTAATAAAGAGACATTAGTACTTCGCGTGAGTGAAACTCTTTTGAATTACGTATGATTAATCCCATGTTCTTATTGGCTTTGCTGAGAATATCATGAATATGTTTACTGAAATTTAATTGGGGGTGACTCCTAAATCTTTAAAGGAAATTGGACGTTGCAGGCAGGTGTGGTCCAAACTATAAGGAAATATAATCGCGTTCTTCTTGCGATAGAATGACCAAATATTACACTTCTTACTGTTAAGTGACAGATTATTTTGTACACACAACACCATCTACTTATGCTGTCAAGATCATGTTGTAAGTTAATACAATCGCCTATGTCCGAGATTGAGCAGTAGATCTTCATGACATCTGCTTACAGTAGATGTTTCGTGATTGTGTGTGATGTCATTTATGTATATATTAAATAGCAGAGGACCCAAGACCGACTCTTGTGGCACTCCGGAAGTTGCGTTTAGATGTTTGGATATGTAGTCTTTGTGTTCGACAAATTGTAGCCTATTGCTGAGGTATGACTTAAAAAGAGTGATCAGATTGAGTGACAAACCAACACCATCAGGCTTGCTCTGCAATACACCATGATCTAACCGATCAAGGGCCTTTAAAAAGTCATCATCCGATTGTTCGTCAGAATCAAGATTGTATTCTTGAGGTGAAATAGGAATAGGTAGTTCATCACTATGGGGAACCGGACGAATGGCAGATGTTAAATTGGGGTATTGTATTACCATCCTTTTTTTTCTTGTTAATACCCTGTCTAATTTGAGGTATCACGCAAAAATAACAATCGGTAACATGATCTTTAGGTTCTTGCCAGATCATGGGCACAGCAAAAGCCATTGAACGTCCTCTTCCACTTAGCCAACTGCAAAGATTGTTCCCACAATTGCTGCAACATATATGAGGTACCCATTTTTTGTCTTCATCTCCCATTGTACAACCAAAATACAACCAAAATACAATTGACGCGCAAGTCACTTCACCACAAATATAACAAAAGTTGTTAGGTGTATTTACACAATCTCGTGGCATATTTGTAAAATAGCACTATTTACTTTTCAAAATAAACGCTTCATGCATACGGTACAAATACGACTACCTCAGATTGAATATTAGTTTTAGTGACAAATAAAGAGGTAGGTAATTAGCACGGTCAGTATAGTATGTCTATTGTTCGTAGAATTCTAATTCTATCTGTTATTTGTGATAGGACCACCCATAAACTAGGGTTTATTCCTGCGTTACATTTTATTATCTGTATTGGGAAAACCAGAGCCAACTTAAACTTTTGCTTTTTATATTGTTATTTAGCATGACGAAGTTACTAAGAATTTGCTATTTTTACTCCCGATTGTCGGCTAGTGATAATACTTAAAATATTATTATTATTATTTCTACCTTGGCTTGTAAGGTACGCCCATGGAATCCCTAAATTTATGTATGCAATTATTGATTTTACAAGTTTCCTCGTACAATAACACCAAGCAAGTAGATATATTATTTCCCTTAAACTCCAAATAATCCTAAGTACAATTCTGTCCGCATGCATATGTTTTATATTCCAACTACATCCTCCCCAATAAAAGAGTTATAAAGTTTACAACATTTTTACATATGATTTATTCGATCCAACTGAAACTTTTTAAGGGCGTGATTGACAAGTTCCCTTCCGACTCTGGTGCCCTTCACCGCTCATGCAACGTGTTGCTGAGGAAATTCCAAAAGTTCGTGCCAGGAATAATTCAAACGTCCTCATTTTGATTCATTCGGTTTGATTGTTTTGTTGGAGATAAAGGGTGAAAAGGCCGAAAACTATATCGAGAGGTAAATGGGGTAAACGGTTCGTTATCCCTCTACATCCTTTTGTTTTTTATCCTAATCGTGGAGGGTTTAATTCGATCACAAAGGCGCTCGGTTGGAAGGACGGAGCTGGCTAGTTGGTGTCCTGTTTTTCAATTAAAAACAAACTTGCATGTCCGGAATATGGCATATATTTAGGAGGTTGGACAATGAGCTCATTATTTTCTGAAAGATCTTTTGATATTAGAGCGAAACGCAAAAAACTAAATTTTCTACAGACTTCAAAATTAACCGAGAACGCGCCCTCATATTAACAGCTGTGTGACGTCATTTACTCCTATGGCAATTTGGTATATTTCAAAGTGTGCTTTTCCTAATAGCTGGTATAAATGTAATATAAAGTAACACGAATTGTGTGAATAATATTGACTGTCACTTTTCTCCTTATTCTCCATGTGTTTATTTAAAATAATAGCATATTATTTAACGAGCTATAATGTAAATAATAACTCACACAGATAAGTTTGCAGCGCGAACTATAAGCGAGTGCTGTAAATCATCAAATATCCCAAATAACAATTTAAATGCTTTTTAGATTTATTTAGGTTTTATCAGTGTTTTATAATGACCACCTCCTAAACCACTAACTTATGCCAGATTTATTAAATGCCAGAGGCACTTAAAGATAGTTTTGCCTTAGAGAAAGTTTTAAGAGGGCTGTCAAGAACTTACATTAAAACTAAATAATCTTTTAGTCTTTATTGGTTTATGATTGACTTATCAAGAAGGTATTTGTCAAGCCTGCAATAAAGCTTTATAACTGTTAGGTAAAATATCACTAGTAAGACAAAGACACTTAAAATCGGTAAAGGTATTTACACCAGAACTCCCCTCTTTATTTATGCATGGCGGCCACTCTAAAAAATTTTTAATTACTAAATGACATTGAAAATAATAATCGGAATATAGTTATCACTATAATTACAAAGAAAACCTGATAACTTTTGATCAAAAAAATATACAGAGTGGTCATCCGACAGCAAAAATTCAATGCTAAATAACAGGTGGCAACTATGGAAGGCTTGCGCAAATACCTTTACAAATGTCAACCATGGTTGAATTATTTCTTGGGATGACCACCCTGTACATTTTTCAATAAAACTAGGATAGGTGCATATGCCAAAATATAATTGCCATCTGTCATATTTTTAATTCCACATTCACTTTGAATATTTAAAAAATGTTGGTAAAAAAGTGTTCAATTTTGTTTCTTCTGAAATAGGCTTAGAATGTCAAATGTAGAAATTTTAAATTTGAGCAAAAAAATATTTCCTTTTATTCTATAGTAGTATATAGATTACAATTTTTTTTTAATTTCCAATTTTTTTTTAATAGATTTAGAACGCCATGAACGTGGACATTTTAAATTTGAGCAAAAACAATTTTTTTCCATCTATTCTAGTGGTAAATTTTTTGTCCAAAATGGCAAAAAATGTTTCAAATTTTTTTTCTGAAATAGGTTAAGAATGTCACGAAACGTGAAAATTTTAAATTTGAGCAAAAAAAATTGTTTTCATCTACTCTATTATAGTAGTGGTAAAAAAGTAGTGTGGTACCTTACAAATTTTTTTGAAAAAAATTTTCAATTTTTTATTTTGAAATAGGTTTAGAATGCCATGAAACGTGAGAATGTTAAATTTGAGACAAAAATATTCATTTCCATCTATTCTAGTGGTAAATTTTTTTTCCAAAATGGTAAAAAAATATTCAAAAACATTTTCTTTTTCTGAAAAAAGTTTAGAATGTCATGAAACCTGGAAATTTTAAATTTGAGCAAAGAAACATTTTTTCATCTATTCTATAGTCGTGATAAAAGAATCGGTAAAGGTATTTACACGCAGTAACTTTCCTCTTTATTTATATAGGGCGGTCACTCTAAAAATTATTAATTAAAAATGACCTGTTATTACAGAGAGAACCTGATAATTTCTTTCCATCACCTACTCTATAGTGGTGGGGGATAAAATATTCAAGATTTTAGGTTTAGAATATCATGAAACGTGGAAATTTTAACTTTGAGGAAAACAATTTTTCCATCCATTTTTTAAAACATTTTAATTTTTTTTTTCTTTTTGACTCAAATAAAAAATATTTTTTTAACTATGTTAAGAATGTCATGAAACGTGGATATTTAAATTTGAGCAAACAAAAAAGTTTTACCATCGTCCATTTTATACAACATATATATATATATATATTTTTTTTTTCCTTCTTCAATTCTTTAGGACTTCCTGCCACATGTATGTTTTCTTTTTATGGGGTGCTCGGGGAATCTACAAAATATCACGGTTAACCAGTATGTTACTGGTAAATAACCTCTACGCCTGTGACTTTTACGTCAAAGGATCAGTTAAAGGTTGTTTTTTTTTTAAATAAACAACACAAATAAGTATAAAAACTTGAAATTAAATATTTCGCCGACGTTTCGGAAATCTATCCTGTTTCATTTTTCAAGGCTTTTTTGAAAATCTTTTTTGCTGTGTATGATAAATACACAGCTCTAAGAATGTTTGTTATATTCAATATCCATAGATACTTACTATTTACATAGAACTGTTGATATAGTTAGCAGTTTTTTTTTAGTTTTTATGCAATGTTAAGTTTGTGTAGTTCTTCTTTCAACTTTGGCAACCAAGTTGTACAGACATCTACGGAAGAATTCGACACGCATCTATCTTCATTCAATAATATTATCGCGGATTCTTTAATTTTTCTTTTTTTGCTATCTGCCTCTTTTTTGCCGAGTACCAGTTTATTCTGTGACCATTTTCCCAAGCGTATTCGCAGATCTTGGACTTCTGAATTTCATTTTTTCTTATATAATTTTGATGTTCGCCCAATCTTACACTCAAAGGTCTGGATGACTCACCCACGTATTGTTTGTTGTACTCACACGGAATACTATAAATACAGTTTTTTGAATTTTGCTCGTGATTCTTCGGTTTCGTCTTTGTCAGAATAGATCTTAAGGTGTTATTTGTTTGAAAAACCGTCCTAATATCAAATCTATCACCGATACTGGTTAATTGTGATATTTTGTAGATTCCCCGAGCATCGCTTAAAAAGAAAACATACATGTGACAGGAAGTCCCAAAGAATTGAAGGAAAAAAATTAGGATAATGCCACAAATAACATTTAGAGAACATATATTTCTTTTTTCAAATTTTTTTTCCATTTTAAATTTTCAAAAAAAAAAAATTAATAGGTTTGGAATGTCACGAAACATGGAAATTTTAAATTTGAGCGAAAAAAAAATGTTTCCATTATCTATTCCCTTCATACGGCCCACCCTGTATCCAGTGAAAGTTTAACCATTTCTTCGGTGGCAGTGGCTGTTCTCCATCAAGTTTTTTAGTCAATGCACCAAAAGACCGACAGATAGACAGACAGACGAAAAGGCGGACGGACGGATGGACGGACGGACGGGCGAACAGGCAGGCAGGCAGTCAGGCAGGCAGGCAGACAGAACAGACTCGGGGGGTGATTTATTCTCGAATACAATACTTCCCTTCGTCGTGCGGGGGAAATAAAAAACGGTGAAGGCGAGCATTTAGTGGTTGTGTTATCTGCTCAAATGGTGAAAAATTGTTTTTAAGATAAGCCTACAAATTTTAAAAAATATGTTAAGACCAATGAGGCTTAAAATATACTTTGACTAGAATAAATCGACATACTTAAAGAGCAATTGGTAATTTAGTAGGCATTTTAAGACAAAACATGTTTGAAGTAGAATTATTTACAGCTTAGTGTTTATAAATACAGCCGCCATTTTATTTCCGGCCGTCGAGGAATATAACGAAATTGGGAATGTCTGAAATTGAACAAAAAAATGTAATTTATATCTAATAGAAATGATTTAGGAAAACAATTTACGTTTACAAATTCCTCCAAAACCGTGCATTATTAAAAAGCAACACATAAAAAACAACCACTCCTCAAGCCGGCGTAATTTACTTCCACCCCAACGCCATTCAAGGGTATCCTTCTCAATAGCTCTCGTTCGGAATAAAGGAAACTGGATCGCGCATGCGCTCCTCCTTGTGTTTCCTCGATAGGTACAATTTTCCTTTGTCCTTTGTCTCCCATCGACTTTCGTACCCAGAGTTGGACTGTGACGAGAGGCAAGGGGACGCCTTGTAATCTTATACAAAACATGGGGTGTAATTTTAATAATTAACGTCGATATCTTGGATACCGTTTTCAATTAAATGAGCGGGCATGGTTCCGAATCAAATGGGGATTTGCAAGAATTAGGTCTGTAGGTGAAGCAATATAAGGGCGTTAGTACATTTAACACGATTTTCTAGTTTGTCGTTCATAAAAAACATCGATCGCTGAACGCTTCTTATCCCGTGTCCAGGGCCGTCCTTCATCTGGATATCTGAATGAGTGATTTTGAAGGGAACGGATTATTTGACTGTTCTGTTTAAAATAGCAAGCAAGTTCCAATAAAGAGGTGAGATGATAGCAGTTGATATTATTTATTTATTTAGATACAGCCACCCAACAGCTAACCAGTTACAGTGTAGAAAATTACTTTAGTTATAAATTAACAGTAAAAATATTATATACTAAACAAACAGTACCTCACAAAAAAAATCGGTAAAGGAATTTACACAGAACTTCCTTCTTTATTTGTGCGCGCGTCACTCTAAATAATTAATAATTACGAAATGACATTGAAAATAATAATCGAAATATAGTTATCACTATTATTACAAAGAAGACCTGGTAAGTTTTCGTCAAAAAAATATACAGAGTACTCATCCAACATCAAAAGTTCAATACTAAATAACAAGTGCCAAATATGGAAGGCTTGCGCAAATACCTTAACAAATGTCCACCATGAATTATTTCTTGGGATGACCACCCTGTATATTTTTCAATAAAAGTATAATAGCATATGTCAAATGTTTGCCATTTGACACATTTTCAATTTCACATTCACGTAGTGGAGTGGAAGTATAATGGTGGTTAAAAAATTTCATTTTTTTTTTAATTTTTCAAAAATGTTGGTTAAAAATTTTCAAAATCTTTTTTCTTCTGAAATAGGTTTAGAATGTCATGAAACGTGAAAATTTTAAATTTCAGCAAAAAAAATTTTTCCATCTATTCTAGTGGTAAATTATTTTCCAAAATGGTAAAAAAATGATTCAATTTTTTTGCTTCAAAGTAGGTTTGGAATGTCATGAAACGTGGAAATTTTAAATTTGAGCAAAAAAATTTTTCATCTATTCTATAGAAAGTAAGTAGTGAAATAGATTAAAGATTTTTTCAATGTTTTTTTAAATTTGTTTGAATAGGTTTAGAATGCCATGGAAACGTGGAAATGTTAAATTTGTACCAAGAAAAATCAAATCTTTTTAATAATTTCATCTATTCTATAGTAGTACTTAGTGACTTTTTTCAAAAAAATTTTTAATTTGTTTTAAAACGATTAGAGTACCATGGAAACGTGGAAATTTTAAATTTGAACAAGGAAAAAAACTCCATCTATTTTAGTGGTAAAAAATTTTTCAAAAATGGTTAAAAAAAAATTCAAAAAAATATATTTTTTTGTTAATAGGTTAGAATGCTATGAAACGTAGAAATTTTAAATTTGAACAAAAAAATTTTTTTTCTTCATCTGTTTCAGTGGTAAAAAATTTTTCAAAAATGTTGGTGAAAAAAATTTTCAAATTTTTTTTTCTGAAATAGGTTTAGCGTGTCATGAAACGTGGAAATTTTAAATTTGAGCAAAAAACATTTTTTTTTACTATTTATTCCGTTTAGACGGTCCACCCCATATTTTCCACTGAAAGTTTTACCATTTCTTCGCTGACCGTAGGGTCAACTACCTTCACCAAATTTGACTGCTCTCCGTCAAGTAGTTTTTTTAGTAAATGCACCAACAGACAGACAGACAGACAGACGGAATTGGAAAAACCTATATTTTCGTAATCTACGTGTTCTGAAACGTCAAAATCCGAAAAAATCTCAGAGGCTGATTTTTTCTCGAATACAATACTTACTTCCCTTCGGTATGCGAGGAAAGTAAAAAAAAACAGGAGAACAAAAAATGTAAATCTGTCCAACAGAAAATTAAAAAATGGAAATAAGGACAATTAATATTTTAATATTTCTACTATTAATTTGAAAATTCAGTCTAAAGCGTTGCTACCAGGATAAGTCATTACAACGACAACGATTTGTGACAATATTTACAATACTTAATTAAAACGTGATTCTAAAAATCGTAAGTTGCCGCTTATGATATCTCTCGTGTTATGAAGTATTTCTTTCTCGGTCTTTTTTTACGTTTTCAAACTGACATTGGATAAGCCATACTAAACATAAGCTAATTTAAACAAATATATTCCGCGAGTAGCAAGATAAAATGTGTCGTGATTTCTGCTCTCTACACGAAGTATATGAAGACACAGTTGCTTGTAAGATAGATGTGTATTAATCAAAGATATTGTGGATGACTTTATACAGGAAATCTACAAAGTGCAGTAATCTCTGTTTTATAGACTCCATATATCAAACCTTTCTAACACGATGCTTTGAATGTAACCAATTATAAGACAATTTCCTTCTCAAGTAAGCAATATTCTAACTTTATCCGCACAAAAGAGTAGGATAACAACTTCATAGTGTCTCATTAGAACTGAGGCTTGTATCAAATGTGACTTCAATTGTGTTAGGACTTTACAACTTTTCGTTGTTTAAATAACAATTATAATCTATATGACTGACTATATTTACAAAAACAGCTGCCTAAGGAATCCCTACTTCCACATCCAGATTTTTCATCCAAGTCACCTTAACGGAAACATCTTGACTATATTTGCACTCTAGTGTGTGAAACTTTTACCAAATTTCAAGTGAAAATCTCAATTTAATTTTATCAACTATTTTAATAAGGGGGTGGTGGAGGGATGGAAAATATAAAAACCTGAGCCCTTTGTTCCTAGTACATACACAAAATCCCAAATTTTTGTACTCTTACCAGCTTGCTTTACTTATTTTTCCCCTATTTACCCCTATTTAACCCCCAACCCTTCAACAGAATCACCTCAAAATATAATATAGTGCCAGATGTCGTTACAATACATACTTGTACCAAATTTCAAGTAAATATCTCAAGTTTATTTTATCAACCTCTTTAGTAATTGAGTAGGGGTGGTGGGGGGTTGAGAAATATTTAAAAAAAATCTGAAGCCTTGGCTTCTAGTACTTACACCTAATTTCAAGTTGCTGTACTCTTACCAGCTTGCTTTACATATTTTCCCCTATTTAACCCCCAACCCTTCATCAGATCAATCCCAAAATATAATCTAGTTCCTGATGTCATTATAATATAGGCGTGTACCAAATTTCAAGTGAATATCTCAATTTTATTTTATCAATCCCTTTAAAAGTGGAGTGGTGGTGGTGGTGGGGGGGGGGGGGGATGAAAAATATTATAAAAAATTATGATGCCTTGGCTTGTAGTACATACATCTAATTTCAAGTTTCTGTAGTCTTACCAGCTAGCTTTACATATTTCCCCTTATTTACCCCTATTTATTCCCCAACCCTTCACCGGATACCTTCAAAAGACAATCCAGTTTCAGATCTCATTATACGTGTACAAAATTTCAAGTCAATATCTTAAAGCGTTCCGGAGAGAACGTGCAGACAAAAAAGGTTCCAGACAGACAGACCGACAGACAGACTTTTTTTTTAAACTCAAATTTAAAAGCTTGACGTTTCATGACATTTTAAACCTATTTCAAGAAAAAAAAAATTTTCGATCACTATACTTCCAATCCACTACGTGGATGTGGAAGTAAAAATAAATGCGCTATATTTCGATATATTAAAGTGTAATTGATTTAGTAGAGATCAGTCAATAATCTTCAGATTTTTTTGAAGCATATAACAACCTTCCTGAATATCTATTACATCCGCGTATAGTAAGCTTTGAATATCAAGACTTGTGACAATGTCATTAGTAAATATATTAGATAAGTGGTCCCAGTACAGAGCACTGAGGAACACCACATGCACGTTTGAACCCTTTGGTGCGGTTTAACAACCCCATGAAGTGTAACAAAATTTGTCCTAAATTTTCTTACACCACAGGTACTTGGTTTTAAGATCTTTGGTAAGCACTTGACATACAGTCACAATTTCAAGTCAATCTAACCACAAACTTTTGACAGCCATTTGAAAATTACGTCTTTCTCACAATCAAAGAAAAAAAATTCCCAACTTTTTTCCAGAAAAACAGTTATATCTTTTTTTGCAGCGTCTTTCGTGCGCCAAAATAAAATTCATTATAATAACGAACACATTCTCCCAAGTTTTAAGTTGTTAGGTCTTGCGATTTTTCGCCTTTTCCGACGCCACCGACAGCCTATGCCTCGCTCCTCGCAGAAATGACGTAGTAAAATGGGTGTAAAATTCCCACCATTTTCCTTGAAAAGGCGCGTGTTGGGACTCATATGGTAGCTCTCCGACTATAGCCAATCTCAATGTACACAACCACATGAGCATTCCCAAATAAGTGGAATCCCCATCGAGGCCGCTGCTACACAAAATAAAAGTTAACGGTTGAAATTCACTTTCATTGGGCATTTGGCTATATTATAAATACACTGAATTTATTTAATTTATTTTATTGCAGTAAGAATAAAATAAGAAATATGTTCCGATTTACTAATTTCCCCTGTGTAAACTTGGCTTGCAAATGTACCAATCAGAAACAAGGACACACGTTCCCTACCTATACAAGCAGTGCATTTTAAACCAAGATAAACTATAGTCTACATGATTTGAGGAAATCAACCATATACCAAATAAAAACGCAATGCAAGCCAACCGCGGCCCAGGATACCTGTATGTAGCACAAGGACGACTTTCCTCGTCCTTCCAAGTATTTTCAGGATACGGTTTCATGAATGCGAGCAGTTTCGTTGTTATTTTTACCGTGACAGAGGCAGAGAACCCGCTGCCGCTCATTGAACAGAGACGGTCGTCGAATAAAGTTCGGTGAAACAATTGAATGCTTTCCCAATGAGAGTTTTATATTTTGATGCTCGACTCAATCTGAAATTTGATATATAATGGGTAGTTTAGGTTTTATTACAGAACACACGTAAACAATATAATGATCTGTATGTTTCTAGCTTGGAATTGTGGAATGAAAGGAACACAAAGGGAAAAAACAATTAATTATGAACGGAAAATGGATCTCTTGCGATTTTTATATTGACAAAGCGATAAGGGCTATGCGGTATAGAGTTATATATATCCGGTGGCATTATGTTATGGATAGTGAGTTATGTCTTCCTACATGTTGGGGTGGTAGTCCAACATCCACCTTTGTATTTTGAGAAGAACTGGAATTATTTTAGAGAAAATCTCACGTGAAAGAATGTGACTAATAATATAAATAAACGTTTGAGCATAGCATTTTAGTGGATAGCCCAGGCGCTGTAGCTAATTTTGTCTATAAATCTCAAACATGAATTGAAACCAATTGTTTCAAAGAAACGACGTACCTACAAGGTGAGCAAATTATCCCTTCGGACCTTTTTTCTCATAACGCGCAAAAAATATTGCTACCGCGAGAAAGGGCCCTTCCCAGCAACTCCACCGTAAATGGATATTTACCTGTGGAACGGTTAATAAATACAAACCTCGATACAAACAAAAAAAAATAAAAAATAAAACTGCTAGATTCAGAAACAGAAGAAACAGAAAACTTAGAAGAAAGATAAGATGACGAGCATACAACCTACGTTGAATGAGGAAAGTTTACTGTACAGCAACACTTTGACATATCGATAATCGCTATTTAATCCCATAAGGTGTAATAGCAAAACAATGCTGTTACACATGTATATATATTTATTCGACAAATTCTGAAATTACGAAATTGTAATAATTTCAAAAGTAGGTACTGTTTATTTAAACTACATTCACTTAAGCAAATGTAAGTTAATGAAGTTCAAACTCACACAGAAAAGAATGGCCGCTGTTACCCAGCAATTATTATAGACAATGATTTTGTTGCTAATTATTTAACTAGGAAAATTGAGGTAAATTAAAAAAAAATATTTTTAGATAATTTGACGAATAACTTTTTACTAAAATTTCCGAAAAATTGCTTATTTTCCGAGATATGGCTCCACAGTGGGAAATTTAGCACTTTTTTGGACAAAAGTCCATTTGACGCACAGTTCTTGAGCAATTTGAATAATTATTCTTTTAAAATACTCATACATGATTCTAGTTTACCCTCCAATTGGTACAATTTAAATATCTATTCTTCTAATGAACGTATCTGACCCAATATTGGAACATACAGGTTTTTAGGATCTTTTCGATATAAAATTTATTACTCTAGGTTGTTTAATTAATTGCATGTATGAATAAAATTAATTTTAAAAAAAAAGTATAAAAAATAAGAAGATTTACTCAAGAATGACGATAAATTCAAGCTATATAAAAGATAATAAATGTATTTCTGTTTACAATTAAGAAGCAGATAAGCAGCTTTGAGGTTGCATATCCATGGGCCTCTTATACTTCCAATTTCTTATGCCTTTTTAGCTCTAAAATTGAAATTTGGTTACATTTTTACCTTACTTGCATTTTTAATTCAAATAATAGCTATTTTTAATTATATTATATATATGATAACATCAGCTCGCTGAAGAAAAGGTAATTGTGGAGAATAACGGGGCATTTGAATTTGTGTAATAAGTAGTATCCGCCGGCGCAAATGTTCCTTGTCCTTCTCGGATACCACTTATTACTGATAGCCAGGTTAAAAGTCTGTAGGTGGTATCCGAGAAGAGCAAGGAGCATTTTCTTTCCTGGTAAGGTATGTGATCTCACTTCCTCGCTGGTACTTGCTGGGCAATAACCAAAGCGGACCGCTTCTAAGAAAACCAATTTGGAACACACTATACAGGGTGATTCACGTAGGCCATTCATTAGAAGTTTTTCAACTTGCAGTTGGATTAGAAACTTGAAATTTGGTATGCAGCCATAATCGATCATGCCCGTTCTATCTAAAATACTTCAGTCTTCCAACTATACAGGGTGCGCCAAAAATTGGTACCAACTTTCTTATTTTAAATGGAAACCTATATTTTTCTTTACATGGTTCGATTGGTCTTCTAATTCTCAGTTTAGAGAACCTAAGTTATGTTAACTTATCTATTAAAATTTTTGACATATGTCCAATTTTTTGAAAAAAATTGCCGCTGTAGTAGTTTACGAACAAATTTGTATCTCGCAAACCTTTCAAAATTATGAAACCAAATTTGTGAAGCAGTTAGCTGGAAGTCCAGGCTAACTTTTGATGTCCCATCGGTGGTCCCATTTTGTACCATATGGGCACAGTCGATTTTCAAATGTCGCAATCAAAAATTGTCAAAAAGTCAATTTTTTCAAATGGCACCTACTATTTTTTTTCACATCATTCGAAAGAAAATTGAATTTTAGGGTGAGTTACTTAAGCATTCCCTATACCTAACTTCACCCCATATCGAGTTATTCAATAAAAATCAAGAAATACCTTATCTTGCCGAGAGATTCCTTACTTCATCAAGTATGCCATGGAAACAAAAGACAGTTGTAATAATTTTTAAAGGAAAATATCCAACACAACACCAACAAATTATTATTAACGAACAAGAACAATGTTAACGTCATTGAAAACGGTGCACACATTGAGCATTTGTATTGAAATAATTATTGTGTTAATCTGTTTATTTGTTGTTATTTTGTTGTTATTATTTATTATTGCAATACGATTTTTAAATAAAAATTAAAATGAAATGATTGTTTCCAAAGCCTACTACCCTTGAGAAAAAAAACAATATTTTTTTCAAAAAATGCCAATAACTCAAAAACGACTGTAGATAGACATACACAATGTTAATAAAAGTGGCCCTAAAATTCAATTTTGCATTGATTTCTGGCGTCAGAAATGGTAGGCGCAAAGATGTGCTACGCAATCTGTTGAAAGTAGAATAATAGAATATTTGAACAAAAATGGGTGGTCACATTGAACATTTACGTCAGAATTTCGTCAACATTGTTCTTGTTCGTTAATAATAATTTGTTGGTGTTGTGTGTAATTAAATAAGAATCCATATTTTTCTTTAAAAATTATTACAACTGTCTTTTGTTTCCATGACATACTTGATGAAGTAAGGAATCTCTCGGCAAGATAAGGTATTTTTTGATTTCTATTGAATAACTCGATATGGGGTAAAGTTAGGTATAGGGAATGCTTAAGTAACTCACCCTAAAATTCAATTTTCTTTCGAATGGTGTGAAAAAAAATAGTAGGTGCCATTTGAAAAAATTGACTTTTTGACAATTTTTGATTGCGACATTTGAAAATCGACTGCGCCCATGTGGTACAAAATGGGACCACCGATGGGACATCAAAAGTTATCCTGGACTTCCAGCTAACTGCTTCACAAATTTGGTTTCATAATTTTGAAAGGTTTGCGAGAAACAAATTTGTTCGTAAACTACTACAGCGGCAATTTTTTTCAAAAAATTGGACATTTGTCAAAAATTGTAATAGATAAGTTAACATAACTTAGGTTCTCTAAACTCAGAATTAGAAGACCAATCGAACCATGTAAAGAAAAATATAGGTTTCCATTTAAAATAAGAAAGTTGGTACCAATTTTTGGCACACCCTGTATAGTTGGAGGACTGAAAATATTTTAGGTAGAACGGGCATGATCGATTATGGCTGCATACCAAATTTCAAGTTTCTAATCCAATTGCAAGTTGAAAAACTTCTAATGAATGGCCTACGTGAATCACCCTGTATATTGAAAATATTATTAGAACACCAGTTTTTGGTATTGGCTAAGGATGATCATAGAAGCACGCTTATTTAAATTTTATGTTTGATTTTTTCAATTTGTGAGTTGGTATTTATAAAATAAATTTCTTTGTTGTGCCTTGAGACACCAACTCTTCAAGGTATTTTGTAATGCATGCGCAACAACCCTATGGCTACCTACTATTTACTGTAAATATTATTATGAAAAAGCAATTCCTTTGCAGTGTGTAAAAAGTGCATTGTTCTGAAAAGCCCTTACATTGTGAACACGGGGTCCGAATCGGCCTAAGTCGAGGTGATTTTAGTGTTTACACAGACTAAAAGTTCGTGTTATGGTGGAAAATTTCAAAAAAAATTTTTTGAAAAACTATACATTTGCATTGAAAACCGACTTCAGATTCGTGTTCTACGACCCCAAATTAGTGTGCCCTGAAAAAATTACAAGAAAATTCCAATTCTCCGTTATCAGGGTTCCCACCAAAAACTATTATTGAAATTCCATGACTTTCCAGGTTTTCCATGACCAAATTGACACTAAATTACATGACTTCTAGGACCTTAATCAGAAAAATACGTTTATTTTAATTTTTTAACATATACAGATTGTCCCGTAATAACGCGCAAAAAAATTAGCTTCTAATTCCTTATCGAAAATGACGGTGGGTTCTTCATATAAAAATTTTCAAAATAAGCCTTTCCTGTCCAGCTGTACACCTTAAAGAGGCATGCAAAAGTGCGGTTATTAATTTTTATCTGAAAATAATTCATAAGCACCAAATAATCATATCGGTACATAATGCTGCCAAATCTGACACCAGCCTACTTAGTATTTTGGCTAAAGGCTCGTCGCTTTTGACTGTTTGACTGATCACTTAGGCAGATGTAATTTAGTTCTTTTTTCTCAAAGACGGTCGATTTTACGACATTTTTTTAAGAGGTAAAAAAGTTTCTATATGAATCATGTTTAGTTCTTTTTTCAACATGTAGAAAAAACAGCAGACAGAAAGATATTTACAAAATTATAAGAAGGGTAGTTAATATCACTCCTTCGTATACACGCTAGATGAATGAAATCATTTTGTTAGATGCCTTTTCTTTAGTAATCGAGATGTGATGAATTTCGTCTTTTTCCGATTACGTTATTTTCAGATAGAAATTAAAAACAGTTTTTTGCATGCCCTCTTAAGGGGATGTAGCTGGAGAAGATAGGCTTATTTTGAAAAATTTTGTGTGATTAACCCATCTTCATTTTCGATGAGGACTTAGCAGTTAAATGTTTGTACATATATTTAATGAGTAAAATCACATAAGTAATATTGATCAACTTCAATACTTTTTATTGGGTATTTTGCCACTGAAAAATATTTAAAAATTTTAATGAAAAAACCTCTGCGCCAAACGGATCAGACAGAGGTTGATAGAACAAGACTTTGGGATGGCCATGGGTTCTTCATTATCTCCAATATTAAGTAACATTTTCATGGAAAATTTCGAGGAAAGTTATATTAATAATCTAGCTTATAAACCCATTGTATGGTGGAGATATGTAGATGACATTTTTGCTATATGGCCTTATAGTAAAGAATGTTTAAGTAATTTTTTGAATCAGATTAACAAAAAAGAACCTTCAATTAAATTTACAATAGAAATAGAGAATAATAATGAATTACCTTTCTTAGATATTTTAATTAAAAAATTAGATAACACATACCAAACCAGTGTGTATAGAAAACAAACACACACAAACAGATACTTAAATTTCAATTCAAATCAACATATTAGTGTTAAGAAAGGTGTTGTTAAGTGTTTGTACGACAGGGCCAAAATTATTTCTTCAAATGATGTAATATTAAGGAACGAAAAACAATTTATAAAAACTGTCTTATTAAATAATCAATATCCTGAGAGTTTTGTTGATAGTCAGTTATTGAACATTGATAGTAGAGAGAATATACTATCACAACCTGAGGTATTTAGGTCAATGGCAGTAATTCCATATATACATGGTTTATCGGATAAATTACGAAAAATTGGGAACAGGTTTTCCGTACGAACGGTTTTTCAAACGGGCTCCACGCTAAGATCGGTTTTATCAAGAACCAAACCTCCAAATATTGTTCAAAGTTCAAAAAATTGTATTTATAGTGTTCCGTGTGAGTGCGGAAAACATTACGTAGGTGAATCATCTAGACCTTTCAACGTAAGGCTTGGTGAACATAGAAATTACGCTAGAAGGGGAGAATTTGAAAAATCCAAAATTTGTGAACACGCGTGGGATAATAATCATAGAATTAAATGGGACTCGGCGAAGATTTTGGAAAAAGAGAGCAACGGAACTAAAAGAAAACTTAAAGAATCCGCGATTATTTTATTAAACTAGGATAGATGTGTTTCTAATTATTCAATAGATTTTTGTACTAGTTGGTTGCCCATCCTTAGAGACGAAGTAAGTAAAAATAAGATAAATATAATTTAATGTCTCACGTGACTATGGAAATACATAAACAAAGAACTGTCATGGTTGACGGCCAAAAAATTTTGAGAACGGAAGTAGATTCTCTTCCGAAACGTTAACTACCTATAGCTTTGATTTTCAGTTTTTAGTTTATAACATTGTTCTAGTTTATATATTTTTAGGTGTGAGACTTTTTGAAACAGTCAAGTACTCAAGAACCTACCTCTGTCTGATCCGTTTGGCGCAGAGGTTTTTTCATTAAAATTTTTAAATATTTTTCAGTGGCAAAATACCCAATAAAAAGTATTGAAGAAAATCTGAATATGCCACAAATAAACAATTACAGACAATATCTAATATTGATCAAATTTTGACCGTGTATTTTTGTATGATATTGCCATACAAAAATATTAAAATATATTAGCCTACTTTATTCCTTATAGTGGAGTAAAAAAGGACATTGGTTTGCATAGTTTTGTAACAGCAATTTTATGATTTCATATCTTCCGGAGTATCACCAGGAGTATATATACATAGGAGTTTTGAACTTCCAAGGCCTATTGCGTTTTTTTTATAAACAATTTTGTGTTTTTTAGGTAAAAAGGTGAATATCTCCAGTTCTAGAGGTTCGATCGGAACAAAGAAAAACCAAAAACGCAATTAAAATTCCAACAAATCCGCGGTTTTAGGTCATTTGAGTATGAACATAACGTACAAAATTGAATCAACTGGCTGAAGAGCGTTTTTCTTTTTTTCGTTTTAACGCAAAGGGGCGTCAAGAGTTCCGATCGGCTTCAAACTTTTAGAAAATATACCTTGTGTTGAAAACAAAACGCTGTAATTTTGGGATCCAAATATTGAACCTTGTGGACACAAATGAATTTGTTATGTGAAATTTGAATTGCCCGCTATTTTGTGCCATTAGGTCCAAAATGGATCACTTTATTTCAAAATATAGATCTGGACACCAGCTTTCCGATGAGATTAAAAATAATTTATGTGATAGTAATTTTGGCCACTTTTTTGTCATTTATTTATGAACCAAATGACAACAAATGGATTTTTTCGGCCATTTCGAAAACATCTTTGAAAAAATTTTATCAGAAAAGAAAGAGAATTGCGAGAACTTTAATTTTAAAAAAAGAAAGTTAATTTTCGTCTACCTGAAATGGCCGAAAATATTCATTTATTGTCATTTGGCTTTTAAATAAAAGCCAAAAAGATGGCCAAAATGACTTAATTTTTTTTATTTAATGTCGTTGGAAAGCTGGCGTCCAGATCCACATTTTGAAATGTCAAGAAATGGCATAAAATGGTGGGCAATTCAAATTTCAGATAACAAATTAATTTGTGTCCACGAGGTTCAATATTTGGGCACCGAAATTTCAGGATGTTTTGTTTTTAACAAAAGTTATACTGTCTGAAAGTTTGAAGCCGATCTGAACTTTGCACGTCCCTGGGCGTTAAACTGAAAAAAACGCTTTTTATCCAGTTTATTCTAATTTTTACGTTACGTACGTACTCATGACCCCAAAACCAAGGCAGATTTGTTGCAATTTTAATTGCGAAGGTTTTTGGTTTCTTGTTTGTCCCGATTGAACCTCTACAACCGGAGATATTCACCTCTTCAGGGTTCAGGGTATTGCAAAATCATACCTCCACAGATATATAAATAATAAGTAACGATTTAAATGATTAAATACTTTTAAAACTATGAAATTTTTAAGAGTAGGCTATGAACGAGGAGAGTTAAGTAAATAATATTCTTCTATCTGTAAAATGGCTATTCCAAACTTTGTACCTACATCTTTTGTTGCTTTTATCGTTTACACTTGATTATAGAACACGTAGGTACCTATTCACATACATTACTCTTCCAAGAGAAGTAATGAATTTAAATATGTCCTTCAAAATTAAACTAATAAGCAGATTTTGTAGTTTTCTCGGTAGTTTTATAGATACGATGTACATTAGAATTATCTTACCTTTGGAAGTTATTCCAGCCCATCCATATTTTACCATCAACACTTAGGCACTTCACTTCAATATCAAATAAATATTTTTAAATGTTTCTCTGTTAAATCACAGACCCACATTCACATTACCGGCCCAAAAGTGCCTAACCTCCTATTTAAATTGGTCACACAGTCCAGTCACAACACAACACAAATTAATTATTAACCGAATTCCAACACCTCCCAGGAAAAACAATTTCCTACCAAAGTACATTTTAATAGGTATTTTCTATTTAGGTACACACTTTTTGTCTGCAGTGATAAGTTTTTCAGACATTCCAACCGTTAAAACACGAAAACAATGCAAGGTCACACTGGATTTCATAGCGCGCCTGCGCCAGATCGCTGTTTTTATTGGATTGGATTTAAAGCAAAAGAAATAAAGGAATATATGCTATAAAGACCGGTTTACACATTAGAGTTTCAACAAACCATATTTTGAGTTCGTCAAACAAGTTTTGTTATTTATTATAATCGTCTCATTTTAAACTTATTAGTAATTAATTGGATTGATTCCTTCTTTAAGTTGTTATTTTAAATGTTGTCTATGACTATGCTATGTAAATGGGTACCGATACCTCTAGAAATTTGAAACAACTCTTTTATTTCTTTAAATAATTGCCTGAAATTCGATAACATAAGGTTCTTGGGGTCGCCTATTACGAATCGGGCCAAAAAATCGGTCTAAAAACAAAATGACGTCTACAAAATCTATTTTTTTTTAACTTTTATTATATCTCTGGGGGATTCTTGGTCGCTGATTACAAATTTCACATTAAAACTCAACTAAAACAATAAATGGCGAATCCAAAATGGAAGACAAGTGTCAATTTTTTTAATACAGATTTTAATTTTTATATGGCGGTTATAGTTTTTAATTTCTTCTTCCTCTAATTTTTCCATAGACACCACTTGTCGCGAATACAGCCCTAAGTGAACACAAAGTTGTCCACATCTAGCTTCTTCTTATTCACTACTTCTTGCCAGATATTTTATGATTCATTCATTATTCTAGTTGGTCTCCGCTTACTGTATGGTACGTCTGGCAGCACCACATCATCTGTCGTGGTTGCCTGTTAGGCGCACGGCCTTACCAAAACTTTTTTCCACCACCTGCTTGATGATGACAGACCAACATTTTGTGAGGCGTCATCATTGTCTCTTAAAATCTGATTTTCCTTGAGCTCTCAACCACTCTATATTTTCCTCTCTTCGGTTGATGGAGTCTTTGGACACTATACTCGAATACTAAAATTCGACGTGAATTTCGTCGGCTACGTTGGCATCATCGGAGGATGTTAAAATAGAATTTTAATCATCTCCTAACGATGATAACGTGATTGACAAAGCGATCATCGTCGAGTGGCAGTATTCGAGGATAGTGTTTAGACGGTTTTGGTGTTTGTGGAAACAACTTCAGAGGTATCCTCACAAAGAACATATGGTAGCGTCAAATTGGGTTTCGGCTTATGCATCAGAGCTATATTTAGCTAAAAAAAGAGAGAAAACTTAATTTCGGCGTAGGCATTTCTTCAGATACTCTACCACACTGTTAGGATCTAATATGAAAGATCGAACACGTAATATAAAATGCAATAAAAGAGGTCCTAGACAAATCCTATTCTGTAAGTGTGAGAGGAAAACAATAATAAGAAAGGCTAGAATAAAATATCATTTATTATACAATTGCAGAAACAATGTGACGTATTAGTCACCCGGCACTTGACGGCACTTTGACACTTGAGCTTCAGCCGTCGGTTGATGGTAAACTCGGGCGCCAATTATCTAGGGACGGTTAGACTTCACACACACTATAGTAAAAAAGCACGGTTCAGATTATATACAAAAAAATATGTATTATTTTAACACCTACTATTTACAACATTACTTAAAGCTACACTATCTTTACAAAGCCAAACAGGCAACCAAGAGCTTAAACTAAAGTTAGGCTACGGTAACAGAAGCTAATGAGAGAAGGGCGATGACGGGTGGTTAATGAGAAGGTGACACGGTAAACGGTTGGTGAGTGGTGCCGATGGCCGAAGGCGGTAAAAGCGGGCGGTAGTACAGACAGTGCACGGATACCAGGAGTGAGTAGGCACTTACCAAGTTGGTATTTACAAACTTTACTCACTTCCTCCTGTTGCTGATGGACACGGTGCTGCTAATAGTTTCGGGATCGGCTCTTACGGCAGACGGTCGATGTGTATTCAATGCTGGCTTGTGGAAACTGGAATAGACTACAGAACTGCTAGAGTGGGTAACTGCGTGGTTGGAATGCGCACCAGTTCTGGGGCTTAGAAAATATAAGCAGTCTTACCTACAAGTTCCTCTACTTACTACTCCTTACACACGTCTATCCTCGCGGTCGGTCAGGCACCAACTGAATTTTCAAGACAGACTGGTTCTGCGCAGGCAAACGTTTACAAGCGGTGGTAGGAGCATGAACTGCTCTCCTCGAGTCTTCGGCATAAACTGAACAACTACTTGAAATAATTGCAAGTGTATGGTACATGGCAAACTACATCTCGCACGTCTTTATACTTCAAATATTTTCACGGTTACCTAGCCTCTACAATTCAATACAATATAATATAGTTCTATAACCTACTTAATATTAAAACAGATGTTGGTTTGGGGTGCAATTTCCATAACGAAAAATGCTTCGTTACTCCAATACAACAATCAACAGTATCTATCTAGCAGTAAACTATTTCAATTTTTTTCATTTTTTTTAAATTCCCCGTCCCCCCATCGAAAAATGGCCATATTTCGGGTAATTAATGCTATAAAATTAATTTTAAAACACCAAATTAAAGATAATGTTGCCAGAAACAACTGTTATTTGAACTATTTGTTTGTAAATACAATATATCCCGAGAAAATACACTTCAAGGAATGAAGACAAAAAAAATCAAAAAGTCAAACCTCGGAAAAATTCCAGATGGGGACTTTTGGGATGTTGTTTAGAACCACAAGAGGAAGGTTCATGCAAAAATCCAGCTTTCCCCTATTTTTCTACCATGCAGTGTCTCTATTCCCTGTACTAATAGAGAAAAATCGATTTTTAAATTAAAACTACCCCTTTTTACCCTCTATAGGTTTCCGCGGATCGGTAAAATTCCTAAACTTTTTTGTATCGTGAACTTTGGCCTATTTTGGACCTATAACCAAATTTTAAGGTTAGCACAATTTTTTTTCGAGTTAAAGTAAAGTTTTCCTGTACTACTACCTCTCTCTCTCTTTGAATGCCTCAGATGTGTTGGCAACCGGTAACTCCCTAATGCAACTTTCACCCGCCGCACGTCCGGAGTTTGTTGTACCAGTCTACGTTATCAAAGATATACCTTTAGAAAAAATGTTTTATCCGAGCAGGCGCCTTTGAAGTCTCAAGATGCATATTCAATTGTTTCTTTACGAGCACAATGCCTCCCTTGTTCACGTTTACGTTCTCCAGACGATGTAAAAAAAATGCACTTTTATTAATTAGAATGCACGAAAACACAATGAAACAATAATAAAAACTATTCAGACATAAAAATAAACGCCGATGATATTACAAATAACAACGTGAGCGTAAGTAATTTTAATGAGTTTGCATATGTAAAATGGACAAACAGTGAAAGATGGAGGCCGAACAAAGAACTTTAAATTGCGATGATATCATTATAGAAAGTCAAATAAATGAAATTAAATTACGTGAATCTTAAAGCTCTTTTATTTCCTGTGACCCATTTTGTGGAAGTAACCAATTTGCATGTATTTACATTTGTTTGAGAGAACTATATCCATCCATTATGGATGGGCAATTTAAAGCGACGATAGTTGGCTTAATGTTTATGAAAAGTTGGCTGCTTTATTAAGAGGCGAAAGCTATTACGTCATGTAATCCTGAAACTATATCAACCCAGCACCATTGAAACTATGTACAGGGTGATCCAAACTTAAGCAGCCAAACGTTCAGGATCAATTCTTCAGATTAAAATCTATAAAGTTTTTTTCAAAAATGCACCCCCTGAGAGCTAGAGCAAAAATAAAAAAAAGAGAGAAAGCTGCGTCTCGTTTCATGGCATTTATTACAAAAAGGGAAAGTTTTGAAAATTACACTCTACCAGTCCACCGATGGTTGCACAACTATTTTCCGGGAAGATGAATGGATCGCAGTCGAGGCTACCCTCGCCCACAGTGGGACAGAAAGCTTTAAAAATTTGGCCAAAATATCCAAAAATCAACTCTTTAGAATTACATATCTTAATGCGTACATAGTTAGATAATAGTTCCAAGAAGAATGAACTACCCTTATACCTGCAAACACCCTTTGCAGTACTCACACAAGGTCAGTTTAATTACAGTTTGTTGTCAGAGAGCGTCATTCATTCGGAATTGTAACTGTGAAAGTTTAATAAAGCTTACGTGTGTTTACGCTGAACATAGTCTTTTAAAGAAAATTCTTTAACATGTATTAAATTTGTCAAGATATCTACTCTTTAATGCTACTTAACATTGAAGGATATTATTGTTTGATATACATGTATAACCATTTCTTTATTGAAATGAACTTTGCCGATAAAGAGTATTAAATAACAATATTCCCGTTGAGTTACAAAGTTAGACCCGCCTATACCTGCGCTAATATTTTAACCCTATAAACCTTATACACTGTAAAACAAATGACGAAAATTCCAGGTACTTTGCACTGCTGCTGTTTGAGTTATTTTATATTAAAATCCTACGTGTTAGTTGCTGAGAAAAAGCGAAACTTAAATAATTTTAATTTATGTAATGTTTTAAGGTGCCCATTCCCTAAAAATAGACATCCGATAGGGAAATATTTATTACTTTTGGCCATAACTCTTTATTCTTAGTACGTTTATTTAAAAAAATATATAAGACTATCTAAGTAGAACCATAACAAGGCTATTACTATGAATTTTCACTCAATAATTTCAGTGGTTTGCAAAATACCCCTACTCCATTATTAAAGGGGTTGATAAAATAAAATTGAAATATTTACTTAAAATTTAGTACACGTATGTATTATAACGACATCTGGAAGTAGATTATATTATGAGATTATGATTCCGTTGAAGGGTTGGGGGTTAAATATTGGTAAATAGGGGAAACTTAGTAAAGCAAGCTGGTAAAAGTACAGAAATTTGCGATTTGATGTATAGAAGCGAAGGCCTCAGGTTTTTCTATGGCATCTGCCCCAAATATTAAAATTCTATGACCAATAATTTTCACATACTAGAGTGCAAATATAGTCAAGATGTTTCCTTTAAAGTGACTTGAATGATAAATCTGGATGTGGAAGTAGTGATTCCTTAGGCAGCGGTTTTTATATCATAATGCTGTGCTACAAAATGATTTACCCAGCATTTCTGCATTAGCAGGAAAAAAGAAACTGTATATTGATGAAAACAGCAAAGGATCGAAACGTAGCAAGACCCAGAAATACGGACAGGTACATCAGCATCAATGGAATCCTCAATTTCATCTGATGTTGACGAAAAGACTACATCTACGTCTAAAGATGATTCAAGTGAGGCACAGAGTAACTATGAAAGTGATTATTGATAAACAATAAGGATTTTATTTTCCAAAATACGTTTAAGTTCAGATTTTGTAAATAATAAACTATTTTTCGGTTTTAATTTTTACTTTGTAATTATATTTTGAATTATTGCATTATTTTTCCAATTTTTGGTACTATGTTTTCATTCGTTTTTGCAAAATACATCCCGAATAAATCCATAAGTTTGCAAATAGAATTTTGTGGTTTCTGGAATTTTATTAAGTTTTCTTTACCTCCACCCCTTGAAACCACTCTATTTTATAAAGGCGATGTTAACGCTATTTTTGTAGGTTAAATTCTTTGTGAATAATTTTTCTAGAATTTTACTCAATTATTTCGAATTCCACCCTCTGGAATCACCACAATTTTTCGATAGCATTTTTTAAATCATTTTTTCTGCAATCGCCAGCTGATTTTGGACGAGTTGCATAAATTTCAGAATTTTGGTCAAAAAATGGTTTATTTCAACCCTGTGCCGCCCTCAGCCTGCGCGCTCTCCGGGCATGACTCCTATGGACTTTTTTTTATGGGGTACGCTGAAGAACAAGATTTATGCGTAGCCCTTCAACGACGATACCGCCCTCCAGGAAAGGATTGTTCAAGCAGCCCGGGAGAGCACACCATCAGATTGCCGTGCAGCTGTTCACTCTGCAGCTGTTCGTTGGTGTTTGTACTTATGTATGTATTTGTTACTTTTATTGATAATTTGCCTCTAAATATTTATAATTCTACGTATTATCAAATGAATGACTGCGGTCCGCATTATATATTGGAAGTGGAAGATAGGTGGTTTGGCTACCGAGGATCTTGAAGATGGCCAGCAAGGTCCCCCGATTTAACCCCCTTAGACTTTTACCTTTGTGGTGATATCAAAAATATTGTTCATGTCACCCCGGCTACTGCCAAAAAGATCTGAAGAACAGAGTACGGGTTGGACTTCAGCAAATAAATCCCCACGAAATTCGCCAAGTTACTGTAAGTGCCTTAATTTCCAGGACATTGGCTTATCTGGAGCAAAGTGGAGGGCATTTTGAACAGTTGTTGCATTAAATATTTATATTCAATATGTTCATTAATTTTGTAAATTTTGTTCCAAAGTATTTGTTATGAATCTAATATAAAATGAGCTCTTGTTTTTGATTATCTTGATCATAAGCTAATAATGATCAATTATCTACATGATTATTCTCGTTTATGATAAAAAGGGAAACAACTTAGGTATGACTTGTATTGGCTTCTAACAAACCGTGCTGACTTTGTACATTTTACACAAAATCCGTCCATAATAAAAAAAATCAAGAGAGAGAGGTATAGGAATATGAATCGATGCAGAATTTAACATTCTATTAAATTATGTGGAAATATGTATGGGGTTTCATTTGAAAAAATCGGTAAAGGTATTTACACAGAACTTTCCTCTTTATTCATACAGGACGGCCACTTTAATAAATTATTAATTAAGAAATGACATATGAGAATAATAATCGCAATGTAGTTAGCCCTATTATTAGAGAAAACCTGATAACTTTTTTTCATCATCTACTCTATAGTGATAGGGAAAAGAATTTCAATTTTTCAGATTTTTTTTTCTTGAAATTGGTTTAGAATGTAATGAAACGTGGACATTTTAAATTTGAAGGAAGATTTTTTTTCTATCATCTATTCTATTCTAGTGGTAAAAGATAATTTCAAAAATTTCTTTTTTTTTTAACGATTTTTTTAATGTTTAGGATGTCATGAAACGTGGCAATGTTAAATTTGAGCAAAAAAAACATTTTTTTCCATCCATTTTATACAAAATTTTCAATTTTTTTAAGTTAAATTTTTTAAATATGTTTAGAATGTCATGAAAGGTAGAAATTTTAAATTTGACCGAAAAATATTTTTTTCCATTCATTTTATATAAAATTTTCAAAATTTTCATAATTTCATTTTTTTTTTTTAATAGGTTTAGAATGTCATGAAACGTGGAAATTTTAAATTTGAGAGAAAAGAAATGTGTGTACATTTATACGAATTAGTGTTAGACGAATTACATGACAAAGAGAACACACCGTTTCCTAAATACCTTTGGATCATGTAGGTACTCTTGTGATAGATAGATAGGCTCAAATCTGATTATTTTTGTATACTTAGCCCACCAGTAACTAAAATGTGTATACGCTTCAGTTTTCCTCGTTGTAGTGTAACTTAATATGAGCATGCGAATAGAATCCTGCTGACGTCTCATCCAAGCTAGACTATTACATTGTAAACCAAGTAATTAATGCCCATATGTTTCTCTCAAATTATTATGTACTGTTAATGTTCTCGTTGCCACTCATAAAAATGCATCGAATATAGACTTGTATATTTTTATATAGTTTTTAACGAAATATGTTTCAGGAGTTGCATCAGTTTTACGTTCGGGTTCATTATAAATATTTACACGTAATAATTAAGAAAATTCTAATTGAAAACAAATAAAGACGTGAACACATTTAGATAGTAATAACTTGTTTTAAGAATACTTAAAAAACTCATTCTTGAACAGATTAATTATATTTTGAACGTACCGTGTCAAATTAAATCAAGTTTATTTTTACAATTTGACAATTTCCTAATTTTACAGGTAATGTAATAGTAATTAATTATGTAATATATACAATAATAAGGGATAAATAGGACAAGCTAATGAAAGTTTAGAAATTTGGAATTGATGTATACTAGAAGACAAGATCTCGATTTTTAATTTTTCAGAGTAGCTGACACTGAATCTGACACCAACAGTTGCAAATTCAAAATGTCGAATTCAACAGGGTCACCATAATTACGTGACGTTTGCATACTGACGTGAAATTTGTCCACAGGAAATATTAAAATAGATGAGTGTACCCATTTGAAAGTTTTGGTCAAAAGAATCCCACACAAAATACATGAAAATTTACTTTTGGTCGAAATTTTTCGTAATTCTGGGACAGAGTAGTTTAGAGATAAAGTTGTAATGGTCGTGATCCTTGAAACCCCATATTTTCGGCTCTAGAGACGTCTGGGCACGAAAATAAATTTCGTCATTGTACTTCTATATGTATATTAGCAGTCTCTTTGAAAAAAGTCGATTTTCTTAAACGTCGGGCACACCTTGAAATTTTTAATAATTTTTTTTTTACTTTAAGATCATTTTACTTCCACATCCACGTAGTGGATTGGAAGTATAGTAATCGCAAAAAAAATTTCAAAAATTTTTATTCGTGAAATAGGTTTAGAATGTCATGAAACGTCGAGATTTTAAATTTGAGCGAAAAAAAAATTTCTGTCTGTCTGTCGGTCTGTCGGTCTGTCGGTCTGTCTGTAACTTTTTTTTGTCCGCACGTTTTCTCCGGAACGGTTTGAGATATTGACTTGAAATTTTGTACACGTATATATTATGACAAGATCTGGAACTGGATTGTTTTTTGAGGAAATCCGGTGAAGGGTTGGGGGTTAAATAGGGGAAAATAGGGAAAAATAAGTAAAGCAAGCTTGTAAGAGAACAGACACTTGAAATTTGGTGTATGTACTAGAAGTTAAGGCCTAAGTTTTTTTTATAATATCTTTCAACCCCCCCCCACCCCTACCCCATTAATGGGATTGATAAAATAAAGTTGAAATTTTCATTTGAAATTTCGTACACGTATGTATTATAACGACGTCTGAAATTAGATTATATTTTGAGACGATTCTGTTGAAGGGTTGGGGGTTAATTTGGGGTAAATAGGGGAATATAAGTAAAACAAGCTGGTAAGAGTACAGAAACTTGAAATTCGGTATACGTACTAGAAGCCAAGGCGTCAGATTTTTTATAATATTTTTCAACCCCCACCACCCCTACTCCAATATGAAAAGGGTTGATTAAATAAAATTGAGATATTCATTTGAAGTTTGGTACACGTATGTATTATGACGACATCTGGAACTAGATTATAATTTGAGATGATTCCGTTGAAGGGTTGGGGGTTAAATAGGGGTAAATAGGGGAAAATAAGTAAAGCAAGCTGGTAAGACCACAGAAACTTTAAATTCGGTGTATATACTAGAAGCCAAGGTCTCAGATTATTTATAATATTTTTCAACCCACACCACCCCTACTTCATTATTACAAGGGTTGATAAAATGAAATTGAGATGATTCCTTTGAAGGGTTCCGTGTTATTTAGGGGTAAATAGGGGGAAATAAGTAAAGCAAGCAGGTATGAGTACAGAAACTTGAAATTCGGTGTATGTACAAGAGGCAAAGGCCCCAGATTTTTTGATAATTTATTTCAGCCCCCCACCACCCCTACTCCAATATTCAAGGGGTTGATAAAATAAAATCGAGATATTCACATGAAATTTAGTACGCATATGTATCATAACGACATCTGGAACCAGATTATATTTTGAGATGATTCCGTTGAAGGGTTGGGGGTTAAATAGGGGTAAATAGGGGAAAATAAGTGAAGCAAGCTGGTAAGACTACAGAAACTTGAAATTCGGTGTATGTCCTAGAAGCCAAGACCTCTAATTTTTTAACAATATTTTTCAACCCTTCCACTACCCTTACTACATTATTGAAGGGGTTGATAAAATAAAATTGAGATATTCACTTGTAATTTGGTAGACGTATATATTATAACGACATCTGGAACTAGATTATATTTTGGGATGATTCCGTAGAAGGGTTAGGGTTAATAGGAGTGACTAGGGGAAAATAAGTAAATCAAGGTGATAAGAGTACAGAAATTTGAGATTCGGTGTATATACTAGAAACCAAGGCCTCAGATTTCTTTCTAATATTTTTCAAACTCCACCACCTCCGCTTCATTATTAATGGGATTGATAACATCAAATTGAGATATTCACTTGAGATTAGTACACGTATGTATGTAGTGACATCTGATTGAGATGCCTCCATTGAAGGGGTGGGAGGTGAATAGTAGAAAATAAGTAGGGTGAACTAAAAACTTCATTTTTAACGTATATGGTAGAAACCAACTGCTCCAACTTTTCTATGACATCTGCCCCAAATATTATTAAAATTCTATGACCAATAATTTCCACATACTAGAGTGCAAATATCGTCAAGATGTTTCCTTTAAAACGACTTGGATAAAGAATCTGGATGTGGAAGTAGTGATTCCTTAGGCAGCGGTTTTTGAAGATGAATTTACATGGGTCCAAGCGACTTGACATTTGCTAAGTAAATATAATATAGAAAATAAGTAAAGCAAGCTGGTAAGAGTACAGAAATTTGGGATTTTGTGTAAATAAATAACTACTATAAGCCAAGGCCTCAAATTTCTAACAACATTTTCCACCCCCACACTCCCACCACCCCCCACTCCACACATGGATGAGAAATCTGGATGTGCAGGTAGTGATTGCTTAGACAGGTGTTTTAATTTACCATGTTAAACGCCATATAACGAGTACTGAGAATCACATTTATTTTCGTGTTTTGGACCCTCTAAAATCGAAAGTATGGGGTTTCATGGGTCACGATCATTCCAACAGTCTCAGAATTACATACAATTTCAACCAAAAGTAAATTTCCATGTGTTTTGTGCGGGATCCTTTCGAAAGGAGATTCGTGTTTTTTGGATCTACCGCGAAAATGTAAGACTAAATTTTGTTATCCTCATCGATTTAAACTATCAAGTCCTGTGAAAGCAATCCTCTTATTTCACTTCTCGCAAAAAACCAAATTATTTGATTTGAACAAACAAACGTTCTTGTGAGGCCCCGCTCGAATAAATGGATAAGACGTATTGTTTCATTCCCATTCTTTATCCCATATACGTCCATGTCAGGAAACCTCAAAGAAAGGAATTTGATTAAGTTAAAGGAAAGACGGAAACCCTCTTTTCACTTACATCATCACCGCATTGAAACAAGTCGCAGGAAAACGTTGGAAAACGTGACAGTTTTATAGATAGACTTGGAATTCTATTGAAATTTAACTTTGATGAGCTCATTTTCCCTATTATATGAAGTAAAGTTTTCCTTTTCAGGACGAGAATTAAGCCAATTATTTTATTCCTCAATTTAACAACATAATGCGGTTTGCTAATTGGGACCGATCTTAATTAAAGGATTTAATTAGTTCTTTCATTTATTAACTCCATTTTTAAGGGAGCTAATGAACTGGCTATTCCACGATAATAGTTGGGAGTAATAAGGATTTTCTGGAATTGCGCCAGTTCCAAAAAATCGCTGATAGATCTAAAAATGTACAACCCGCAAATTGCTTTATCCAATAATAATTCTAAAGGAAAATTAATGTTCAATTATATAAATAATTATATCAAAAAATATTTTAAAACAAGGTTCTATTTAAAAAAATCGGTAAAGGTCTTTACACAGAACTTCCCTCGTTGTTTGTGCATGGCGGTCACTCTAAAAAATTAATAATTACGAAATAACATTGAGAATAATAATCGGAATATAGTTATTGCTATTATTACAAAGAAAACTTGATAAGTTTTGGTCAAAAAAATATACAGTTTGCTCATCCAACAGCAAAAGCTCAATACTAATAAACAGGTGCCACATATGGCAGGCTTGCGCAAATACCTTTACAAATGTCCACCATGACTGAATTATTTCTTGGGATGACCACCCTGTACATTTTTCAATAAAAGTATAATAGGTGTATATGTCAGATATTATTGCCATCCGTCACATCAATCCAACATTCGCGTAATGGAGTGGAAGTATAGTGGTGGTTAAAAAATTTCATTTTTATTTTAATTTTTCAAAAATGTAAAAAAAAAATTTTAAATTTTTTCTTCTAAAATAGGTTTAAAATGTCAAACGTAGAAATTTTAAATTTGAGCAAAAAGGAAAGTTTCCGTCTATTCGATAATAGTGGTAAAAGAAGTTTAAGATTGAAAAATTACACATTTTTTTTAAATAGGTTTAGAATGTCATGAAACGTGAAACTTTTAAATTTGAGTAAAAAAAAGTTTCCATCTATTCTAGTGTTAATTTTTTTCCAAACTGGTAACAAAATGTTGCAAAATTTTTTTTCCGAAATTGGTTTGGAATGTCATGAAACGTGGAAATTTTAAATTTGAGCAAACCAAATTTTCCGTCTATTCTATAGTAGTGATAAATAGATTAAAAATGTTTTCAAATTTTTCTAAAAATTTTTCAAAAACATTTTTAAATTTGTTTGAATAGTAGAATGCCATGGAAACGTGGATAGTTTAAATCTGAAAGAAAAAAATTCTATCTTAGTGGCAAAATTTTTTAAAAATAGTAAAAATTTCTATTTTTTTTAAATAGATTTAGAACGCTATCAAACGTGGAAATTTTAAATTTGAAGAAATGAAAAAAAATCCATCTATTTTAGTGGTAAAAAAAATTTCAAAAATGTTGGTAAAAAAAAATTTCAAAAAACTTTCAAAATTTTTTTTTTCTGAATCAGGCTTAGAATGCCATGAAACGTGGAAATTTTAAATTTGAAGAAAAAAAAATTATTTTAGTAGAAAAAAAATCGGTAAAGGTCTTTACACAGAACTTCCCCCGTTATTTGTGCATGGCGGTCACTCTAAAAAATTAATAATTACGAAATAACATTGAGAATAATAATCGGAATATAGTTATTGCTATTATTACAAAGAAAACTTGATAAGTTTTGGTCAAAAAAATATACAGTTTGCTCATCCAACAGCAAAAGCTCAATACTAATAAACAGGTGCCACATATGGCAGGCTTGCGCAAATACCTTTACAAATGTCCACCATGACTGAATTATTTCTTGGGATGACCACCCTGTACATTTTTCAATAAAAGTATAATAGGTGTATATGTCAGATATTATTGCCATCCGTCACATCAATCCAACATTCGCGCAATGGAGTGGAAGTATAGTGGTGGTTAAAAAATTTCATTTTTATTTTAATTCTTCAAAAATGTTAAAAAAGAAAATTAAAATTTTTTCTTCTGAAATCGGTTTAAAATGTCAAACGTAGAAATTTTAAATTTGAGCAAAAAGGAAAGTTTCCGTCTATTCTATAATAGTGGTAAAAGAAGTTAAGATTTAAAAATTACACATTTTTTTTAAATAGGTTTAGAATGTCATGAAACGTGAAACTTTTAAATTTGAGTAAAAAAAGTTTCCATCTATTCTAGTGTTAATTTTTTTTCCAAACTGGTAACAAAATGTTGCAAATTTTTTTTTTCCGAAATTGGTTAGGAATGTCATGAAACGTGGAAATTTTACATTTGAGCAAACCGAATTTTTCGTCTATTCTATAGTAGTGATAAATAGATTAAAAATGTTTTCAAATTTTTTTAAAAATGTTTCAAACATTTTAAAATTTGTTTGAATAGTTTTAGAATGCCATGGAAACGTGGATAGTTTAAATCTGAACAAAGAAAAAAATTCTATCTTAGTGGTAAATTTTTTAAAAAATAGTAAACAAAATTTCTAATTTTTCTTTTAAATAGATTTAGAACGCTATCAAACGTGGAAATTTTAAATTTGAAGAAATAAAAAAAAATCCATCTATTTTAGTGGTAAAAAAAATTTCAAAAATGTTGGTAAAAAAAAATTTCAAAAAATTTTCCAAATTTTTTTTTTCTGAATCAGGCTTAGAATGCCATGAAACGTGAATATTTTAAATTTGAAGAAAAAAAATTATCATTTTAGTAGAAAAAAATGTTTAAAAAATGTTGGTAAAAAATTTTTTTTTTTTTTTAATAGTTTTAGAATGCCATGAAACGTAGAAATTTTAAATTTGAGCAAAAAAATTTTTTTTTATCTTGGTAAAAATTTTTTCAAAAATGGTGAAAAAATTTTCAAAAATTTTTTTTTCAGAAATAGGTTTAGCGTGTCATAAAACGTGGAAATTTTAAATTTGAACAAAAAAAAAAATTTTTATCTTGGTAAAAATTTTTTCAAAAATGTTGGTCAAAAAAATTTTCAAAAATTTTTTTTCCCGAAATAGGATTAGCGCGTCATGAAACGTGGAAATTTTAAATTTGAGCGAAAAAAAATTTTTTTCACTATTTATTCCGTTTAGACGGTCCACCCTGTATATTTTCCAGTGAAATTTCTACCAGCTCTGCGCTGACAGTAGCGTCAACTATCTGCCAAATTTGACTGCTCTCCGTCAAGTAGTTTTTTAGTAAATGCACCAACAGACAGACAGACAGACAGACAGACAGACAGACAGACAGACTGACGGAATTGAAAAACCTATATTTTCGTAATCTACGTATTCTGAAACGTCAGAATCCGAAAAAATCTCGGAGGGTGATTTTTTCTCGAATACAATACTTCCCTTCGGTATGCGAGGGAAGTAAAATTTTTCAAAAATATTGGTAAAAAAAATTTAATTTTTTTTTTAATAGTTTTAGAAAGCCATGAAACGTAGAAATTTTAAATTTGAGCAAAAAAAATTTTTTTATCTTGGTAAAAAAATTTTCAAAAATGTTGGTGAAAAAAATTTTCAAATTTTTTTTTTTCAGAAATAGGTTTAGCGTGTCATGAAACGTGGAAATTTTAAATTTAAACAAAAAAAAAATTTTTTTATCTTGGTAAAAATTTTTTCAAAAATGGTGAAAAAAATTTTCAAATTTTTTTTTCCCGAAATAGGATTAGCGCGTCATGAAACGTGGAAATTTTAAATTTGGGCGAAAAAAAATTTTTTTCACTATTTATTCCGTTTAGACGGTCCACCCTGTATATTTTCCAGTGAAATTTCTACCAGTTCTGCGCTGACAGTAGCGTCAACTACCTGCCAAATTTGACTGCTCTCCGTCAAGTAGTTTTTTAGTAAATGCACCAACAGACAGACAGACAGACAGACAGACAGACAGACAGACTGACGGAATTGAAAAACCTATATTTTCGTAATCTACGTGTTCTGCAACGTCAGAATCCGAAAAAATCTCGGAGGGTGATTTTTTCTCGAATACAATACTTACCTTGTAATGAAGCAATTTTTGTTATGCAAATTGCATCCCAAATAATTATTCCGTGAGTTTCATATTTATATTATGCTGTACTTTGTAGATATAAAGTGTAAAACGCCGTTTTGTTTTAATATGGTGCATCGTAAATATTTGCATCAAATTGTCTTAGAACTGTAAAAATTAGGAATACGGCGAACGTACCAAGACGTAGGCTAGACCCCCACCAAACTACTGTTGACGTGGAGCGCGCTAGCTTTCCTTTTTAATCCAGCAACAGTTGAATATCAGTTCCTGACCGATAGCCGAAGCCGTTAGAAGTGCCCAGTACAGCTCCGCTCTGAGAAATCCGTAAGTAAACGTGTGGGAGGTAAGATGCACTATATTTTCTAAGTCCGATTCCGAAGCGCACTCTAAACGCGCATACTCCCCACTCTGGTTATCTTGTATTATTACCATTGCAGTGAACAAGAATCAGCAGTGACAGCAGTCTGCTCCGAGGATCCGCAGTAGTAAGCCGTCACCAATAAATACCGCTCCGAGGGTACTACGAGAGGAAGTGAGTAAGTTAGATAGTAGTAAGACAACTTGGCTGGTGTTAGGTTTTGAACTTGAATAATCATACTTTATTTTTCAGCTGTGTTTTACTCTGTCCTGGGGGACCTCCAGTATTGAGGGGATATTCCGGCCGAAAACTGGGCACCGTGAGTTTCAGGTGTGTTCTCTGCCTGTAGTCACGACTGCCTCTGGACGCCTGGAATATCATCTATTATACAGGGAGTGCAAGTCTCTGTGACACTCAATTTGAGCCCCGAAAAGGCAAAACAATTGATTGGACACGAGAATCGAACCTAGGCAGGGACCGTATATAGTTGCGACTGTTACGGGGGGATTTTGGGCCTAAAGACCGGTACCGTGAGGTTCAGGTGTGTTCTCTGCCTGTCGTCACGTCTACCCCTGGATGCCCAGAGTGCTTCTGTAATTTCAATCGCATGTTGCGTAAGCCCTTGGACTCTTAACCCCAAAAAGGCTAAGTCGAAAGCTGGGCCCGCACCCGAATATTATTTTAGGTTATTGTCCGAACTATTGCGACGGTTACGGGGGGATTTTGGGCCTAAAGACCGGTACCGTGAGGTTCAGGTGTGTTCTCTGCCTGTCGTCACGTCTACCCCTGGATGCCCAGAGTGCTTCTGTAATTTCAATCGCATGTTGCGTAAGCCCTTGGACGCTTAACCCCAAAAAGGCTAAGTCGAAAGCTGGGCCCGCACCCGAATATTATTTTAGGTTATTGTCCGAACTATTGCGACGGTTACGGGGGGATTTTGGGCCTAAAGACCGGTACCGTGAGGTTCAGGTGTGTTCTCTGCCTGTCGTCACGTCTACCCCTGGATGCCCAGAGTGCTTCTGTAATTTCAATCGCATGTTGCGTAAGCCCTTGGACGCTTAACCCCAAAAAGGCTAAGTCGAAAGCTGGGCCCGCACCCGAATATTATTTTAGGTTATTGTCCGAACTATTGCGACGGTTACGGGGGGATTTTGGGCCTAAAGACCGGTACCGTGAGGTTCAGGTGTGTTCTCTGCCTGTCGTCACGTCTACCCCTGGATGCCCAGAGTGCTTCTGTAATTTCAATCGCATGTTGCGTAAGCCCTTGGACGCTTAACCCCAAAAAGGCTAAGTCGAAAGCTGGGCCCGCACCCGAATAGGTTATCTCTCTCCGCTGTATTATATGTTTACCAGTATTTACCCGCACTGCGCATTAGCCAAGTTGTATCCATAACTTTATTTTATTTTTGCCTTGCATGAGTTGTGATAATTGCTTCCTCCCGCTTGGTATCCATACCGACCGTACCGCATTACCACCCCCCCCCTCGCTCATCGCTTCATCATTTTATTAACCGCTTCTTTCTTTTTAAACCATTCATTACCGTCTAGCACCTGGTAGCTTAGCTTAGGTCTTAACTCCTGGGTAACTGTTTAGTGTGCGTTAGGTAGTATACTAAGAAGTAGCATTGTAAATAGTAGGTGATAAGAAATAAATGTTCTTTTATAATCCGAATTTGTGCTTTTACTGTAGTGTGTGTGAAGTCTAAATACCCCTAGACCCTCTGGACATACCGTTTCTTCACTGTAGCTACTCAAGCCCTACTGAACCGGCTTTGAGGGTAATTGGTTGTTCCACCATAAAAGGAACTGGCGCCCGAGCTTACCGTTTACTGACCGCTAAAGCTCGAGTGCCAAGGTGTGACGGACGAATAAAACGTCACAACCTTCGGTATGCGAGGGAAGTAAAAATGCAAAATAAGTAAAATACGCTTTTTTTTAAATTCATACATCTGGAGACCAAAAGCTTTGGATGCGGTCAATTGAGCATTGTAACTATGCAATAGTGTTATACATTTTTAGTATTTACCTATTTTACAGACGAACAGAGAGACAAAACCTTTTCATTTGATACCCATGTCAAAGGGGTTGTGAAGAATGATCCGCCATCTTATTGCATTGTCACCGGACTTATAAACATGTGCAAAAATTCAAAGCTCTTGCTTAATTAGAACCAAGTAGTCGAAATTTTGATCGCAAGATTTGACTTAAACATACTATGACGATACGCAATATATTTTGGTTCTTATAGTCCAATAATTATAAAGATTTCCATAACAAAAAATGTTATCTGGGATTTTCCTTCAGTAACTGTTAGTGGGGGAATTAATCATCACATTACCACAAAAATCCATTCTGGGGGTACCGCGCAAAACCCCTTCGGTGAAAAAAGCCTTATTTTACCGATAACTCGTTAACCATTGAAGACATAAAAAAATTGCTCATTATAAAAAAGAAAGCTTGACTAATCGCCTAAAAAAGGTCCTCTTGTAATTTTCTTTTATATGTCATGATTTTCGATAAAATTGACATTGACAGAAATTGCAAAATTTGTATTTTTAATGCGCACGAATTTTCGTTTATTTGAAATCTTTTGCGCACGGCCTATATAAAACATTGGAATGCTCGAAAACCAAACATGCTAGGAAGAAAAATCAAAATGGGTTTTAAAGAGGATATAAAATACTCTTTTGTGTTTCCATTTTTGATGGCTATTGATGTCTATTAGTATATAAAAATAACAATATATTATAGTTACTTCTTGATTCTTTGCACTTTTAACTATTCACAAAATATAACTGGCTCTAATATAAGTTATAAATGCATTATCTTCTAGTTCAAGGTAGTAGTTCAATGCAGAAAAAGTTAGGAATAAAAATATTCACATTTACAAACTTACCAGCATGTTGAAGTTAGCCAAATTTTGGCCAATTTTTTACTGTTTCCTAAAAATAAAAAAAGACCCAAATATCTTGAAAATTTAGCTCAAAAAAATTTTTTTCAGTTTGTATAATGATATAACTATTGTTTCTAATTATTTAATAGTTAAAAAATTGTATTAAAAAATTATCATCAAAAAATTGAATATGCAGCCTTTTTCTATTTCTTTTTGGCTAAATTTAACATGCTGCTAAATTTGTAAATGTGAATATTTTTATTCCTAACTTTTTCTGCATTGAGGTACTACTTTGATATAAAAGATAATAATGCATTTACAACTTACGTTAAGGTCAGTTATTTTTTAAGGGCATGTGAATAGTTAGATGCACAAAAAATCAAGAGATAACTATATTATACTGTTATTTTTATGTACTAATAAATATCAATAGCCGTCAAAAACAGCAACACAAAAGGGTATTTTATATCCCCTTTAAAGCCCATTTTGACTTTTCTTCCTAGCTTGTTTGATTTTGGAGCAATTCAATTTTTTTCTATAAGTCGCGCGCAAAAAATTTCAAATAAACGAAAATTCGCACGCATTAAAAATACAAACTTTGCAGTTTTTATCAATATCGATTTTCTCGAAAACCATGGCATATACAAGTAAATTACAAGAGGACTTCTTTTTGGGCAATTAGTCAAGCTTTCTTTTTATGATGAGCAATTTTTTATGTCTTTAACGATTAACGAGTTATCAGTAAAATAAGACTTTTTTCAGTGAAAGGGTGGTTTTTTGGGGGGTTGCGCGGCACCCCCAGAACTGATTTTTGTGGTTTTGTGATGTCTAACCCTCGCACCAACAATTACGAAAGGAAAAACTCAGATAACAATTTTTGCAAGCTTCTGGTGTATTTTTTACTTTATCGACTGGACTATTATTATACTCATTGCAAATACAAAAGGAAGAGTATATTGCACTTAATCGGCAAATTGGTAATATCGCTCGTAGAGAAAAATGTTTCCTATCACTGAGTTGACGATTCAATTCTGAACAATATCAAAATGTCCGTCCGTCTGTGTCTGTCTGTCTGGTCATCTGTATGTCTCTCTGTCTGTCTATCTGTCTGTCTGCCTGTCCGTCCCACAGTGGTTCCAAATCGATTTTTTTTTTTCGTTCAAAATGGCTAGTGAGCGCAAATCTTGTCGGAAAAGAAAAATTCTCTTTTTAAATTAGAGCCCCCCGAAATTTCAACAAATCCTTGGAGCCCTAATAAAAAAACCGTTTTTATTATTTTAAATTGATGGCCAAAAGAAATTAAATTTGTTTGAATAATTTTTGATATAATATACTGAATAACTTCATACGATGAAAATATCGAATCCACGAATATAAGTCAAATGTCAATTCTGCAGCTGTCAACTGACACGTTTTTGTCTAATTTGACAGCTGATTTCGCTTTACTTCATTTTCTAACTAGCTTTAATTATTCAAAAAACTTCGAAGCAACTATTTTTGTCTGAAAATTGTAAAGTATTATATGTCATTTGACAGCTATCAAGCTGTCAACAAATGTCTTATTCCAAGAAAGAAATTCTTTAAAATAATTTTTGATGTAATATACTGAATAACTTCATACTACAATAAAATAGGTAAAAAAGTGTTTTTAAGTTAAACGGTTTTATTGTGAAGAAACATAATAATGATGCAGATGTGAGTCGAATTTCTATTATCTACAGTCAACCACTCATATCATTATAAGTGTGCTTTGGATGCATCTTCTCACTAGACAACTTATGCAAAATGTGTGTAAAAGTAAATCCGTCACTATCCGTCATTTACATATTTACTCAGGTTACGCTACGCTCCACGATTTTATTTTAGTCTGATCAATGCTCTAGATTGATGAGGAGAGTGGTGTGATGACTGGTACCTGGTACATACCTAATTATTTTTTAGCTGTTAGTACATTATCTGCATCATTATTATATTTCTTTACAATAAAACCGTTTAACTTAAAAATTTGTTTTTACTTATTTTATTTTAAAGTTTTTAGTTTTTTATTTAGTTACCTAATATTTCTCATTCTATTTAGTTCATTTAGTATCTCATTATTACAAGGTTTCTTTCCTGTCAGTTGTCTAAACTCTATGATCCGCCATTTTGTTTCGGACGCCATTTTTTATTAGGAATTTTTTTCTAAAGTGTAATGTGTTCTACTTGTCAAGTCCTTTCATTTGATACCCATATTGAGGGGATTGAAAAAAGAAAATAATCCGCCATTTTGTGGTGGCGGCCATCTTGGGTTTTGAATTTTTTCATGATGTACTGTATTCTACTTAAGCCCTTTCATTTGATACCCATATTGAGGGAGTTGAAAAAAAAATGTGATCCACTATTTTGTAGCGGCGGCCATCTTGGATTTACAATGATAATGAATATACATAATTGTATTGTCATCAGAACTAAAGGTGTGTACCAAATTTCAGATCAGTCGGTCAACAGGAAGATATATATTGACAGCTGTTAAATGGCATATGACCTATTTACAATTTTCAGACAAATAGTTGCTTCGAAGTTTTTTGAATAATTAAAGCTGGTTAGGAAATAAAGCAAAGCAAAATCAGCTGTCAAGTTAGACAAAAAAGTGTCAATTGACAGCTGTCCAATTGACCTTTGACTTATATTCGTGGAGAGTTATTTCCATCGTATGAAATTAGGCAGTATATTATATCAAAAATTATAAAAAAGAATTTTTTTTGGCCTTTAACTTAAAATAATAAAAAAGGATTTTTTTCCTTCAAAATTCGGGCCCCGAGGATTTGTTGGAATTTCGGTAACCTTTAATTTAAAAAATAACATTTACGACAAGATTTGCGCTCTATAGCCATGTTTTAACCAAGAAACTCGATTTGGGACCTCTGTGCGTCCGTTTGTCTGTCCGTGTGTCCAATTGTATTGAAATCTGTACAGCGCGTTAGTTTAAAAGTGAATCATTATTTGTTTGCTTAATTGTATTGAAATATATTCTTTATAGAATTTTGCAAACAGCAGAAAAAGCAACTATCTCTATCGGAATTAAAAGAACTGTGTGTAAAAATATTAATGAAATCTTTGCATTCTTTCGATAACCTGAATTCTGGTTATGCTAGCAAATTAAAATCCTAAAATGGATTTGTATAATTTGTTATTTGAAAACTCTCATTAATATTAGTAGTAGTAGTAGTAACTAGCATCTACACAGTCCCCTACGACCATGCAGATTATACTAGTATCTACATAACCCCCTACGGTAATGAAGATTCAGTTAAGAATGGGAACAAAGGCCTAAAACGAATTTATTTACCTACCTTGTCTTAAAAATTTTTCATTCTAATGGATTACATTTTCATGAAATCTACCATTCTGCTTTTGGAAATGCTTAGCTTTTGCAACGTTTTTCGCCTTTATTCTGGAGCTCATCAGAAAGGTACAAATCCACTCATAAACATCTTCCATGCAAAACCAACTTAAGTAAATGGACCTTCATTGCCGTAGGGGATTATGTAGTAGTTAGTATAATCTGCATGACCGTAGGGGACTGTGTAGATGCTAGTTGTTGGATGAGAATTTTCAAATAAGAAATTATACAAATCCATTTTAGGATTTTAATTTGCTAGCATAACCAGAATTCAGGTTATCGAAAGAATGTAAAGATTTCATTAATATTTTTTCACATAGTTTTTCCTCTGGTTCCCATACATAGTTATTTTTTCTGCTGCTTGTAAAATCCTATAAAGAATATGTTTCAATACAATTAAGCAAACAAATAATGATTCCCTTTTAAACATGCATAGAGTATATAGGCTCCAATACTAGTTAGCTAATAGATAGTTGAAGATCTGTTGTTTTCATCAGTCAATGTCAAATATAATTATTTCATACCTACTTATTCATAGAAATTGTCTTGATTTTGCATGAGTGGCTTATGAGTGGCTTTGTGCCTTTCTGATGAGCTCCAGAATAAGCGCGAAAAACTTTTCAAAGGCTAAGCATTTCCAAAAACAGAACGAAGTGCGTTAGTGTTTGCTATATTAAAAAATATTTTTTTGTATGTTCTGTAATTAAACACAATATATCTAAAACTAATATAATTTACGAAAAAACTACGAAGAGTATCCTATAGAATGTGTAACAATTATATAAAAAGTTCAGTAAATCGGCGAAGGGTACAATTGTTAGCTTGTTTCTGTGATCTATTCTTCAAAAAGTTAATTTATCTAATTCATAAAACAAAAATAATCACCAAGAACATTAATAATTCGACATAAACAATCAAGTTAGTTTTTCCTCTCTGGGTGCAGTAGTCTCTCATAATCGAATTAGGGAGGCAATAAACAATCTTTAAATTTAATAATTACCTCACATTGGAACAATTCATTTTTTACAATAATAAATAATTTCCTTTCTAATGTCAATATGTAAACAAATTCGTAGAAATGTTATTAGTTGTCAGATACCTGCTGTTACAAAAAAATCTGCTATGTATCATATACCTGTTACATATTTAGAATGTTCCACCTTACCGACACGTGCAGATACGTTGTTAATTTCATCAAATTGAATATATTAGTTTATGACCAACCTATTATGGATCAATAATAATGGCGATAGTGAATGATCTTATAAATAATGGATAATGAAATGGGTCATTAAAATTCAAATTAGGACGCCTGTATACATCTGATCTCTTTCGATGGATGTCCTACTTGTGCATGGTAAATAGTTTTTCGATTCGTATAATTTCGACCATTAATCAACGTGTAGATGTGAGTTTAGATGTACTGAAAATTGTTTAAGAGGTAACTGATCATAGGCGCCATAATGAAAGTATAAATTAAATCGTCCTTAAAAAACGATCAGTGAAAATTGTGAAATAAAAGTACATCTTCGGTTAATTGAACATTATATAGTAAGCGGTATTTATTCCTATTATAGGCCCTATTTATTCCCAACTCTTCGCCGAAGTAAGAAAAAAATATAATCCAGGTCCAGAGCTCGCTATAATATATACGTGTACCGAAATTCAAGTCAATATCTTACACCGTTCAAAATGCGCAAAAAATTAATCAAAATAACCAATAGTGCAGTAAAATAGGCTTCGGAATCCTTGGTAACAGGGCAGACTTTTTCCATTCTAGCTTAATCTGCTTAGCCGTAGGGGACTATGTTGGATGCTAGTGTTATAATGAGAATGTTAAATAAGCAATTGGACAAATTTATTTTAGGATTTTGATTTGCTAGCATAACTAGAAGTCAGATTATCGAAAGAATGCAAAGATTTCATTAATATTTTCTACATGTAGTTTTTCTTTTAGTTCTCATAGATAGTTTTTTCCGCTGTTTACAAAATCCTATAAAGAATATGTTTCATTACTATAAGCAAACAAATAATAAATAATTCACTTTTAAACACTATTACAATGTTGGATTTCCTACTTCGATCCGAATGACCCTAACTTTCAACCAGTTTATTTCCTCGATTCCATTAACTTTCTACTAGCCGAATGTTTTCCCTTATTAAACATGAAACACATTTTCAATTACCACCAAAACACAATTAAAATTTAATTTATTAATCACTCCTCTTCGAAACTGATTGGAATAGACTGTTATAAGACTTCGCATCCCCTAAACTCTCTGCCCTTAGGCCCTTTAACCGCTAGGCAACAAATTATAGAATTTAATACAATTGGGTGATCCGCCCGAACTGTATTATTCAATGAGTTAAATTGAAATTTCTAGTTTGGGATTTTGAATGAAAGGGAACAAGGAACATCAACTTGAAGGCGAATTCCGAAGGTTCCACCCTTGATTTGTAGCCGTTCAGTATTCGGCTTTAATTAATAAATGTATCAAAATGGAACAGAAGTTATCCTTGATGGGCCCTTGTTGTTGTCTTATTATCCTGAAGTATTTGGAGATGTTTGTGGGTAGGATAGAAAACTGTGTTCGCGAATTCATCGGAATAAGTCAAAAGTAGACACAATATTTCAAAACAGATATGACAAGAAATTGAACCGGAATGGCACAATTGTTTGTTGTTTCTCATATTATAGTCAAATAATTATAAAGATTTCCATAACAAAAAATGTTATCTGAAATTTTCCTTCAGTAACTGTTAGTGGAAGGATTATACATCACAAAGCCACAAAGATCAGTTCTGGGGACACCGCGCAGTGAAAAGGGCCTTATTTTACTGATAATTCGTTAACCGTTGAAGATATAATAAATTGCTCATCATAAAAATTGCCTAAAAAGAAGTCCTCTTGTAAATTTCTTGTTTATGCCATGGTTTTCGAGAAATTCGATATTGAAAAAAATTGAAACCTTTGTATTTTTAATGCGCACGAATTTTCGTTTATTTGAATTTGTTTGCGTGCGGCCTATAGAAAAAATCGGTAAAGGTATTTACACAGTACTTCCCTCTTTATTTATGCATGGAGGTCAGTATAAAAAATTAATAATTACAAAATGACATTGAAAATAATAATCGGAATATAGTTATCACTATTATTACAAAAAAAAAAAATGATAAGTTTTCGTAAAAAAAATATACAGAGTGCTCATCCAACAGGAAAAGTTCAATACTAAATAACAGGTGCCAAATATGGAAGGCTTGCGCAAATACCTTTACAAATGTCCACCGTGACTGAATTATTTCTTAAGATGACCACCCTGTACATTTTTCAATAAAAGTATAATAGGTGCACCAAATATTATTGCCATCTGTCACATTTTCAATTCCACATTCACGTAGTGAAATGGAAGTATAGTGGTGGTTAAAAAATTTCATTTTTTCAAATTTTTCAAAAATGTTGATAAAAAAATGTTCAACATTTTTTTCTTCTGAAATAGGTCTAGAATGTCATGAAATGTGGAAATTTTAAATTTGAGCAAAAAAGAAAGTTTCCTTCTCTTCTATAATAGTGGTAACTTTTTTTTAATAGGTTTAGAATGCCAAATTTTAAATTTGAGCAAAGAAAAAAAAATTCCGTCTATTTTAGTGGTAAAAAATTTTTCAAAAATGGTGTAAAAAATGTTCAATTTTTTTTTCTGAAATAGGTTTAGAATGTCATGAAACGTGAAAATTTTAAAGAGCACAAAAAATTTTTCCATCTATTCTAGTGGTAATTTTTTTTTCCAAAATGGTAAACATTTTCAAATTTGTTTGAGTAGGTTTAGAACGCCATGGAAACGTAGGAATTATAAATTTGAAGAAAGAAAAAAAAATTCCATCTATTTTAGTGGTAAATTTTTTTTTTAAATGCTAAAAAAAAATCTAATTTTTTTAAAAAATAAGTTTATAACGCTATGAACCGTGGAAATTTTAAATTTGAACAAAGAAAAAAAAATTTCCATCTATTTTAGTGGTAAAAAATCTTTCAAAATTGTTGGTAAAAAAAAAGTTCTAATTTTAATAAATAGGTTTAGCGTGTCATGAATCGTGGAAATTTTAAATTTGAGAAAAAACAAATTTTTTCATTATTTATTCTCTTTAGACGGTCCACCCTGTATATTTTCCAGTGAAAGTTTAACCATTTCTTCGCTGACAGTAGCGTCAACTACCTACCAAAGACTCCGTCAAGTAGTTTTTTTAGTTAATGCACCAACAGACAGACAGACAGACAGACAGACAGACAGACAGACAGACAGACTGACTGACAGAATTGAAAACCTATATTTTCGTAATCTACTTGATCTGAAACGTCAATATCCGAAAAAATCTCGAAGGGTGATTTTTTTCTGGAATACAATACTTCCCTTCGGTATGCGAGGGAAGTAAAAATTGAATTGCTCGAAAACCAAACATGCTAGGAAGAAAAATCAAAATGGGCTAAAGTGGATATAAAATACTCTTTTGTGTTTCCATTTTTGATAGCTATTGATACCTGATAGTATATAAAAATGACAATATAATATAGTTACCTCTTAATTTTTGCACATTTAACTATTCACAGGCCCATAAAAATATTCACATTTACAAATTTACCAGCATGTTGAAGTTAGTCAAATTTTGGCCAATTTTTTATTGTTTCCTAAAAATTAAAAAAAGACCCAAACATCTTGAAAATGTAGCTCAACATTTTTTTTTGAGTTTATATATCATATAACTGTTGTTTCTAATCATTTAATAGTTAAAAAATTGTATTAAAAAATATCAATTGAATATGCAGCCTTTTTTCATTTTAATTTTTGGCTTAACACGCTGCTAAATTTATAAATGTGAATATTTTTATTTCATGGTATCAAAAGGATTCTATTCCACCCCTAAAAACATAAATACCACTCTTAAAATTTCATTGAATAATAGCTTATACTGAATGTGAAAGCTATGTTCATTTTATGACAACTATTAGGTATCGTTTCAATAGAGATAAAAGGGTAAAAACTACCCCTATTTACACCATATTCAAGGGATGGAACGCCATACTTAGCCCCTAATATTAAGAAATAGGTACGTACCAAGGTGATTAAAAATGTACCAAATGATTTTTTAATACTACTTGAGCCAAACCTTCAACTGATCTGACCTCAGCATCCCTATTTTCAGAAATAACCCCGATAAGGGGGTTTCTTGTTATAATAATATAATAACTTTTTTTAGTTATATATTATTACCAAAGCACAAGAATTTTATCACGATGACGTCAAAATCAGGGTTGGCTCTGTCAGAAGCAAGTATTGACACAATATATCTATCTTTTTTTTAAGTAAATTCTGCAATATCCAAAGTTAATATGGTCAGTTTATTATAAAGACTCACTCAAAGAGGAGGTATTGGGGGATATAATACTGAACTAACATTATCTACTTTCGACCGCGGTATGTTACATCCCATCATCACTTCCATTAAATCTAAATTAAAATTACGTTGGCTGTCACGTATCAGTAGAGCTACTAGCACTCATATGCTTTTGTCTAGTAATATTTGTCTTAGATGTTGAAAAGTTAAAATTGCTTAAATTGAAATAAAGCGAATTAGTTTGAATTTAACTACTTGCAAGTAAAACTACAAAAAACTTTCGTCAGAATAATAATGTAAAGATCGTTGAAAGTCCATATGACAGATAGTAAAATGCAAAGCAAAATGGTTCATAATAGGACTCCGTATACAGTAAAAAATGAAACTAAACTAAACGCAGCCTGGCCAGAGCGTTATAAACAAATAATTCTTACAACTTAATTAAGCTCAACTAAATTACATATAGTCGCACAAAAGAAAAATAATACAAATTGTACGTAACATTAATGACAAAAAAATGGTCCGAAAATTAGTAATTTCGACATAAACTTGTTCGCTAATTGAACATTGCGTTTTTATGCCCAAAACACACGGGAGATGTCTAAAAAACGGGATGTTAGAGTACGCAGTCATAACGTTCGAACAAAGTTATTCACGCACTATAGTCTTCTCATGGGGTACTAGAGGTCTCAATCGAACGGTAACACTAGATACAATAGAAGATATTACTGACCAAACGTGGAATGAAGTAATAAAGCCATCAATAATTCTGCATAGTTGCAAGCGGCTTCAAACAGCAACATTTGCATCACGAGGCGTACATAATAGAAAAGTCTGTACTTACAGGTAATTCGACGAAAACATTGCCTTGCTGTAGCTATGGTACACACTCAACATATAATATATAACAAAACAGAACTGCTTTACTGATTCTATTAGCAGTTATTAATTACTATATACAAATATTTACATATACAGACTGTCTATTTTACGAGGGCCACACCAAATATCTCGCTTAATATCTATTGTAGAAGAATAAAGTTTTAGAAACAGTTATCCCATTTTTTGTGAGCTATATTTCAGTAAAAAGAAATTTGAAATCCATAGCCTACTTTATGAGATATATTACAAAAACCTGAAAAATAGGAAAACCACAAACGGTTATAGCTTCCTTATTTGAGGAGATACGAAAAAAGTTAAAGGAATGAAAGTTGACGGCAAAGACAATAAGAATAATAACGTGTAACAAAAAAATCGAAAAATGCAGTTGGCTTTGACATACGCTATTGTGCAAAAACGAAAAATACATATCTCAAAGTAGGCCATGACGCCATTAATTCCGTTATTTTTTTCTCATTCCAACGATATAAAACATGTCACAGAAATTTTAACCGATAGTGTCAATATTTAATATTTTACGAATACCACAATTCATATAATTGAATCGTAACAATCAGCTGTGCCATAATAGTAAAAATTCGCTTTATAATAATTATAATTCCGTAATTATTTATTACGATTTAATACAAACCAATAAATATCTCATAAATAAAAATACAAGTACAAAACGAACATCCAAAGAAAAAAACGAAAAACTATGTATAACAGTACTACCTACTACTATATTGAAAAGAAATTGTGTGTATTTATTTTTCTAACTACAAATGCTCAAATTGTGCACCATGCATTCTGACACATAAACGTGCTCTACGAGACACGTCACGCATTACATTTTGGAGCATTTCAGGAGTAATTGCCTCACATGCGTTTCGAATTCTGGTTTTGATGTCCTCAATATTTTCAGGGGCAGTTTGAAATACCTTGTCTTTAATGTAACCCCAGACGAAAAAATCCAAGGGAGTAATATCTGGTGATCGAGCTGGCCATAGAATGGGTCCATAGGTGCCTATCCAGCTATCTGGCATAACTTGATTTAAATAATTTGTACATATTACAGCAGTGTGAGGTGGAGCCCCATCTTGTTGAAAATATGAATAATTTAATCTTTCTGCCACTGTTAATTCATAAAGAAAATCTTGAAATTCGTTTTGCAGGAAATTAAGGTATCTACGAGCGGTTAATTTGCCATCATAAAAATAAGGTCCAATTACTTTAGTCCCTAAAAGACCCAACCAAACATTCGTAGAAAATCTTTCTTGGAAAGCAGTCTCTCTGCACCAATGTGTATTTTCTCGTGTCCACTTATAATGCATATTTCTATTGAAAAATCCATTATTAGAAAAATTTGATTCGTCCGACCAAAGAATTTTGCTACATATCAGCGCGTCATTCCTTTTCTTATTTAATAACCATCTACAAAATCTTACTCTCCTTGGCTTATCTCCCTCATTTAAATGTTGAACTTTCCTCATTTTGTAGCATCGAAATCCGTTTTTTTTCAATATTTTTCTTGCACTGTCTTTTTTTATGCGATAGTTTCTCTGAATTTGTCTCAAAGAGGTTTCCTCATTTTGGTTAACATAATTCATTACTCTATTCACTTTTCTTACATTATCCGCAACATGCGCTCGCCTTACTACTTTTTTTGAAAATGAACCGTGCGTTTTTAGATTTTGAACTAACTTCCTAAACATAGTTCGATTTGGCTGCGGAGCATCTGGAAATCTATCTCCGTAAACCGTGACTGCCATCTCAGCGTCAAAATTGCACTGACAATAAATGCTAATCATATCGAATTTGTTATTATTGGTGTACACCATAATTACTGATATAAAATTTGTCTTAGAACTCGACAACGCAACATACAACAGTGACAATCTGTCAAATTTATTAATAACTATATACATTGTTTTTCACTAATTATGGCACAGCTGATTGTTACGATTCAATTATATGAATTGTGGTATTCGTAAAATATTAAATATTGACACTATCGGTTAAAATTTCTGTGACATGTTTTATATCGTTGGAATGAGAAAATGGCGTCATGGCCTACTTTGAGATATGTATTTATCGTTTTTGCACAATAGCGTATGTCAAAGCCAACTGCATTTTTCGATTTTTTTGTTACACGTTATTATTCTTATTGTCTTTGCCTTCAACTTTCATTCCTTTAACTTTTTTTCGTATCTCCTCAAATAAGGAAGCTATAACCGTTTGTGCTTTTCCTATTTTTCAGGTTTTTGTAATATATCTCATAAAGTAGGCTATGGATTTCAAATTTCTTTTTACTGAAATATAGCTCACAAAAAATGGGATAACTGTTTCTAAAACTTTATTCTTCTACAATAGATATTAAGCGAGATATTTGGTGTGGCCCTCGTAAAATAGACAGTCTGTATATGGCGACTTTAATTTTTCCAGCCTAGACGGCCAAACCGCCTGCTACGCCATTTTCTCCGCGTCTCCCCCGAGCCAGAGCCGGCGTATCTTATCTCGTCTATTTGCTAAACTTGGTGGTACAAGCTACCACGCTATTGGTCAAGCATTTGTCATGTCTAACCGATAGAATTTAAATTTATATAATGCTAGGACCAGTATCTTATAATGAAAAGGATCAATCATACCTCTAGCTATTAATGTCAGGTCATCACACGCTGGTTCCTATACTATTTATTTTAACCTCGTTTTTCCGAATACATGTTTTTGAACATTTGCCACAATACCAATTATTTCAATTTTCCAACGTAATCTTCCAAAATAAGACAATTGATTTTTCGGTTAGATTAGATTTAACTATTTCAAAATTCTCTATTCCTGCATATAGATAAATTTTAGATGGTAAGTGCCAGGAAAAAAATACCCTGTAAATGTAGACACCGAATGTCCCTCTCTTGAACCACTAGTAAATGTCATAGCGTGCCATGCCTCCAGCCACACCTTGTATAATCATTTGCTCTCTCTGCCTTAATCTAATGCCCCTTTTTATTTTCTCTATTTTACTTCCTGGCTATTAGACTAAATAAGACTAATTACTTTTAGAAAAAGGTACACGTATAAATGCAATTTATATATATGAATGACCAAGACAATAAAATGGCTGTAATTATCTGTAACAAACCAGTATTTATGCGGTTTTCTTGCAACGTTATTATGTTATAGATGGTGGAGATTAGTGAGACGATTAAAGCGTTTTTTTCTCGTAAAGTGCAATCAAGAAATATCACAGAAAACCACTGCTGGGTTTTATAATATACGGAATCACGGCGGGAATAATTGAACTATTCAACAGAAATGTCGTCTGGCCGCTTAGTGCCTCGATGGGAACGACATAAAATGCGCACTTTTTATTCAGAGACATTGCTTAATTCAAACCTATTTCGGAATGTTTCGTGCAGCATGTTTTATTCTAGTTGGCTTGCCTTAGATGTGTGGCACGTTTGACAACATAACGTCGTCTGTCGTGGTTGCCTGCTAGGCGTACGATCTCACCAAAACTTCATTCCATTAGTTCCTTGCCCAATCAGCAAATAAACTAAATAAATAAATCAGTAAGGCAAGAATAATTTCATATACCCGAGGATGATTTTATTTCAGATGACAATGAAGTCATTACAATTGGAAATTATACGCCTAAACGTCTTTTGGAAAAACAATTTTGTTCAAAATATTATTTTTGTTTAAGAAGTCATTTAACTAGCTCTATACAGTTTTTTCTAATGACTTAGAGATGACTAATATAATACTAATAAGCCTAAAATGAGAAAAAACAATGGATTGGTATTCTTAAGTACACGTATAACATAGACTTGATTGTTAATAAGAATGTATTAATAATAAAAGTAAAACGATTGCATAAATGTGGACTAAAGTATAATAACAATTTAATAGATAAGCCATAAGCCGTCAGGTTCTACTAAATTAGATTTGACTGAATTTTAAATTATTTTTTCAACATGTTCCAGTTAAAGTTCCAATTGAGTTGACCAGATAAACCTAGCCAAAATCTATTAATATAGGTAGTATCAATAATCTCCGTTGGTGGCATTTGTTTGTTATTAAGAGAAAAACGATCAAAATTGTCAGGTCTTCCCTGCTATCAAACAATGTATCCTCCTGTACTTGTTAAGTCCACGGTTATGTACCTTGAAACTTAACCAACAATTATTGCATAAAATAGCTACAATGTTGTCATTATTTTAGTAAATACATATTTATTTTCTTGGATAAACTTCAATGTAGGAAATTACACAAAAACAAATATGTGTTTATCACACAACACATGATGTGCGCACCATGCTAATTTCATTAATGTTTTTAACACTCTTTTATTAGTTGTTAATAAACAAATTAGAGCCTCTCACGCAATATCACTTTTATTTCTGGTTCCGATTATCCGACTAAGTTGTTTTTGGTCTCAAAATATTCCTTTTTCAAAGCACTTTCATATACATAAAATCCCATATCGATACGCTTACCCAGAGCCGAGATATTCCATTTGTTAATTTAAACTTTAAATAAACAAAAGAAAAAAGTTGCATTCGTGCAGACTTTTATGAGGGTTATGCCCGACATCAATATTTATCGTTTAAAGTTGGTTTGAAGTCGATCAAACTTTCGAAAAGTTGTTTGCTAATTAACAAATTATGCCAATTGTTTCAACAATCCAAAAGCATTGAAGATATCGGGCCAAAAAAAATACGGTACATTCTTTGGTGTAAAAGGCATGTTTTTTGAAAATAACAATATCCTGAATTAAGAAATTTATTTTGGCTATAAAAAATGAACGGGTTGCAAAATGATTGGTGCCTGGCGCCAAACGACGCGTATTGAAAATATCTTTCGATTGAATCAAGATTTTTTCGGATCCGTCAAACAGTTTTCATTTTATTAAATAAAAACGAAAACAATTTTGTTTAAACAATTATTTGACCATGAAGCTCGCGGTTTGGGAAAATTTTTCATAAGAAAATCTTGTTCAGCGGAAATTTTCCTATAAGAATCCATGGCTAACTCAAAGGGAATAGAAAATTTTTGGGTAAAATCCCAGGCAGACTCACCTATACCTACATCACATTGTTGTATAAACAGCAGGTATTGCAGGAATTACAAAAATTTACTCCACCGCAAATCGCATCACTATAGATGTTAAAGAGTATTAGTTCTATAGGAAAGTTTCAGATTATCCAAGATCATTTTAGCGATTAAGAACACAAAATAATAAAGCAAACCACAACATAAGATCTCTAGAATTATTCAGCAAAAAGTCACTAACTCTTGGACTATTTTAGGTACGTAGGCGACATGAATTTAACCATGTTTATCATCCACGCTCGTTTTGAAATATGTTTTTACTGTAAGTTACGTCTTGTATCAAACTGTTGTGCATTATAATATAACGGATCGGGCCGAAGATACACCGATAAGCTAATAAATCTGTAAACACCACTACAGTTGTAAGAGTTGTCAGGAAGAGAGACTTTGGTGCCTCAAACACCACACGATTATTGAATACTAATTTATTCTTCCTTAATTTACATGACCCTCGTCTCTCAGCTGACTTTTGTTTGCTTTGGGAGTTTCTGGCTTACCATAAAACGTCGACAAGTGACAACAATCGTAAAACATGAAACCGTGTCTGTGTTTACCTCAGCAAGACAGCGCACACAAAGCGAGGATATGGAGGAAGACGAGAGATAATAAAAAGAAAGAGAGGAAGACCAGGCCAAGAGGACACGGAATACGGATCAGCTCAGCTGATTGCTAGTTTTAGTATACGAACTCCCCCACTGTGAAAGAGATAAAACAACTTGCCATAGGCGGCGCAAGGGGGCAAGTTATTTCATATAGGGTGCACAGTGAAATATTTCAGGGTGCTATTCCGAGGTTATTTTCAGAAGAAAGCTGGTGACCAAATATTCTTCGTTTGGGAAATATTTTTAAAAAATTCGAATTCTTTATATTTTGCTGTTATTATTGCAGCTATTTAAACCAAATTTGACATTCACTACATTTAGATAGAATGCTTTAAGATGTGACTATATCACGGTCTACAATTAACCAGTGGTGGAGGTAGAGTAACAAAAATTGAGTTATTATGTCAAGGAGATCACGACACACCACTCCTCTTCCTCCTGCTAACATCCAATGCATCATGGAGTATTCATTTTCCCTCATAACACACTAAATGATTAACACACTGCGGCAAGGTTTTGGTTTGATTTCCCTGTATACTTGACACATAACCCGAATCTGACATGTATTCTGGTCAAACAAAATAAATATATTTAATGGTAAGAGCCCTTGCACACGACGCCAATACAGTTGAGCAGGGCAGTGGCCAGGTCAATAAGCTATGCCAGTAACCATTCGCACACGAGACAGTATCACAAGCCAGTTCATTTGTTGCCTGTGTACCATGGATCGAAGGGTTCTTAAACCATGGACGTTAACAAAAGAAGTGTTTTTTTTAAATGAGATTGAAAAAATTATCGCAGATGAAATTAATAAAAAGGAGAAAGTTTGGGTACGGAAGTGGATGGCTAAGAGATCTGAACTGGGCTGTTCTGCATTAATCATGAATAAGTTTCTTCTAAATTTAATCTCGGGGAAGCCATTTTCCATTGATACAAATTTAAAATTAAAACAATAATCTTCTCGGCACACCCGACACATTGGCACATATTAACACACGTTGGTCCGGCTTGCACGTTCACATGAAGACAATCAAGTGACCGGTGGAGGGAGTACGCGATTATCTTGAAAAATTACCCAGGTGGCCTACTGACTATCCTGTCTTGAATACTGGCTTGGCGTAATTGTGTTGTCTTGAAATTGCTATGCACACGAAGACAACGCTGGCCTTGCTACTGGCCTGACTCACTGTATCGGCGTCGTGTGCAAGGACCTTAATGATAATGGTAAAATGCATCTTGACCACAAAAGTTCTGGGGCCAGAATGTAAAGCATCTCTTCCCCCCTTTCCGTTACCGAGTCGAGGACTGAGAGAACTCGATTGTGATCAATCGTTTGCTACCCTAAATCGAGAGAACCACCCCTTTTATCGATTTTTCGATGCTAGGATTGCAGGGGTTTGACAGATCGTTCTTTTTTTTCGAATTTTCAAATGGGCCGGCATTTTCTATTTCGCAGTAGTTGAAGAAGGGTAGGGAAAATATAACGTCAAAATTATGATCCGCACCCTGAAAAACAGGGATTAAACATTTTTCAACCCCCCTGGGACTTCTTGGCTATCCTCTAGTCAATCTCTACTCAATATATTTTGGTAATTTGGTCTTTTTCAGTCCATTTTACAGGGGCTAATAGTAGTGGAGTAAATCTCAGGATCTAAATTGCTTTCAAGGGAACCATCTTGCTATAGCAATTTTCTTGATGGAACTTGTTGAGAACATTTCAAGAAGTGTAGTAAACAGTTTTGAATTAAATCCGTGTGGCGGAAAGCTTTTGTTTAAACAAAAGAATGTTCAAAATCCTGATTTCTTGCAGTTTTTCTTAAATATTTCTGGTTATATGACACGCATGGCAATAAAGAACGAGATACAAATTATTCACAATGAAATTGTTTAGAACACTAGATTTGTATGTAACTTCTTGGTCAATATGCCAAGTCGTAAAACATAAAGACATTTTAACTAGGCCATTTTGAAAGAATTCATGATAACTTGAACAATAATGCACATATTCTAACGATACTTTAGAAAAATATATCCCCTGTAGAGTTAAACTATCAAGCCAAGTTTCAAGTAAAAATATTTACAGTAACTCCTAAAAAACAATTACAAAGTTGAAAATCGAATCGTCGATTGTTTAAGGGCATTAAGTCGTACCTACATCAAAAATTTGTATTTCAGGTCATAGTTGCTTTTATATTCTTCGTGGTGGTGCCCACGGAAATTAGCTAAAAAAAGAGGACACCTGGACAAAGTTAGTAAAAATCTGAATTTTTGCACAAACGTTCTTTGAGAGGTCCCAAACCCAAATCCACAAAAATCACAGAAATTCCAACATGGCTACCCGAGATATTGAATGAAGGTCATGAAGGTCAAAGTTTAAGAAACATGGTTTTTCGCGAATATGTCGCAGGGAAAAAAATCTCACAGCAATAAAAACATGGAAGTTGTAGAGAATTCAATATCTACAAGATTGGCATTTTGCATTTTTTTCCAAAACCTCGCCCTTTTCGAGATATTTGAGGTAGAAGTTTAAAAACACGTTTCTTTTGCAAACATGTGTATGTAAACTTAGTCGCAAACCAATGCATAGAGAGCGAGATATTCGGGGAATACCGTTTTTTTGAAACTTTGACCTTGAATATCTCGAGAAGGGCAAGGTTTTGGGAAAAAATGCTAAGGATCAGTCCTGTAGATAATTAAATTCTCTACAACTTTCATGTTAACTTTATTGCTGGAAAACCTGCGAAAAAACAGGATCCGAGCATTCTTTTGTTTAAACAAAAGCTTTCCACCACACGGATTTAATCAAGAGCTCTTTACTGCACGTCTTGCAATGTTTTCAACAGGTTCCAGCGAAAAAAGTTCTATAGGAACACAATTCCCTAGAAATTTTAGTTTTACTGCACTATAGTAGCCATATTCAGAAGTAACATAATCAATAGTACTATATTCTGTTCTAAAACCAGTTAATTATGGTGATTACTAAAATAATCTGTCAATTGCATGAAAATTGTTCTTCCAGAATTTCACTCAGAAGAGTCTTATAAATACCGACAATCACTATCATTTGTAACTTTGGCAAAGCCTTTGAAATTTTGCTGCATCATTGCATATATCCGCATGTCAAAAACAGTATATCCTCTCAGCAGCGTGGATTTATGAAAGGTCGATCTACAACCACCAATTTAATATGTGCTACTCAATATATATCTGAGTCCACTGAGAAGCAAGTTCAAACAGATGTAATATACTTCGATTTCACAAAAGCATTCGACAGGCTTAATCAAAACATTCTTATTAAAAAACTGTCCAACATTGGAATGTCACCGAATCTTACACACTTTTTAAAATCATACTTGTCAGATAGAAAACAGTACGTCGCGTTTAATGGATTCAGGTCTGCTGATTACTTATCTTGTTCTGGTGTACCTCAGGGGTCTGTCCTTGGGCCACTCCTGTTTAATATATTCATCAATGATATAGCATATGAACTAGATGTTCATTTTTTAATATACGCAGATGACCTCAAGCTACTACATAGAATCTCTAACATAAATGACTGCAGTAAATTACAAAACAATATATCTAAACTCAGCGCTTGGTGTGTTGAGAACAGTCTCACATTAAATGTGCAAAAATATAACGTAATGACATTTTCCACGAAGGATGTTAATTTTACATTTAACTACTCTAGTAAGGGGTCCAAAGCATTAAAAATTGAAATGACCCATTCCAACAAGGTAAATAAGTTTTGAGCTCGCATATCGAAAGAGGGTCCTAATGGGCATCAGAAATGGCTTGTTGGACTTTTGTTGAGGATTGCACAACTTCTCCACAAGAAAAAAACATGGCGGAATGTTATTTCAAGAATTCGTGTTTTTAAACGTATACCTCTCGCTAGAAACTTAACTACATGCGATATTGATCTGATTTTTTTTCTATACATACTACTGACATGAGCGCATATGTCTGTACTAGTAGAGTTTCAAAATCACTTACGAATTTTTTCCAATTAAATCCTAAATCACAGGAACGAAATTTGTGTGTTTGAAATTTCGACGTGCGGATAACTATGTTAAATGTTTAATTTTCTTATATATTATATGCGAATGAAATATGGTCTAAAGATCAACAAAGTTTTTGCAAAAAAAAATAACTCGATATCTCATACAGTTTTCGAGTTACAGATTTTTTAAGTCGTAAGATCGTAATAATGTCTTGTTATGATAACGCGCAATGTGACGGCTGCGGCAGGATTCGGTCTGTGTAATTGTGGATAGACATTAGTCTAATAACTAATTTGATTATGGTATTATATTTCTATTAATCAGTAGGTCACCAATTGTCTGAAAATTAGACAATCATTTATGTGTTACAACTACGTGGTTTTAAAATAGAGTCTGTTAAAATATAGATGCAGAAATAATGGTTTAATGATTACTGAAAAAAGGAAACTTTGAAGTACGTCCAATTTGCTTAGAAAATGTTCAGTTACGTCATTTTGGCTTAGAAGGACTGTATATATCGAAAGGTGCAAATACAGTATAAAATCGTCAATAAATTATACAAATTTGAGATTAAAAAATAAAAATTGTCCGAAATTTCATATTTAAGAAAATGTATGGTATGACTTAAAAACCCATCAGAATAATATGAATTCGCCATAACAGACACAATTCTTATTCTAAACTGGAATTACTTTATAAATAGTAACAAATATAAAGCGAATAATCTAAAATACATTTTAGAATGTTGGTGTAAACAATGGCATACCTACGTTGCCCAATAATGTGAACTTGCAATCATGAAGAAGGGAACCAATAATATTTGCGCAAGGTATGTTTAATTTTTGCAAAATAGAAAACCTGTGTGGGTACATGACAACAAAGGGTATCTTAAGATACTCACGAAATCAGTAAATAATTAAGTGAAAAATATGAAGAAGAAAATATTGTAAAAATGTTATTGGCAGTCGGTGTATTGTGTGACCTGTCAGTTATCCTTTCCGAAGAGGATAAATGAGCAGTTATTGTTGCCTTAAAATGAACACGCCAACTATATATTTTGATTAATTTTGAAGATAACTGCGATGCAATTGATGATCGTGTAATTTAAGATACTCGTAAGTCCTATGTGAATCTATCCATACAGATTCACATAGGACTTACGGATTAAGGATTTAAATTCACTACGGCCATCTGTAGTGAATTTAAATCTTTAGATTTGCTAAGGCAGTATTTATTTTTCCTTAAGGTTATTAGACTTACGTTAGCTACGTCCGCGTCCTACACAAGACACTTCCTTACTGCATTTAAAACGAGCATTACAGGGGACGGTGACGGTAGTCCAGTGGTTCAGTGTACTTAGCTTAGCTAGCCACTGAAGAACCTAGTGAAGTAGGTTAAAACCCTGCTCACTGCGAAATACTTTTAATTGTAAAAATTATCCACAAAAAGTGGTTTAGACCCCTACCTAACACAAAATCCTGGATTTATAACAAATTTTCTCGACTTGAAAAAATTTTAGTCTCCAAGCGATTTTCCGATCTCCTTCCCAATTTACCCTTTCCCAGAAAATTTGGATATCTGATAGAGAATAACCAAATAAAATCACAAATGATGACAAAAAGTCATAACTGGTTCTAAAGAAAACAGATAGTGGAATTGTAAAGTAAACTGTGATTAAAAATGTGCGTCCGCTTGGTGTTTTGTTGCATGTATAGCCTTTCCTAACAATTGTTTTAAGGGCAGAAATAATACAGAGCAGTTTTTAGCAGACAGTGCTTCTTAATAGTAATGCCTATGTAGTGGTTTGTCAATGCTTACTGAGCTGTGTATACTTATTATGCATTATTATTATTATTTTTATTACTTATGTATATATTACAAGTTTTGTGTACGTTTTTATGTTTTCATATTTATAAAATGCTATATCATTTGTACCACAATAATGATATACCTAATAAATAATATCTATATACAACACCTTCATAATTAATAGATCGAGTAAATCATCGGTCAAATGAGTTTCTTTTTACCTGTTAATATTTTTGCAAAATTGTAAAAATGTAAATAATAGCACAATTTCAAAAATGTATTGGCTTATTATCTTAATGCGTTACACTTAGCCAGAAAACAGCCGCATGCTAACAGGAATACCACGAATCTAATTATGGTTTATTTTAAAAAGTCGTTAACTCAAAAACTGTATAAGATATCGAGCTAATTTTTTTTGCAAAAACTCTGTTGATCTTTAGATCATATTTCATTCGTATATAGTATATAAAAAATTTGAATATTTAATATAGTTGCCCGCACGTCGAAATTTCAAACACACAAATTTCGTTGCTGTGATTTAGGATTTATTTAGAAAAACCCCGTAAGCGAGTTTGAAATTTAATTAGTAAAGATAGATGCGCTCATGTCAGTAGTATATAAATAAAAAAAATCAAATCAATATCGCATGTGGTTCACTCTCTAGCGAGAGGTATACGTTTAAAAACACGAATTCTTGAAATAACATTTCACCATCTTTTTTTCTTGTGGAGAAGTTGTGCAATCGTCAACAAAAGTCCAACAAGCCATTTCTGATGCCCATTAGGACCCTCTTTCGATATCCGAGCTCAAAAATTATTTACCTTGCTGGAATGGGTTACTTGGCGATTTAGACGGCTTTCGAAGGCGTGGACCCTCTACTACTCGCTAGAAAACTAAACATTAACTCGACCGTCCTCATTTAAAGACCTTGGAGTAATTTTTGACAAAAAACTCAGCTTTGTCAATCATATAGACACGTTAATTTGCGACGTAAATAGAACACTTGGTTTTATTATACGCAATGGGCGTGATTTCTCAAATATCTCAACGTTAAAACTATTATATTTTTCTTTTTTGCGATCTAAACTAGAGTATGCGTCTCTTTATTGGCACCTCTGCTATAACACTCATAGTCTTAAATTAGAAAACGTGCAACGTCACTTTCTTAAACTTCTACATCTAAAATCTCATGGTATATATCCACCAATTGGTTTTCCACAAAGCGATTTACTTCAAATGTTTTCAATGCGTAGTCTATCTGAAAGACGCAACGAATTTGCCATAAATTTCTTAAAAAAGGTGATTCATTATGATATTGACTGTAGTGAGACACTCCAGAGACTTAATTTCCATATTTCGCGAATAAATTCAAGACAAAACCAAACTTTCTACCTTGCTATAGCCCGTACTAATACTTTAAAGTTTTCACCAATCTACAGCATGTGATCTAGCTATAACCACAGCCAGCGTGATATCGACATCTTTAATAAATAGGAGATTCTGTCTAAAGCATATATGTATTTTTTGCTCTCTCTTTTTATTGTAAATAAATTCAACTCTTTATTCTCTCTAATATTCATATTTTCTTTTGTTGTATATCTTTACTGAAATGTACGCTAGTAAATTTAATTAATTTTTGTACGATGTATGTGTTGTTTCCCATCTTGTAAATTGTCCTGTACTGTTAGATGGTGTATGAATAAAATAAAATAAAATAAAATACACAAAAAAAATTCTTAGCTATAAAACTAATTTTCCAATGTGATATGCTCAAAATTTATTATCCGAAAAATTATTTCAGAATATGTTGAAAACAGTCCCCAGATGATATCGCCGCCCATGCCTAACAACTTACAGTCTGGTAATACCCGTTTTGCCAGTTCTTATGTCTGACAGCAATCGTGTACAGAAGAGTTGCACTCACCAGAGACTGCAGGAGTGCAGACTCATAGCCCCGAGGGCTCCGAAAGAAGCTATATCTGCCTCTCTTGGTCTACACTATAAGCTACTACTTGTTCCCGATTTGATAATAATCCTTTTTTGAATTCAAGTTTTTCAAGTGCCTAATCGATGCAGTAACTTTTTTCTGTCAAGGGCTTGAATAATGGGTGCAGCGCGTTCTCTAATTGCTTTTAGTGCTTTCGGTTCATTGCTTATAGAAATTATTTTAGATGGGGAGACGTTTCGTAATTACAAAGACCGATAACTAGCATTTAAAAAATATGAAACTGTTTGGACTTGCGTGAACCGGCAAAAGCGTAAATGTGGACTGCAATAATAATATTATATATGATAGTAATATGTTTATTGGCAAAATATACATAAATTATAAAAATACATGAATATCTTACAATTACAAATAAACATCAAGAAAAGTCACAAGAGGCTCGGTTAGAACCATGACTGTGACAAAAAGAATACATAGATATCTAATTTATTCCTATGATAGAATTAGACATTATATACAAACATATCTACTATGGGTTACTTCTTTTTTACCGACTTTAAAAATTTTCTAGAAAGCTTCTCAATTCAGTTCGTATGTATGATATTTCTAATTGTATAATGTATGTAATCGAGACAATATATTCAATTAAAACACAATGGGGCTAAAATATTTATTGAATTTCTTAACATAAAAAATATAAATAAAAAACTAAAAAAACCGCTGCCTAAGAAATCACTACTTCTACATCCAGATTTTCCATCCAAGTCACTTTAAACGATACATCTAGACTACATTTGTACTCTAGTATGTGGACATTATCGATCATAATATATAAATAATATTTGGGGCAGATGTCATAGAAAAATTTTAGGCGTTAGTTATTAGAAAGAAAAATTAGACTTTTGCTTCTACCCAACTAGCACCAAAGTGACAGTAACTGAGATAGGAACTTCGTATGAGTAACCATTACGTAATTGCGACTAAATTTACGACTTTTGTGCAAAAATAACTTCATTGGACAAGTCTACAGTCCCTGCCTCGTAGTTTCTACCACTAATGATTACTTTATAGTTATGCAACTTCTACGTAGTTTTCGTGGTACATGGGAACGTGGTAGTTACCAGTGGGACGACTTTCGGGTTTTCAGAACTTGAAGGTGGTAAACTATAGTAGCAGCGACTAACTCGCATCACTGAAATATGACTTCAAAGTTGCAATCACCTTCAAGTAGCTTTAATAGTTGCCGCGACGTTCTGGAAACCTATTTCTTTAAAGTAGTGGAACTTGTAAGTAATATTCATAGGTGTTAATGACGTTACTGCTACCTACAGAACTGTGTACGGCTACTACAAAGTGCACATCACCTCTGAAATTTACCATGAAGTAAATTTCACCATCTAGTTCTCAATGTTGACCGTAGATAAAGTTAATGCAACAAACCTAACCTATATAATATGTTTGCCTAACCTAGACTAGAATTGTATGCTGCTATATTCATGCTATGCAATTTTATGTTCAAAATAAGGCAACAAAATTTAATATTTCAACACAGTTTTATTACACCTACCTTTTCTTCTATGTTATCTATCACTGTAATAGTATATTATACCAACAAGGTTTATGTTTATTAAGTCGTTAATATATGGCTGCATACAAGTAAATTGCGACAGATGATAGGTTTTTCAATGTGAAGTTAGGTAAATGATAAACAGCAAAAGCTAGGAACGCGTTCAGTCTAGACCTCAACGTACGGCTAACACGTACGTTCCGAATCAATAGCGGGAGAAATGTAACCATGAAGCAGCAGCGGCAACTTTGAAGAGGTAATTTGTGGTAGTCACAACTTTGCTACGACTTAAAAGTAATGCTACAGTTCATTCGCAGATTTGTGGTAAATATAACTTTAAAGTTACGTATTTGCAGTTTTCGTCACTATCGCCAAGTAGCAATTACTTTCAAGTAGCATTTCTTGATCAAAACTACCTTAAAGTCTCATTTTCTGAAGTACGCCATGTTGATGGCCAAAATTATCGACGCCATTATTATAACACATGACTAATAAATTTAATTTATCGCAATTTCTTCACCAAATACAACAAATGAATACATAAAAAGCAGTGTTAAGTTCCCAAGAGCAATAAAAAATAGGTTTCGGCATCTAGTGTGTCATATTCTCGCATGACATTACATATTTTAAAAACAATATTTTCATTAAAAAAATGCATATTTTAAAGGAGCGTGGTTAGATTCGGACGTTTTATCATTATGTTTGTTAGTAAAATTGCATTCGTTTTAATTCTGACCCTTAGACCACTGAAAAATAGCACAAGTTTTGCTGTCTAATATTACCTTCTGATATTCTATTAAATTTCTGAGTTAGGGAAATGAACAAGAACAAGACTCATATGTAAGAATGAAACATAAATATAATAAGATCGGTTGCAAGACAAAGAAGGGGTAACATCGATTTGAAAGAGTAGGGAGTGGTAAAGTTTTCTGAAATTTACGGCGTCTACGCCGCCACGTCGCCGACAAGTTCCAGGAACGTGGCTGGAACGTTATCGTCACCAAAAAATATTCCCCATTTTGGTCATAAACGCGTATTAGGAACGTTCCTATTACGTGCCTGTGACTAGTACCAAAACACTTTAAAGTGCCTACAATAGTCATTGCTACGTTCCCACGACTAATTGTGCTAGTTGGATAGTATATACACGAAATACCAAGTTTCGGTGCCAGCTTGCCTCACTTATTTTTCCCTATTTACCCCTATTTAACCTTTCAAAGGAATCATCCCAAAATATAATCTAGTTCCAGATAATATCTCAATTTTACCTTATCAACCCCTTTAATAATAGAGTGAGGGTGGTGGGGGGATGGAAAATATTATAAAAAAATCTCAGGTCTTCACTTCTAATATATACAAATACAAATTCCTGTACTCTACCAGCTCTTAAACGGTTCCAGAGAAAACGTGCACACAAAGAAAGTTACAGACAGACAGACAGACCGACAGACAGAATTTTTTTTTGCTACAATTTAAAGTCTCGAGGTTTTATGGCATTTTAAGCCTATTTCAAGAATAAAAATTTTTGAATTTTTTTTACGATTACTATACTTCCAGTTGAAGTAAGCTTGTTTAATTTACTTATTTGTATATTTTATGCCATTTACTAGCCATAATGTGCTTAATTTTAACCAAAAATAAAACATAGTAGTCAAATAAAGATACCTACTTTTAAAAGTACAAAGAACTTATTTTATATTCACAAAGATAACCAGTGGAAAAAGAATATCCCAGAAATAAGAAACGCATCGAAAACCACGACCAGCATCACTCAATATTCATATTACCAACTAACTTATTTTCGAAGTGAAGCTTCCCTATTGTCTTTGTTCTCAGTATTGTAGAGACCACCCACGTGAAACATTTTCCAACTTAATCGCACCCTATGCATATAATTTAAACTAACAGATTTAAATTTGGATTTTAAGACAAATATTAAAACAGACGATAATATCTATTATGCTATGACTTCCTTACTCTTGAACAATTACCATGAACTCCAGGGAGTTTACTACACATAAAAACACTTTATAATGCCTAAAAACGTAAACTGTTGCATAGTTAACAAACTAATATAAACAGACAATAAATGCGTACTGAATGTAAGTGGTTTTTAGTGTGTAAGGTGATTAAAAGTGCATGTGTTGTTGGTATTTTTCTGTGTTGAAACTGAAGGTTATTTTTTAAATAGTCAATATTAACTATGGACCAGTCTCCAAGGGAATAAATTGGGACAAACAGAGAAAAACTATACTAAAATGACTTCCACATCCACGTAGTGGAATGGAAGTATAGTAATCGTAAAAAAAAATTCGAAAATTTGAGCGAAAAAAAATGTCTTCTCTCTGTCTGTCACGGTCGGTCCTAATATGGATTGGTAACACCCAGAAATTGCCTCGGTATTCGACAGCATCGAGAAGTCACCTTAGTGCTTTTAAAGAGACTTAGATGGGAAGTTTGGATGTGGAAGTAGTGATTACTTAGGCAGCGGTTTCTTTGCTTGCAGTGAGGACCTACCTCAATAAAATCTACCAACAATAAATGCATTGGTTCCACCAAATATGTCCCAAATCTTACAAAAATACCTTTTTATGGGAAATACACTTCAATCATCATCAATGAGTTTATTATAAATATGAAACACACAGCAAGACCAAAACCTGGTCCGAAGCCTGCCAGACATTCACGACGTAGTAGCACCCTGGCAATTAAGCAATATCAGCTCCCTTATTAAAAATGCGATTTAAAATTAATCGGGTAGAAGATACTTACTCATCAGGAGATTGTTTCAAGGTAAAATGTTTTATCCACCAGTGGAGTTTGTCCTTCTAAAGAAAAATGAACCTAATTTTCCAAAAAAGATATTATGCAAAGTTTTAACTGACAAACAATCTCACAACCTCACTCATTGTTATCAAAAACTCACTAATACCGAATTTCAATAAGATAGTATACTTAAAGTTCATGCAATAAAAATAATAAAATCTCCCTTTTTAAAGCATCAATTATTACAATCATAGCTTTATTTTCGGACGTAATGAAGAGTTAGTTAAACTGAAGGAAGACTAGCTTCCCATTTATAATTAATCATGTGACTTCAGTCAGTTTACTTACTAATCAAACATTAATTGACTTGGAAACGCAAAAAAGTTTTTTCTTCTTCAATTCCTTGGGACTTCCTGCCACACGTATTTTACTTCCACATCCACGTAGTGGATTGGAAGTATAGCAATCGTAACAAAAAATACAAAATATTTTTTTCTTGAAATAGGTTTAGAATGTCGTGAAACGTCGAGATTTTAAATTTGAGCGAAAAATTGTTTTATGGTACACGCATATATTATAATGAAATCAGCAACTAGATTATATTTTGGGTTTATTCTGATGAAGGGTTGAGGGTTAAATAGGAGTTAATAGGGGAAAATAAGTAAAGCAAGCTGGTAGAGTACAGAAACTTGAAATTCGGTGTACGTACTAGAAGCCAAGGCTTCAAATTTTTTATAATATTTTTCGATGATTTATTTGAAGGGTTGGAAGTTAAATAGGGGTAAATAGAGGAAAATATTTTAAGCAAGTTAGTAAGAGTACAGTAACTTGAAATTCGATGTATATACTACTTTTTTATAATATTTTATAAACCCCCACCACCCCCACTTAATTATTAAAGGGGTTGGTAGAATAAAATTGAGATATTCACTTGAAATTTGGTACACGTATGTACCATAACGACATCTAGAACTATATTATATTTTTAGATGATTTCGTTGAAAGATTGGGGTTATTAAGGGGTAAATAGGGGAATATAAGTAAAGCAAGCTGGTAAGAGTACAGAAACTTGATATTCGCTGTTTGTACCAGAAGCCAAGGTCTCAGATTATTTGTAATATTTTGTAATATTTGTAATATTTTGTTGAAGGGCTGGGGGTTAAATAGGGGAAAATAAGTAAAGTAAGCTAGTATGAGTACAGAAACTTTTAATTCGGTGTATGTACTAGAAGCCAAGGCCTCAGATTTTTTTATAATATTTTTCAACTCCCCACCACCCCACCCCTACTTCATTATTAAAGGTGTTGATAAAATAAAATTGTATGTATTATAACGACATTTGGAACTAGATTATATTTTGAGATGATTCCGTTGAAGGGTTGGGGACTAAATAGAAGTAAATAGGGGAAAATAATTAAAACAAGCTGGTAAGAGTACTGAAATTTGGAATTTGGAGTATATACTAGAAACCAATGCCTCAGGTTACTTTCTAATATTTTTCAAACCCCACCACCTCCGCTCCATTATTAATGGGATTGATGGTCAACTATAAACTTTTTTAACGCATATGGTAGAAACCAACGCATCAAACTTTTCTATGACATCTGCGCTAAATATTATTAAAATTCTATAACCAATAATTTCCACACACTAGAGTACAGATCTAATCAAGATGCTTCCTTTAAGGTGACTTGGATGAAAAATCTGGATGTGGAAGTAGTGATTCCTTAGGCAGTGGTTTTTTCTTTTTAAGAGGTGATCTGGGAAAAGAAGAAATACATATGGCAGGAAGTCCCAAAGAATTGAAGAAGAAAAAATAAAGGTAATACCACAAATAACATTTAGACAATAAAAAGAAATTCAATTTTAAATTAATTTAATTCAGAAACAACTGAATTAATAATAACACTTACATAGAAGCACTTGTTGTAAACGCGAGATTTCAAAAAAAAAAATGTTTTGCATATGTTATTCTCTTATGTAAAATAATATTTTAACTAAAGGCACTTTTTATTATTGTTATTACTATAACTAAATCGCAGTTTGCTCAGTAATTGTTAGGATCAACTTATGTTTAAAAGGTAGAAATTTAATTCCGCTGAAAATGTGCTTTACTATTATCAGTATGATTTTAGAAAATATAAGAAATTGGATATCGGTGAAATCTCGATAAAGTTGCACTTATTCTTCTTATTATTACATTAAGAGTTTTTGTTTAGCATTAACCTTTTTTTTAATTCCAAGTCAATTATGTTTTATTTAGAATGTTAAGTAAACTGACTGACGTCACGGGATTAATTCTAAATGAAAGTCTTCCTCCAGCTTAATTAACTCTTCATTACATCTGAAAATAATTAATACTTTAAAACGGAAATTTTTATTTTCTTATTTCGTGAACACCACACTACACTTATTGAAATTAGGTATTAGTGAGTGTTTGATAACAACGAATAAGATTATGAGATTGTTTTACAGTTAAAACTTTGCCTAATATATTTTTTTGGAAAATTAAGTTAATTTTTCTGCATAAGGATGAACGTCACCGGTGGATTTTTAAATATTTAACCGTGATACAATCTCCTGAAGGGTAAATATATTTCACCCAAATTAAGAAAAAATTGCATTGTTAAAAAGGGCTCTGTGATATGGAAGTCATGAAAAGTGAGACATACTGTATATACAGATAAAATCTAAACTTCTTTGGCAGGATACGAATTAAGATGATTATATCTTTGAAATGGGTATTACAAAAGGCAAAAACCTGCTTGCAGCAATTCTACAACGGCGACGATGCCATTCTGTTTTAACTATAGAAAACATTATCTATATTCATTTTGTAGAATTTAATGTTGCTATATAATTTAGTATTACTAAAGGAACATATTTTGAGAAACAAAACAGTAGCACAAAGTAACGGGGGAAAAGGAGAGGAAAGAGATTTATACCGACAAGCAGAATAGAATTCAGAGAAAGATGGGCAAGCGTCAAAGAATTTTACCACACAATAATTAGAAGCAAAACAATTCAATACTAGTTGTATGTGTATATGTGGCCTATATGAGATGTTACAATTAACAACTAATTTCTGTTCAATATCTGTTTTAACATTTGTAATAAAAATGTTCGTGCTATCTACAACTGTTCATATTAGGACGTATGTTCATTAAGCATATTGTTCTTATTTTCGATGTCCCTCCTGCCCCAGAAAGGTCGGTGTGAATGGCACTATAAAATGTAGGATTCGATGTAATTATTATACGAGCAAAAATAAAAATAGATAATAATTTATAAACGAAATATCGAACCAACAGCAACCTTGCAGCGCCATAAGAGGACTATCACAATTGGATATCGCCGAGCTATTTTAAAAAATAATTTTTGTTTGTCCCAATTCTATTTTCCCCGTTTATTGAAGTGAACTCGTCAAAACACAACGTAAATCCGCAAAAATTTTTGCCAAGTGCCAAGTTCAAATTTATAAGGAAAACAAGTTCTCGATATGCCGTCCGGATTACGTCCGTATAGACAATGCATTTTTTTTAAATACCAGATGATCGCGAATTCGAAAATAGAAACAAGCTAGCCATTATACCTTTCGTCGATTTATCTATTTATATAATTATTGCACATTCTATAGGATACTCTTCGCAGTTTTATCGTAGATAAATCATGTTAGTTTATATTAACGAGGGACTTGGCCTTATCTATTGCAAGATGAATTAAACCGCTAAAGCTTGGTCTAAATCTTATCGCATTTGTGACAAATTTATTACTGTTAAGTTTACAAACATTGCCTAACTTATACATAGTCTGTTATGTAATGTAACAATATTTATTTCTAAACTTTAAGATTTTTTCTCTATCTATTAAGCTTTTTTTCCTGAACTATTTTAACATCCCTCCCCAGAGGGGTGGTACTGTTTTCGTTTAGACATTTTTTTGTTAAATTGCAAAAGGTAAAAAATAGATTTTTTTTAATTTAAATAATAACTTTTTTATTTATTGATCAATTTTGTTCAAAAACGATAGGGTTCTTCCTCTAGCTAACACTTAAGTTTAAGTTATCGTGCTCGACAGACAGACGGACGGATATTTTGAAAAATTCTTTAGAATTCGATCACCAACATAGTGATATGAAATTTTTTTCTCTACGAGCGGTATTATCGATTTTAAAAAGCCGATCGAATGCAATATACTCTTCGTTTTGTGCTTGCGAAAAGTATAATAATGACATCATGATATTGTGTGTGGATCATCAAATTAAAATTTTTATAAAATTTAATTACTCATTAAGACAATATAAAAATTTATTTATATTTGAAAATAAACTGATAATACATATACATATTGTGGACTTTACTGTACATTTTTATAGATAAACTATTTTCTGCTTATCACACAGAGTTATAATTTAACTTAGGTTAGGTTAATGTGTGAGTGCTTACCAGACCCTCTACTGCGACCATCTAGGTCTATTGTGGCTCACTCCCAGTCATAGTTCACTCACCCAACATATTCAGCTTTTTAATAAAGTCGATAATCTTGTTGGGTGAGAAACCGTCCAGGTCCTCTGGCTTTAGTCGCCCCTTGCCAAACATTGAGAACCTGTTCTCTCTGCAGCAGGCCAGGTACACAAAATGTGCTCTACCATTTTATCATCCTCCAAACACAAACGGCATTTGCGTTTTCCACCAGTCCAATTCTGTGTAGGTGATGATTTAATCTGCAGTGCCCAGCGGATAGACCAATTAGAGGTCTTAGGTGTAGCCTATTTAACTCTAATAGTTTTTTAGTTCTCGACTTCGAGGTGTATGTAATAAACTCCTTTGAGCGAACTAATCCTGGTAGTTCCAGCCAGTGCTGGATTGTTTTCAATTCAACCCAGGCCAGGATAGCAGCCTTGGCAAAGTTTGCAGATATGCCAAGTGTTCAGGTCCTATAAATTTAGTTGCCGCACCTTCTCTGGTCAAATAATCGTTGCCCTCCATGCCAGAGTAGCCAGATCTCCAGATCAGAGTCAGTTAGTTGTTTCTGCCTAGTCGGGTAAGAGCTTCCTGGCAGTAGTTCCATACTGTTTTAGAGTTACAACGATAGGATCCAAGGGCTTTAAGAGTCGCTTGGCAGTCTGAAAATATTTTCATTGATCTGTGTCTGCGTTTCTTACCTTTGGTTTGCGACTCTATACACCAGCTCCAGTTCCCTCAAGAGTTTTGGAACAGTCGGTGAACCAACAACTGTCTGTCTTTTGTAGGTCGGTTTTGTTCCGATCCCATTCGTCTCCTCCAGGAAATAGGACTTTAAAGGGCAATTCATGGTTGATCAAAGTAGATATCACATCTAAAAGCATTCCCAGGATGCCACACAAACTTAAATCAGTAGCCTAAAACATTGTTTACGTATGTCGACAAGGCTTAGTTCAGCCGATGAAGCGACTTTTGAACCAGCCAAGTTAAAATATACTGGACTAAATAGCAATCCATTTTTACAATCTTTTACTCAACTTCACCAGTTTATTAGTCAGTCAGATTGGTTCTAATCTTTAGTTAGTTTTGTTCGACTTTGTATCATTTCCAGATGTTGTATCGACTTGAAACTTTGCATGTGTATAAGGTTCACATGACAACACAGTTTGACTTTTTTATAGAAAAATCTAAGATGGCGCTTCCAAGATGGCAGACAATTGATCGTCATTTAATGTCGGTTGTATTAGAAATGGATGTCTGGGTTTTTTTGAAGTCGTAGCTTATAAATGTGTGGTCTAAATTTAAAAAATCAAAATAACCGATAAGTTTTGTCATTTACCGTATTTTTCGACTGAAAATTGATATCTGAGGGTTATCGCGGTTACAGATTGTAAATATTTGGTCGAAATTTAACAATTCAAAATAGCAGCGTCAATATGGTGGATAAGTTTAGTAACTTATAGTCTAATTCGCCTGAAAATCAGTATCTGTTGATTCTGAGGTCACAAATTTAACTCATCTGTTTTTCAATACATATTATCTCTTCTTTTTAGTGTATTTTTAACAGTTACTGTTTTTTACGTATTTTCTAATTTTTTTTTATTATTTATTTATTACAATGTTTATTTTTTAGAGGACTGCCGGCATTTATTAACAAACTGTTCGCTATTATAACAAAAATAGCATCTATAAAAGAATCATATTAAAAAGAGAAGTATCCCATTATTTGTTGCTAATTTAGTTGCTGTAGCTTGTATGTTAATATTTCAAGAATAAAACTACTTTTAAGACCTATGAGAAACATTTTTTTTTTAAATAATTGCAAACCTTTAGAATATAATGATGTCGATGTGGGAGTAAAGCATCCTGAATGAAATATATTTTTAAAATTCCTGTAAATGCCTAATAATAATAATTAGTAATATAATTACCTCTATATATAAGTCAGATCTTTAGCCAATATAATTTGGCACTCTCCTTATTAACGGATATTACACTATTAATGAAAGTACCTATTCTTAGTCCCAGACCAGCTGTCTGCGTCAACGAAAAAACATATCGGTTGGTAGGATAGGTAACAATTATTTCAGTCACTATTTACATATGACATAATTCTTTAAATATATCTGTTTTTCGTTGAAATGCACAAACAATGTTAATGATCAGGTCAGTTAAGTGGATTTTTTCGCTGTTGCTACCTGAATCTCACAAATGTTATATCTATTTTGAAGTGTTTCTGTGCTTGCAATACACGGTGACTCAATTTTCTTAGCAAAAGTGACCTTTAAAATGTCTGCAGTAAAAAGTCTACGGGGTCTATGTCAGGTAATCGAGGAGGCTATGTAACTGATCTATTTCTTCAATGTTCAGAGCACTTTTCTGATTTTAGCCCCAAAACTTCAACATCTTTAAGTAAAAATAATGGAAAATGGTCTCTCAAATATTCCTAATAACATGCTGGAGTAAATGATTGAATAAACTAAATCAACAGGTGTTGCATGTAAAAGTTTTCATTTACGTCAGGTCATTTGACCTTTTCTGACTCGAATAAATAATTCAAAATCTTATAAGAAGTAAGCATTTTAAGATAATTAAATTAAACTATTAGACGACTCCTATATAACATCTATAATATAATGCGCCTTCTTGTAACTTTTACGAGAATCTTATAAAATTGATCACTCACTTTTGCAGCTCTTATGGTAGATCTGTTAGGGATGAGTTGAAAATGCAGCCATGGAAACAGAATTGGTTCAATTTGTATAGGCAAAACCTAGAAATTGATTGCAGTGAATCAGTTATTTGCAGAGGTGTTTATTTATTTATGGTTTATGTATTGCCAAAACATGTAGTTACTTGTAATCAGTACTTTGGCAAATGACTTGATACATTGGTAGTTCAATGAGTGGAATGCACCATGTTTCATTATACTGCTGTATTTTATTGCCAAAACCACTAAGCTGTTAATACATGTCCTAATATTTTTATAACCACTTTTTAAAAGTTTCTTCGTTGTCCTTAATCTGATGGTTTTAATTTCGCCTTTACATGATCTGGCAAGATCTGCAGCGATCTGTCTTTGTTGGTAATCAACATTTTGGGGAACAATTTTACTATAAACTTATATGCTATAATCACGACACATTTTCATGGGGGTTATTGTAGATACTAGTTTAATCCACATGGCCGTAGGGGACTGTGTGGATGCTAGTTGTTGAATGATAATTTTCAAATAAGAAATTATACAAATTAATTTTAGGATTTTGATTTGCTAGCATAACCAGAAGTCAGGTTATCGAAAGAATGCAAAGATTTCATTAATATTTTTACACATAATTTTTCTTTTAGTTCTCATGTTTTTTCTACGGTCTGCAAAATCCTATAAAGAATGTTTCAATAGAATTATAAGCAAACAAATAATAATTCACTTTTAAACATGTTCTATTGTATTGTTAGCCACAGAATTTTTATGTTCAAGTAAACAATTTTGTTTTCTAATAACTTTGTTGCTAATTCCATATTACCGTAAATTCAAGGCTAATGTAATAATTATATAACAGACTCCAGAACAAAATTTATACACAAAAGCAAAATTGTCACAAATTTACCTTTAATATAACTGTTTAATAGGATGACAAAAATTAACTATAAAATAATTCCAATGTATATTTATACCGGTGCTAAAAATACTGCTGAATGTTGCTAAAAACAATTTAGTTTTATAAGTTGATAAGTTTTATAACTCAGTCACGAATACATTTATAAAATAATTTCTTAACTATAGGATATTTTATAATTTTGCTGTAGAAACGTTTTAATGATAAATTGATAAAACAATTCAGTTACAGACAACAAAATAGTATTTTCTGGAACTTTAATATAATAAATTAGCAGTTAGAAGCATTAATAAAATAACAATAAAGCAGAATAATCGTAAAACTATTTTTGTTAGTTGGATATCTTATATAATTAAGTGTACAACAAACCAATTGCTTACAAACTGCGCATTCCACATGGGTGTTGAAGTTTGTATTACTATTATATCAAGGTATTTATATATTTTTGAATTATTATCAATCTTTATAAAAGTAAATGTAATATGTCTATAAAAGCAAAGTACTTGGTGATGATGATGAAGAATATGGTTACTAATATTTAATATTGTATTATGTAAAATGATTTTTTTATTATTACAATGTACAAATATAAAATTTACAATTTTAATTATTATTCTTAACGATTCTAAATAAAAAATGTTCCAAAATACATTATTAGGTATACATATTTTTTAATGCAGTTTGTTTATTAAATGCTTACAAAATGACGACTAAATATTTTTAACAATCTCCTGATGATGTTTAATTAGTTGACGAAACCGACTATGCACCTCACCCACATTTATCACAAATTAAACGGAACTAATAATAATATAGCGGAATCGTCAAAGTTATCTGAACTATTTTCACCGATTTTTCCAACTTCTTAAATCTAGTTCTAAGGTCCTAGATTAATCCTCAAATCATTAATCTAGCTGCTTGATTGAATGGAGACGAAGATTAAAAAAGGACGTGTGCTCCATTTCGAAAGTGCCAGCTCTCCCGATGCCAGTTAGGCGATCGTGTTATGTGATATGATGTCTCCTCTTGTTTTTCCTTGGTTCCCTACGGAGTACACTGTGCGATCCATTAGGACTGAAAAATCAACCTTGACTTTTTTTATCAAGGAAATGTCCAGGGAGCGAGGACGAAGGTTAAAAGAAGGAAAATTATTTTTATATTATTGTTTTTCTATTTTTAACCATAGTCCTACGTGTAGACAATTTTATTTATAACATGAAGTCATGAACCAGGATGCATTACAGACAGATTCATAATTTATAATAATAATAATAATAATTTATGTTTTATAGTAACACCATTACAGTCGTATAGGAGTAGTGAAATTACGTCAGGAGGTAAAAAAATCGGTGAAGGTATTTACACAGAACTCTCCTCGTTGTTTATACAGGGTGGTCACTCTAACGAGTTATTAATTCAGAAACGGCATAGGAATATAATAATCGGATTGTAATTGTCACTATTGCTACAAAGAAAACCCGATAACTTTTGGTTAAAAAAGCATACAAAGTGGTCATCCAAAGGAAAAAATGAAAAATAAATACATTTTGCAATAGAAGGATAATGTGTCTTCCTTGCCAATTGTGTTAACTATATACCAAATGTTATTATCATTTGTCACATTCTCTTTAGACGATCCACCCTGTATATTTTCCAGTGATAGTCTACTCATATCTTCGCTGGCAGTAGCGTCAACTACCTACCAAAGTTGAGTGTCAAATAATATTTTGTTCGAGTGGTATAGTCTATCCAAAGTCAGTTTGAAAATCATAAATAAGACCGACAAGGAAATAGCTGATATAACGAGCGATGTCATGAACGTCGACCGACAAATTTTAGAATCACTTTTTAACTATTGTAAATATTGTTTTACTACTTTATATTAATTGAAAGGCATGCTGAATTATTTATTTATAATAGATAAATTTAGTTTAATGAACAACTCCATAAATGATTAAATAAAAGTAAATAAATATCATTTAACCTACGGCTATGCTACCGGTAATATTAAGAATGAACTAAGAGCAGATACGAGACTTGTAATGGTGGGCCAGGTAAACAATCGACTACTTTCGTTTGAGGTAAGCGCATAACATATCTGGTTAACTATATTCGACAATATTCGTACACTTTGGTTTTACTTATACGGTGAATTCTTCTAAAAATATATGGCACTTTATAGACGGTTCTCAGGTCTTTATAAATGTAATATTTAAATCTCAAGTATCTCAAAAATAATCAAGACGACGTCAAAAAATATACAGGGTGCGCCAAAGTTCTGATTTTGGTCGATTACGGCTGTATTTGAAATGGTGGAAATATATTGTCTATAGATTATTTTCTTGATTTTCAATTCTGAATAACCAGAAATTATACAGGGTACTCCGTTTTCGTTGTCCGAGCAACAACTTCGTTATTTTAAATGGAACACCCTATATTTTTTTCCTTTATCGAGTTACCCATCTAATTATATTCATAATTCTATTAAGGTGGTAGGTACTTAAAATGAACCGTTTACGATATAAAAAAGATTTTTTGACAAAAAGTGAGGTTTGCGGATAAGTTTTTGAGTACCTCTGATTTCATAGACAAGAGAGTTTTCAAAATTCTGCTTATACTGTTATGTTGAGCATATTAAGGGCTAGTAGGGCAGAAACATTATTAATATTAATCTTATACAGAGTGCTGAAAAAATTGAGTTTAATGTTTCGCTAATAAAAAAGGCCGTAATTCAATTTTTTCAAATGGGACGTACTATTTTCAGTTCTGTCATCTAATGAAGTGTTAAATTATCTTTCCATTGATATATCATAGTAGGTATTTATCTTTAGGAGTTGCATAGATATTAAGGTTAATTGTCTGGATCAGTCATTTTTCTTGCTGGAACTTCATGAGGTTTGTACTGCACTTCACCAGTTTCGATAAATCTGTCTCTAAGATTACTAAATGCAGGTTCTAAAGGGTGTCTCCTTTCAGGATATCTGGTTTTATAGACTCGGGATGCTAAGAGGCTGTTCCTTGAGCACTCCCCCAGAATAAAAATCATGTCAACCATTTCTTCCCGCGAATAATTCATATTTAATATAATTATATGCAAATGCAACTTGGAAATGGAACTGTAAAAGCTACTAGTATTTTATTAAAAACAATCAAAACAAAAGCACTTACCGATATAGCAGTAACACAAAACTTTAGAACATCCACAGACACGTGTTTTGACATCTATGTCTCTTCGGTGCGGCTTTTTCTAAAGTTCACAATCAACTGAAATATGTAAGCAAATACTCGTGTTATAACTATCAAAGGATTACCAGAACAGGATATTAAAAATTAAAATTAGATTATAGGAAATTCCCCGTAAAGGGATAATTATCAATATAATTATATGCAAATGCAACTTCCTGGAACTGTAAAAGCTACTAGTATTTTATTAGCTAATAAAATACTAGTAGCTTTTACAGTTCCAGGAAGTTGCATTTGCATATAATTATATTGATAATAAAATATAAAAATAATTAATAAAATACTAGTAGCTTTTACAGTTCCAGGAAGTTGCATTTGCATATAATTATATTGATAATTATCCCTTTACGGGGAATTTCCTATAATCTAATTTTAATTTTTAATATCCTGTTCTGGTAATCCTTTGATAGTTATAACACGAGTATTTGCTTACATATTTCAGTTGATTGTGAACTTTAGAAAAAGCCGCACCGAAGAGACATAGATGTCAAAACACGTGTCTGTGGATGTTCTAAAGTTTTGTGTTACTGCTATATCGGTAAGTGCTTTTGTTTTGATTGTCTTTAATAAAATACTAGTAGCTTTTACAGTTCCAGGAAGTTGCACTTGCATATAATTATATTAAATATGAATTATTCGCGGGAAGAAATGGTTGACATGATTTTTATTCTGGGGGAGTGCTCAAGGAACAGCCTCTTAGCATCCCGAGTCTATAAAACCAGATATCCTGAAAGGAGACACCCTTTAGAACCTGCATTTAGTAATCTTAGAGACAGATTTATCGAAACTGGTGAAGTGCAGTACAAACCTCATGAAGTTCCAGCAAGAAAAATGACTGATCCAGACAATTAACCTTAATATCTATGCAACTCCTAAAGATAAATACCTACTATGATATATCAATGGAAAGATAATTTAACACTTCATTAGATGACAGAACTGAAAATAGTACGTCCCATTTGAAAAAATTGAATTACGGCCTTTTTTATTAGCGAAACATTAAACTCAATTTTTTCAGCACTCTGTATAAGATTAATATTAATAATGTTTCTGCCCTACTAGCCCTTAATATGCTCAACATAACAGTATAAGCAGAATTTTGAAAACTCTCTTGTCTATGAAATCAGAGGTACTCAAAAACTTATCCGCAAACCTCACTTTTTGTCAAAAAATCTTTTTTATATCGTAAACGGTTCATTTTAAGTACCTACCACCTTAATAGAATTATGAATATAATTAGATGGGTAACTCGATAAAGGAAAAAAATATAGGGTGTTCCATTTAAAATAACGAAGTTGTTGCTCGGACAACGAAAACGGAGTACCCTGTATAATTGTACATATTTTCTGGTTATTCAGAATTGAAAATCAAGAAAATAATCTATAGACAATATATTTCCACCATTTCAAATACAGCCGTAATCGACCAAAATCAGAACTTTGGCGCACCCTGTATATGATAGAAACTAAAGGTCTTTAAATTCTCTTTCAAGCGTTTTTATCTCTCTTGACGGCTTTGAAAGTAACGAAGCTGTATGTGAAACAATTGTTTTGTATTTTTTTTAAGTTTGGGATTTTCCTGCTGCTGTTCGCCGTTATAAAGTATTTACTTTCGATTTATTAAATAGCATTTAATGTATTTTGCGAATTTTTGAGGCATCATTGTGTGCGATTTTGTGTTCATGCGACATTGCAGAGCATGTGCGTAGAAATGAGTAGCATTATTAACTTTGAGGAGGACCTACGGATTAGGGCTATATTGAATTCGCTTAGGAGAGGTACTTCTCTGATATTTAATTTTTTAGGGGCTAGTTATGTTGCTGAGGGAACGCACGTGAGTACGTTGTCGAGGTTATAGAATTTGAGGCAGGATCACCTGGTGTAAGCAGCCACTGAATTATATTTCTGGAGAAATTTGCACGAGGTGAGTGAACTTCTTTTCTTTAATTAGATTAACTTAATGTTAAATTTGTATATTTGTTCACTCATCTTGAGGGTACAGTTCAGTGTTGCTCAGAGTCTCCTGAGTCCATGTGCAATGTCCTAGGCTAAGGAAGAAAATGCTAATAATTGTATCCGTAAGTTAATTATTTCGTGGGGAATAATCTAGTTTTCTTTTATTATTGCACAGATGATATCGCGCCATAGATTAAAATTTTCATTCACATCTTGTCTGGCTAATTGAATTTTTAAGATATCGAAACCCAAATTCAACGTTGTGCCATTTTGTTTGTTTTTGTAATTTATTAATCCGAGTAAATTTAATTACAATCTTGAATAAAACAAAAATCTTTGTCATAAATTGGTAACAGTAGTTTTTAAGTGAAGTCCTCAGGGCTAAAGTTCTAAATTAAATTCCAAAATCTTTAATGTTGTTTCCCGATTTTGCTTTAATAGTCACATTTTATCTTTGTAATATATCATTACGTAAATTTTACAATTTCTGTTTTTTATCGATTTGCAAATATTTGTAGTAATTGTGATCTTGGCGATGCCAAGGGTGTTGTAGTTTTTCTGCAGTCTTTTTTTGATAAATTTTATATAAATTTGACATTTTTATAGTCAGTTAACTTTCAATAGCTAGTAAAATTTTCAGTCCTAATTATTGGACAGAATTTAGAGACAGTTTTTATTGCTCTTATCTTGAAAAAAATAAAAATCTTTGTCATAAATTGGTAACAGTACTTTTTAAGTAAAGTCCTTAGGGCTAAAGCTTTAATTTAAATTCCAAATTTATCTTTAGTAGAGTTTCCCGTTTTTGTTTTAATAGTCACATTTTATCTTTGTAGTATATCATTACGTAAATTTTACAATTTCTGTTTTTTATCGATTTGCAAATATTTGTAGTAATTGTGATTTTGGCGATGCCAAGGGTGTTATAGTTTTTCTGCAGTCTTTTTTTGATAAATTTTATATAAATTTGACATTTTTTTAGTCAGTTAACTTTCAGTTGCTAGTTAAATTTTCAGTCCTATTATTGGACAAAATTTAGAGACTGTTTTTCTTGCTCTCAATTTTTTTTAAATCAACTGGTTCCTCATATCTCCCTGTTTTTCATGTAAATATCTGGACTACCCATCAACTGGAACAAAGCACATGATAGAGACCTGCCATTGGCTGGAGAGATGACTCACTATTGGCTGGACAATTGGACATCTTCCCAGATGTGTTGTTGACCTGGTGCTTCCTCGTAGATAACGACATTGAAGTCCTTAATTCCCGGGTACCCGTGGCCAACTCCAGGAGCACAATCGCGTTGGAATTCCACTCCCTCTACTACTAAGCTACGTAAGCCAACTATCACCGTGCTAGCAGCAACTTTAGTCACAAGATTATTATTGCAAACCGGTTGATATTTTTATTTTATTAACAAATTTAAATTTTTTTTCTAGTTAATTTTAATCAATAAATTATTATTAAATCAAAGATTTTCATAGTCATTTTTAAATTTTCACTTAATATATTGCCTGTAAAGATTTTATAATTTTATCACTTGTTGCTCAATTTATTGTTTATTCTTGAGTTGAGTTTGATTGTTTCCACCTGAACACGTTACAAGAATATCAGTTAGTTGTTTTGTTTGTAAAATATTCCTTTTTGAATACGCTGGCGCCCCAAAATTTGTTCTTTTCGCTGAACTAAATAAAGCTAAAAACAAAATTATTCAATTCGAACCTGGACCCGACCGCAAAGCTAAGCTGGATGCTACAGGCTCGCTCACCTTTTGTTTAGCCGCCAACTGAAAGAAAGGTTATGTTACAAAATAAATGAAATAAAATAAATAAATAAAAGAACCTTGTTGGTTTTGTTAATACACAGTTTTGCTAACATGCTCTGAGTTTTCAGTATTTTTGAAACACTCATTTTAGAAAATATTATACTTTAAATTATAGAAAAATTTCGAGATTTTACTGAACATGCATGTCAAGATTGATAAATTTTGATTACTTTTCTTGGCTCATTTAAAGCAAGATTTGGTCACAAAATACATTTAGGCCATCATCTTAATGAAATTAAATGATTTCATTCCGGTTTGTTTAAGTTCGGTTAAGTCAAAAATGTATTAATATCCGACCACCGTATGACATTTTGCGAATTAAATTTGGCAGTACAAAAACCAAGACCAAAAATTATAACATATCGGAACTTTAGACACTTCAATCATAGTGACTTTTTAAAAGATTTGAACAATATTCAATGCGATAACATATTTTACATATATAATATAGATCATACACTTGTATTTTTAACTGAAAATATTTTATCTTTGTTTAACAAACGTCACGTATTACTAAATCCTACTCCCCACAATTCGTGGAAAATAACTATAATTTCCCCCTTCCCAAAAGTTAGTACCCCTAAGGAATACTCAGATTTAAGGCCCATTTGTATCATAACGACACTACCAAAAATTTTAGAAAAATTCATCCAGCCCCAAATGTATGAATATGTCACAAGTAATAATATAATTTCCCATCTACAGTCTGGATTCCAAAAGGGTCATAGTACTGTAAGTGTATTAGCAAATATTACCGATGACATTTTAAAATTTCTTGATAGCGGTCTTGCATCATTGTTAGTACTTTTGGATTTTTCAAAAGCATTTGACACTCTACATCATACTTTGTTATGTGCCAAGCTTACCTACTTCGGATTTAATGAAAATTGTGTTCAGTTTTTCAGGTCCTACTTGAGCGATAGATACCAAACTGTCAAAATGAATGATGCCTTTTCAAACACCACCAAAATCACTTCAGGTGTTTTCCAGGGCTCTGCTCTAGGGCCTATCCTATTTTTAATATATACAGCTGACATTTTCAGTAGTGTAAACTACACACAAATTCAATGTTATGCGGATGACACACAATTAACATGTTCTTTTGACCCAAATAATATAAGGAACACATCTGCTAACATAAATCAATTCGGAAATACCAGCGCACTTCCTCAAAAACAAATGAAGTTGGTGGCTACGAGTGGAAAGTGTTTATAAATATTATATGTCCGTATTTACTCACCGTATCCTATGCACCTCCTCGCCATCATATCTTCGTAAAAAAATGATACCTAGGAATAACACCCACAATTTAAATTTGAGACATATGCACAAGTTATCATTGCCAATTTATCGTCTTACCCTGTTTCGTAGATCTTTTTCTTACAACTCTGTCACAATTTATAACAACATAAATGATACCCTCAAATTTCTAAATGTAGACAGTTTTAGCAAAAAAGTGAAAATAAAATTCTTTTCTATGCAGTAATTTTATCTGCATCTTACGTACGTGGCTTATTCGTTGTCTGACACTACTAAACTGATAAATACTAATGCTGATACTGCTCATTCTTTTATTGGCAATTTCTTTTTTCCACGTATTTTTTTTCTTTTTTCTTTTATTTACTCACAAGAATATTATACTATATCTTAATGTTTGTTGGTATGTACTTTAGGTATTATTATTATCACTACTTTTAGTTTTAGGAATTTTAGGTTAGATAAGGTTAAGTTGAATAGCTTTAGCTGGACTTCGCCTTAGCGATTGTATTGTATATGTATTGTATGTACATGTTTTCCTAATAAAGACTTTATTATTATTAATATTATTATTATTATTATTATTATTATTATTATTATTATTATTAGGTTAAAAAATGGAAAGAAATAATAGGCTTACTAGAAAACTGAAAATTGATGCATATAGGTAAAATTAAAAAATAATCAACTTTCTCCTTTTCAAAGTTTTGAGAAATAAGCTTTTGACTTTTTTAATAATAATGTCAAATATAACAGTAAAGAAAAACTCATAGTTGCTTTCGTGCATTTGGCATTATTTCTTAAGCAAAAAGTATTAACGAAATCAAAATTGACTAAAATTTATTAATAAAAATTGTTCCCCTGTGATGCGCACTTTATTGGTGACACTGTCTATATATATTCCCCGTCGGCAACTCCTGAATACCAACATCATGAAAACGTTCCCTCTTGCTTTAGTTCTGCATTTCTGCTTGCTCCTCCGTGAAATCGACTCGATTCTGGAACTCTTCGTATAAAATTGCAAAATCCCTAATAGATACTTATTATAAAATATGATTGGCAGGCAGATGGGGGAGCATCCCTCTGTGATAGGCATCTCTCAAGGGCAAAAAATTCTACGCTTTACGCTTAATACTTTCATTTTTTCAGAATATATTTCATTTCCCTCAGGGATGCTGTGTTCTGGATGTCAATCATATGGTTTTCAAGTTGAAGCGCAAAAAACGCATTTTATTTCCCATTTCCTTTGAAATAAGTTTAAGCCGGTAAAACCCCAGGAATCCCATCATCTTCCATCTGGAGACTTAATATAGCCGTGCAATATTTATATGCCATTTTATTTCGCCGAATCTGTTACGTTGAATTGCTCTGGGTATACTGAAACAATTGCTCTGGTCAAGCAATATCAGCTGATCTCTATATTTTGGCCCGGAAAACAGAACTAACTTCCAGATGTTTTGAAAAGTTGAAATTTGCCATACTCTTAGATTATACTTTCAAACTAACTCAAGAATTGAAAAATTAAATTATAAAACTGATTAGGAAACAGGTTTTTACATCTGAACGGAAATTAATGTTTTGGCTCGAATAGGAGTTGATAAGACTGTTTCATTAAGGCAAGTTGGGTTTGAGTTGAACATCACTCACCAAACAATAAGCCGAATTTTGCACAAATACCACTATAAATCTTTTAAATACCAATTGCACCAGCATTTGTACGAAAGTGATTACGAACGTAGGATGGAATATTGCAATTGGATTTTGTATAATATTTTGAGACTGATTTTATTTTCGGAAGAGTCAGGATTTACAAATTTGGGATTATTTAACCGACAAAATACAAAATATTGGTCATAAGAAAATAAAAATTTATTACGGGAGGGTAACTTTCAAGTGCGGTTCGGTTTCAATGTTTGGCTTGGAATAATCGGCAGTAGAATCATTGGTCCAATAATATTTGAAGGACCTCTGACTGGTGCCAGATACTTGAGATTTCTGGAAAATGAGATTATGGACATTTTAGATGAGTTACCTTTAGATTTAGGACAGGGAATATATTTCCTACAAGATGGAGCTCCTCCCCATAATTCAAGCATAGTAATTGATTATCTTCAACGGAAATTCGGAGAAAACGTAATTTCGAAGAATGGTCCTGTGAGGTGGCCTCCAAGATCACCTGATATAATGCCCCTTGATTTCTTTGTTCGGGGACATTTAAAAAATATTGTCTATGCAACCGCCGTTACAACTCATGAAGCTACTAGTAAGACGAGCAATTAAGAGCAACAATTGGCGAACGTTGTTCAAGAAACGTTAATGGATAGCATTTTGAACAACTGTTGTAATTATTGTGTTAATTTTTTGTATTCCAAAACCACCTTATAGTACAGGCAATGAAGACAAAATGTTGTAAAAAACTCGCAAAAATTAATAAAAGAATCATCTCTGCGATTTAAGTAGTTAATAACCTGTAGAATGGAATGATGCATTCTTTGCACTTCCAAGTTTCAGGAAAATTCAAAGAAATTTGGAAAAACTTTTAGATTTTCGGTTTTTTTGCTTTAACGGCTAAAATAATGAAAATACAAAAAAAGTTTTCAACAAAATTTGTAGCTCATCTCTTTCTCTACAAAATTGATCTTTGCCAATTTGTATCTTACTTAAGTCGTTTAGGAGATAAATCCAATTTTCCACTTATAGTTTTGAGCCGCTCCGAAATGCACGGAAAATGAGAATTGTCTGGAAGTTTCGTACGACCGGACATATCGATCGATAATTATTACTATTCAGAGCCGCTAAAAAAATGAAAGCAACGTAAAATGTAGAGAAAAGTCTCAGCTTTAATGTGGAACTAATCACAAAATTCATGTAAATTTTTAACATAGAGAAACAAGTGTTAGAGGATGGCTTAGTAAACTTTATACAGTTGATTTATTCACATCTTTGAGTTTTATACATCGTGCCTATTTCTCCCGTAACAATGGGTGCTTTTTCACTACATGGATTCGATTCCACGCACTTTAATCTATAATTCGTGAAAATTTCATTGAAGAATGTTAAGAAACAAATAAGTTATATATGTTTTACTGTATAATTGTGCATTTTCTGAACGTGTATGAATAATGTAGACAAATTCAAAAAGTACTGCGCGCATTTAAAAAACTCTAAAGTCATTCGAAAGAATATGTTTTATTGTACTTATAATCCAAAAATTAAGTTTTTTCTATTATTATTACTTAAGATATAGAGAATTGAACTCCAAAATTTGGAGGTGATTGATCGATGAGAAATATACCCTCTACTTTGATCGCAAAGCATATTTTTCCAACAAAAGCAATTGCAATAAAATATTAATTGGATTAATATATCATTATATAAGAATATACAAGCAAAATGAATTATCATTTTAACGACTCCCGGCAAAGATATGAATAAATCTGTGGATCAACTGTACAAAGTTCACTAAGTCATCTTCTGACACTTTCTCTCCTTGATAAAAACTTTTATGAATTTTGTGATCGATGAGTCCTGTCGTACGAAACTCCTGGAGAATTCTCATTTTTCGCGCATTTCGAAGCGGCTTAAAACTATAAGTGGAAAACTCGATTTATCTTCTAAACGGCTTAAGTAAGACAAACATTTGTAAAGTACTTTTTTGTAGAGAAAAAGACGGGCTACAACTTTTGTTGGAAACTTCTTTCTCTGTTTTCATTATTTTGTCAAAAAAATCAAAAATCAAAAAGTTTTTCCCAATTTTTTTCCCGGAAATTGGAAGTGCAAAGAATGCATCATCTCATTCTCCACGTTATTACCTACTTAAATCCCAGAGATGATCCTTTTATTAATTTTTGTTACCCGAATTTGTTAATTTGCCTGTACTATTATGTGTAACAAGGTAATTAGAATAAAATTGTATTTTCTTATAATTTAGTTTGTATTCATTGCACATTTTAATACGATATATGAATAAATTCCTTATTTATAGTACTAATAAATGGTACCACGGTACCGATATGGTTCCATTTGAAAAAATTGAGTTTTGCCCCAAAAACAATTTTGGTGAATTTTATTTGCTCATAAATCACGTTTATTGTTTTTAACGGGATTTCGATTTTTGTACCATTCACGGGTCATTTAGAATAAATAGGAACCGTCATGTCATGGCACACTTAAATGGAAAACTAAAAATTATATTATAAAAAAAAATATGTTTGAAATGTCATTTATTTGGCATCGTTGGATTCAGAAAATTATGCAGAATTCAAAAATGCAATAATATGTATGGTGTGCCGTTTAAAATCGAAAGTTAGTGTCACTTTCGGCGAAACCGGAAGTGAAGAAAAAATCAGTTGTATTTCAAAAAGTGCCGCTTATTATGTATGTAGTATATCCTAAATTTCAATCAATTATCTTCAAAACTAAAGGAGAAATGGGTGGTATACCATGATCATGTTACACCCGGTATACGTACCCTATAGTTGGAATGCTCTGTTGGGTAGTGTATTCTTATATGTATAAAGGAATAAATAAATTATATTTTCAGTGTGGATAACTTTGCCTCCCTCTTGTCGCTACTACTTCCCATATCGCTAATAACGCAAGGATAAAGTATGGGGTACCCCTATAATTAAAATAAATTGTAGTTATTGCAACGAAATCGCACACTGACCTACATTTATTCATTTTAGTGGTTTCGTGCTCTGTGGTAGTTAATTTTCACGTATGTTGAATTGAGATACACACACACATTTACCCGTACATCCTCTATAAATATTAATTATCGTAACTACCGTGTACAACGAAATTTTGAAAAGGTTTTCAACGTGCCAGGTAGAGCAGAAATTGACTTGCAGTGCATATAATTTGTCCTTTGTTGTGATGGACAAAGGAGAGTTTTTGCAGCAACCATTTCATTATTTATTTGTCGGATTAATAAGCAGTTTCTCGGACTGGCCGACCGTTGACAAATAAACATACTCGGTGCTCTTAATGATTCTCAGCGCGCTGTGAAATTGCAGATTTTATCTACAGATTTGCCAGGCGCGTAAAATACTGTATAAAAATTGGTTGTATAATACAGAGTTCTACAAAATTCTGTATGCGGTCGATTATCTCGAAGACTACACGTTTTGGAAAAAATTATTTGTATTAAAATTTCACAATTTTTGAAAATCTACTAGAGAACGTTATCTCGACTTAAAGAATAACACTGCATCCATATTTTTCGATTTAAAGCGCGCATTCGACACAGTTATTTTGAATGTGTTAATTAAACTAGATAAATATGGAATAAAAAAATACTGCTTTAAAGTTTTTATAAGGAGCAGAGGTATCGTTTATAAATCTGATACTAGCTTGGTCAATATGGGCGTCCCCCAGTGGAGTGTACTGGGACCATTATTTTTATAATTTTTATAAACGACATTGTCGATCATTTTGATAATTCATTCATGTCTTTATTTGTGGATGACACATCTACTGCTGTTTCTGCACCAAATATAGCTAAACTCAGCGTATATACAAATGCCGATGTAAATAATATGGTAACATTTTGTTCTAACAATGGCTTAGCATTAAATAATCTAAAAACCGAATTATTGTTCTTTTCTGCAAAAGAGACCAACCAAGTTTTCTCGTAAAAGTTAATGAGCATTCAGCAAAATAACTCGATCAAATTTTTGGGATTACATCTTGATACCCATTTAACGTGGAGCATTCGAATTGATTTTTTATTGAAAAAATTAGCCTAACGTTGTTTGGTATTATGACAAATGAGTAGTAAAGTTAACTTAGACATCTTAAAGTCATATTATTTTGCACATATACACTCGTCTATTACCTACGGGGTTAAGTGGTAGAATAGCTCTAGTAGCTAAACTTCGCCCTTGATGTATTGTTATTTATTTTATGTTATACTATTATAATGTAATATTATGTGCAGTGCATCAATACATACGATTTTTTTTTCGCGTTAGCGATGCTGGACAGTTCTCTCGTGTCTCCGATATTCTCACGGCGGAAGCGCCAGCGAATTACCTACAACCACTCCCCACATCCCGCAGGGTTAGTGGTTGTAAATTCCAGAATCGTGTGCCCTAAGTAGACGCAGGGATCCCAAGACGACTGCCTTCTGCATTTGACGTGCCAACCATTCGGCTGACTTTTGGCAGGCCGGTATGGTCTTCAATGCTGAGAGCAGCGTAGGCCTCATCCCACCGAGAACGCCGATTATCAGGACGACCATCTTGACCGAGTAGTCTGGGTATAGCGCTCGGAGCTCATATCGGAGATCTCGGTATTTAGTTCGTTTCTCCTCCTCCTTCAAGATGATGTTTGTCTCGGCAGGTGCCGAGAACTCGATGACATACATCACCTTGGTCTGGTGGTCGAGGAGGACTATGTCAGGCTTATTGGCTTGAATCAGTCTGACGGTCGGGAACTAGTAGTTCCAATAAATTCGGCACTTCTCGTTCTCGACAACGGACTCGATCTCTCCAGGAACATAAGGCAGCACTGGTGTTCGGTCTACCTCGTACGAGTGCCGAAGATAGTAATACAGCACTCGTAAAGCCGCGTTATATCTGTGGATGTAGGCCGAAGTCGCGTAAATTGGACATGCAGATAGTAAATGCATGAGCGACTCCGGAGCCTGATGGCAGGTCCTACAATTTAGGTCGAGGACCTCTACACCCATAACACGACTGCGGTAGACCAATGTGTTAATAACACCATCTTGGCAGGCCACAATGAATCCCTCGGTCTCCGACTTTAGCCCTGCTGACCTCAGGAATGCGAAGGTCAGCTTTCTCGATAAACCCAGTGTCTCTATGTTGTTGTAGAACGAAAATTGTTATTATTATTATTTCATTTTTTCTCGGTATGCTTGCCGGTTACTTTTATCAGCTGAGAGGGAATTCACCCTATCCAGCTGCTGTTACGTCGATAGAAACTTCCTTACTAGGTGGCAGGTTTGTAGAATAACAGCCTTCTGTATGAGTATTATAAGGTTATTATTATTATTATTATTTTTTTTTTTTTCACTTTGTTCTCAGCTTTGAAACTGGGTAGTATTCGCCTATCCTTTTTGTAGTGTCGAGGACAATTATTATTATTATTATTATTATCATTATTATTATTATTATTATTATTATTATTATTATTATTATTATTATATGCTGGGGAAATAGCTCTAGAGTTAATGAAATCTGGATAATCCAGAATAAAAATATTCGCACGATGCTGTTTAAACCTAACAGTACTTTCTGTAAAGAACTATTTAAGTAATAAGTAGTCAAATATACTAACCGTACTTTTAATTCAGTGCTTAGTTTTTGTGGAATCAAATCCAAAAAATTTCATACAAGCTCGAGATGGAAGTTCCCGTTACGGGCTTAGGCTGAATTTTAATATAAGTATCTGGATCACCGCTTGTCTCTGGTTGTTAATGTTTCCACTGTTACGGGTATGAAATTTTTTAATGAGTTACCTGCTGACACAAAAAATCTTAAGAGATTAAGTGAATTAGTGCCGCTGTAAGAAATGTATTAATAAGGTCTAGTTTGTACTCTGTTACAGAATACTTTAATACCGATTTTAGTAATTAATTTTTAACTAGATTTAACATGTATTTTACTTCATTACTGTATGTGTCCTTTTTTTATTTTTCTGTATTTTAAGTGATCTTATCTTCCGTATAACTACGCTACTATTGACAATATTCTATACGTATGCAAGGGAGTCTCATGAAAATAAAGCTTATTATTATTATATTATATCAAATATTAAGTTCCAAGGTCCAAAGATCGTCTTATGGTTGTTAAACGGGGCAATGTATTTTTTACTGCGACATCTGATAGATCAATTTTTGAGCATAAATCATTTGAACATTAAATCTCTAAAGAGGATAGTTATGTAGATATTCAACCTTACCTAGTACGACTCGAGAGAAAATTAACTTGCAGTGCAAAATCCCCAGACACCGATTTCCAGACAAATAAGACAACACATTTCCAAAGTTAACCGCCATATTAACGCCACCATTTGGAATTGTTAAATTTCGACCAAATATGTATGGTCTGCATCCTTGATAACCCTCAGATACTGATTTTCAGTCAAATCAGAGGATAAATCATAAAACTTGTCTACCATATTGACGCAGCCATTCTGAATTTTTGAGTTTAGAACACATATTTAAAATCTTCGGTTTAAAAAATCCCCAGATACCGATTTTTCGTAGAAATGAAAATGATGATAAACTGTCCGTCATCTTGGAAGCGCCATCTTGGATTTTTCTATAAAAAATGTCAAATTGTATTGGTATGTGAACCATAAACAGATGCAAAATTACGACATCTTGAAGTGGGAGAAAATCAGTTTCAAGGTTTCCTTACATACAAAGTAACACAGTTACAATGTTACACTGTTATAATGGTACACAGTTACATAATAACAACGTTAGAGATCAAGCCAATAATAGCGTGTTTAAAAGATTTATGACTGTACCATTAAAACATTTGCAATAATTTTTTAATCAGTGCAGGGCCGGATTTACGTTTGAGAGGCCCCTGGCATTTTTCATGTTGGAGCCCCTTGTAAGGCGGCCAATTTGAACAGAATTAAAATATAAATGTGTAAGCATTAAACTCCAGCAAGCTTTGACCCTTTATGTTTAGGGGTAGTTTGTAGGCTGTGAATTCATAACGAATTAAAAAATCTAACAATTTTTGAAAATGTTAATTTTATGATAATTTTGTATCCACAAAATCATATTGTTATGAATTACACCCCCTTGGAACTGGAGATGATACGCCTATGCCTACTAATAGTGACTGGAAAGACTCTAGAAAGAGCCATGGACTTTTCTAGTGTGGTGGAAGAAGATTCTGGTTAAATCTAGAGAGTCAATTTCGGAGTATATAAGGCGCGATTACCAGCGCGAAGGAAGAAGTTTATTAATTTAATAAACTTCTCTTTAATAAAGAGCAGTTTATAAAAGTGAACAAGTGGGAAAGTGGAAAAAGTGAGGTTAAAATAAACAAAGTGTATTTTCAAGTATTGTATAGTCAGTAAATTACCAAATAAAGTGTTAGTGGTGTTTATCTCTTGTTGAAATTATTTAGAACCCACGGATTCATACAGGGTGTTTCCTAAAAGGTGAATAAACGCAACACTGGTGTCAGACGCGGAATTTTGACAAGAGGATTTTTCGGAAGTGTTGAGAAGACTGGGACAGTATTCTCGGAGTTAGTGCTAACACAGGAAGGACTAATTTACTGGACATTTTTCGAGGATTATTTTCGAACAGGAAAATAGTGTTAAGTGCGTTTTTAGACATTGTAGAACATTTTTGTTAGGACATTAGTGATAGTGACTAAATCCGTTGAACTAAGAAGAGATAAAGACTGAACAAGACTTTCGTGTAGTTATTAAGTGCATTTTCGTGAACTTTCTAGAACTTTTCTATTTGGACAGTAGTTTACATAAAATACTTTGTCGTGCTGTTTTGCGGTTTCTCTGGACAATTCCATTACCGATATTGACGTGATTATTAAATTTTGTTGATAATTATATGCCGGTAACAACCAGAAGCATGGCATCCGAACAACAAATGCAGGACTTTATGGCCCAAATGCAAAAGATGATGATGGATCAGGAGAGGAAGCGCCAGGAAGAGAAAGAAGAACAGGAAAGAAAGCGCCAGGAAGAGAAAGAGGAACAGGAAAGAAAAGAACAAAAACGTCAAGAAGAATTAAGAAAAATTTTTGAGGATCAAGAACGAAGACGTCAAGAGGAGAAACAAAAAGAGAAGCCTACTACTACCAGGACGTGGAAGTAAAGTGAAACCCCAGAAAATTGCAGATATTTCATCCGGAAGAAGGTACAAGGAAGATTGCAAGTACTACCACCAGGAGAAACTGCAGGTCACGGGAGCAGTCAACACTGTCAAGGTGAAGCTGCCGGATGACAGGACAGATGAGGCGCTCAGACAAGAGCAATTGAATGATGTGGAAATTTGGCCTATATTGAGAGCCAAAGAAAGGGGAACTCGTCCAAAATGGAAGGATGTTTCGGACAAAAGAGTGGGACTGAAGGCACTATGGGCGCAGTGGGACTCACTGAAAGTCAGGAACGGGCTGTTGCGGAGAGCATGGGAAAGCCCGGATGGAAAGCAGGTGGTTATGCGTCTAGTGATTCCCAGGTGTCGAGTAGAGTAGGTGCTTCAGGAAATGCACAATGGAACATCCGATGGACACTTCGGTGTTAACAAGACCCTGAAGAAAATACGAGAACGGTTTTATTAGATAAGAAGTCATCAGGATGTGGAGGCTTGGTGTCGCAAATGCAAGATTTGTGCAGCCAGTAAGGAACCACAGACTGGAAGTAGGGGTGAAAAGAAGCAGTTCAAAGCCGGAGCTCTTTTCAAGAGGTTGGCTAACGATATAGCGGAACCATCACCAGCCAGTGACCGAATGAAGGCTCGATACGACCGGAAGGGTAGTTCAGAAGGGTTCAAGGCAGGAGACCTGGTTTGGCTGTACAACCCACAGCGGAAGACAGGAAGGTCACCGAAACTTCAACCACCTTGGGATGGACCGTATACTGTTATTACCCGAATTAATGACGTCGTCTATCGTATTCAACGAAGCAAAAAGTCCAAGATGAAGATCGTGCTTTTGGACAGGCTGGCGAAATACATCGATGATTCTGAGTTGCCTGATCGGGACGATCAGGCTTAAGGAGGGGGCAGTGTTATGAATTACACCTCCTTGGAACTGGAGATGATACGCCTATGCCTACTAATAGTGACTGGAAAGACTCTAGAAAGAGCTATGGACTTTTCTAGTGTGGTGGAAGAAGATTCTGGTTAAATCTAGAGAGTCAATTTTGGAGTATATAAGGCGCGATTACCAGCGCGGAGGAAGAAGTTTATTAAAGAGCAGTTTATAAAAGTGAACAAGTGGGAAAGTGGAAAAAGTGAGGTTAAAGTAAACAAAGTGTATTTTCAAGTATTGTACAGTCAGTAAATTATCAAATAAAGTGTTAGTGGTGTTAATCTCTTGTTGAAATTATTTAGAACCCACGGATTCATACAGGGTGTTTCTTAAAAGGTGAATAAACGCAACAATATTTTTACAATTTAGAAATATTGTAATTTATAATTTTTCATCCTCATTTTTTACCCTTTTTATAAATTCGGTGGCCTCAATTACGTGGGGGCCCTGGGCACAAGCTCCAAGTGCCCTTATGTAAATCCGGCCCTGAATTAGTGGCAAACACATAAAAGAAAGAACACGGTAGAGAGCGTGTTGGGCACGCACATGATAGAGGTCCGTACCCATATTTGCACATATTTAATGCACATAAAAAACCGATCATAAATCACTGTCTCGTTTGCATATCCCACAGAGCCCCACTTACATTTTTTGTACACAATAACACTAGAAATTTGTGGTTGACATTTGTAGTCTACTTGCATGTTCAGTAGATCATCAATATACATACACAGTCAATTTTTTTTCATATTAAATGTTAGAAGGAGGGTATGAAAATTGTCTGCAAAATATCCAAAGAATGTTTTTATACAATGTACTCTTTGTTGTTGGGCACGTTTGACAGTATCGTGCTACCTGTCGCGATTCCCATCTGCTCATTGTACATCAGCGCGTTTTGAAGGGCATCCACTTCGAAACCTTCCATTTTGTTTCCCTGTGAATAAAATATTGATTTACACAATGAACTAATTACAGACGTTGTCAAACTGCTTGACATTTTTCTTATCTTATGATCATATTTAAAAATCGACACAATTCCCAGCACAAAGCACGACTAACATCATTTTCTAATAGGCGAAATTGTGAATTTCCTCTGCAGATATCATCGTATGCTTTGTAAACTGTCCTAAACGTCAGTCAAATTTAAATTATAATTACGGGTTAGATGCTATCGTGTTTCAAATTTTCGTAATTTTAATGTAAAAAAAACTGGAACGTACAATGGTAGTAATTAGACGGCATAATCATTAATAATTAATAAGATTGCTTCACATTAACCTGTGATTCATACCACGCTTTTGTTTCGCTTAATGACACATTTGTAATAAAACCATATTATTATTATAGTGGTAATATTGTTTATTGTTTTAAAATGATCATACATCACCTTACTTTCTCAAGAGTTTCTTCATTGTGTTCAACAATAATAAAAATGCGAGATAAAAATTATCTTAGTTTCTGTACTAATTATCGTGATTATCATCTGAACTGTGCACAGAATGGCCACAAAGAGGTTTTTTGCTCTGCGTAGCACAGGTCACCTAAATATACCAAGCATTTTTCTTTTATAATGTACAATTGAAACATAAAATTAGAAAACGCAAATAATAATAATAATAATAATAATAATAGTTTATTTGTATAGAATTTGTACAAAATAATATATAAAATTTACAATAGAATGACAGTAGAATAAGAATATAACAATAAAGTTCTAGTATAATAAGAATGAGAAATTACTGCAACAATTTTATTACTGCAACAATTTACAAGTTGTACATTTTTTATAATTATCTAGTTAATCTATTCATTATTAATTTATAATTCAATTTATTAACATTACGTGTTATGACACCTGAGGGGACCTCGTGTTGAGTCTAGCAGTATTTAACATTTTGTTCATGCATTATTATTATTATTACTATTTTTTTAAATCTTTTTACATTGTGGTTGCATTTTCTATTACGATTTATAGTTATAATATAATATAAAGACATAATACAATATAATATAATATAAAGTGAAATAATTAGACAGAGGAAGACAAGGAGAATTTATAATTAATTATATTTAAAATATATTATTTTTATTTTCGACTTGGTTAGTTACAAGAGTCGGTAGTTACGGGGGATGGATTTGTTTTATTATTAGGCCAATAGTTGGAGGAGTGTGGTGTAATTGTCTGTTATATACTTTTTACATGTCCTTTTGAATTTCTTTTTATTATGGACTTTAATATATTCAGGTAGTTGGTTGTATAGTTTAATTCCATTGAATTTGATTTGCTTCTGACATATTGTTTTGTTGTATTTTGGAGTTTGATACGAGTTTTTAGATCTATTTCTTGTTTCATATTGGTGATTTACCGGCGATCCAAATGTATGTTTCTTGTTGTGAGTATAAACTATAGCCGCATGCATATACAAACCCTTCACACTCAGTAATTCATTATCAATAAATATATTTCCACAGTTGTCTCTACTTTTCCTGTTAAAAATTGTCCGTAGTATATAATTTTGTGTTATCTGAAGAGGCTGGAGGGTTGCACTGTAGGCTGATCCCCAGACGCTAATACCATACCTAATTAGGGATTCCGCTAGGCTGTTATATGTCACTAGGAGAGTCTTTTCTATTTAGTATACTTTTCAGGTTATAGAATTTATATATTAATTTTCTTAGCTTCCCGTTTAAATATTTAATATGATTATCCCATTTTAGGTGATTATCGAAAATAACGCCGAGGTATTTGATAGTTGTGGTATTTTGAATGTAAGTATTCGTTTCTCTATCTATAAGAATAGGTTGTACCGTTTGGGGTAGTCCTGCCTTCGTTGGAGAAAAAGTCATGAACATATCAATACGGTGTCATCTGCGTATGATATGATGTTGCATCCAAAGTTTTTGTTCAGTAAGCCATTGATAAACAGCAGGAATAAGGTAGGACCTAAGACTGTTCCCTGTGGAACTCCAGTTTTTATTATTTTCCTAGTGCTAAGAGCGTTGCCAATTTTTACTTGCTGGGGTCTATTTGACAGATATTGTTTTAATAAGTTGTAGGCAACACCCCTAATTCCCATCTTGTTTAGTTTTACCAGTAACTGGCTATGCGACACCGTATCGAAGGCTTTTTGTAAATCCAAAAAGATAGCTATGATTTTTTCGTTCTTTTCAAAATTAGTTGTAATTTTATCTGTTAGTAATTGGAGAGGATCTTCTGTGCTTAAGTTTTTTTTGGAATCCATACTGATTTTTTGAGATAATTTTATTTTTCTCAAGATATGAACGAAGCCTGTGGTTCAGACATTTTTCGAAAATTTTTGCGACATTATTAATCAACGATACTGGACGGAAATTTGTCATGTAATTCTTGTTACCATTTTTATAAATTGGAACAACTATGCTTTCTTTAAAGGCTTCAGGTATATCTGCGTTTTTGAAGATAAGGTTGATAATATGTGCTAGAGGTTTACAGATGTGAGCCGATAGAAGTTTTAGTGTTTTTACAATACAATACAACACAGCAAGAAGTACAATACAATAATAAAATATATATAGATAGATAATACAACAATTCCACAAATAAACTAAAGTAACCCACAAAAAATAAAATTTGCACGTGGGCTTACAAAGTTTAAAAAAACACGTTTTATTAAAATGTACAATGTACTGCAAGTGCTCGAGATTATAAATAATTAGAAATAATCAGAAAATATTTTAATTTATTTTATTATATTCATCATAAATATTATAAGCATATAGGGTAAGTATTTTTCATATCAATGAGTTGATGAATCTGAAATCTGGGTGAATTAGTGATCCATTTGCGGATTTTGACTTTACATTTATTAAACGAGTTTAATTCTTTAATTTCCTTCGGCAAGATATTATATATTTTTGGTAATATGTAAAGGAAACTTCTCTGTCCTATAGTCCTCGCCATTTTTGGTACCTCGACTGAATTTTCCTTGTATCTGGTACTATGAGCATGGTCAATATTTTGAAAAGTGGATTTATTTTTATAATGATACAACAACATAATTTGACAGAACGATTGCCTTGGATCTAGAATGTTACTTTCTTGGTACAGCCGATCTGATGGGTAAGTATAGCATCTTGCATATATTATCTTTATAACCCATTTTTGGATCACTTCCAAATTTTTTAAATAATTTTTTGTGACTCCTCCCCATCCTATTATTCCATAGGTTAAGTGTAGTTGTACCAAGCAGTAGTACATTGTTTTTAAATGGAACACGTCAAAGAAACGTTTAAAATATTTGAATTTGCCAAGTAGACTTCTTAACTTCACAACTAAGTTATTTAATTGAGTATCCCATCTTAAGTGATTGTCTATTTCAATTCCTAAATATTTTATTGATTTACAAGATGTAACTTCAATTATAACGTTATTAAAATGTATGTTTAAAGCATTAAAATCGGGGAGGTTTCGAGCGAGTGACGTAAATGGCAGGAAGTGTGTCTTATTAAAATTAATCGTTAATAGTTTGCTATTGAAAAAGTCGATAATTATTTTGAAGTCACTTTCAGCTTTGGTTTTCAAATTAGCCCATGATACGTCTCTATAAAAAATGGCTGTATCATCAGCAAAGCTAATTATATCACCTTGTGAAGGAATTGTGAACAGATCGTTAACATATATTGTAAACAAAATAGGGCCAAGTACCGTACCTTGGGGTACTCCATAAGACACAGTTTGTAAGCTACTTTTAATATCTTCAATTTGTACACGTCGTTTCCTGTGTGTCAAATAACTTTCCATTAAACTTCGAGTTTTACCTCGGAAACCAAATCGTGGAACATGAAAGGTTTAACAAATTTCTTATTTTTATTTAATACAAGGGACCCGGGTTCAATACCCAAGGAGAGGGTAATACAATAAATTCGAATAAGTATGTATATGCAGTGTGTCCACGGATTGAGATCGGCAGTGAGAAAACTTTTTTATTTTTAGGTTTACTTAGGTTTACGCTTACTTTTCATGTAAAATCAGAAAATTATACTATTTTTCGAGATTTATATACATAGTGTTAAATACTTGCAAAAATGTGAAAACTACAAATAGTGAAAAGTGACATTTGTCAATTACACAGCAATACACAAAAAAAAATGTTTCTGGCCCTAGAAGCTGGGCCGTGTCGCTGAGGAAGCGAAATCCTCGGACCTCTCACTTTGGTGGCCGACAGCTCACTTAAAAGTAGCTGCAAAAATATCGTGCCCCCCATCATATTGGATTGGAAATTTAATTTACAATCGATCTAGTACAAAAAAGGGCGCCATTTTTGTCTAGAAAATGTTACAGTTACAGATTTATGTGGAGATGTCGATATCGCTTAAATTATGGGTTTTTTGAGGTTATGGCAAAAATCCTGATGTGATGGGAAGAAATGGACCTCGGATTCAGATTCAACGACCCCAAACACATACAGTAAACAGGGTCAGACCCCCAGATCAGACACAGCATTTTTTTATGTGATTGTGTTATTTGAAAAATTATATTTAAAAAAATGCTACATATTAAAAGTTATAATCAATTATCAAATATCCAATCCAATAGCAAAATTATGTGTCTATCCTTTTTCAACAGTTTTTTCCTAATTCTTTCTTTTACTACCTAAATTGTTATTAAATACTATTGCGTAGATCTTTTGATAACCCATAAGTAAAATGTAACAATAGTCAAATCGGGGCTACCCGGTGGCAATGAAATTTTCCTGTGACTCCACTATAGGGAATATCCATTTAACAATAAATATTGTTTGTCCTTAGCATTTCTGGGAAAATATTTTCCTACATCAAATATAATGATATGTCATTACATATAACTGACATAACAATAAATGTTTTTGATATATACTATATTGCATTTTAGCAAAACGGTTGAAAACTATTTGAAAAAACTCTAATGATCGAGAAAGAACCAGACAATAAATTTGTAGAAGGAGGTCAAGATTTTATAATTGGCAGAGAAGCAGAGACACATAGCATCGATACAGTTTCTTCTAACTTGCTTTCCTGTTGGAACTCCATGAGTTGATTAGCCAGACCGCATAGTATTTCTAGGACGGTCCTCAGGTAGCTAGATCCTTCCACACGTGTACCAAATTTCAAGTGAAAACCTAAATTTAATGTTATCAACTATTTTAATAAGGGAGTGGTGATGGTGGGGGATGGAAACTATTATAAAAAAACCTGAGACCTTCGCTTCTAGTATATACTCCAAGTCCCAAATTTCTGTAGTCTTACCAGCTTGCTTTACTTATTTTCCCCTATCTACCCCTATTTAACCTCCAACCCTTCAACAGAATCATCTCAAAATATAATCAAGTTCCAGATGTCGTTATAATACCTACGTGTACCAAATTTCAAGTGAATATCTCAATTTTATTTTATCAACTTCTTTAATAATGGAGTAGGGGTATTGGGGGGTTGAAAAATATTATAACAAAATCTGAGGCCTTGGTTTATAGTACATACACCGAATTTCAAGTTTCTGTACTGTTACCAGCTTGCTTTACTAATTTTCCCCTATTTAACCTCCAACCCTTCAACGGAATCATCTCAAAATAGAATCTAGTTCCAGATGTCATTATGGTACACACGTGTACCAAATTTCAAGTGAATATCTCAATTTTATTTTATCAACCCCTTTAATAATGGAGTAGGGGTGGTGGGGGGTTGAAAACTATTATAAATAATTTGATATCTTGGCTTCTAGTACATACACCGAATTTCAAGTTTCTGTACTCTTCCAGCTTGCCTTACTTATTTTGCCCCATTTAACTCTATTCAACCCCCAATCCTTCAACTGAATCATCTCAAAATATAATCTAGTTCCAGATGTCGTTATAATACATACGTATATCAAATTTCAAATGAATATCTCAATTTTATTTTATCAACCCCTTTAATAATGGAGTAGGGGTGGTCGGGGTTTGAAAAATATTATTAAAAACTCTGAGGTTTTGGCTTCTAGTACATGCACCGAATTTCCAGTTAATGTACTCCTACCATCTTGCTTTACTTATTTTGCCCTATTTACCCCTATTTAACCTCCAACCCTTCAACGGAAACATCTCAAAATATAATCTAGTTCCAGAAGTCGTTATAATACAGACGTGTACCAAATTTCAAATGAATATCTCAATTTTATTTTATCAACCCCATTAATAATGAATTGGAGGGGGTGGGGGGATGAAAAATATTATAAAAAATTTTGAGGCCTTGGTTTGTAGTAGATACATCAAATTTCAAGTTTCTGTACTCTTACCAGCTTGCTTTACATATTTCTCCCTATTTACCCTCCAACCCTTCACGGGATATCTTCAAAAAACAATTCAGTTCCTGATCTCGTTATAATATATGCGTGTACAAAATTTGAAGTTAATATCTTAAACCGTTCCGGAGAAAACGTGCGGGCAAAAAAAGTTACAGACAGGCAGGAAATTTTTTTCGCTCAAATTTAAAATCTCGACGTTTCATGACATTCTAAACCCATTTCAAGAAAAAAAAAATTGAAACTATAGGTACTTCCAATCCACTACGTGGATGTGGAAGTAAAATACCCCAAACTTGTATCTAGGAGCAGACGGGATGACAGGATTTCACAATATACAATAACAAAACGGTGCGACCCTCGTATCACTTAGACATAGAAGAAAAGATTCTAAGTTACTGTCCTACTGTAAATCCATCGATTGATTCTAGAACGGTCCTCAGGTAGCTAGAACGTTCCACTGTCTTCAATTAGCAGAACTTTCAGCCTTAGACGCACTTGTAACCCTAGAGGCACCCTCAATACTAGCCGCACTTTAAACCCTGCGACACTTTCAACTCTAACAACACTTCACTATGTTCCAGCCAAACTCCCAACGTTAGCCACACTTTAGACCCAATGAACACTTTCAACCTTAGCTACACTTTCAGTCATAGCTACAGTTTCGGTCCTAGGCACACTTTCAACCCTAGGCACACTTTCAGCCAGAGACTCACTTTCATCCCTCGCCACATTCTCAACCACATTATTTCAACCCTAGACAAACTTTCAACGCTAAACACACTTTCATCCACAGGCACACTTTCAACTTTAGCCACACTATCCAAGTTACAGTTTCTACACAATTTTCGAAATATCCCTCATTACGCCACTGGTCGGATAATCCTAACTTAATAAGTGTATTTTTCACTTTTTGTTGGTAAAGGAGAAAGCTCCGCGTAGAGCACTCAAGTTCATACATTAGCTCGCTAATCAATACAAAATGTAATTGCAAAGCATAATTGCGGGAATAATTAAAAGTAAATATGTGTTATCGGCAACAAGTTTTATTCGACTATAATTAAAAGTGATTACACGCTTTGGGGTTAGAGAGAATTAAATAATTAATTATCTTTGGAGAGAATAATATGTTCTGTTTGCGTAACTCATGAAAGAATAATTAATTGTTCGTCCGTTTAGAAGATAGAATGGAAAATTACTGGCGTTCCGTTTATGAAATATTTGTAACAAGCCATAATGATCTGATCTGATATATTTACTTCAATCAGGCAGGTTATTACTACAATATAAACAACAAACTGGACTTTCTTGTACAAAAAATTGCAACTTATCATACTTTTTTGTAAATAATGTACAATTTTTAAAAATGAATTATTATTGATTTGTTTATAATTGTATTTAAACATATTCTTTATAGGATTTTGCAAACAGCAGAAAAAAATAACTATCTATAACTAAAAGAAGTATGTGTAAATTATTAATGAAATCTTTGTATTCTTTCGATAACCTGAATTTTGGTTAATTTTTTAAATATACAGGAAATTTATGCTTTTTAATGTTTCAAAAAGTTTTATTAAAACTCTACACGTGTTTCGGCTTATTAGGCCTTTATCAAGAGTACAAGATAATACTTATCTTTTACTCTTGATAAAGGCCTAATAAGCCGAAACACGTGTAGAGTTTTAATAAAACTTTTTGAAACATTAAAAAGCATAATTTTCCTGTATATTTAAATTATTGAAGAATGTTTCACAAGGAACCAACCGTAGAATCAACCCAATGTATGAATTTTGGTTATGCTAGCAAATTAAAACCCTCAAATGAATTTGTCTAATTTCTTATTTTGACAATTCTCATTCTAACACTAGCATTTAAACAGTCCCCTACGGCCATGCAGATGAAACTAGTATCTACAGTTGAGAACAAAGGCCTAAAATGAATTTATTTATCTACCATGTCTTAAAAAAATTTCATTCTAATGGATTACACTTTCATGAAATCTATAATTCTGTTTCTTGAAAATGCTTAGCCTTTGAAACGTGTATCGCCCTTATTCTGGAGCTCATCAGAAAGACATAAAGCCACTCATAGAGATGTTTGATGCAAAACCAAGACAATTTCTATGAATAAGTGTGAAATAATTATATTTGAGATTGACTGATAAAAAAACAACAGATCTTGACCTATCTATTAGCTAACTAGTATTGGAGCCTAAATACTCTATGCATGTTTAAAAATGAATTATTATTTGTTTGCTTATAATTGTATTTAAACCTATTCTTTATAGAATTTTGCAAACAGCAGAAAAAAATAACTATTTATAAATACTAGTTAGCTAATAGATAGGTCAAGATCTGTTGTTTTTTATCAGTCAATCTCATATATAATTATTTCACACTTATTCATAGAAATTGTCTTGGTTTTTCATGAAACATCTTTATGAGTGGCTTTATGTCTTTCTGATGGGCGAAAAACGTTTCAAAGTCTAAGCATATCCAAGAAACAGAATGATAGATTTCATGAAAGTGTAATCCATTAGAACGAAAAATTTTTAAGACAAGGTAAATAAATAAATTCATTTTAGGCCTTTGTTCTCATTTTTAACTGAATCTTCATGATCGTAGGGGGTTATGTAGATACTAGTTTAATCTGCATGGTCGTAGGGGACTGTGTGGATGCTAGTGTTAGAATGATAATTGTCAAATAAGAAATTAGACAAATTCATTTTAGGATTTTAATTTGCTAACATAACCAGAATGCAAAGATTTCAGTAATAATTTATACATACTTCTTCTTTTAGTTACCGATAGTTATTTTTTTCTGCTGTTTGCAAACTCCTATAAAGAATATGTTTAAGTTAATATACAATGTTTAAAAGTGAATTATTTTTGTGTTTACTTATAAATATATCAAACCCAAGTTTTCTAAAGAATCAGACAACTTTTCTGCATTTATCGTCAAGGATTGCACAACAATCTTAGTCGGCCCGTGTACCATAATATTTCATTTATCTAAATAGTCAAATAAACAACGCATAATTAAAACAAAGAGGGGAAACTCACACAAATAGAGAAGGAATTAACAGACCTACATTTACTATCATTCGTTTAGCAGTTTATCAAATGCACATATAAAAAATGCAACGTATAATCACACAAACAACGCTGCAATTTGCAATAGAGTAATGCTGGTATCAGTTAGTCGATTTAATACCAAGCTCCCCCATAAAAAGCTTAATTGTAATGTAAAATAAACACACATTAGTACAATTATTGCGAAAGGAAACGCAGCGTTCATGGCTAGATTGTTTTTTGTGTGTAATAATTACAGCACCAGCACACGAAACAAAACACATCGTTCGCCCATTGTACGATTTGCGACGTTGCCAGATCCACCATCGATAAACTAAACTATACTTTCTGCAAAATAAGTAGAAACTGATTTTTATTAGCAACTGAGCCAACTACCAACAAATCAAAAAATATACAAACATTTTGAAATTATAATGTAACATTTTATATAGACAATAACCCACTTTCTAACGAGAGTGTATTTAGAGAATCTCACTTATTTTCCTAAGGGACGGTTTTTCAATGTCCAGTTAAAAGTGCCTGGTAGGTAGCTGCTAGTTACGCTTAGCTGACAGTTATCTCTATGATAGTATTTATCAATAGTAATTTAACTGTCAGTTACATATCCCTAAGTTTAATAATTTTTTAGCTATGTTGGCGCTATTGATTCCACGTGAAGTTTCTTTCAATTGGTTTAATTCAAATTGCGCGCGTCTTTTCATGACCGTTTATCTAATTTAACCTCAAAATTCATTGCGTTGTGTAGCGTGTTGATTGATGTTCTAGTAGACGGTCTGTGTTTCGAATCTTAAAAACAAATAAGTTGCATGCATATCATATTCAAATTCACCAGGAATTATCTGATGACGATTTTCAAAAGCGCCTACAATTTTGTAATTAGGCCAGAGGTAAAATGCAAGATGACGTCAACTTCTTCAATAATGTTTTATTCACTGATGAGGCAACTTTTCATAAAAATGGATTTGTTAATAGGCACAATTTCCATTATTATGCTTCGGAAAATCCTCACTTTTTTATGCAAGTTGATAACCAACACAGATCGTCTATAAACGTTTGTGGGGGAATTATTAGAGAACATTTTTGATGGTACATTAACTAGAGCTATTTATCTTCATTCTTTGGAAAACTGTCTGCCACAATTATTGGCAAATCTCCCTGAAAGAATTCGAAATCGTATGTGGTTTCAACAAGATGGTGCTCCACCAAATTATTTAAATGCAGTTAGAGACCACTTAAGTAACACCTACCCTCATCATGGATTGGAAGAAATGGACCCACTAAATGACCTGCTGGATCCCCAGATGTTACTAAAATGGATTTCTTTTTATGGGGATACGTGAAGGAAATTGTTTATAGAGACACACCAACAACAGTACAAAATATGAAGGAGAGAATAAGAACTGCCTTTAGATCTATCACACAAATTGGTTGCAATTAGCCATAGGGAAGTACAAAAAAAAAGTTCGCTTTTCATTTTTACATCACGTCGTTGAAAAATATACAGGGTGTTACATTTGAAAAAATTGAGAAAATTTAAGTTAAAAAGTTCTTAATTGAAAAATAATTTTTGGCCACCCTGCACAGCTTAAGGAAATGAAAATGATTTAAAAAATTAAATAGATGTCTCGTAACTGGTATTCACACAAGTTTTTCTTAAAACCCATCATTGTGACTGTGCTGATTTTTTTAATATCCATCTGCAGATTGCATTCAACAAAAAAAATCATTACATCCAAGTGGTTGGGAGATATTCAATGATAATATAGGAATGAATAGAGCCTAGAAAGAGGCTTCAAAAAATGTACTGTACATAGCATTCTATTAAAAAAAAAGGCACTTGGTCCTGTAATTTCACTTTGGCTCGCCCTGTATGTTCGAAAATAATTTCCAGTTATAGACTTTTTTATCTAGTTTACTTGCAATTTTTAAAAAAATGTCTAGCCATCGTAGAACTCGAGATAACGAGGTCCGACGCACTGTTGCCCCACCCTGCATATTTTTATTTTAAGATTACGTATACTTATTTGACAAAATTCTATTAATGAATAAAAAATATTTAGCTGCAACTATTAAGTCTATTTATTTTGTATATTTGTGCTATCGTATTTTTTACTTGAAACCAAAACAATTCAATATTATGATTTATTTATTTAACTTAAATTACTATATGTATTATATATGCTTATAATTCAATTTCCTTTAAATAAATCTAATTAAATACATTAAGTAAAATAAAACAAAGCGACGCCACTGTGCATTCGAAATCACCAACGAGCCTACGCTCGTGACGTCACACCAGGACTCTGTTAGGGAATAGAGTATAAAAAAGCACAGTAACTCGGCGAATAACGTAATGGTTAGCTTGTTAACATTATTTCCTTTTTAGTGCATTTGTTGATTTTCTAAAATTATTATATTAACTTGATCCATACCTGGAACTTTTCGCTCAGCTTTAAATGAAAACTCTTATATTTTCTTACGTTTCGGTTTTATTAACCATCATCAGAGGAAAAACTACAATATTTATATTGAAGTACGATTATTTTACGTAATTTTACAAATTGAATTTTATTACTTACAATTTAAAAATGTTTGTTTACAACTATTTTACCATTTTACGTCTATTTCTGTTCAATGTTTTAATGCAAAATTATTATATATTTATTTAAATTAAACTTCTGATAACTATTTAACTTTCAGACAGTAATTTATTCATCTCGGTTTAGAAATAGCAACTAATTACCTATTGTAAATTCACTCTCTCGGGATTAGGAAATTCGAGACAAGCTGGCAACGTTGTCAAAGAGGATGGAGAAAGAGAACGCTCTGTTCTGTTGCTAGGCAATTATGTTTAGTATAAAAAATCACCTTTACGAGTCCGTTTCAAACCACGAAACTGTCAAATCGTATTTCATGGTTCATTTTACTCTTCGTCGGCCAGGTGAGAGATGGTGATGAGTCATCGTCGAACGCAGATCTCGAGGATAGTGTTAGCCGGTGATTGGACAGAACAGTAATTCTAGTAAACATGATAGAAAAAACTTGCTGATATTTTTTCTAAAGACCACTTTTTATCTCTTGACATGATTAGGATTATTAGATGATCGTATGGAGTGACTAATGTAGCCAAAGAAACTAGTTTTTCCGTAGGTGGATACATAATTAATAAATAAATTTTTTATGTGATGTTTTTTCAGATATCGTTTTTTAATTTTGGTGAATGGATTTGTAGAATATAAGTAATTAGAATTTTCTTACAGCCTATTAAACGATTTAGAAATAATACAGCCTCTGGCAATTTCAATTTTTTTGCTTCGAACTTTTATATGTAGCTAGATAGTTACATAATAAAATTTGTTTTCAAGATGCAAGACGTGCCGCCATTATAAAAATTATAATATAAAGAAGATGAATTTTGCTTGAATATTTTTTAACAAAGTAAAGTAATGTAATATTACATTGATGGATTTAATTACTGCATTGGTTTTGTAGTTTTGAGGTCAAGTAAAAATTCATTCGATTTTTTATTTGCTCATATTTACACCTATTGGAATCGTCAGTTCGAATTTTTAATGCAACATACACACATCACATTCAGTATCAATTACTCTGAAGACAGTTGTCTACTCTGGACCACTGTGCACAGGAAGTACCTTAATGAAAGAACTATACCAGCGCCAAGCAAGAATATCCCATAATTGGCAAATTTTCTAGTAAAAACACTTTATTAAAAATCTGTCATTAAAAGTTGACTTTTTTATGATATTTGTTAATTGCCAAAGTGGCAGATTTTCATCTACAGAACGTAAAAGTCTCTTACATCCAGGATGTAATATTAGTATTACATGAGCCTACAAAAATCAATGAAATTATATGATAGAATTTAGTAGAGACTCAGAATACGAAAAAGTCGTCTAGAAACATGTTCCGTGGAACATTGAAAGGTAAAAATGTACTGAGTACTTTATTATATAGTACCTAACATGCATATACAACCCCTAAATTCGTCTGGCGATACCGGTGTCTAAGCACCCACCAGGGGTGAAAAACCGAAAAAAACGAAAAATTAGATATTTGTCTCATCTTTCTGCCAAATTTTTTATTTTTGATAAATTATATATGGTAACAAAGTTATGGCTATTTATAGGTAAGAGATGTGTATTGTTTAAAGCGTACACTGTTTCCTAAAAACTAGCATAGTTCTCTTGTCGCGCTAATATTCATTATGCTATTTTCGTAAATTCATTCCACTTGTGATTGTAGGCAGACGAACAAAAATTTGAAAAAATTGACAAGAATAAAAGTTGGAGTCTATACTATCTGAATTAGACCAGTTTTTTTGGTTTTACTTTTGGATTATAAATGAGCGAGTTATGAAGAAAATAGTTAGTTGTTGTTAAAAATGTAATTCAACCCCCAGTTGCAACTATCTCTACTCTGTCGTTTTCCCTCGCCCTTTAACATTATTGTGAAATATGGAGTCTTCATCAAGTAATACCGAAAATGAATTAAATGCGGCATTTAAATTGCCGATTGAAAGTCGAAAATCACTTAATTCAAGGAAAGTATTATCTTTTAATCATGAAAAGGCAGATACTAGAATATTGTTGCACATATCAGCCAAATCTGAAGGTTTTACAGAATGCATTATAATATAAGCTGTAAAGATACTGATGTACTGGTTCTCTTACTTCATTTTATAGAAAGTCTTGACGTAAATGTTTAGGTACATGCAAACAGCACAAATGAAAATAATAGATGTATAAATTCTATCAATATTGATAATATTTTAAAATGAAATACATTATTCGTGGAAAATCTTTGAAACAAATTGTAGTCTGCTATCGCGTTCATGTGAAAGGTATGTTTCTTTAGAAGTAACAAAATTTACGAAGTTGGAAAAGTTTTGCATGTTACTGTACTATCCCACTAATTGCGATAATATTAATGATTTGAGGGCGAAGATGGCATCTCAAATTAGTATAGACAATTTGCCCCCCTATAAGTGACGCCTTGAATCAACACTGTTTGAGAGCATTTTACCAGTTTATTATTTGGAGCAGTGCTTTAATACAGTTATTAATATGCCGAATCCTTTGGAGTACGGGTGGAGAATAAATGAAGATAATTCTTATTTACCTACATGGACAAATAAATCGCCAAATGCCAACTCTGACTGCAGAAATGTCATTTTGTTATTGTAAAACAGGTAAAGGTATTGCAAATCGTTTAAACAACGTTTTTTAATAAATGTCATTTCAGGATGCTCAACCATGAGGTGCCAGTGCAAAAAATATAAATTGATACACAGACAAAATTACAGTTGCAGATGAGGAAACGGACGATCAATTATATTAGAAAAATGATGATTTCTGAGATCATTACTTTTGTATTTTATTATAATGTGCATTTTTCAATTAATATGAAAATGTGTTACCTTGTAATAACTTTAACATCAATTTTATTTGTTTAGTATTATTCTTAATTGGTTTATAAATAATCAATGTGTCTTATTATTATTGTGGCATTTCACACGCCTCCTATATTATTATTATTATTATTATTAAGACAAGTAAAGAGTGTGGGTAAATAATTATTAATTATAAAAGTAGTTTTTCTTCCCAAAATGCATTATTTTATATTTTAAAAACTATGTAATTTGGGTCATTAGTATCTGCGTTAATGTATTTTTAACTTATTTTTGTTAGGACAATTACGTCCTAAATTATTGTTATGTTATATCACATTATCCAGGCTGATTTCTAATGAATAAATTTAAATAGCAATACTTTTACGACTAAGCGAGCAGCGAGTGAGAGAGAGAGGGAAATAGACAAATCTTGCGATAGCTGCAACAGGGGTGCTGCGGGAATTCTGTCAACAGGTTAGTATTTCTTTTATAACTTTCTTATTTATAAGCGGAATTAAAAAATCAAAAAATGATTATAATCTAGATAGTACAGACTACAATTTTATTCTTATCAATTTTCTAAAATTTTCGTTCGTCTACCTACAGTCAGGAGTGTAATGAATTTGCGAAAATAGTCAAATGAATATATGCATAATAAGGAAATTACATAGGTCTATATCAACCATAATCCGCTTCAACTAATGCAATTTTTTCACATATAATTTACTATAACTTTATTATTATACATAATAAAATATAAATTTGTATACTGTTAGAAAGACTGGGGAAAAATCTAACTTTCTAGTTTTTTCGCTTTTTCACCTCTGGGGGTTGTTTGGACACCGATATCGCCAGACGAATTTAGGGGGTGTATATACAAGCCAAATACTATGCAACAACGTAATCAACACATTTTTACCTTTCAATGTTCCACGGAAGTCGAGATAGATCTCGTTTTGAACTCTACTAAATCGGTTTATTTATTATTATAAAAAAAAACATACATTTCAGTGATTAGTCATAATAATCAATTTAATTAACAATCAATTTAACAGTTAATAATTTATTTTACTGTTTAAAGGAGACCGCACAATTCTTATGGAAAATGACTCCCAGCTAAATCGGCTGAAATCGCAGTATATTGTAGATAATGTCTTCCTGATCAAAAGTCCTCAGGGCACAAGGTTGGAAAATGGACAATTCTCGAGATATCGAGGGTTGCAAAGTCGACTTTGCACCCAAGATATCTCTAAAACTGTGCAATTTCCGACCTTGTGCCCAAGAGAACTTTTGATCAGGAGCTCGAGAGGAATAACAAATATCGATTCCAGATAATTTCACTGGGGGAAATGAGCACATTTCTTATGGGAAGTGGCCCCCTTACCTCAAACGAAAGTAGTCGATTGTTTACCTGGCTCACCTTTACAAGCCCGCTGTCTGATTATCGTCCAATCTCTCTTATATCAAATATATTAAACACATTTGAGGAGGCAAAAACTGCAAAATTATATAAATATTATGAAAAATATAACATCCTTTCAAATAATCAGTTTGGTTTCAAGTCAAATACATGAGTCTATTACGTACTTGACAACAAAAATATATAGTAATCTAAACAAAGTATTCCTACAGCTGCCACCTTTCTAGATCTAACAAAGGCATTTGACACCATCAGCCATGTGAAGCTTTTGGAAAAATTAGAAATGTATGGCTGTTCCTGTAATATAACAGTTATCTTGGTCACAAACAACAGTTTGTTACAACAAAAAGCAAAACGAGCAGTTAATCCACAGTAACATGTGGTATACCACAAGACACAGTTCTTGGACCGGTACTTTTCATAATTTATATAAATTCTCGGAAGGGTGTTAGTTCAAAATCTGAGCACGTATTACAAAGTACTGTATGCTGATCGGAAATTGTCACTATGAGAAAAGGCCATATAACAATGGCTGTATCAGCATAGTAACAATTCCTGATCAGCTTATTAGTAAGAATACTGGAACTTATAAAACTAAAAAAAAATATCATGTAACTCTTTGTATCAGTTTATTGTAATATATTTTGTAATTTATTGTATTTTTATTGTATTTTTAGGGATCTTATTGGAATATGATTTTTACTATCTTGTTCATTCGTTAATTGCAAAAATGACAGGGGTCACGTGCACACTTTTCTCTAGGTTTCTATGGCCAAAGAGTCTGTTTTTGCTAAACGCTAAACACAATAAACTTATTATTAGTATTCTACTGAGTCATGCTCCACAGTTTTCAAATCATTCGATAGAAATCGCGTGTCTCTGCAAAATGATGATTGAGCACAGAGAAAAATAGGCAGTTGTTGTGTTATTTGTTCTTTAATAAAAAGTGGTATCGAACATACTATTACGGACTTTAGAGCCCAATATAAAATGTTAAGAAATGTAAGGCCATTTTGATGCATTTTTCCCATTGATATTGTAAATACTTTTAGCTTTTACCTTAAATTCAATTGAAGGAACATGCACGAATACGGCACCATACTGAAAACATATTTTATTTCATTTAAAAGAACTATTTATCGATATATACTCAAAAGTATATTGTACCATCATGAGCAAATAAATCGAAATAATATAGCCATGCAGACACTTTCAAAACTAGACTAACATTTAACATAAAGTATGCCTTGGTTGACTGACTGATTGATTTGCCAGTGTAAGGTAGGCATTGCTGTCATTTCCGCATATCCAATCTGGATGTTTTTTATACCTCCCGACTGGTTGCATACGCTGGATTGGATATGGCATGTCTGTTTCCAGAAGCGAAGGCCACATGACGCATGGGGTAGGAATCTAGGATGGGAAGTGTAGTTGTTTGTGAGATGCTTCTCTCATGTTTCCGTCTATCATCATCGGATGGGAAATACAGGCGTTTGTGATGTTTCTTTTAAACGTCCATGCTTCCTTTCATTCTTCTGCTGAATCTTCTGTTTCTTCTATTTCTGCATCTATCAATGTGCATTTCTCCCTCCCGCTTGCCATTAGAAACTTGTTTACTTTATTTTTGATACTATTAACAAACACTTTCCCATTAATTTTCAATTATTAATTCAGTATCTGCTTTATTCTTCTATTATGACACTTCACTTTAAGCAGAATTTTTTGATCTACCGATAACTTAAATTTCATTGAATTTAATGGGGTTTTAACAGATTTTTTTGCGTTTTTTTCGGGAGCGTCTCACGGCGCATCCACCTTCGACCCACGACGGCATCCACTGTCGAACTACAATTTTTTTTAACCAAGTGTGTAAATAAATTCAGTTTAGGGCTTTCCTGGCCTCTACCACAACCAGATGTAGATTATCAAATAACTACAAAGTTTTGTTTTCAGCAGATTTCAATTCTTCATTGAATAGACAGGCTTTTGTTCTCATTTCTAGCTGAATCTTCATGGCCGTAAGGAGTTATGTAGATACCAGTTTACTCTATATGGCCGTAGGGGACTATATGGATACCAGTGTTACAATGAGAATTGTCAAATAAGAAATAGACAAATTCATTTTAGAATTTTAATTACTAGTATAACCAGAATTCAGGTTATTTATTTATTTATTTATTTATTGCATACACTGATCAACATGTAAGATACCCAATTACAGAACAGGAATAAAGGCATACAAAGCAATAATTAGAAGATATACAACAACATAGAAAGAAAGTAAAATGAAGAAAATATTTACTTAAATGCACGAACTATGAATAACTAATGAAACGAAGAGAGAGAAAAAAATAACATGGAAAATGTTTAAATATAAAAACTATATATACATATATTGTTATATTTTATTATTATGATAGATTAAAATTTTGATGTGAAACCATTTATATCTTCCAAATCAATACCACTAACTAAAACAACAATATTCAATTCTTAATTATCTCTGTAGCTCCGGCTATGCAATTCCACCTCAGATTGCAGGTTCAGGTTTCTATGTTGGAAATTCCTTTTTTTTTATATATATATAAAATTAAAATTTCAATTGACTAAATTTTTTATTTATTACAACCCTTTAATTTCTTGATATAATTATATGAATGTGATAATTTATAAATAATTTGATTTTAACCGTTCACTCATTTCTTTCTTCGTAGCTACAATTCCTATCCTTCAAATCCTCTTAATTATTTCTTCCTTCACTTTTCTCACTTCTCCGACTAATCTTCATATTCTTTTCTTCTCTTCAAACTATTTAATTCCCTCCTTCTACTTATTTTCTCCACCTTACAATTCCTATCCTTCAACTCCTCTTAATTATTTCTTCCTTTACTTTTTTCACTTCTCCGACTAGCCTTAATATTCTTTTCTTCTCTTCAAATTATTTTATCTCCTTCCTTCTACCTATTTTCTTTTCCAAATTTCAAAACTTTTCTCACGTATCTGCCGTATCTATTGATCTTCTTTCTTCTACTTATATTTCTCTCCAAAATTCTCAAATTTTTTATTCTTTTTCAATCTTCTCAATCCCCTACCCGTATCTATTGATTTTCTTTCTTTCTTTTTTTTTTCTTTTTAATCAAGAAGCCAAAGTTTTTTTAAAACAACTAAATTAGATTATTATTACAAACCTGACCCCTTCAGCCCAAAATTAGAATTTTCATTGTCAGTGTCATTAAATTATAATAACCTCAACATATGACATATAAAAACTATAAAACAAATTCCCTAACTTAAAAACAGTTCTACCAAACAACAACAACTTAATAACAATTCAAAATATTTCAATTGCCTCATCAGATCTTTACCAAATCTGGAAGACATAAATAACTCCACAACACAAATATGCAACATTGCAAATGCATAGCAATAAACATATATAGACATATATGATTCAAAGTAAATTAAGAAAAACAAAGACAATCACTGGTTATTTAATTTAGAACATTTTGTTTTATGTCACTAAGGCTGCAATTAAAAATATCGAAGTCGCTACATAATTTGTTAGAAGTACTACAAATCGTATGTAAAGGTTAATAATTATTTAGTACGTTGGTACGCGGAGTAGGTAAATAGAAAACTTACGTGATTACGAGAGGTTAATCTGGGAACGTGAAAATTAAGCTTACTAATTATTTCAAGCAAGTTGCTTTGCGGAAAACCAATCACTGGATACTATAGGTACCGTCGAATTTGAACCACAGTAATTTAAGAAATCTACGTTGAACTGCCTCCAAGTTATTCTTGTGAACATCATAACTGGAATTCCAAATTAGCGATACGTACTCAAGTTTCGATCTGACGAAGGATTGATAAAGAATTTTCAGAGTATCAGTATTAGTGAACTCTCGACTAGTACGAACGATGAATCCAAGGGCTTTGGAGACTTCAGACACAATGGTATCGATATGATCAGTGAAGGATAATTTGCTATCAAAAGTTACGCCGAGGTCGCGAAATGTTATAGGTCTTTGAAGTGTGACATTACCTAACCTGTAATCAAAAATAAAAGGTGATGTTTTTAAAGAAAAGGGCATTACGTTACATTTACTAGGATTCATGAATAATTTATTTACTATACACCAGGTGTTTATTTTGTCAAGGCAAGTCTGAAGTTGAAAACAGTCATCGATTTCATTAATTACTGTGAAAATTTTTAGATCGTCGGCATATAAAAGGTGAGGCAAATTAATTTCGTTCACTATGTCGTTAATAAATATGTTAAAAAACAAGGGCCCCAGAATAGATCCCTAGGGAACTCCAGATGTGGCAGCAAATTCGATCGATTTGAACCCAATTAATGACACGTACTGACTCCTATTCATTAAATAAGATTTAAACAAAAGGAGTAAAATTCTTTACTAAAACTAAAAAGCCGATTTTTTCTAATTTATTAAATAACAACTGGTGATCAAGTCTATCAAGCGCTTTAGAGAAATCGATATATATGACATCTACCTGCCTACGTTCATCTAAGGATTCAGAAATATATTGAGTTACACAGAATAAATTTGTTGTTGTTGAACGCCCTTTCATAAATCCATGTTGATTATTAGAGATATTGGTGTTAATTGAATGATATATTCTATCATGAAGTAACATTTCTAAGACTTTACAGTTAAAAGTTACAAATTACAGAGATTGGTCTAAAGTTCTCAATATCGAAAGAATGCAAAGATTGAAAATCAATAATTTTACAAATAGTTTTTCATTTTACTTCTCATAGAAATTTTTTCTGCTGTTTGCTAAATCCTGTATGAATACATTTTATTACAATTATAAACAAACAAAAAATAATTCATTATTAAACAGTAATAGTTATTTAAAACTATGTTTAAAAAATAATAAAATTTTCCCGATCCATTTACTTATCCACCGATAAAATCGCACGCAGTTACATAACAGCTATAAACAATAAAAGTTAAAAAATCTGTTGATAAACATAATAACGTAGAGAGCTGCCGGCTCACGAACCGTCCAGCGAACCACAAAGCATAAAAGTGAAAATTAGCTCACTCATCTCTTGTTCCAAATAGAGTTATTGCGATTTTTTTAAATAAAAGCCAATTTAGAGAAACCCTTTTTAACTAAAACGGTTCTGCGTCGCTGATCCCCTTGTTTTGTATTTTTCAGAGCTGTTCAAAAGCAAGCAAGTTGATCGTGACCCAGATGTAGTTTTTTGAACTTGCAGGACCGGCTCTCGGTACAGCTTGATGTTATTTATGTATTCTTTACGTTGTTTATTCATATTTACTTTTTAAAATACATGGGAGACGAAGTAACGCATTACATAGTCGGAAATCAGGGGCCATAAATGTGGTCCTGGAGAGTAGATAGTGTAAATACATCTTTATTTGAATATGTAATGAGCAACCGAAATAAAATAGGCATTATCACTATTTTGTTATACTCTTCGCAAATGCAAAACGAAGAGTATATTGCATTCGATCGGCACATTTCTAAAACCGGTAATACTGCTCGTAAAAAAAAAAAATTTCATATCACTGTGTTTGTGATCGAATTCTTCAAAATGTCCGTCCATCTCTCTGTCTGTCCGTCCGTCCGTCACGTTTCTTGTAAGCACGAAAAGTTCAATTGTATTGAAATTTGGGCAGTAAGTTACTGTTAGCTAGAGGAAGAACCCTATTTGTTAACAATATCGATAAATAAATAAAGAAGTTATTAATTATTTAAATAAAAAAAACTTACAATGTTTTGTAATTAAACAAAAAATATCTAAAACCAATATTATTTACAAAAAGAACTGCGAAAAGTATCATATAGAATGGGCAACAATTGATTGATTGATTGATTTGCCAGCGTAAGGTGGGCATTGCTGCCGATTCCGGTGCAGGGAGATTTGTTCCACCACGCAGCCCGATCGCCCACCGATCATCCCACCGTGTGCCGGAACAAACCCCCGGTGCTTTTATATACCGCCGGACCAGCTGCATACGCTCGATTGGACATTGGACATGCTTGTTGTCAGCAGCGAGAGCCGCATGACGCATGGGGTAGGAGTATAGGATGCAGCGTGTAGGTGTTTGTGAGATGTTTCTTCTTGTTTTCCTTCTGTCTCCATCGGATGGAAAGTGTAGGTGTTTGTGAGATGCTTCTTTGAGGTTTTCGTGCTTCTTTTTACTTTCATGTTTTTGTGATATGCTTCTTCTTAGTTTCTGTCTGTGATCATCTTCTCTCCTATTCTACTTCTGAGTTTTCTGTCTCTTCTGTTTCTGAGTCTGGCAGTGTGTATATCCTTGATATTTCTTTATTGTATTCCATTTTTTGTCGTGCCAACTTTTCCCAGTGTGTATAATCCTTTCCTAGCTTATTCATAATCCTCTCGATTGTTGTAATCCATGTGTAGCATGGCCTCCCTATTTTCAGTTTGTTGCTGTTCATTCGCAGCGCTTTCTTCAGTAGGTGTGTCGTATCTCGTCTTTGGACGTGTCCCCAGTATTTCATTGCGTATGATTCTATTCTTTTGATTTTTGTTCTTCCCTCTAGTAATGTTGACGTTTTCTGTCGTTTTTGTGGTTTTCCTGTTTTTGCTAGCAGTTGGATAATGTCCCTTTCAGCTCTTCTCAGGCTTCTTCTGTTGGCCTTTGTCGTTGCTGCGTTTTTGACTCCATATGTCATCGTAGGCATTATGATGGTCGCGTATACCTTTTTGGTTAGGCACCATGGTGGTTTGTTGTCCTCAATGAAGGGTAGTAGAGCTCTTGTGACTCTGTAGGCTGTTTCGATTCTTTCCCTCACTGTCTCCCTCCTTTTTAGTTGATTCGTTATGTATGTTCCTAGGTATTTCATTCTATTCGTGGTTCTCAGGGTGTAGTCTCCTATTTTGTATTCTTCCCCACTTGTTGGACTTGTTTTTGTCAATGGGTCTCGGACCATTATTAGGCTCTTCTTGAAGTTTATTTTTACTCCAGAGGAATCCAGATGTGGTGTCATGTTTCTTAGAAATTTAACGACGTCTTGTTCTTCCTCGGTGATGATGAGTATATCGTCGGCGTATGCAAGTACGATGGGGGGCTCTATCGTTCCATCGTTTCCATTGAAGTTCTGATTCTCCTTTATTGTGCTTTCTATCAATTGGTCCAGGAATGTGGTGAATAGTCGGGGGGATAGGGGACATCCTTGTTTGACTCCTATATTCTTCATTTTTTATTCCGTCGTCTGTCCAAACCATTGTATTGCAGTGTTTTCGTGTAGGCATGCTTTTATTATTCTGTTTATTTATATAAAAAGTGCAGTATATAAAGAGTGCAGTAAATTGGCGAAGAGTATAATGGTTAGCTTGTTTTTTTTTATTTTAAAGTAGATATGATAAGGTAGGAGTTATTGCTATAGCAGAAGATGGATGGTCAATGACACAAATTGCACGGCTTTATAACGTTAACAAAGATTCAGTATTTGACATTTAAAAAATTGAAAATTATGAACGTGAACATTTTAAATTTGAGCAAGGAAAAAAAAATTTCCATCTATTTTGGTGGTAAAAATTTTTTCAAAAATGTTGGTGAAGATTTTTTTGAGCTAAAAACATTTTTTTCCATCTATTCTAGTGGTAAAATTTGTTTTCAAAATGGTAAAAAAATGTTGCAATTTTTTTTTTCCGAAATAGGTTTGGAATGTTATGAAACGTGGAAATTTTAAATTTGAGCAAACAAAAATTTTCATATATTCTATAATAGTAAGTAGTGATACTTAAATAGATTAAAAAATGTTTCAAAACATTTTTTGAATTTGTTTGAATAGGTTTAGAATGCCATGGAAACGTGGAAGTTTTAAATTTGAACAAAGAAAAAAAATTTCATCTATTTTAGTGGTACATATTTTTTTTAAAATGGTAAAAAAATGTTCCAAAATTTTCCAAAACGTGAAAATTTTAAATTTGAACAAAGAAAAAAAAATTCTACCTATTTCAGTGGTAAAAAATTTTTCAAAAATGTTGGTAAAAGAAAATTTCAATTTTTTTTTTTTTTTTGAAATAGGTTTAGAATGCAATAAAACATGGAAATTTTAAATTCGAACAAAGAAAAAAATGTTTTCATCTATTTTAGTGGTAAAATATTTTTCAAAAATGTTGGTGAAAACAATTTTTTTTTCTGAAATAGGTTAGCGTGTCATGAAACGTAAAAATTTTAAATTTGACCAAAAAAAATTTTTTTTCATTATTTATTCCCTTTACACGGTCCACCCTGTATATTTTCCAGTGAAAGTTTAACCATTTCTTCGCTGACAGTAGCGTCAACTACCTACCAAATTTGACTGCTCTCCGTCAAGTAGTTTTTTTAGTTAATGCACCAACAGACAGACAGACAGACAGACTGACTGAATTGAAAAACCTATATTTTCGTAATCTACGTGTTCTGAAACGTCAAAATCCGAAAAAATTTCGGAGGGTGATTTTTTCTCGAATACAATACTTCCCTTGGGTATGCGAGAGAAGTAAAAATTATTAAACATTTGTAAAATGTCAAATTTCTCTTTTTGTTATTGATTTTTAACTGATTTTTCAATTATTTAATGATTTAATTTAAATTTTTACTGCTTCTCATTTTTAAAAATTATTTACTGAAACAAATTTGTAAAATACACAGATATTTACATAAATTTATTTTTGTAATAAGTCTGGACAAAATATCCAAAAGTTAGTTCATTAAGTAAAATAATTAAATCTACTTAAATAATTAATTAATAACAAAAAATAATTTATTTATGCCTTTATGGCAATAATTATTGGTATCATCGACTTATAACGTTTTGTAATAATTTATTATGGAAAAGTTTCGAAATGCGGAGACTGCCACTCTGTTTGCGATTGCAAAAAAGAGAAAGATATTTTATCCGAGAATTTTGAGTTAGATGTCAATACAACCCAATATATGAACACAAATTCCTACACCAAAGGCTACTAATATCCGGTGAAAGAAAGACTTAATAACAATACACTACACACAACTCACCTCCCCTCCAAATCATCCACGTCCCCCAGAACTTACGCTGATAAAAATCCATCAGCTAAACGTACAAATTATCTTCCCTATACAGGAAAAATATAACAAAAAATCCCTATAGCTTTAATTCACTTCAGTCTTCAAACAATACCTAAGTAGCACATGTACACAAAGAATAGTTGTCTGTTTCCATTGGGTAAACTCTATGTACTTTGATGCTCTGAGCCCGAATCCGGTTTTCGTTTAGCTTCACCACCCACCAATTTTTTTGTAAATCGCGAAAATAACCTAAAAATTTGAATTTTTAGGTTATCCTCTCGATATACTAAAAATTTGGTGGATCATGGAGCTAAACAGACACCTTGTTCCTTAGATTATGGCAGACAACGAGTTATACAACAAGTTATATGAGAACAGATTAGTGGAAACTTTACTAAATAATTCATACATCCCTATTAGTGCAGACCCAGAGCCAGACCCTTAAAAATCTGAAAGTCACGACTAATAGGTAACAAGGTATTTTTTTTAATAATTAATCTAATGTATTAATTAAGTTTCCACTGGTAAGAAAAATGTCACTTGTTGTATACTATGCTCCAAGGCAAAGGATTGTTCCTCTTTAGCTATCACTATCAATTTTACTAAAAACTTCTGAAAATAGAGACCAGTTTCCGTCTCTGTGTAGAAATCAGAAATTTACTAATTGCTGTTTTTATACATCGCATGTTACATGTGGAACACCTCTTCGATAGACGTTAATACCGCCATTATCGCCTTGAATAACAATGAAACCAGCAAATTAGACACAACGACTCTGCACCAAAAAGCTGTTTAAAGTTTTTACTACTCTTTTTCGGGCAGTTATTTGTCCAGCGGTATTTTCCAGGCCACTTACAACTTACAACCAAAAACAAAACAAACATGAATGGTCCCTTCGGACGTAAAATAGCATCTAACTTACATGCATAGCCCGCCTCGCTCGTTTGTTTCTTTCCGTGGCCATTACATTGTATCCTTTACGACGCATCTAATGACAAATTTGATTGTAAATGAAATTAGAACCATAAACTTGTCGTTTAATAGAGACTTAGGGATCGCGGTCGACATGAATAGCAATTGTACAACAACAACATAAAAGAGAATAAGGGTGGGATTTCGGAAACAAGCATTACTAAGGAATACATTGTAGTATTCTATTTAAGATGACATCCGGCATTTAGCTAGATCTACAGCTCTAGATTCTAGATAATACCACCATTTTGAAACCCGATACGCCTAAAAACATGTGTATTTATTTTAAGCATTTGAATTTTTATGAAAATGCTGCTGAATTACACCAAAACAACATGGTTGATCTACAGTCAGAGCTGTGAAGACCGCTGATAGATAGATATATAGTCTTTACTTCATCACTATATTGTAGCAGTTACATAGCTGTTGCATAAATTAAACATATTTATTTCAAATATGATTACATCTTCAGAATTTTAAATTTATTTCGTCACCAATTTAATTAAATTTATTTAGCAGAACAATAAAAAACAAGATTTGCATAGAGACGTATGTAAAGTTGCCTGGATTAAAATTATAAGTAAACTTGTTAGAAGGGATATGGAAATTAATTGAGAGCTGTGATATATCGGTCAGTGTTTGCACTCCGTTGCTTAGATTAGCTGCTTTGTTACTGCTGACCAATTTGCTTAAAACCTAGTGTTTAATGTTAAATATACAATTGTTTAAACTGATTGGCAATTGGCTTTATACTTGTTTATTTTAAAGAAAGTGATGACTCGACAGGAATTGGATACGACACGTTTCATAATGATAGTAAGAACCTTTTCTTCGGGAGCCTCTCATTGAACCTACTGGAGAAGATAACATAATTTATTGCTTTCACTTTTTTATCAACATGGTATAGTCAGAAATTCTAACTGAGCTATATCTTTAATTTTGTATCATATAAATGTATGTTATTGTCCAAGTGTTCTTCCGTTGTATATAATACCAATTTATTAGTAATTAAGGCATCATTTGATTGGTTTCTAACAAAATCAATTTTAAAATATAGTTAAGGTATCAGTTTGATTGGTTTCTAATAAAATCAATTTTAAATACAGATTGGTTTACTTATTTCATTTTTTTATGATACGGGCAGACTAAACTTAGCTGACTGAATTAACTTCTGTCTTAGGTTTATCGTCTTCTTTATAGTAAATTTCTACGTAAGTGTAAATTCTCAAAATAAAAGGATTGGCAACCTTACTTTCTTCTAGGAAGATATTAACAACTTTTTTTTCCTTCTTCAATTCTTTGGGACTTCCTGCCACATGTATGTTTTCTTTTTAAGCGGCGCTAGGGGAATCTACAAAATATATCACAATTAACCAGTATGTTACTGGTAAATAACCTCTACACCTGTGACGTTTACGTCAAAGGATCAGTTAGAAGTTGAATTTTTTAAATAAACAACATAAATAAGTATAAAAACTTGAAATTAAATATTTCGTAGAAGTTTCGGAAATCTAATCCGTTTCCTTTTTCAAGGCTTTTTTTGAAAAATCTTTTTTGCTGTGTATGATAAATACACAGCTGCAAGAATGTTTGTTATATTCAATATCCATAGATACTTACTATTTACATAGAACTGTTGATGTAGTTAACAGTTCTTCTTTTAACATTGGCAACCAAGTTGTACAAACATCTACGGAAGAATTCGACAAGTATCTATCCTCATTCAATAATATTATCGCGGATTCTTTAATTTTTCTTTTTTGCTATCTGCCTCTTTTGTTAAAATTTTTGCCGAGTCCCAGTTTATTCTGTGTCCATTCTCCCAAGCGTGTTCACAGATCTTGGACTTCTGAATTTCATTTTTTCTTATATAATTTTGATGTTCGCCCAATCTTACACTAAAAGGTCTGGATGACTCACCCACGTATGGTTTGTTGCACTCACACGGAATACTATAAACGCAGCTTTTTGAATTTTGCTCGTGGTTCTTCAGTTTCGTCTTTGTCAGAATAGATCTTAAAGTGTTGTTTGTTTGAAATACCGTCCTAATATCAAATCTATCACCGATGCGACGCAACTTTTCGGATAATCCGCATACATGAGGAATTAACGCTGGGTAATGTTTTTCAGGTTTTTGTCGTACCTGATTGGTATTTTCAATATTTATGAAGGTTTTATCGACAAAACCCCCAGGGTATTGGTTATTTATAAGAACTTCCTTTATAAAACGCTTCTCATTGTTTAGTATTTCATCATTAGAAGAAATGATTTTGGCCCTATCATACAAACATTTTGCAACACCCCTCTTAACGTGCATCGAGTGATTTGAGTTGAAATTTAAATATCTGTTGGTATGTGTTGGTTTTCTATAAACACTTGTTTCAATTGTATCATTTACTCTTTTAATTAAAACATCTAAAAACGGCAATACATTTCTAGTTTCCTTTTCTAAAGTGAATTTAATAGAAACTTCTTTATTATTTAAATGTTCCAAAAAACTATCTAGTAACTCAATAGATAGTAGTTAATCTGTTAAATAGTTAATCTGGATGTGGATGTAGTGATTCCTTAGGCAGCGGATTTCTACTATGTAATAAATACATAAATAAACTATTACTAGGTTCTACAAAATCAAATATTTGCGGTGAAAATCTGAGGTAAATAAAAATCGTCTTTAAGCCTGCCCTGTAAACCAGCTTAAAACAGCGTACAGAGCCCCATTGAATTTTGCAATCATTTTAATTTTACACATCGCACGCTATAATACAAATTAACAATTAATAACACTCCTGACATGGATTGTGTTCGGTAATAATATATGCAAAGCATATTGTTGGACGTAATTGTTAGGAGAGGCAGCGTGATTCTGATTACATAGCAACAAGATGTGTACCTGAAAAAAATCTGATCAACTTCCACTAATCTCTAAGGCTAATCTAAAACGATCTAATAATTCTTTATTGTAACTGATAGTATGAGGGCCAGCGTGCACTTACCTGACGCATTTTTGTCACCTAGACATTATTAATCCTGTTTCTTAGAGCATGGCAGACAAATCTAAGACTGTATAGTTCAATATACCATTTGTGAATCGATGCTAAAAGGTCAGAAATTAAAAACATAATTCTAAAATTAAAAAAGAAAACTTCCACAAGATTCGATGAAGTACCTACTGTCCTAATTCAGAAAAGCGCCGACGAACTTAGTGCTTATCTTGTCACAATATTTAATAAATACATCAGGTATATTTCTCAATTATGTAAAGAAGTCAAAAATCACCCCTAGATAAAGAAAGGTGACCCGAAAATGGTAGACAACCATTGAGCTATATCACCCAAGTAACAATTTAAATGCTTTTTAGATTTATTTAGCTTTTATCAGTGTTTTATAATGGCTAGCTCATGAACCACCGATTTATGCCAGATTTATTAAATGTCAAATGCACTTAATGATGGTTTTAAAAAGGCTTTCAAGAACTTACATTAGAACTAAATTATCTCTTAGTATCTATTGGCTTATGATTGACTTGTCAAGCCTTCAATAAAACTTTATAGCTGCTAAGTTCAAGTTAGGACGATCCAGTTTTATAGAGGTTAAGCAATGTTGTCGTTTTATCATTTCTTTATGATATTAATTTGAGGTGGTTGTTGATGCTGGGCTATAAATCTAACATACTTTGAAATCACTAAGTTTCAAGTCGAACCTTCATAAAACCAACTGCTTGCTAGAATTTTAATGAAGTAAGAAAACATCTACATATTCAGCAAATTTAGTTTAAGGTACGTAAACTTGTTTCTGCGCATATAAGAACAATGCAGGACATTGGTATAAAATAATAGCGCCATCGCTTGACTGCGTCGAGTTGAGAACCCAGCGCACCCATTCTGCTTTTAACAGCGTAGCTGTTTAGACGTGTGGGAATAAAATACATTAATTTCTATTTCGTTATTAAAATGCCGTGTGATTGATTACACAACTGCAAGTGTTACTTCGGGGGCCACTCCACTGAAGACACAATAAATTTATTTACGGTGACATATCAAGACAGACCAATCCCCTCAGCTAGCATAATTTCATACATTATTAAAAAATTTGAGAATTTCGGGTGTGTCGTGAATTGCCGTAAAAATTGCTGTCAACCCGAACCCCGTCATCAACAAATGAGCGAAGAACGTGAAATTCGCGAAACTAATGTCTGTGCATTTATTGAAACTAGTGAACCTTGTTCTAGCAGGCAAATTGCTGATGAAGCCGACATGAAGGAAAGAACTGTAAGAAATATTTTGAAAAGAAATGGGTACAGTTGTTTTAAAGTTCAAACAAGCCAAGAAATATTTCCCGTGGACAATTTCAAACGGATGGAATTTTCTGAAATCATGAAAAATAGTGAATGAGAATGAAAACTTCTTAAAGAATATATTGTTTACAGATGAATCGTCCTTTTCATTACATAGGAAATATAATCCATCCGTAGTACGATATTGGTCTCGGAAAAATAAACATTTGAGTGTTGCTGTGCGAACTCAGTATCCTCAAAAGTTGAACGTTTGGACGGGAATTTTAGACAATCATATTATAGGTCCACTGCTAATCGATGGCAATTTAAATGGCAATAAATATTTAGAGCTTTTACAAAACTAAATAATTCTTGCAGTTCAAAATCTTCCTGTCAACTTTGACGACATTTGGTTTCAACAAGACGGCTGCCCAAGTCACAATACCTTAACTGTTAGTAATTTTCTGGACAGAACATTTCCCAATCGTTTAATAGCTATGAGGGGAGTGATAAAATGGCCCCCCAGGTCATCTGATCTAGCACCCCATGATTTCTTTCTGTGGGGCTTTTTAAAGGAAACCGCGTACAAAAATGCGTTTGAACGAATCAATAATTTAGTTGAATTACGGAAAAAACGTATCCAACTTTGTGCAAGCATTACTCCAAATCAACTCGATGATATGAGAGGTTCATTGTATAATCGGTTTGGCTATTGTTTGGCACAAGAAGGTGGTTTGTTTGAATCCTTATTTCATTAATTTATTGTTTGATAATTATTAGTTGATTTTAGTTTCTGAGGGTTATTTAATTTTATTTGAATGTTCTATTTTTGTAATTTAATAAGAATAATTTATTTTTTGATAATTATTAGTTGATTTTAGTTTCCGAGCTATTTAATATTATTTTAGTGTTCTATTTTCATTTCGGTTTTAATAAGAATTATTATTTTACTCCCATAGCATTTACAGCTAAAAAAGAAACTGCAGAAATGCTTTCAGTAGAAGAAATTATTTGTCAAAAATGTGACAAATAACTTCTTCGCTTTTGACGAAGAAATATTGTCTCGTTTCGTATTAAAAATTATTACCTACGTCCACACCCATCCTTAGTTCATGCCGTACTAAATTCAATTCATTGTGTGCCTCTGCTTTCACGATTTATGGAACTAGCGGGGCGTGGTCAATTACATCGTTATTCCTATACCCTAAACTGCATTTTCCGAATCTGTATAATAAATCAGTCTTCAACATAAATGAATGAATTTGTATCTTTTCTAAGGACGAACGTTCGAAATTGGCTCTGTATACAATATTTTATTAACATGTCATATACGGACATACTGTTTACAATTGATTAAAAATGAATTAATCCTGTTTAGTGGTTGTCCTCTAATCATCTAGTACAATCAACAATTTTGCATGATTTGTTCCACATTACCCCATTATAAGGTCGAAGCGGCGACAATCCCATCTCCGGGAACCTTTTAAATTTCATTGTATACCCTAAATACTGTTATGCATTACACCCCCTAAGAAGTGGAGACTGGTACGCCCATGACTAATAGTGACTGTTCTAGAAATTTGTAGAAAGAGATCGAGTTTTCTGGAGTGTGGTGGGAGAGATTCTCGATTTGACCCTAGATGACTCTGGAGGCATTTTTAGAATATATAAGCCAAATGTACACACGAAGAGGAAGCAGCTGAAAAGTGAGAGGTTAGCAATCCGAACTAAATAGAAACAGTAAATATCAAGTAATAAACATTGTAATGGTTATTTTAGGGAGTAAAAGTGCATTTTAATTGATTAAAAAAGCATTGTGTAGTTGATTTGATTGATTGATTGATTTGCCAGCGTATGGTGGGCATTACTGCCAATTCCAGGCATCCATGGAGGTTCGTTCCAACACGCAGCCTGGTCGTCCGTCGAATAAGCCCAACGGACGGCCAAACCGCGTGCCGGAACCAAATCTCGGATGTGTTATATACCGCCGGACCAGCTGCATACGCCGGGTTGGACATTGGACATGCTTGTTGTCAGCCGCGAGAGCCGCATGACGCATGGGGTGGGAATATAGGATGGGAGGTGTAGGTGTTTGAGAGATGCTTCTTTTAAGTTTCCATGCTACTAATAAGTTTCCATTTGTCATCACCGGCTGGGGTGTGGTGCAGTTGTTTGCGAGATGCTTCTTTTCAGTTTCCATGCTTCTTTTAAGTTTCCATCTATCGTCATCTCCTTATTTTTCTTCTTCTAAGTTTTCTGCCTCTTGTGTCTCTGAATCTAGCAGCTTCCATTTTTTATTTTATTTTTGTATTTTTTTCTTTTTCCTCTTTCTTTTTTTTAAATTTATTAACTGCTTCACAAGTAAATAACCATCTACGGTGGAGTTGCTGGGGAAGACCCTATCTTGCGGTAACATTATTATTATTATCACCATTATTATTATTTTTTTGCGCGTTATGAGCAAAAAGGTCCGAAGGGATAGTTTGCTCAACCTGTTTGTCGTTTACTTGAAACAATCGGTTTCAATTTTGGGCAGTTTTTCCATTTCATCACCTATATATTATGTTTAATATCTTTTCAATTGTCGCTTCTTTGAGACCATCGGTTTCAATTTTCGTGTTCCAAATTAATAATAAAATATTATGTTTTGAATCAATAAATCGAGCTGATAAAAATTAAGATGGTAAAGATCAGATAGAAAGATGGATTAGAATAATATCAATTAAAGATAAAAATAAATAAATTTATAGTTTATTTGTCTTTCTGCAGCGTCTTCTGATTGCTGTTTTTTAAATTTCCTTTCCTTTTCTCGGGTTGAGTTAATATTGTCCCATTTAAAAACTTTCCACTGTATGCAATAAGTTTAGGTCACAACACAGCTATATGGCTTTGTAAACATATGTGCCTCATCTTGACACTGACTATGCTATTATTTATTGCCCATGAACCATTTGGGTCGTCTAGGGTGTACGTAGGTAGGGACACTGCACTTCACTTGAACTTGTTTGCTTTATTTGATTTAATATTATTAGAAAATCTTGTATTTATTAATTCCATATGAACTCTGTTTTTCTATTGAGGCGCTTCATTTCAAGCAGAATTTCTTAATCTACTGGTGGCTGAAATTTTTTCGAGTTTAACGGGATTTTTACCACTTTTTTACCGCTTTTTAGAGAGCACCTTAAAAAACACGTGTATTCACGACGACACTTAACTCTGCTCGGATTAAAAAAGCATTGTGATTAAAAAAGCATTGTGTAGTTATCAGTAAATTATTAAATAAAGTGTTACCCTTTGTTGAAATTATTTTGGAACCCACGGATCCTGAATGGTGGTTTCAGGGTGAAAATACGTGACAATACTAACATAATTTGGTTAACTTAGTAAATTCAGGTTTTAATGAATTTTTGTCTTTGGAAAATATAATACAGTGTCTCTAGCTAATGCAAATGTGTCAGGTAATTGCATACTGGCTCCTATACTATGATAATTGTGTGAGAAAAAAGGTCCTTGAACCTCCCTAATTTAGTTTCTCTTTATGATGCACCACCTACGTGCTCCTTGTAATAATTAATGAAGTAGCATTCAAAGCAGTCCGCACGAAATCGGTTTAAGAGGAACGTTCGACAAATATTAAATAATATGAAGGCAGTAAGTATTATAAAGACAGTTTTTGAATTCGAAATAGAATAGAAATTGGAATAGAAATAATTACTTGGGTGTTGACAGTCGCTCTTATATCACTTTATAATAGGGTGGCTCGAATTTAACCAGTGAAAATGTTAGGTAGAGTCCAAAAATAAAAATTAAGAAAATTGAAAAAAAAATTGTCCAAACTGCCCTTAAATTAAACTTCTAAATTATATTCCAAATTAAACCCACACCAAGACGGGTGGTTCCAATATAAGGTTCCAATGGTGACTATAAGTAGGAAGTACAAAAAATACAGTACAGGGTGATTCGTCATAAACCAAATCAGACAAAAATGAGGATTGCGATTCTCGAGTTAGATACAGGGTGTTCCATTTAAATATATCAAGTAACACCCTGTCTACGGTTAGAATTGGACGTTATTATTTTCTCAGTATGACGTATAAAAACTTGCTTTTAAATCATTTAATTTGGTTTTTGAAATTCTCGAATCGGCCCAGAAATAAGGTAGAAGCAGGGTGTTCCATTTAGAAAATCAGGAAACATTCTGTATATTGTTAGATTTCGACCTGATTATGTTTTCAACATGACGGATAAAATTTTGCTAATAAACTATTTAATTGGTTTTTGAAATTCTCGAATCGGTCCAGAAATAACCAAGTTGGGGGGGGGGAGTTTTGCATTTATGTTGAACCACCTTGTACTTATATTATATTTTTAACCTCTATTGTTGATTCTTTACAATTTCTTGCACAAATCGTTATTAATTAGTTTTAGTATTCACATTTTAATGTTTTTCAAACTGTTTGTTTTAATTTCACAATTTGGAAAATAATTTCTAGGGTAGCTAATTACTTCCACATCCACGTAGTGGATTGGAAGTATAGTAATGGTAAAAAAATTTTCAAGGATATTTTTTCTTGAAATAGGTTTAGAATGCCACGAAACGTCGAGATTTTAAATTTGAGAAAAAAAATGGTCTGTCTGTCTGTAACTTTTTTTTGTCCGCACGTTTTCTCCGGAACGGTTTAAGATATTGATTAGAAATTTTGTACACGTATATATTGTAACGAAATCTGGAACTGGATGGTTTTTTGAACATATCCAGTGAAAGGTTGGGGGTAACAAGTAAAGCAAGCTGGTAACAGTACAGATACTTGAAATTCGGTGTATGTACTAGAAGTCAAGGCTTCAATTTTTTTAAAAATATTTTTCAACCCCCGCCATCCCTACTTCATTATTAAAGGGGCTGATAAAATAAAATTGAGATATTCACTTGAAATTTGGTACACGTATGTATTGTAAGGACAACTGGAACTGGATTATATTTCGAGATGATTCCGTTGAAGGGTTGGGGGTTAAATAGGGGTAAATAGGGGAAAATAAGTAAAGCAAGCTGGTAAGAGTACAGAAACATGAAATTCAGTTTATGTACTAGAAGCCAAGACCTCAGATTTTTTTATAATTTTGTTCAACCCCCCACCACCCCTATTCCAATATTAAAAGGGTTGATAAAATAAAATCAAGATATTCACATAAAATTTCGTATACGTATGTATTATAACGACATCTGGAACTAAATTATATTTTGAGATAATTCCGTTGAAGGGATGGGGGTTAAATAGGGGTAAATAGGTGAAAATAAGTAAAGCAAACTGGTAAAAGTACAGAAATTTGGGATTTGTGAATACACTAGAAGCGAAATCCTCAGTTTTTCTCAGTTTTTTATAATAGAATAGAATAGAACAGAATAAATTTATTCGCCATAAATCTTGTTACATAAACAATATTGGTTTTGTCAACTTAAAAAAAAAAGAAAATTACAAAGTAATAAGTTGATTTAAAGATGTGGAATACAATATCGAATACAATGGAGTACAATAAGATTAAAAGTGTACAAAACAAACAAAATTGTAAAAACTATACAATAAACAGAAAAACATATGCACAAACTAACAAATAAATGTACTTATAAGGTACGTATATTTTCCATCTCCCCCCACCACTAAAAGGGTTGATAAAATTAAATTGAGATTTTCACTTAAAATTTGGTGCACACATTATAACGGCATCTGGAACTAGTTTATATTTTGAGATTATTCCGTTGAAGGGTTGGGGGTTAAATAGGGGTAAGAGGGGGAAAAGAAGTAAAGAAAGCTGGTAAGGGTACAGAAACTTGAAATTCGGTGTATGTACTAGAAGCCAAGGCCTCATATTTTTTATAATATTCTTCAACCCCCCCCCCCCCCCCCACCTTACTCCATTATTAAAGGGGTTGATAAAATACAATTGAGATATTCACTTGAAATTTGTTACAGGTATGTATTATAACGACATCTGAAACTAGATTATATTTTGAGATGATTCCGTTGAAGGAGTGGGGGGTAAGTAGAGGTAAATAGGGAAAAATAAGTTAAGCAAGCTAATAAGATTACAGAAACTATTGATTTGGTGTATATACTAGAAACCAAAGCCTCAGGTTTCTTTCTAATATTTTTCAACCCCCACCACCTCCACTACATTATTAAAGGGATTGATAACAAAAAATTGAGATATTCACTTGAAAGTTAAGTACATGTATGTATTGTAATGACATCTGATTGAAACGATTCTGTTAAAGGGGGGTGGTAGGTTGTGATTAGGGGATAATAAGTAGAGCAAGCTAGAAACTTCATTTTTAGCGCATATGGTAAAAACCAACGCCTCAAATTTTTCTATGACATCTGCCCCAAATATTATTTAAATTCTATGATCAATTGTTTCTACATAGTAGAGTGCAAATATAGTCAAGATGTTTTCTTTAAAGTGACTTGGATGCAAAATCTGGATGTGGAAGTAGTGATTCCTTAGGCAGCGGTTTTTGACGATCGCTCAAAAAATATTCTGACAATGTAAATGTAAATACAATCAGTCAAAAACAAGAATATACTATTTTGTTTTCTCTTGTTACAAAAAAACAAGCAAATTGAAAGACAGCTCATGTAGAAGATAGAAAAAAATTATAATAGGTAGGATTATGTCAGTTTCTCCTCGTTCAGAAAACAATCGAGAAGGCGAATTGATATAGATTACACGTCTTACATAACGAACAGAGGAAAACTTACAAACAAACATGGGAATTTTCTGCTCATTTATTTCTAATTATCAGAAGAATCAATACATAATGCATTATGCCAAATTTTAACAACAGTCAGTGAAAATCAATGCATATGCGACACTTTCATTTTTTTGTGAAAATTGTAATAATAATTATCACTTTAAACTTATAATTATGTATACTTGTAAGTACAATGACAATTATTAAATATTTTACACCATATCTGTTACACGCTTTCGTAATATTTAAAGCACTCATTGGAAAAAATATTCTACGATAAATTATAGAAAAATTTCGCGTGTTTGGAGAATTTTTTAAAAACTGCTGTATTAAGTGAAAAAATGATATAATGTAAACAATTTTAGTAACCTCCCACAATTTTGTGGGGAGGTTAAAAAGCCTATGAATGTTTAATTTGTTTCTATCATCTCCATCAATTGGAACACACATTTTTCTCTGTGTAGGCTTGACTCGATATTAAGAAATATGTTACTACAACCTTCACACATACTTCAACAATTATGTATTTTCAGTACATAATACACAATTAAACTATTATTCTATTGGGAGTCTGCATTAAGAGATAAGGGACCTAGGTGTAATATTTGACTGCAAATTAACCTTCGAATTTCAAATTAACTGTTGTTACAAAATCATTAGAAAATCTTGAATCTTAACGCGTTATAATAAACACTTTAAAATTGTAAAAACTTATTATCTCCGGAATAATAGAAGAATTTCGTAATGTTCTTGTTTAAAAGTATAAAGTAAGTGTAAACATTACAGTCTTCTTCGGCTTATTACATTTATGTAATGCTGAATATTCTAAAGCATACGCATTTTTCGGAAATAATTAAATTTTTCAAGTACATATTTAATTGCTACATTTTCATCTCCTGATGCTGTTTCCTTGATAGATGAAATGCTCATACGTGTAGTATACTGTATTTTTGTTTTTGTTCTTAACATAAAATAGTGAAATTTTTTATTTAAATTTATCTCCAATGTTTCCCTAGCGACGCATTCTTTGCCTCATAATGAAATGCCAAATAATTAAATTAAACTGTCATTTGACGGTTCAATTTGTTCCAAAAAATGTTTCACTTACAAACAGTTATTTGTAAGATATCCATATAGCATGTAAGAATCGTCTATATAAAATTCTATTTTTTAAAAGCTATTATTATAAAATTTTCTTTCTTCAATTCTTTGGGACTTCCTGCCACATGTATGTTTTCTTTTTAAGCGGTGCTCGGGAAATCTACAAAATATTGCAATTAACCAGTATGTTACTGGTAAATAAACAACACGAATAAGTATAAAAACTTGAAATTAAATATTTCGCCGACGTTTCGGAAATCTAATGTTTCCTTTTTCAAGGCTTTTTTTGAAAAATCTTTTTTGCTGTGTATGATAAATACACAGCTCTAAGAATGTTTGTTATATTCAATATCCATAGATGCTTACTATTTACATAGAACTGTTGATATGGTTAACAGTTTTTTTAGTTTTTATACAATGTTAAGTTTGTGAAGTTCTTCTTTTAACATTGGCAACCAAGTTGCACAGACATCTACGGAATAATTCGACACGCATCTATCCTCATTCAATAATATTATGGCGGATTCTTTAATTTTTCTTTTTTGCTATCTCTGCCTCTTTTGTTAAAATTTTTGCCGAGTCCCAGTTTATGCTATGTCCGAGAACGGATAATAAATTATTCCTTAATAAAAAATTTACAACTCAATTGAAAACTGTTTTTACTGGTATTGGTAAAACAACGGCTACTTTTAGGATTGACAGAAATTTCCCCTCTTCAAGAGAATTGTTTATGAAGTTAACGGTGCGATTATCAATTCACAACTATTTTATAAACTTAGAGGATATTCCATCCACACCACTCGATTTGTATTATTTAATTCAAGAATTGTGTCCCTTACTTTCCAAATGGTGACGGGTGCCATAAAAAACGATCTTTCGGACATATTACTAGTAGTATAGTCGAGTGAGATGTTGATTGATTGATTGATTGATTTGGAAGTGCCTTATCTCACGATAACAAACTTTTTATGACGGGTTGCTTATGAGAAAGGGGCCCGAGAGAATATTTTGCACGCCCTGTATATTAGTTTGTTTCTACAGTAATTACTTTCAATTGCCGCTTTCCAATTCCGAGTATTTTGTATTTCATTACCTATATTAAATTTAATACATTTTCATTTTTACCCCTACATTTTTTCCTCTGTGGTATAATAGACTGTCCTGTGACAGGGATTAATAAACCAATAAATAGAACTTAAAAATAAATTAAAATAAAACTTATCTTTCCATCTTTTGCTTTGCTCATGTTACTACCTCTGTTCGTTAGAAACCAGTCCGTTGCCTTTCACTGATGGTGTATTATATTGCCAGATGTTTACTTTATCGCGCTAACCACTTGAGAAATGATGCTCGGTCATCTTAGCATAGGTATAGCACTTACACTTGCTTTATTTGATAATATTTAAAAAAACTCTACGCGTAATTATTAATTCCATATGAACTTTGTTTTTCTATTATGGCGTTTCACTTTGCGCAGAATTTCTTGATGTATCGGTGCCGGTGGCTTAAATCTTATCGAGTTTAGCGTGGTTTTTACCGCTTTTTTAGCGCTTTCTTTCGGGAGCATTTTACAGCATGTCTATACACGAGGCTAACCTAACGTGTTCGAGTGAGATGTTGATTGATTTGCCAGCGTAAGATGGGCATTGCTGCCGATTCCGGGGCATGGAGATGTGTTCCACCACGCAACCCGATCGCCCGCCGAACGTCCATCTGCAGTCGCCCAGCCGTCTATTACATAATAATAATAATAATTTTATTCATCCACTTGATCACATTACATGATATAGGATAAGTCATATAGACTTCACCCGACCGACCAACGGATCATCCCACCGTGTGCCGGAAGAAACCCCCGATGCTTTTATATAACGCCGGACCGACTGCATACGCTGGGTTGGACATTGGACATGCTTGTTGTCAGCAGCGAGAGGCGCATGACGCATGGGGTAGGAGTATAGTATGGATCGTGTAGGTGTTTGTGAGATGTTTCTTCTTGTTTTCCTTTCGTCTTCATTGGATGGAAAGTGTAGGCGTTTGAGAGATGCTTCTTTTAGGTTTTCGTGCTTCTTTTTACTTTCAGGTTCGAATGAGATATAAACAAATTAACTTTTTATATTATCCTCAACTACATGGGAAAAATAATGAGCTTGATATTCCAGGACCTCTGTTAGATTGTCTGTGATTTTTCCATTTACATTTATAACAACTTTCTCATTTTTTTTCCTCTTGTTTCTACCTAAAGTTGAGTGCCAAATCTCTTGTGAGGAGTTAGAATTTACTATCCAATTTAAATTGTATTGCCTTTTTGCACATTGAATCGACTTATTATTAATTTTTTTAAATTTATAATGTTCTAGATTATCCACATTTTGTGATAATTTTAGTAATAAGAACAGATCTCGCAGGTCAGCCCCCGTTTAATTATTTCAGGTGTTACCCACTTTTTTGAAAATAAAGAAATTGTTATTATTATTGTTTACGTCAGCGATTTAATTTAACTAATTTATGTATCCTACATTATAAACCCTCATCATACTCTTTGCAATACTATGATTTAATTTCCAAATAACAGTAAACAATTTGTATTCCATACACGTAGCAAATCCATGTATGTACGTTGTCTTATTGTTGATCCAAACAAACGGTTCATCTGGTGATTTCATCTTGCTGATTAAGCGATTAACATGACAGTGCTGTCATCGGACGAGATCGCAATGTAGATAGTTAATACTACTGATGGAGCTCAGAAGATTAAACTTAAGTATATCGCCGTTTCTTGAACGTCTCGTGAGGAATTATCCAAGGAACAAGCCTAAGAGAGCAATATTTTTCTGCGGGGTTTATAAATGTGGATTATTTAGGTGTAAAGGAATATCAATTATCTACCAGCAAAATACATACAAGTACTAATATACTCATACTTCAGACACGGAACACGGAATTGGAATTGTGTTCTGTGGCAAATACAAGAAATACAAGCTTGTTTTTATTGATTATTGTGCTAGATTGCAAACAAGAATTTATACAATTCTGCATAGTGTAGTAAAACTATTGCTTCCATGTAGTGCAGTAGAAGTATAGTAATCGCAAAAATGTATCTAAAATTGTTTTGTTGAAATAGGCTTTAGAATTATTGGTGTGTGTGAGTCGGAAAAAAAACCGAAAATGGTAAATAATTTGACCCGTAACAAAACTACCCCCCCTTTATCGAGGATGCTGAACACGATGGCGGTGGTAGAATGTCTCTTTGGGGTTACGCAACACCCCCAAATGGAAAAATCATTTCGGTGGAATTTTCTTCAAACCTTGATTGAAAATTTTTGAAAATTCAAAGATTTTTAACTTTCAGTCATTATAATTCTGCAGGAAAGGTATTAAATCAATTCATACGATTTTTGTTCGGAATGGTGAGGGGTCCTTTATGTCCTGATAAGCCGTCTTGAATTTCGAAATTCCGAAATTCGATCTCGATAGAATTAAAATCAATTTTATAATGAATAATTTATAATTTTTTTTTAATTTTTATTAATTCCAGGCCTGGGAATTGTCGTTTGAACAAAAAATGAGCTATTTGTCCCACTGTGCGGAGGTGGATTGGAAGGAATAGCCCTTTTATTCATTAGCCTCCGAGGTCACCTGATCTCACGCCCTTGGACTCTTTTTTACGGGGGTTCTAAAGAATGAAGTCTACAAAACGCAGTCACGAAATAGACTACAAATGGAAAACCAAATTAGGCAAGCTTGCGCTGAAATTATGCAGGCCTGTAGTTAGAGGTGGGCCAGGGCGGGCTATGCCCGTCCTGGGATAATTTTTGCCCGCCCTGCGGCGACTGCAGAAAATAATTAAAATCACAGTACACCCAAACCACAGTTGATGAATGGAAATAATTGTTGAGAGGACGTAGACTAAGCTCTCACTGCAAAAATGATACCCCATGGAACACCTAAAAATGAAAATGTGAAAATGGTTGCAAAACATGTAAAAATCATGTTACGCCCGGCAAACAAGTAAAAATTTGTTAATTTTTTTTTATGAATTTTTCAATTTAGTTAAAGAAAAAGATTTAACTTTTTAAAACACTTGAAATTTACACAATTTGTGGTAAATAATGAACCATTTTTGAAAAAAATTTGTCCCACTTAATTTTTTATACATAATTTTTTCATGAAAGTGTACTTTATAACACCTCCTTGATTTTTGCTTTAAAATAAAGTTTAAGATCTCTTCTATCTATTACAACTTGTCTGCCTGACAATTTTTGTTAATTGATTCCTATATTTTGTTTTATTAATTAATAATTTTAATAAAAGTACATTTTGTAACACCTCCATTTTTTACTTCCCTCGCATACCGAAGGGAAGTATTGTATTCGAGAAAAAATCACCCTCCGAGATTTTTTCGGATTCTGATGTTTCAGAACACGTAGATTCCGAAAATATAGGTTTTTCAATTCCGTCAGTCTGTCTGTCTGTCGGTCTGTCTGTCTGTCTGTCTGTTGGTGCATTTACTAAAAAACTACTTGACGGAGAGCAGTCAAATTTGGTAGGTAGTTAACCCTACTGTCAGCGAAGAACTGGTAGAATTTTCACTGAAAAATATACAGGGTGGACCGTCTAAACGGAATAAATAGTGAAAAAAAATTTTTTTTGCTCAAATTTAAAATTTCCACGTTTCATGACGCGCTAAACGTGTTTCAGGAAAAACAAATTTTTGAAAATTTTTTTCAAACATTTTTGAAAAAATTTTTACCAAGATGAAAAAAATTTTTTTTTGCTCAAATTTAAAATTTCCACGTTTCATGACGCGCTAAACCTATTTCAGGAAAAAAAATTTTTTGAAATTTTTTTTCAAACATTTTTGAAAAAATTTTTACCAAGATGAAAAAAATTTGTTTTTGCTCAAATTTAAAATTTCTACGTTTCATGACACGCTTAACCTATTTCAGGAAAAAAAATTGAAAATTTTTGAAAAAATTTTTACTAAAATGAATTTTTTTTTTCTTTCTTCAAATTTAAAATTTTCACGTCATGGCATTCTAAGCCTGATTAAAAAAAAAGTTTTTTGAAATTTTATCACTAAGATAGAATTTTTCTTTCTTTGTTCAGATTTTAACTATCCACGTTTCCATGACATTCTAAAACTGTTCAAACAAATTTAAAAATGTTTTTGAAGATTTTTTTAAAAAATTTGAAAACGTTTTTAATCCATTTATGTATCACTACTATTGAACAGACGAAAAAATTTTTTTTGCTGAAATTTAAAATTTCCACGTTTCATGATATTCCAAACCAATTTCGGAAAAAAAAATTTGCAACATTTTGTTACCAGTTTGGAAAAAAATTTAACACCAGAATGCTCAAATTTAAATGACATTCTAAACCTAGGTATTTCAGAAAAAAAAAATTGAAAATTTTTTTCACCAACATTTTTCAAAAAGTTTTTACCACTAAAATAGATTTTTTTTTATTTGCTCAAATTTAAAATTTTCATGTTTCATAGCATTCTAAATCTATTTTAAAAATACATCATTTTTAATTTTTAAACTTTTTTTAGCACTACTATAGAACAGAAGGAAACTTTCCTTTTTGCTCTAATTAAAATTTCTACCTTTGACATTTTAAACCTATTTCAGAAGAAAAAAATTTGAAAATTATTTTACCATCTTTTGAAAAATTTTAAAAAAATTAAATTTTTTAACCACCACTATACTTCCACTCCATTACGTGAATGTTGGATTGAAAATGTGACAGATGGCAATAACATCTGGCATATGCACCTATTATACTTTTATTGAAAAATGTACAGGGTGGTCATCCCAAGAAATAATTCAGTCATGGTGGACATTTGTAAAGGTATTTGCGCAAGCCTGCCATATGTGGCACCTGCTATTTAGTATTGAACTTTTGCTGTTGGATGAGCAATCTGTATATTTTTTTGACCAAAACTTATCAAGTTTTCTTTGTAATAATAGCAATAACTCTACTCCGATTATTATTCTCAATGTCATTTCGTAATTATTATTTTATTAGAGAGACTGCCATGAACGAGGGAAGTTCTGTGTAAATATCTTTACCGATTTTTTTCTTACAATTTGGAATCTCCTTTATGCATGAAAATTGGTCTGTCAGCTCGCAAGGAGACCGACCGCTTCTGATTAGTACACCGGCGTTAAGTGGTGCAGTACACAGAACTGGACTTCAAATGTATTTTCAAATTCAAAAAATAAATTAAGGGATTTAAATACATATGCAATTGTTTCTCATTTTCATCGTATCATGATGTTTGCCATTTATTATCATTTACATTGTTCTGTAATAGTCCTATTACAGAACAATGTCTCTGTTCGGCAATAAATCTATTATTATTATTATTCTTATTCTGAAAGCACAGCTTTTTGCTGGCGCCTTGTACATTCTAGGGAAGAATTTCATATTATCCTGGACTGTTTAAAAAAATTTCTTTATTATTATTATTAATAATATTATTAATATCATAAATTTTTTTATATTAAAAACTGCTTTTGTTAAGAAATTTAGATTTCTATTTTTTTACGAGGGTTATTTATAATTGAAAATAACAATAAAATATTTAGGCTCACGGGCCCCCTCTGAAAATTTGTTTGCCCGCCCTTAAAACAGTTTCTAGTTACAGGCCTGAAATTACGCCTGCAACCCTCCGAAAAGTTATGAGCAATAACAGAAAGCGAATTGAGGCGTAGGTACATTAGGGCGAATGGAAGTTTGATAGAACATATTATTTAATTCTTTTGGTTGCATTTAATATTTATTTGTGTAAATTGTTTCTTTAAAATTAATTTAAAAATAATTTTTATTTAAATGCCTCAAAAGGATTTTATTCATTAAGGTAGTCATATTTTAATTCACGTTATTTAAGAAAGACATGAAACTTGCTGCAAATTTAATTCACATATCAATAAACATTTTGATAAAATTTGAACTCCATATACCGTTCCGTTTCTGAGATTCATTCGTTCAAAGTTCGCAGTTTATCGACATTTAACATTGCGCTTATGGACGCCATGCGAAATAAATTAATGTAACACTATTTTCCCTTTTATGACTGATCCTTTTTCGGGAATGATCTCAAAATCGAGGCAAATTTAAATTAATTCTTGACGAAGCACGTGTATAAATATCGAGATGATTCACCGTAAAATAACGTAATGGCAGGTACCCGAGAATTATTGAAATTATTGAATGGAGGACATGAGTAGCAGACGTGGCAACGTCGCACTATTTCTAATATTTGGCCGGTATTTGAAAATACTTTGTGTTTATTTTAAATGCAGTATCATATAAGTAGAAGAATTACAAATTTTCGAATCGATTTTATTTATTGTTATGTATAATAATATATTTTTCCATTAATTTATTAAAAGAGGTAAAAATATGTTGACATTGGTGACAAGTCGATCAGCTGGCGTCAGAAATTACATGCGGCGTTGCCAAATCTTTCCCAACTCTCTCTCTCTCTCTCTCTCGCGTTTCAAGTTTATCGATTCGCTAACAGATGTCGCACCTTTCGCGATATAAGGCCTCATTTTTTTTAGAATTTAACTTCAGATTCAGGGTCTTGGAATGGTTTCGAACAAGTTTTGTTGACAAAATTTTCTGATTAAAAAATGCCTACAATGATTTTTTGATTTTTTTCATACAATTTAGTTTCATAGATGGCCGTGCATTTGAAGATAGAAAAATTTGAGGTGTTCGTTTCTACCATATACGTTAAAAATAAAGTTTCTAACTTGGTCTACTAATTTTGCGCTATTCACTACCTACCACCTCCCACCCCTTCAACGGAATCATCTCAATCATGTCATTACTGTACATATGTGTATTAACTTTCAAGTGAATATCTCAATTTTATGTTATCAATCCCTTTAATTATGGAGTGGTGGTGGTGGGGTAGGGGGGTTGAAAAATATTAGAAAAAAATCTGAGGCCTTGGTTTCCAGTATATACACCAAATCCTAAGTTTCTGTGCTCTTACTATCTTGCTTTATTTATTTTTCCCTATTTACCTCTACATTCCCCCCACTCCTTCAACGGAATCATGTCAAAATATAATCTAGTTTCAGGTATCGTTATAATACATACGTGTTCAGAATTTCAAGTGAAAATCTCAATTTAATTTTACCAACCCTTTTAGCGGTGGGGAGATGGAAGATATTATTAAAAAAAATCTAGGCCTTCGCTTCTATTATATATACCAAATCCCATATTTACTTACTCTTACCAGCTTGCTTTACTTATTTACTTCCACATCCACGTAGTGGATTGGAAATATAGTAATCGCAAAAAAAATTTTTTTTTTTTTTACCTATTTACTCCTATTTAACCTTTCAACGGAATCATCTCAAAATATAATCTAATGCCAGATGTAGTTATAATACATACGTGTATCAAATGTCAAGTGAATATCTGAATTTTATTTTATCAACCCCTTTAATAATGGAGTGGGGGGTGGTGGGGAGGATGGAAAATATAAAAACTTTGAGGCCTTGGCTTCTAGTACATACACCAAATTTCAAGTATCTCTACTCTTACCAGATTGTTTTACTTATTTCCCCCTATTTATCCCCCAACCCTTCACCGGATATGTTCCAAAAACAATCCAGGTCCAGATCTCGTTATAATATATAAATGTACAAAATTTCAAGTCAATATCTTAAACTGTTCCGGAGAAAACGTGCGGACAAAAAAAAATTACCGACGGACAGAAAATTTCATTTTTTTCGCTCAAATTTAAAATCTCGACATTCCATGACATTCAAAACCTATTTCAGGAAAAAAAAAATGATTTTTTTTACGATTACTATACTTCCAATCCACGTGGATGTGGAAATAATTAAGACATTGACCTGAAAGGTAGGTACACGTATGCACTGAAATGACATCTGATTGAGATCATTCATCAAGAGGTGACCAATTATTTCCACGTTCTAGAGTGCAATTATAGTCTAGATGTCTTCCTTTGAAGAGACTTGGATGGAAAATCTGAATGTGGAAGTAATGATTCCGTAAACTTAGGAAAAATTTCTTTTCATAAAAATAACAACCGATCTATGCCTGTAGATACAAAAATTCTGCAAAATTGTCTCTTTTTTCGTCAAAGCCATTGTTTTTTATTATATCTTTTTTATTCGAGATTCCACACTTTACGCAGAAGTGCCTTCCAATTCTGTAGTTATAGCTGCTGACTGTTGTTCTTGACGATAAAATAACAACATGAACAACTAACAATAAACATTAATTTTAAGCATCCTGTAAGGCTCCTATAAGGGTAAAAAAACACATTTTTTATTTTAAATAAACTTTATTGACATGTTTATTTTACATATATCCATAATAATAAATTTCTGATAAAGTACAAAAAGCTGTACGTAAGTACTATCACACAAGATCTTATCTATGAGAATCTTACATTGGAATAACATATTGGTTAAATTTAAAATAATGTGTTACGTTAATTAAATACAATCATAATCCCTAACTGTAAAATACTGTTTAAATTATTTGAAATAATTTTGATTATTACATATTGATATCACAAACGTATGAGCCTTATATGCAAATAAATTAAGGAAATTTACAAAACATGTACAATAGACTCTGGAACAAGTAAAAGAATACTAGAAGTACCCAAAATAAAATCTATCCAAAAACAGATCGTTCCTTACTCCATTCTTAAGGTCTCCCTCCATGTTTAACAAAGGAAGATCCGATGATGACATATTTATCTTTTTTACACATAAATTGTACATAGAGGGTTAGTTATTCCACATATTTGTCCAACCCCGTATAAGTAAAGCTACCTTACATTAAAGCAAACATTTTTGGGGGAGTTTTTGTATGGCTGTATGTTTTGGACTTCGACAAAAGTCGAGAACATATTCCATTTTAACAACTGAAATTGCAAAATATCGTTTCTCCTTTATATTTTTGCAAATATCTCGGGTTTTGTGGATCGTACTGCAAAAATAATACATGGGGATTGTTCGCAATAAAATTTCAAATGGATCAAGACATGCAAGAATGTTGTACTTGACCGCAAAAATAAAATGAAATAGCCAATACACAGCTTTTTTGGAGAAATATGCTCTTTATGGATGTGAACCAGCACAAGCCTAACTATTTATTTAAATGGCCAATAAAACACAGATTTTTTTTTTTAATTTGCTGCCTTATAAAAGTATGCCAAAACGAAAATTTTGTTTGTACATCCTAACCATTTTTGCATTTTAATTTTTTTAAATTGTTTAAATACTTGTATTTTTGAGATATACGACCAATACGATCGGAGATATTTGCAAAAAAACGGCTTTTCTTTACATGTAAAAAAATTTCCCCAGTTTTTTAAGATGTACTTTTACTCCACCGTTATCAATATAGTCAGTTGTCCCACTAGAACTGTGTATGGAGGGGCACAATAACCCGTAGAAATAAAAAAAGGTATTATCCTTTTTAGAACTGTTATCGACCAAACCGACTTACTATAAAATGTTAAACAAAATTAGCAAATCAAATTTATTTGCCTATAAAACTATGATTTTACCACGTTATTAATTTTTTTCATTTCCATCTGAACTTGTTTTACAACATCGATACAGTTTTTCGACGGAGAATAAACTATCAGCTCGTGATTTTGTCACCTCCCCAAATACACGGAGAAGGTCCCGATCAAATTGTGTAATCTTGCTAATAAAAAAATTCCAGAAAATGTACGAGGTTCGATTTAAAGCCTGTTAAAACTCACTGTGTCATAACCTTTGGCCTACTAATAGGACTGCCTTCTGAAACAAATCCCTTCGGAAAACATCAAAGTGCATTAGAAATTTTCTCTTATCTCTTACAATAGGTGGAAGATTTTCGTTACCCGTAAATTAATTCTGTAGGGACGAAAGCAACCCTATCAAAAATAATTAAATACTTGCTCTAGAAATGTAATTTATTCGGACCTTTCACTTGATCAGAAATTCTTTGAAGTCGACAAGCGTACGAAATCGGGACTTGATATCCTAAGGGATGATCTTACCTTTATGAAAGATAAATAATACAATTTTCCCTTAGAAGGTGACTTAGAAGAATTTTCTGTATACTGTACACTTGATTAAACAAAGTTAAAGTTGGTAAGTATGAAATGAAAAGCTCCAACTCAAAAGTTGCTCATTTTGCTGGAGGCCGTTCAACGAAACGTTCGATTTTAGAAGTACAGGGAATTACTATAAAAACAGAGACACAAAAAAAAATGGTTGTAAAATAGCTATATTTAATATTTTTAATTTCCCCATTTTTTAGCTCCAAATGTGGAGGGAGAGGGAAGTTTGCAAATGACCGTTCATTTTTACAAATGTTATGAATGTAGTTGAATGGCCCCCTATTAACATTTTTAAATCGGGAAGGCTTGAATTCAAATGTCACTTGACCAGACCAAACCAACTTAATTCTTTTCTGTATATTAGGTGGAGACATAAAATCCATTTAGTGGTATTGGATTTTTTTAAATTTTCCTAAAGTAATTAAACGTCATCCTCGGGCATCCCACAATACTATTAAACATATAAAAGGAATAGAGTAAGAAACCACACTCAAAATTCTTAAAAACGCAAACATCACTCTAAGTCTTTTACTTGAATGAGAGTCATAACAGAAATATTAGGCAAGCCAGGGAGTGTCCGCATGCAACTCACACCCCCAGATCTCTCGTTGATACTTCTCGAAATATTTCTGGAAAAAGTAACTGCTCCACTACCAATACGATTTATCCATACGGCAACAGTGGATTTCTGAGACTGCTAAAGCACGAGTTAAATTGCAATATTTCAATGTCAGAAATTCACTGTTGCTCTATGGACCACTGCTTACGCACCACCCTGTATAATTACTATGCTGGGTATCCAATGATTAATCAGTTTTGCTCAGCCTCATTCAAACGCTTTCATATTATTGGTAGCGGTGCTAGTTACAGTTAGTTTCTGTAAAACTGTACACTAGGATTTACATCATTAAAAAAAAATCCGTTCCTACAAATCTGAAGAGGAGAGTGCACTTGAATGCCGCCCGGCTCCAACTAAATTATGTATATAAAAAAAATATATCAAATATGAAATTTGATCAACCTTATTATATTCAAAACGCTTAAAAACTTATTTGCAGACGATGAAGCCAAACAAACAAATTTTTAGGGATTTTCGGCAATAGGACCAACGCAAATAATTCGGATCACAACACTCTTATTAAGATTTTTTCAATATTGGCGAAACGAAAAAAGAGAACATTGGTCGGAATAACCCAAGTGCGGGTTTTAAAAATTGGTCGATAATACAGATTTTCAACCGTTTTGCAGTTCGGCCCTATATGCCCAGGTACATATAAAAAAATCACTCTAGTATCACTGTATCTAGCAGAGGCGCACGCAGGGAGGTAAAGAAGCTAACAGGCGGCCAATCGGCAATCTTGGCAATAATCTTAATCAGGTTTATCCCCCGGGTTATTATTCTGCGTACGCCTCTGGTATCTAATAAAGTCTGCCAAGCGGCGGGGCCTTCTGGAGAAACTACGGGCCCGATCCATCATGTAGTTTGGTGCAAGTAGCGGGGCATAAAATGGGAGAAGTTTGGAACATGGATATGCGTTTATGTGGCGCAACCGAAATCTCAAGGTGGTGGTGGAACACGAAGGGATCTAAAATAAACCTTAAAAACGTGTCAATTATACATTTTTTTAAACGTTAAAATGGTGACATGTAAATAGCCAAAAACGTTGGAAAAACGCGTTTTTTAAACATTCTTTTCCAGAACGTTAACTGAAAACGTTTATCAAACGTTACTTCGAAATGTAAAAATTTAGGCATATTAATAACCAAAAATAATCGTTTCGCATTCACTCATATTAAACGATTCAGAACTGTCCCAAAACACAGCGTTTAGTGCTGTCGTACAAGTGCTATGTAGCATTTACGAGCACCCCTTAAAATCGGTCTTCGAGGTGTTTATTACTACTATTAGGTTCAGATCATCCGGATTTTGAAGTGACTTGTTTAGAGATACTGAAATAAAATATTTACAAAATTACAATGCAGTGTTAGCGCGTCTAGCCTCGGCTTTAGATATCCTACAATGTGAAGTAACTGTTACTATGGATATTTGCTCCCACTATAATGTCACTAAGGGTAAAATTTACTAAATTACAAAAGGAGGAAAAATTTAGATCCAAAGCCTCCAACCATATCTTATCTGCTTGCATAATGGACTAAACAGAAGATTTTTATCATTTGCACATTAAGTGAAAAAATCCATGGTGCAATTTTGTCAGTATTTTCTATTCCTCAGTTTAAACTGAGGTGGTTTGGAGCCATTAAAGATATGGCCATGAGTTTTAGACTCAATTTAAAAAAGTGATCACTTTTACAGCAGCAACAATAATACAATTTAAAGAAAAAATTTTAGTGAAATTGAAGTACAGGGCGATTCTTCATAAATGTCCCAGGTCTAACTTGGTTATTCCTGGACCGATTCGAGAATTTAAAAAACCAAGTTAAATATTTCTTTACCAAGTTTTATACGTCATACTGAGAAAATAATGACGTTCAATTCTAAGCATATACAGGGTGTTATTACAGGGTATTATTTTTAAGTGGAAGGAACACCCTGTAACTAACTCGAGAATCACAATCCTCAGGATTTCAAAAATATACTATTTCACATGGCTATTTTCTATAGTTTTTCTAATATTTACAAGAACGCCGATAATGTATACAAATGATTAGAACCATCTGGCAGCATGATGCAGCCTGTTATCCAAAATTGTTAATGTAACAACATTGTTGAACCAGAATTTCAATAAATGGATGGGTAGACACGGACCTATAACGTGGCCACCTAGAAGTTCCGATCTTACACCGCTTGACTTTTTTGGGCTGTAAGAGAAATTAAGTTTACAAAACAAGATCTGATAATATCGATGAGATGAAGGAAAAAATCATTGGAACATGGAACAATTAATGTAATTTTTCTGTTGTTTTCTTTCAATAAATTTCTTGTTTTGTGTTCAAAATAACATAAATTTTTTGTGTAATGAAACATGACTCATAAAAACTTGGTAAAAAAATTATTTAATTTAGCTTTCGAAATTCTCGAATCGATCCAGAAATAACCCAAGATAGAGGGGGGGACATTTATGATGAATCACCCTGTACATACTAAGTTTCTCGACAAATTCGTTGGTTTTGAGCCTGGAAAATTTGATTTTTAACACTGTTCTCAAAACTAACAGTAGTCACAAACTGAAATGCAACAGGCAACGTTTTCAGCCTAGAAATTTTAAGGTACTTGGATGACCAACGGCACTTAAGTGTTGTAAATGAGTATCCCAGTATTAAAAAACTTTTTTAAATTCGACACGCCTGCCTGTCCCGTCCGCCACACCTGAAAAGAATGTTCTCTTTCGCACAAATGATTTTACCTAGGCGTCATACTCCCAGTGCTATCAAATTTTGAAAATTCGGTTCTTTTAAAAGCCAATGGAAATATTTAAAGTAAATATTCTCTTTTTTTGCCCCATAGTTTCATAGTTTTGTTAAACCATTTTATCTGCGAATACTATGCGACATTTATATGTCCAATGGACCATAAAAGACACGTTTTTTTTTCATAAATGATATTTTGACATTTAAACGTTTTTCTAACGTATGTGTATCTACTGAGCCGTGTTTCCTTAACATATTTTTGGAGACTGTATTAACTTCATATGAATAGACGCTTGGTCTAAGTAATTTTGACGTCATTGTTCCAACTGCCACTAACACTAAGATTTTACACAATCATAATTTAACAGAAGGCTACATAGTTCCAGGTTCGAAACTTCTCCGAATTCCCCCCCAGCTAAGGTCCACTTGTGCTACATGTGGAGGCCCATAGTAAACATATATATAATACACAAGACCCAAGCCGAAGGCGTTCAAAATTTCGTTGTGTTCACCACAATGAAATTACTCAGTCACATTGTTGACAATAAAAAAGTTATAAATCCATAGAACACTAAAACATTGTGGGAGAGTAGTGCCAAAATTCAAGTCCTCTACCCTGCCCACCCATCTAGTGCACTAATACATTTCTACTACTATGCTATCACGTTTAACTATGAGTTTATTATGTACGGTTTAAAGATAAAGAGATGGTGGAAAGTATTCGAAATAATACAAACATGAAAAATGTCCAGTGAAATATTTTTCTTGATTTTTGCATTTTTTTTTTCAGTCTTATGAACGTTCTCTTCACTCTTCCCGGTAAGATCTGTAAAGTTTTTTCTTACTGAGAGTGTACGCAGGACTTACCACTATGGTGCCGCCTCGCGTGAGGTTTCTGAAATAAAGAACAAAAATTAGCGTTTAAAAAAAAACACTTTTTCAAATTGGGTGTTCAAAATAGTTGTTTTTGATGCTAGATTGCAAAATCCAGTTTGGCATTCAAGAATGCAAAAGAAGCTCGCAATCGAATATCAAACAAGATTTTTTCGAAAACTGTCTCCTAAAGTTAATAAATTACTAAAAACATGAAGAGAAAATGTTGACATTTACAATTAATTTATTTGACATGTATGTCATCTACAATTTGCTGCACATACTTTAATATCAAATAGTCTTTGGCGCATCAGTAACGATGGCTACGCAACAAACAAGCTTTAGTAAACAATCAACAATTCTATTAAGAAAACACGCGTTTTTTAAATCTTGAGTTGGTGGCAGTTTATTCAATAATTACTTCCACATCCACGTAGTGGATTGGAAGTATAGTAATCGTAAAAAAATAAAATTCAAAAAAATTTTTTTTTCTTGAAATAGGTATAGAATGAAACATATTCTCTATAGAATTTTGCAAACAGCGGAAAGAAAAACTATCTATGGAAAGGAAAAACTATATATAAAAATATTAATACCTGACTTCTGGTTATGCTAACAAGTAAAAATTCTTATTTGCCATTCTTGTACATTTTACTTGTTAGCATAACCAGAAGTCAGGTTATCGAAAGAAAGCAAAGATTTCATAAATATTTTTATATATAGTTTTGAAAATTGGTGGAAATAATCAGGACAGCATATGTAATAATAAACCGAAAAGTTCCCACCCCTAAATTGTGTGCTTCATCCCCTACGACATAGTATTCACCCCAATTTTCGCTTTTTTAAATTACCCATGAAATGGTGCATTTTACGACAAAAATACCTATGTACAAAAGTGTTCTACAGGAAATTCTCTACAAAAAAGGTTTTTAGACCATTTCTCCTCAAACGAATAGTACGTTGATAAATCAGGGCCGTAATTAGCGCAAGTCATATAATTCGTTATCTATTTACCACCACCGAAATGTTCGGTGTTACTATGCAGCACATCATTCCGCACTTCCATAGGTCGACGAAAATACTGTTGTTTCTGAAACTCAGTAGAAGTTCCTAAGTAATTTGCTTAACAAAGAACGTTTAATTACAGAGCTAGTGAAAAGGTTTAGAACTGAAGGTATAGATGTGTTCGTTGCTGCGGATGACGCCGATTTATTAATAATACAAACTGTCATAGAAAAATGTAAGAATTGCGATACAGCTGTTGTCGTAGGGCAAGATATTGACCTGCTAGTCCTTCTTATTGCACTTTCTCCCTCTGACAAAGACATTAAATTTTTAAAAGAAAAACAGGGTAATACCTGTAAAAGGATTTACAGTTCTCAAGATTTACAATCTGCAACTTTCTTAAAAAATTGCAAATCCGCCATTTTATTTGTACATGCCATCAGCGGTTGTGACACAACCTCGGCGTTTTTTTTCCAAAGGGAAAGTGAATGCAATCAATGTATTTAATAAAATAAGTGATTTACAAGATATTGTACAAACTTTCAACAATGAGGAAGCTATTCATGAAGAAATTGCAAACATGGGAGAGCGATTTATTTTAGCTTTATACAACTGTACCTCGGCAGAAAAAAGTCTAGATGAATACAGATTTATGTCTTTTAACAGACTAGTTGGTAAAGCCAGCAAGACTGTTATGTTGTCAAAACTTCCACCAACTTCTGCTGCCGCTCGGCAACACTGTTATCGAGTTTTTCACCAAATTCAAACATGGAAAAACGTGACGCTCAAAGCTACCGATTGGGGGTGGAAAAAAGTTGGCGGTATATTAATTCCAATTTTGACTATAAAAGAACCAGCTCCCGAATCTGTTTTAACGCTTATTTCATCTTCATGTAAATTAGGGTGCGAATACAGGTGTAGTTGCAGAAGAGCAGGCTTGCGTTGCTCTACAATGTGTTATCATCATTGCCATGGACAATCATGCTTGAATGTTGAATCTGTGGAAGACGACCAAGATTTATAATTAACATTTGATAATTAGTGGATTAGGGCTACAGGGGATACCACTTAAAAAAAACGCGCCAAGTACTTTACCTCTAGGGTGGTGTGGAAATAAGTACAACACGGTCTTTTTATAGAGGTGAGGGGGTAGAAGTTGTATATTTATTAAAATTGTAAATAAATTTTAGTGCCTACTGCTATTTTAAGCGTTAAACGTTAAACTTTAAGGTAGATCGTACTGTAGAGAGTGCTAGTCGGAACCAACCCTTATGTTTGCGCCATATTTCCCACGTTATTATTAATTTTAGGAAAAAAGTGGTAAAAACCTTTTTGATAGAGAATTTTCCAAGGAACAATTTTGTATATAGGTATTTTTGTCGAAAATTACACCGTTGCCGAGATAATCTAGAAAAACTCAAAATGGGGGTAGAAAGGATGTCCTGGGGGATGAAGCACACTATTTAGGGATGAGAACTTTTTGGTTTAGTAATCCTTATGCTATTCCCAACATACCCACCAATGTTCAAATCTTTATGAATTTTGTCGGAATAAAAACGTAATATTCCTGAACTATTCCGCTGTTTGCAAAATCCTATAAAGAATATGTTTCATTACTATAAGCAAACAAATAATAAATAATTCACTTTTAAGCAGGTTTAGAATGTCATGAAACGTCGAGATTTTAAATTTGAGCGAAAAAAATTTCTGTCTGTCTGTCGGTCTATCTGTCTGTCTGTCGGTCTATCTGTCTGTCTGTCTGTCTGTAACTTTTTTTTTGTCCGCGCGCTTTCATCGGAACGGTTTAAGATATTGACTTGAAATTTTGTACACGTATATATTATAACGAGATCTGGAACTGGATTGTTTCTTGAAGATATCCGGTAAAGGCTTGGGGGGTAAATACGGGTAAATATGGAAATATGTAAAGCAAGCTGGTAAGAGTACAGAAACTTGGAATTCGATCTATGTACTACAAGCCAAAGCCTCAGATTTTTTTATAATATTTTTCAACCGCCCATCACCCCTAGTCCATTATTAAAGGGGTTGATAAAATAAAATTGAGATACTCATTTGAAATTTGGTACACGTATGTATTATAACGGCATCTGGAACTGGATTATATTTTAAGATGATTTCGTTGAAGTGTTGGGGGTTAAATAGGGGTAAATAGGGGAAAATAAGTAAAGCAAGCTGGCACGAATACAGAAACTTAAAATTCGGTGTATATACTAGAAGCCAAAGCCTGAGATTTTTTTATAATATTTTTCAAACCCCCCATCACCCCTACTCCATTACTAAAGGGGTTGATAAAATAAAATGAAGATATTCATTTGAAATTTGGTACACGTATGTACTATAACGACATCTGGAACTAGATTTGAGATGATTCTGTTGAAGGGTGTTAAATAGGGGTAAATAAGGGAAAATAAGTAAAGCAAGCTGGTAAGAGTACAGAAATATTGAAATTCTGTGTATGTACTAGAAGCCAAGGTCTCAGATTATTTATAATATTTTTCAACCCCCACCAGCCCTACTCCATTATTAAAGGGATTGATAAAATAAAAAACCGCTGCCTAAGGAATCACTACTTCCACATCCAGATTCTTCATCCAAGTCACTTTAAAGGAAACCCTTCAACGGAATCATCTCAAAATATAATCTAGTTCCAGATGTCGTTATAATACATATGCGTACTAAATTTTATGTGAATATCTCAATTTCATTTTATCAACCCCTTGAATAATGGAGTGGGGGTGGTGGGGAGCTGAAATATATTATTAAAAAATCTGAGGCCTTTGCTTCTAGTACATACACCGAATTTCAAGTTTCTGTACTCATACCAGCTTGTTTTACTTATTTTTCCCTATTTACCCCTAAATAACCCCCAACCCCTCAATGGAATCATCTCAAAATATGATCTAGTTCCAGATGTCGTTATAATTCATACGTGAACCAAATTTCAAATGAATATCTCAATTTGATTTTATCAACCCTTTTAATAATGAATTAGGGGTGGTGGGGGTTGAAAAATATTATAAATAATCTGACACCTTGGCATCTAGTACATACACCTAATTTCAAGTTTCTGTAGTGTTACCAACTTGTTTTACTTATATTCCCCTATTTACCCCAAATTAACCACCAACCCTTCAACGGAATCATCTCAAAATATAATCTAATTCCACACGTCGTTATAATTCATACGTGTATGAAATTTCAAATGAATATCTCAACTTTATTTTATCAACCCCAATTAATGGAGTAGGGGTGGTGGGGGGGTTGAAAAATATTATAAAAAGTCGGAAGCCTTAATTTCTAGTACATACACCGAATTTCAAGTTTCTGTACTCTTACAAGCTTGCTTTACTTATTTTCCCATATTTACCCCTATTTAACCCCCAACCCTTCACCGGATATCCTCAAAAAACAATCCAGTTCCAGATCTCGTTATAATATATACGTGTACAAAATTTCAAGTCAATATCTTAACCCGTGGATGTGGAAGTAATTGAAATATTCACTTGAAATTTGGTATTATAACGATATCTGAAACTAGATTATATTTTTAAAAGCTTCCGTTAAAGGGTTGGGGGTTCTCGATAACTTTTTTCCAACAGTAGATATTAGCAAACAAAGTTAAAATTATGAATTATTGCCCGATCTTGCTGACGGAATTTGCAAAAGTAGCTGTTGAAAACAAGTAAGCTGTGAAAATGATACAATGAAGGAACAACATATATCAAATATATTCACACACATAATATAAGAAATAGTAATTAATAACAATCTAATGGTAATATATAATAATAAACAATGTAACAAATGAAACGTCCAAAGAAGTAAACGCAAGAACACATTACAACACATTATATCGTCGTATTATCGTCATGATATGCATTATTGGTCTGAGACCTGAAAGTCTATTCCATTGGCCAGCCAGGTCCCCAGACTTGACTTGCCTACATTTTTATTTGTGGGGGCAAATAAAAGATCTCGTTTTGACACCAGACCCACTACAAGAGACGACATGATCGAAAGAATAAGAAATGTCATTCAAAGTATTTCGATGACAAAAATAGAGAGTAGAGACTTCTGTTCAATCCACTCGTCAGAGAATGAATTCTTGCATCGAAAATGATGGACGACAATTTGAACATCTAAGGCACGACTAATTAGTTGCATTCTAAATTTTTGAATGTGTTGTAATGTGTTCTAGCGTTTACTTTTTTGGATGTTTGATTTGTTACATCGTTTATTGTTATTACTATTAGATTTGTTGTCATTGTTATTAATTATTAATTTTTATATTATGTAATGTATATTCTACTGAATATGTTTGATGTATGTTGTTTCTTCATTGTGACATTTTCACAGCCACTTCGGACAGGAATTCATAATTTCAACTTTGCTTGCTAATATCTATGTTATAACAGAAAAAAGTTATTGAGTTGCGGTTTTCACTGTCATCTGAAGCCTTTAATTCTCTATTTTACCGTGTAAAATAAAACATACCATTCCATTTAAATTTTTTTAGAAAAAGTGAGATATTTGCCTCGATGACATGTCAAATAACGCCCTCTCCTCTGGTGGCGACGGTAATAATCCATTGAAAACAGCATAAATCGCCTTCGATAGACTAAGAAAAGCACTTTATAATGAGACCAAGAAGATACAAAAAAATGGACAACTGAAAAGATTCGAAATTAGTTTAGGATTATGATGCATATATTTTCAATGCTACCTAATTGAGCAAAACACAGAGAAAACCGTAATCTCCTATTTAGTCATGACTGTTACGCCCCACAGTGGAAAAAAAGCCTTTTTTTGACAAAAATCTGCCTACAAGTCAAATCTTATTCAATTTTGATCTACCTTGGCTTAAAATGTAGGTTATTGGCTACACTTTCAGAGTATACTGCCTAAATTGCAAACCCCGATTTTCTAACCTCAAAAAATGTATCAAATGAGAGTAATCACTTTTTTCTATTTCTACAAGTCAAATCTTAATCAATTTTGATCTACCTTGGCTTAAAATGTAGGTTATTGACTACAGTTTCCGAACATACTGCCTAAATTGCAAACCCCGATTTCCTAAAATTAAAAAATTCAACAAAACATAATTACCCTACTCAAAATTTTATTAACATGTTTTATAAATTACTTTCAGTTATTACCATATTTTGTTATAAAAAATATTTTTTTCGAGCTAATGAATTAAAATTTTACCTACAAATAAAAGAGGTTTGTAAATTATTAAAATAAAAAAATGTATGCTATGCTATAAACAACAAAACTTGAATATTTCATTGACAATAATTATCATGGAGATACATCGAAGACACTAATAGTATATCTATCTAATATCTAATATCTATTTAAAAGATCCAATCGAATATTTTATTGTTATTAATTATCTTGAAGGTATATTGGAGAGGTTAACTAGATATTGATAATACCATCAATCTACCAAATGTATTATTATAGATTAAAGTGCAAGCTTTATCACATTAAGCAGGGATCTGAATAATTGTATTTTATAAGTGAATATATTCTAATTTTGTGCAAATATTAAAAATTATGGATGCGATATTATTCTCGTTTTTTCACTAAATGTAATTATTAACTATATCTATAAAATTGTTAATATTGACATGTTTTATGCGAATTAAACATTGTTACAAAAATGAAATAAAAAATCAAGAAAAAAAGTTGTGTGAAATTTTTTGGAATGGTGATAAACAAAAATATACAGAAAAAGATTTAATATTAAATAACATTAGGGACACATCTAAATTTGATGAAAATCAATTAAAGATGATACATAAAAAATTTATCAATTCTTTTATTCCTGACTATGACCGAAAATGGAATAATGTAAAAAGAACAAAATTAGCTTTTCTTAACAAAATATCAACAATTTTTAAAAACTGATTTTATTGTCGATTTCGATACTGAAAATAGAGAAACATTTGAGACTCAATCTTGCTCTACTCCATCTCCACCTAAACTAGGTCGATCACGCTTAACATACGAAGAAGGGGCTCCAAAAACTAAAAAGAGACGAATCAAAGATCTTTCTTCATCGTTCTCAAAAGATTAGGAAATCGGGGTTCACAATTTAGGCAGTATACGCTGAAAGGGTAGCTAATAACCTGCATTTTAAGCCAAGGTAGATCAAATATGATTAAGATTTGACTTGTAGAAATAGAAAAAAGTGACTCTCATATTTGATACAATTTTTGAGGTTAGAAAATCGGGGTTTGCAATTTAGGCAGTATACTCTGAAAGTGTAGCTAATAACCTACATTTTAAGCCAAGGTAGATCAAAATTGATTAAGATTTGACTTGTAGGCAGATTTTTGTCCAAAAAAGGCATTTTTTTTCCACTGTGCGTCCCCTAGCGGCCATTTTAGAAACTAGAAAATATTCTCTAGCGATTTTTTCAGGGTTACTTTACGTAAGGTAATTTTTTCCCTAAACTTGTGCAATGATTGGTTTCTGAGATATGGCCGACCTCCATTCTTAGTTGCCCACCCTGTACATTCTGAATGTAAAATACTTTTACATTTTGTGAACAAAGAACTGTCGTTTTGACATTTAATGAATAAGTAAAAGTCAACTTTTAATGACAGTTTTCGAAAAAAAGATTTTAAAATGTACACCCTTAAGGCATCTAGCCTTGAAATTCACGCCCTATGAACTTGAATTTTTCATTATTCTTTGCTGGCTGTAGTGGAACCTTTAAAGTCGTTTAGACAAAAACCGACTCTCGACCACTTTTTCCCTTTTCGGACCACGCTGGTGTACAGCGTCAAAGGTAACGGGAATATCGACATGAACAAGCAGACATAACAGGCAGCTTCCTTCTCTTTTCGACTTCCTGTTATTGTGCATTATCGCGTCTGCATTTGAGCGTGAAAAAACCGACTTTTCTCGTCCCATCCAAATAAGCCTTTCCGGCTATTTTTCTCGTGACGACCTACTGACGGTGCTATTAATCACTCCTCGTCTAATTTAGCCATCTCTCAGTTGTTTTCGCGATCAAATATTTTATCATCCCCGAGATCAACCCCTATCATTAATTTTACTGCTGCCACATTAACCGGTGTGTTCTGGACGACGAAAGCGAATTATTTTTTGTTTCCTCCATATCGGTCGTTTTATTTGTCACAGACAACCGTCATAAATAAAATGTTGAATTAAGAGTGGGCGGCACCTGTACAGGCCGGGGGGCGGATTAATAATGTTGGCCATTCTTGTACTGGGTGGTCCGAAAATGTGTCCTCGTGATTAAACTTCTAGCTGATTCACTAGCGCGTTATAAGAAGAGCTCGGGAGTTTTATCTCGGTGACTTCAAAATCAGGGTTGGCTCTGCCAGTGCAGAAAGATGATCTACCCCTTCCCTTTATTAAATGTTGATGTAAATCTCCAGAATTGCCACAGTGTAAGTAAAAAGGGATTTTGTCAAAGCAATGTTTCGCAATTTCGGCGGCATCGTCTAATTAAAGGAGATTATAAAACCGCATTAGTAAAAAACATAAAAGTAGCACCGTACACTGGAATCTAATGTTGACACTCAGTCAGAGTCCGACTGCCTTCAACACTGCTACTGTAAAAGAACCAACTACGTTTTTTGGTAATTGTCAGTACGTTTCACAAATGACCGACAAAAGTAGGTTATACGTATTAACATTTTTAAATGAAATAAAATTCACTTTATCAAGTTGTGTACAATTGTGAAGCACGCGGTACCTACGTGGCAGTTTTATGCCATTAATACTTATAGTACGGCAGCCCCCCCAGCAAACATTTAAGTATTATTTGACGTCAAGACTACCTAAATTATGTATAATAAATTTAGTTGCAAAATTAGAATTAACCATATTTTGGTAAAATTTACGTTGATGCTACGTGGAATCGACATAGTGGAGAATAAGACGACGTCGAAATTAAGTTATATCAACTAAAACAGGTAAAATTACATATAAATCTTACTTGTAGTCGCACAGTACATTTGGTTACTAATACCTGTTTAGGTAAATTTTACTTGAATTCAACGTCAATTTGACATCAAGTTGATTAGTCTTAGGTAGAATTTACGGATATAGGTGAAACTGAAAAATGACACCAAGTGGAAAAAAATAAGATTTTTACACTTATTTGGTATTTTTCTCTATAAGTAGTCGACATATGGTTGTCAGTCACTTACAAAACTGAAGAGATACCTAACTCACAATAACAATACAAGATGAATGCCGGTAACTAAAATAAATACAATTTATGCGGAAGTATTTGCAGTTCTCGCTTATTGAAATCAATGCGCCGAAAATTTTTCCGTGAATAATAGCAGATGTACTCCATAAAATACTAATGCGCCTCAAAAATATTCATCTATAAGAAAATAAAAAAAATATTGTAATATTTTGAGCTGAAAGTATACTATAATTGTTAAATATGAGTTTACAGGTATAATTATGTATTTTCTTAAACTTTTGGTCAGTTTGTTTCCATATGCACTCATTTTACAAACTACAATTTGGAATCATACTTCAACTACGCTGAGAAAATATGGCGTCTTGTGCTAATTAGACCTCTAAGTTAAAATTGCCACAACCATCTACGAATTTTATAGGTGGAAATTATCACAGGTCAAGTTACACTAAAATCTACGACACTTTGGTTAACTTTACCTATTTAAAGTATTATTAACTTTGTTGTTATATCAATAATTACTTGTAGGTAAATATAAACTAATTATATTACCTTCTTTTGAGTATACTACCTATTGGTAAATTCTACTTATTATGTGTAAATTTTAACTCGACTAGTGTGTGTTGACGAGTGAGTTGTTATAGTGGAGCCATATGATATTGCCTTGGTATTCGACAGCGCCCGAAAGTTCTGGAAGCTCGGCTGGCATTCGGCAATGCCCTTTTATTGAAATTCTATAGGCAAATATTTCCACATACTAGAGTGCAAATATAGTCAAGATGTTCTCCTTTAAAAAGACTTGGATGGAAAATCTGGATGCGGAAGTAGTGATTCCTTAAGCGGTGGTTTTTTACCTTTGGCATACCTCATTTGTATATTGGCACCACGAATTACCCAACCATGCCAAGTGAATGGCCTCTTTTAATGACTGAAATAATTTTTAGATAATAACTATACCACTTAAGTACCTAATTGTTCAAATAACCTTAATAATATGAATTCTACAAACAGGTTAGATGGAAGTTAGCTTCTGAATTACTATTTTATAGTCAAGTTTACTTTGAAGTCGATTTGCCAGGTTACTGCGACAAAGAAGTTTAAAATGTATTTTTTTAGAGTAACTTTAAGGTCAGTTTAAGGGTAACTGACTTAATTGATGAAATCAGGTAGATAATCTAGGTAGAATTTATCGATGTTGTCTACCTAATATTACTTCAAAGAGGAGTAATAAAAGTGAGCAAATAAGTTGCTATTTAGGTATATATTACGTAGGATTTCCAACAAAATCTACCTAGAAAGATATTCGACTATTAGAAATATTTTTAGTCGCTAAAAAGGTATATACTACCTAATTATATTACCTTTTTCGACCTTATTGGAAATTTACCTTGAGGTCAATTTTGGTAGATTCTTTTAGTAGATTTCCACTTGCTGTTTTCGTTAAATTTGCTTTCAAAGAAAATTTTGTACGAGGTAGATTAATTGGTATTATTTACGTAAACTTAAATCTAAATTAAGACTAATTAGTAAATTTTTATCGGAGGTCTATTTTTCCAGTCAATTTTACGTTATAATTACTTTGGTAAGTAAATTTACCTTGTCCCAAGTCGAATTGGAGCTAATTTTGAGAAAAATGTTTGCTGGGCCGTAACCAAAATTTTCGACTTATCGTATAATGGGAAATTCCGCGCCAATGCTCATTTCCTTGAACAAGGATAAAAAAGTGTAGAGCGACGGAAATTTTTAGCGTCGCGAAAGGGTTGAAATGTATCTTTCAATATGTAAAAAATAAAGAGTCATCTGAGTAATCACCTAATGACTGTTTCTTGGTGTTCATAAATATGCACAGTTCGAGGAAAAAATGAAAACGGAAATTTTGAGTGCTGCGTGAAGATATAAGGGGTTAAATACTGAAAACTGGCAACAGGTGCAAATTCGTGTCATCGCCAAATGTCCGTTCCGACAATTCTCTAATCTATTTCTGAAATTTTCTACGAAAAAAAAATTAAAACGGACGTTTTAATCGTTGCATATCATAGTACATGCATTTCAATTCTGCGTCTTTTTTTAGGCCAATTTTCGTTCTCTCTAATGTCCGTTCTCTAATCAAAATTATATTTTATATCAGAAAACATGTATGAAAAATATGAGCGGACAATTTTCAGTTTGATACGATGAAAAATATAATTTTTCGTCGCAATTCAATAACAAGAGCGCAAAGTGTCATATGATGATACAGCTGCGTAAAACTTCGCTCCCTATTGTTTGGCAAATAGCAGAAAAAAATGCTAGCATAACCAGAATGCAGGTTATCGAAAGAATGCAAAGATTGGATATTAATATTTTTAGATAGCTAGGTATGACTAAGTACTTAATTTTTTTTAACTTGTCATAGTTAACTTTTCTGCCAAATCCTATAAACAGTTTAATTATTTATTATAACGCATGTAGCTCATAATTTTATCAAGCTTTACAGCCATTTTACTAATAAATTTCCGTATTTCATTTTAGAAAAAAAAACCACGAGTATCCGTTCAATAACACTGTGTTTTGCAAACAAATGGCACAACTTAGCGGCCATATTCCCTTGATACCAGTGCCGCGCTGGTAAATCCTGATGTCCATACAAAGATTTTTACGTCGGTGCCATGGGTAATGGAGGGGTACAGCATCTCTATGCGCCATAGTGTCGAGATGCATTTAGTAATGCTATCGATGTCCGACACCTATTGTCCCACCCTGTATAAAGTTACATAAAAAATTCGCATTAAGGTGGCCATTCCCTAGAAAGAAGCATCCGATAGGGAAATATTTATTATTTTTAGCTATAACTTTTTTTTCTTAGTACGTATATTTAAAAAAACTATACGAGTACCTAAGTAGAACCGTAACAAGACTATTACTATGAATTTTCACTCAATAATTTTAGTGGTTTACAAAATAGCTCGATTTAAATTTAAAAATTGTGTTAATCATCTTCCCATTTCGTAGTTTTAAATCGAGCTATTTTGCAAACAACTGAAATTATTGAGTGAAAATTTATAGTAATAGTCTTGTTGTAGTTCTACTTAGGTACTCTTATATTTTTTTTAAATATACGTACTAAGAAAAAAAAGTTATGGGCAAAAATAATAAATATTTCCCTATCGGGTGTCTCTTTCTAGGGAATGGCCACCTTAAAAACAAATGGAGTGCGGGACTTGAAAAAAGTACTTTCAAATTAATTTTATTATAAAAGTTTCATTAAATACATTTTAATTATCGTCACTGTTTTATCGTTTTCTACCGTCAGTACTGCTGGGACAAGTACAAGGAGAAGGTAGAGGGACAGTAGAGGAAGATACTGGGGCGGTGAGGGAGATGGATGGGAAATAAAAAATGGATTTATCAAACTTACCTAATAAACTGCGGCAAAAAGTGCCATCCAGTGGAGCTCTGCTTCAGCGTCAGGTAAAGCTCGAACGTCGACGCCGTTGTAAGATCGCATTGCACGGTTCCCAGCCTGATGCAATGCTCGGACGTTTCGAACAGCAGGTACAGTTTACACCCCCTCAGCCCGCACGGCTCCGACTCGGCCATGGAAAGGATATCCCTGGATATCCTCTGGAGGAGGCCGCAGGGCAGCAGCACCTCGCCGCAAGCCAGGTGAGTCCTCTTGGCGGAGCGCAGCTCTGATTCGATGCGTTGTGAGAGGGATGATATGGTGGTGAGGCAGTCGCCGTCCTCAGGTGTTGAGGGAGATATGTGGATGGCGATGTCGTTGTGGTTCCAATCTGTGGACAAGAAGGGTGCAATAGTGAAATCCCCAAAATTAGTCAAACTCTAGTTTCAAATTCCCTTAAAGTCCCCATAAAATGTTTATGAATAGGCTTGTTTTACTTCCACATCCAGATAGTGGATTGGAAGTATAATAATCGCAAAAAAAGTTGTTTTTTTCTTGAAGTAGGTTTAGAATGTCATGAAACATCGAGATTTTAAATTTGAGCGATTTTTTTCGGTCTGTCTGTCTGTCTGCAACTTTTTTTGTTCGCACGTTTTCTCCGGAACGGTTTAAGATATTGATTTGAAATTTTGTACACGTATATATTATAACGAGATCTGGAACTGGATTGTTTTTTGAGGATATCCGGTGAAGGGTTGGGGGATAAATAGGGGTAAATAGGAGAAAATAAGTAAAGCAAGCTGGTAAGAGTACAGAAACTTGAAATTCGGTGTATGTACTAGAAGTTAAGGCCTCAGATTTTTTTATAATATTTTTCAACCCCCCACTACCCCTACCCCATTATTAAAGGGGTTGATAAAATAAAATTGGGATATTCATTTGAAATTTCGCACACGTATGTATGTCTTCTAACTCTACCGCAGGATTATTGTAGCCCTTCGTATAGAAAATTAATTTAAAAATATTTTTGAAATAGGTAAATCGTATTCTGCAGTCTTCTCTTTTTGTTGTAATTATGTTGAAATTAATGTAAATGATTTTCACCTCCCTCATGTATCGCCAAGATACAAAAGTAAGGGACCGATTCTGTGCAGTGCGAACAGATTCTATGGTTAAGTGTAAGGAAAGTAATCATGATTTATTTTTTGTCTCTTACTAAAATCATGTACAAGTGAAAGAATGTTTAGAATCAAGTGTGAGGATTAATACCCTGAACTGAGACCAATAAGGGCTGGTGTACCACAGGGCAGTGTTTTGGATCCACCGCTGTATTTATTATATACAAGTGATATCCCAGTAATAGAACAAACTGCAATTACCACCTTTGCTGATGACACGGGAGTATTGGCAGTTGGTAAAACTGAACAAGAAGTTAACGAAAATCTCCAAGAAGCTGGACAAAACGCTGGCGCATTAAACTTAACGAAAACAAATCAGTGCACATTACCTTCACAAATAGACGCAGTGAACACATGGCAATCACTCTCAATAATCATACAATCCCAGGAAAAAATTCTGAGCTGTCTATTCATAATAAATGATCCTATACAAACAAATTTTAAAACCTCTGTGGAGATACGGCATCCAACTTTGGGGCTGTGCTAGTGCAAGTAACATTGAAATAATCCAACGTTTTCAAAATAAAGTGTAAGGGGAGTGGTCAATGCTCCTTGGTATGTAAGAAATAGCGACCTACACAGATACCTGGGTGTGGGAATGGTTGCAGATGAAGTCAGAAGGTTTGCATAGTCATGAAGAGCGACTTCGAAATCGCGTTAATATCGAAGCATTCCAGTTGCACGATCAACGTGGAGGCTCAAAAGAACGAAACCTTTTGAGTTAGTCTAGTGGGTGCAGAAGCAGAGCATTGTGCGAATGTGAAGTGCACCTTGATAAAACAATCTGAGGATACCAGGGGGTAACCTTAGTAGTTATTAAGATATTATCATTAATTATGCATTTCAATTTTTAAAAAAATTCTTGTGAATTTTGAACTTCACTTGTATTTTTAGATGGAAAATAATAACGATAGGTTATTATTATTATTATTTATTATTATTACACCCTGTATATCTACTTAACTTCGTCACATTAATAGGACAAACAGGTGATTACGAAACAATTATTACATTTTTTATAATAACTGATAAACTTTCCATGTTCCTTTGATTGGAGTTCCGTATTAGCTTTCTACACCATTGTCTATTTATGTTCCGAAACCGCGTATTGTGAACTAAAGATTGTCAGTACTGAAATGTGTCTACGTTTTACAATCGACTGCCTGTTTTCAAGCCGGTAGTTCGTTATCTTTCCATTGATAATTGCCACCGACGTACACAGGCTAAATTAAATTCTATTGACAAATTAACTCTATTGATCTTGCCGCTTCCCATTAGCAGCTTCTAGCCAGAGTTTGGAGGTATGTCTGTTTGCGGGTATCATCAAACACCGCCTTTGCCGTCGGACAGCTAGTCGAAATGGGATAGGGCTCTTTTGATCGGGCACAGATAGACTGATTACCCTTGAGGAGATAAAGGAATCAGTTCATTAATTAATGTTGAAATTAATATTATCTGAGAGATGTATACGATTTGTGTCATGTGTATTGGCTTCCGTATATTGTTGATATGTATATCATTGTACGGGGTGATTCATCGTAAATGTTCACCCCTCTAACTTGGTTATTACTGGACAAATTCATGAATTTCAAAACTAAATTAAATATTTTTTTAAACGTCATATTGGAAAAATAATGACGTCCAATTTTAACTGTACACAGGGTGTTACTTGATTTTTTAAATGGAACATCCTCTATCTAACTCGAGAACCACAATCCTCATTTTTCTCTGATTTCAAAAATATAATATTTCACATGGCTATCTTCTACAGTTTTTCTAATATTTACAAGAACGCCGATAATTTATAAATGGGCTTCTTCCATGATATTCTTTTCATATGGTTTTTATACTTTTTCATATAGTACTCGATATTCTCATTATACACTTAAAATTTCGTATTATTAACTTTTACCGTTCTCGAGATATAAGGAGTTGAATTTAGTAATAGTTGCAAAAACCGAGCGCTCATTTGTGACGTCACTATACGCAAGTGACGTAAGAAAAATGGCTTTCTGGGACCTTTCAAATTTAACCTGAAAAGTCGAAAAACATGGAAATTTTAAACGCTGGCAACTAAATAAATACGTCGAGTGGAAGTTCGTTCTATGTGTTTACGGAAAGGAGAAGGTCGGCGATGAATTATAATCGTAAATTGCAGGGTCGAAATCGAAAATTCGTTCTGGCAGGAGCGAGAGAAAATTGTAATTTTTTGACATTTCACCAAATTGTACTTCCCTACTGTCAAGTAGTAAGCAAAACAAACAATACTTCGTAAACACTTATAATTATAACCAATAAGGAGCATCAAGTCTATTGAGATCGCCGAGTCTATGCGTATAGTGACGTAGCGCCTGGCCACGCCCCATTTTCGCGAGATGGAAATTTGTAATAGTTTTTAAGATACTAAACGTGCGAATAAGATTCTGATATTTTGCAGATCCATTAATTTATACTGGCACTTTCGATTTGTGAAATAAAAAAAAAATGCTGAACAAGCCCATTGCAAACTCACCGGAAAATTTTAAGTAGGCATTGAAAACAAAACGTCAAAGTGTCAATCTGATCTATGACAGTTAGTGATTTTACATTATCGAAAGAGAAAGTTTATTGTCATCGATAAAACATGCCGTATTATAACGATGATGTCAGACTAGATATATTAACGGTAAAAATGCTAGTAAGAGAATATAAGAGGCTATCTGAATCGTCCCGTTAAAAGTGGGACGCATGTTGGTCAAGATGAGTGATACAAAGAAACTGGAAAACAAGAAAAAATAGGAATAATGATGAAAACCGTGAATTGAATATTTTGTTACATTTTAGATATCTCCTATTCAATGACATTAAGAACTCTTCACAAATATAAATATAAAGCTCGAAAACCAAGTGTATTACAGAAATTATACCACAATGATAATATTGTGAGGAACAATTTGTCAAATTATGCTGGAAAAGCACAGAGAAAATCCGCTAATTTTCAATCGTATTTTGGACCGATGAGGCATCATTCAGCACATCTCGAATAAACAATAAGAAGAATAATCATTACTAGGCACCGCTAAATCTCCACATAATGGAAGACATCCAGATTCAAGGCCGCAGAACTATAAATTTGTGGGCTGGTATATTCGATAATAGGGTAATATATAAACTTTTTGAGATTTTAAAGTAACAACATTGTTGAACCAGAATTTCAACGAATGGATGGGTAGACATGTATCTATAACGTGGCCACCTAGAGGTCCCGATCGCACGCCGTTTGACTTTTTTTGGGGGCTATATGAAAAATGAAGTTTACAATACAAGATCTGATGATATCGATGATTTGAAGGAAAAAATCATTAATGTAATTGATCAAACGAATACGAGCAATATTTTGGAAAATGTATCCATAAAGGGTCTAGCTGGATAAGATAGGGTCAGTGGTCCCAGGGAGCTATTTTCAAAATAACTTATGATATCGGTGAGTATTAAGCAAACAACCAGCTCGGTACCCTTACCTTAGCCCGTGCCGGCCACTAACGCTAAAGTAAGCGTCTTTGGCCGAACACAATCCTGGAGCTACACAGTTCACGCTTCCTTCCGACGAAATCGGAGCACATGATGCCAATTGGCACGCTGGGCTTCCGACTAGTCAACACCACCCAAACTACTATGTCTAGTATTATCACCAAAAACTACGAATAAAATGGGTGCAACACTTCTTAAAAAAATTATGTTATGACAACCATGAAGTATTTACTACTTCACATTTCTCTTTAATAAAAACTTCCTCACAAATGTATAAACAAATAGATATGTGTTTGAAATTTAAACAAATGTAAGTAAATGCTCTGAATTACTGTTAATATTTGCAGAGTACTCTTGCACTGGAGTCGGCTATCGACGGAAGGAGGGTAGTAGAAACCCTTCTGGGTGATGTAGCGATGTAGTCTTCTGCTCCACGCCAAAAACAGTTGAAAATTGTGTGATTGGAGCCAATACGCGAGAGTGTTCTGTAGGTTCGGATACTAAAAATACAAGTAGGTACGTACTTGTAGCCAAATTATTATACTCTTTCAAAATTTCCGTCCGTCCGTCTGTCTGTCCGTCTATCTATCAATAAATAAAAAGTTATTAATTTTTTAAATAAAAAAATGTATGTTTTGTAATTATACTAAAAATGTCTAAAACTAATATTAATTAAAACTGCGAAGAGTATCCTATAGAATGTGCAACAATTATATAAAAAGTGCAGTAAACCTGCGAAGAGTTATAATGGCTAGTTTGTTCTCTTTATGAAGGTAAAAGACGCTGCCAATTTTTGGCATAGGAGGCTTTGCTTTCTTGTTATTTTATACAAGTAATAGTATTATAATTATTTTTCTGTATTTCAAGTGTGGATGTATTTAATATTTAATTTGTAATATTAATATGTTAATGTGATATATTGAACAACCTTTTGAAAACAATTTGTTATTTTATTGTCAACAAAAATCCTAATTAAACCTTTTGAATTCCGATAGCAGGTAATTTGTTATTAATAAAAAAGAAGCAAAATAAAAAATAAAGAATAAACCGTTTTCCAAACAGATATTCTTTAGGTTAATTGGGCCAAAATAAACACTTTCTGCCTCTTAACATTTTTTCCAAAACGCACCATTTCTTATCTACATACAATTGAAAGTCGAAAATGGCCAATAGTGGCCATCTTTAAAAATCCATGCTTTAGCAGAAGCTGAGAAAGCTTCTGCTAAAGCTTTTCAAAAAAAATTGTGGAAAATGATCTTCAAGACTTTTGTTTTAAGACCATATTTTTTTTAAATAGTTGTTCTCCTTTTTTGGTACTCGTGGTATTTGAAACCAAAGTTGTATGAAATATTTCATTCATTCATTCAAAATTGTTTTATTATAGGAAATATTTTATTGCACGAAAAAAAAATGAATTTGACAACAAAAATTTGCCCACACTGAGGATCGAACCCGCCACCCCATTGCGCGTCAAATCTTACTATTTTCCCGTTGCGGGAGAGACTTTTTTAAGGTTCAAAGACGCGTATAACTCTTCAGGGATTGAATATTTTTTCTAGAACTTTTTGTGGTTGATGAAAAAACTTGTTAGCTTTCATTAGCACCAAACCTCCTGTCCAAAAAGTTGTTAAAAAACAGATTAGAGCCTCTCACGCAATATCAATTTTATTTCCGGTTCCGGTTTTCCGATCAAGTTGTTTCTGATCTCAAAATTTTCCTTTTTCCAAGCACTTTCATATGCACAAAACCCCATTCCGATACGCTTATCCAGAGCCGAGATATTCCATTTGTTAATTTGCAAAATTATTTAAACTTTAAATAAAGAAGAAGAAGAAGAAAAAAGTTGCACTCGTGTCGACTTCTATGTGTGTTATGCCCGACATCAATATTTAACGTTTATATTTGGTTTGAAGTCGATCAAACTTTCGAAAAAAAGCTTATTTGCTAATTAACAAATTATGCCAATTGTTTAAACAATCAAAAGGTATTGAAGATATCAGGCCAAAAAAAATATGGTACATTCTTTGGTAAAAAAGTTTATGTTTCTTGAAAAAAACAATATCTCCTGACCTCATTAGTTTCGAAGTAATTAATTTGTTAATTAAGAAATTTTATTTGGCTATAACAAAGAAACGGTTTGACAAAATGAGTTGTGCCTGGCGCTAAACGACGCGTATTGAAAATATCTTTCGATTGAATCAAGATTTTTTTCAGATCCTTCAAACCGTTTTCATTTTATTAAATAAAAACGACAAAAAAAATTGTTTTAACAATTGTTTGACCATGGAGCTCGCGGTTTAGGAAAATTTGTCATAAGAAAATCTTGTTCAGCGGAATTTTTCCTATAAGAGTCCGTGGCTAACTCAAATGGTATAGAAATTTTTTGGGAAAAAATCCCAGGCAGACTCGCTTATTAGGTTTCTTGTCGACAATAAAATAACAAATCAATTCCAAAAGGTTTCAACCTATCGAAACTTCGAGATCACTTAGATTTCTTTTCCGAGCGTCCGCTTACCTAATTGTCATGTCTAATTGCCTTGTAGAGAACAATACTATACTTATCGCTTATATTTTTGCGCTTCATGTTCAGTTTTGATATTTTTATAAACTTATATCTTTGCGCAAAAACTTACTACATTTGCCAGACATATTGGAACCACAATTACTCACTTAGACACGACAAATCAATTTTTCTAGACAACAAATAAAATATTTACTAAAACAATCCACCCACGATGATTGAAATCGAGCTACTAAACAAAACAGTGGCAGACCACACAACTAACTGAAAAGCGACAAGTTCAGTCTTGTTTTCTACGTGGCAGCTGGACATGTTATTATATGTGACGGGTTTCCTTGCATTAACAATTCAAAAACCTCTTACTGCCCGTGTATGATATTTAATATATCACATTAACAAATTAAATAATAAATACATGTACACTTAAAATACAGAAAAATAATTATGTTACTGTTACCTATACGAAATAATAATATTCGGCTACAAGTACGTATAGTATTTCTAGACTCAGTACAAATTCAGCGCCTCTACCAGGGATGTCCGTTGCTATGCCTCTCTACAATGGTTTAAAGCTGGGGGCGCTGCGTTATCTGTACAGTTTATCACCTCGTATATGAGATATAGTCGACCAGACGTATAATTGCGCCGATGCGGGCGGCCAGTAAAGAAAATTTGCTGATGTTTGTTTGACCAGTTGTTCTAAAACAATGTAAATACTCAAAACTATTTTAAATTTTTCAGAATTTTTTTTAAATTTTTTTAATACGATTAGAGTACCATGGAAACGTGGAAATTTTAAATTTGAACAAGGAAAAAAAACTCCATCTATTTTAGTGGTAAAATTATTTTTTTAATGGTAAAAAAAAAATTCAAAAAAACATGTTTTTTTAAATGGGTTTAAAATGCCATGAAACGTAGAAATTTTAAATTTGAACAAAAAAAATTTTTTCATTTATTTTAGTGGTAAAAAATTTTTCAGACTAACTGACGGAATTGAAAAACCTATATTTTCGTAATCTACGTGTTCTGAAACGTCAAAATCCGAAAAAATCTCGGAGGGAGATTTTTTCTCGAATACAATACTTCCCTTCGGTATGCGAGGGAAGTAAAATCAGTAAACGTATTTAGACAGAACTTCCCTCTCTATTTATACCTTGCGGTCACTCTAGAAAATTATTAATTACAAAACCACATAATATATTATGAGAATAATAATCGGAAGGTATTATTACAAAGAAAACCTGATAACTTAGGTCAAAAAAATATACAGAGTGATCACCCGATAGCAAAAATTCAACATTAAATAAAAGGTGCCAAATATGGAAGGCTTGCGTAAGTATTTTTACAAATTTTCAATTCTATTCTCTTCAAACATTTTTTAGAAATAAACACTACATGTGAGTCTGCATATTAACTAACAATATTTTACTAAAGTATTGAAATAATGCCAAGAATATATTCTTGTTTTCAAGCCCAACATCATGAAAGACATCAACACCCATTTCCATAAAAGAGAAGTCATAAAATTTCAGAGTAAATTTAAAAACAATAAAATTTTATAGATTCAATTCCTTTATCGAATTAGGTTAAGGTCTGAAGTTTACTACTCTCACTGCATTACGTATGTTTATAGGGTCTTGTATTTTTACAATAAACGCTGTTTATTTTACTTAATCCAATTGAATTCAAATTTATGCGTGCTTTGTGGGCGAACGAGAGGCTAGGCTACTCTCGTTCGACTCGAAATTACCCTCTGCGAATAAATTGTGGTCTGCCAATAGTGCATAAAACTTACAATGTTCGCTGAAAGGTATTTTGCATAGTGAAATACGACTTATGGGCCGAATCTAAAAAACTTCATACAGTAGGTATTATTTGTACCAAAAGATCAATAAATAATACGGTCAACTAAAGCATCTATGAATTTTTAATTGAGTTAAACTTAAACCAGTTCCGGGCTCTCTTCGAAATTGGTTTTCAACACGTTTAAAATATTTTTTCGCTGGACATTGTCTATCAGGATATCGTCGGCCATACAGGTCCATGGCTGCAACTGCATTTTTTTTACTTTCCCCATAAAAAATTAACATGTCCACTTTTCCATCTCTTGTATTTTGCGCCATTTTAATAAAATCGCTAATACTTTTTTTTCAAAAATCGACCCTCTTTTTCCATCATAGAATCGAACGCCACTGACTACAGCCGAATGTGGTTACGTCTAAAGACTCACTTCATAGGTATATATTCACCACCAAAATTTCAAAACATTCCAAACCCCTACTCCATTATTAAAGGGGTTGATAAAATAAAATTGATATATTCATTTGAAATTTGGTACACGTAGGTATGTATTATAACGACATCTGGGGCTAGATTATATTTTGAGATGATTCCGTTGAAGGGTTGGGGGTTAAATAGGGATAAATAGGAGAAAATAAGTAAAGCAAGCTGGTGAGAGTACAAAAACTTGAAATTCCGTGTATGTACTTGAAGCCAAGTTCTCCGATTATTTATATTATTTTTCAACCCCTACCACCCCTACTCCATTATTAAAGAGGTTGATAAAATAAAATTGATATATTCACTTGAAATTTGGTAGGCGTATATATTATAACGACATCTGGAACTAGATTATATTTTGAGATAATTCCGTTGAAGGGTTGGGGTTAAACAGTGGTAGATAGGAGAAACTAAGTAAAGCAAGTTGGCAAGAGTATAGAAATTTGTGATTTGGTGTATATAGTAGAGGCGATGGCCTCAGATTTTTCCGTAATATTTTCCATCCCCCCATCACCCCCACTCCCTTATTAAAAGAGTTGATAAAATTAAATTTGATTTTCACTTGAAATTTTTTACACGCATAACGATATCTTAAACTGGATTATATTTTGACATGATTGCGTTGAACGAGTGGGGTAATTGGTGGTAAATAGGGAAAAATAAGTAAAGCAAGTTGGTAAATGTACAGAAACTTGAAATTCGGCGTATGTTCTAGAAACCAAGGCCTCATATTTTTTAGTCTTATTTTTCAACCCCCACCACCCTTAATCCATTATTAAAGGGGTTGATAAAATGAAATCGAGATATTCACTTGAAATTTGGGATACGTATGTATCATAATGACATCTGGAACTAGAGTATATTTTAAGATGATTCCGTTGAAGGGTTGAGGGTTGAATAGGAGTAAATAGGGGAAAATAAGTAAATCATGCTGGTAAGAATGCATAAATATGGTAATTGGTGTATATACTAGAAACCAAGGCCCCAGATTTCTTTCTAATATTATTCAAACACGACCATCTCCGCTCAATTTTTAATGGGTTTGATAACTTAATATTGAGATATTTACTTCATAGTTAGTACACGGATGTATTGTAATGACATCTGATTGAGATGATTCCATTGAAGGGGTGGGTCGTGGTAGGTTGTGAATAGGGGAAAATAAGTTGTGTAAACAAAAACTTCATTTTTAACGTATTTGGTAGACACCAACGCCTCAAACTTTTCTATGACATCTGCTCCAAATATCATTAAAATTCTATGACCAATAATTTTCACATACTAGAGTGTAAATCTAGTCAAGATGTTTCCTTTAAAGTGACTTTGATGAAAAATCTGGATGTGGAAGTAGTGATTCCTTAGGCAGCGGTTTTTTTTACAAATACGCAGTACATTATAAAAAATTCACTGGTTGGTAGATATGTAATTAATTTCCAGGGATAAAATCTCGTGATACCACGCAATAATGTTGCTGTTACGCAAGACGCGCCCTCGAGGTAGACACAAAGAAAGTAAACGGACGGTAATTGCTACGAGTCGACCCTGGAGATGTTCATTATCCTCATTAGGATTTTATATAACCGTCCACAAAAAATATTTCCCGAATTAAAATCAATCCGGCGATTCTTCCCCAGCCAATTAGATATAAAACCCACCCTAGTCAATCATCCTTCAGGCCGACGGCAGGATCTGATCGCAATCTGTATTAAATCTGAGTTGGCAACTTTAATATGACAACCTTTTTCCATTAATTTTTACTTTGCTCAATCCGATTAGTATCAGGCAGCCCTAGCCTTTTCAATTTCGGCTCTAATAATCACAAGAGAGTGGTTGTTTTGTTTTTTTCTCTCCCACGTTTCCTAATGAACAATGCTCATTAATTAAAATGGAGCGGTAGGAAGCGCGAGATTTGGTTTGACAAATGTAATCGTAATACCCGTACAACAAAACAGCGGGTGGATTAAACTGTTTCATTTATATCGTGAATTTGAAATCATCGGAGGCGTAGGCTGATAAAGCAGAGAAAGACACTCGATACACTGAGTCTTCTTCTCGATAGTCAGTGCACAAGATCGGAAAAAGTAGTCAAAAATTGTTTGCGTTTAGTGATTTTAGAATAACATACATATGGGAATAAAATTAAAAAACTAAAAGCTCTAGTGATGGTTCTTCTGAAAAATGTTTGCGCAAAAGGGGTTGTCTTTTAAAGGATGATTCTTACACCTTCTTTTTTCAAATTTAATTTACGTTATAGTTCATCTAAATCTTAAAAATCGGTAAAGGTATTTACACAGAACTTCCCTCGTTATTTGTGCATGGCGGTCACTCTAAAAAATAATAATAATTACGAAATGACATTGAGAATAATAATCGGAATATAGTTATTGCTATTATTACAAAGAAAACTTGATAAGTTTTGGTCAAAAAAATATACCGATTGCTCATCCAACAGCAAAAGTTCAATATTAAATAGCAGGTGCCACATATGGCAGGCTTGCGCAAATACCTTTACAAATGTCCACCATGACTGAATTATTTCTTGGGATGACCACCCTGTACATTTTTCAAAAAAAGTATAATAGGTGCATATGCCAGATATTATTGCCATCTGTCACATTTTCAATCCAACATTCACGCAATGGAGTGGAATTTCATTTTTATTGAAATTTTTCAAAAATGTTGGTAAAAAAATTTTCAAAATTTTTTCTTCTGAAATAGGTTTAAAATGTCAAATGTAGAAATTTTAAATTTGAGCAAAAAGGAAAGTTTCCTTCTATTCTATAGTAGCGGTAAAAAAAATTTAAAATTCAAAAATTATGTATTTTTTTAAATAGGTTTAGAATGCTATGAAACGTGGAAATTTTAAATTTGAGCAAAAAAAAGTTTTCGTCTATTCTATTATAGTAGTGATAAATAGATTAAAAACGTTTTCAAATTTTTTTTTAATTTTTCAAAAACATTTTTAAATATGTTTGAATCGTTTTAGAATGCCATGAAAAACATGGATAGTTTAAATCTGAACAAAGAAAAAAAATCTATCTTAGAGGTAACATTTTTAAAAAATAGTAAAAAAAAAATCTAATTTTTCTTTTAAATGGATTTAGAACTCTATGAAACGTGGAAATTTTAAATTTGAAGAAATAAAAAAAATTTCCATCTATTTTAGTGGTAAAAAAAATTTTCAAAAATGTTGGTAAAAAAAATTTCAAAAATTTTTTTTAAAATCAGGCTTAGAATGCCATGAAACGTGGAAATTTTAAATTTCAAGAAAAAGATTTTTTTAAACCATTTTAGTACTTAGTAAAAAATTTTCAAAAATGTTGGTAAAAAAAATTTCAAAAAAATTTTTTTTTTAATTAGGCTTACAATGCCATGAAACGTGGAAATTTTAAATTTGAAGAAAGGAAAAAAAATTCGTCTATTTTAGTAGGAAAAAATTTTTCAAAATTTTTTTTTTTTTCTGAAATAGGATCAGCGTGTCATGAAACGTGGAAATTTTTAATTTGAGCGAAAAAATTTTTTTTCACTATTTATTCCCTTTAGACGGTCCACCCTGTATATTTTCCAGTGAAAATTTTACCATTTCTTCACTGTCAGTAGGGTCAACTACCTACCAAATTTGACTGCTCTCCGTCAAGTAGTTTTTTTAGTTAATGCACCAACAGTCAGTCAGACAGACAGACAGACAGACAGACTGACGGAATTGAAAAACCTATATTTTCGTAATCTACGTGATCTGAAACGTCAGAATCCGAAAAAATCTCGGAGGGTGATTTTTTCTCGAATACAATACTTCCCTTCGGTATGCGAGGGAAGTAAAACAAGACCGACAAAGGAATAATTGATAATACGAGCGGTCTCATGAACGTCGACCGACAATTTTTATAATCACTTTTTAATTATTTTAAATATTGTTTTATTACTTTATATTAATTGATAGGCATGGTGTAAATTATTTATTTATAATACTTTATTTTTCACCTGAATATTATTTGTTTATTATACCTTGGATACGGTTACCATAAGGACGCTCATAATGACCACGGGCAAACCAACATCAACAAATGTCAAAATATCAACAACTGGCATGCATAGACTATTTGGTATAAGGGGTAAAAAGAAAAGGCTAGCAGTACTGAACTAGGTTACTAAATTTCAAAGAACACAACAAACTGACAGATATAATTAATAAACGTCAAAGTATCAACAAATGTCTTAGACTACTAAAGAAATGTACTTAAGAAATGAAAAGTCAATTTTTCATTGAAAAAATATAATTTTTGTGAAAAATAAAATATTGTATGCACCACAAGCGTTATTATATTATAACGCCCATCAGGCAACATGCATACCTCGTGTCAAAGGCCCTCAGGCTTCATCATGTTATCCTCCGGGCGTTATAATCTATATAACGCACTTGGTGCATAAATAACTATTATTTATTTATAATAAATAATGTTGGTTTAAAGAACAACTCTATAAATGATTGAATAAAAGTAAATAAATATCGTTTAACCTTCGGCTATGCTACCGGCAAAATTAAGAATGAACGAAGAGCTTATAAGGGACGTGTAACGGTGAGCCAGGTAAACAATCGACTATTTTCGTTTGAGGTAAGAGCATAACATATCTGTCTAACTATATTCGTATACGGATATCGTTTGCAATATTCAAGTACGCGGTCTTGGGTGTTATTCTATCACAAACAGGCCTTGTAATGATTTATCCTGGTAGCAACGTGTTAGACTGAATTTTCAAATTGACAATAGAAATACTATAACAATGATAATGTTATTTCAAAACGTAAAAATTTACGGATAATAAATAAAAATTACCCAACATTTACTATCATTAAAAGTTTGTACTGTCGATGTCGGTCGCTGTGAACCGTGTAAAAGCTCGACACATTTAAGTGGGTTGTACGTAGAGAAGACACGAAAGTATTTGTAGGATACATTGCTTCTAATAAATAAGCAATCATCATTTACATCGCTTCAAATACTCCTCAAAGCGATGCTCAGTTCTAAATGCAACCTATTATTACCCCAGTGTTTCGTGATACCTCAGATTCGCGGTCGATATCATCACCCATTAAGAAAGCATGTATCCCTATGTAGTAGCTCTTTATCTTAACCAGAAATCGAGATGATCTGCCGAAAGCCAACATCTGGTTTGAGCAGGGCGGACAGGCTAGAATTAGGCAGGAAATTTAAGCCGTACCACCTGTGGTTACGAAATTCCTTTCAATGCTTTTGGCATCGATTCGCCATTGCCTAATTAAAATGTAGAATCCCTAATTTTACACACGTTATTTTATTTTTATGCACAGATAATTCTACATTAACAAAATTTCAATTTTAATCATTTGTAGTTAAAAAAGTATAACTGTTTGGAAAAACGGAAAGTAATAAATCTCTCAGAGAAAGATGGGCGTATTACCATTTCTTTTTAATTTTTTAATATTAAAAAAAAGGGAAAAAGTGAAAAAAATGGAAACAAAATAACTAAGAAAATAAGCTGTTTAGAAAAATACTTCCCTTCGGTATGCCAGGGAAGTAAAGAGTTATACAAAAAAAATTTAAGTATAGTCTGAATCACGAATGTTGTCGTTCACGTTATTTATTATTATCAGCCTAAATTCTAGCACATTTCAATGTAAATAAAGAAAGTCAAGTCTGATGCGGCTACGATAGACGTGCCAAGCGTAACGATGCGTTTTAGAGATGAATAATGCAAATGTCAGTACTCACCATAATAAGCAGAAAATTCTTTGCAGCGACATTTAATGAAAGGGGCATTGTCAATAGACACAACATGCACTATTGGAGTGACAGAAATCCTCGATGGACGCGGCAAAGAAATTTTCAGGTAAAATATAAAGTTAACGCGTGGATAGGTATTCCTGGAGGCAGATTAATAGGGCCACATTTTTTTTAAACTAACTTTAACAGTGTACTCTATCTAGATTTTTTACGAACTGACTTACCTACTTATTTAGAAGAAGTTCGCTTGTAAGATAGAAGACATATGTGGTTCCATCAAGATGGTGCTTCTCCACATAACGCCAATATCGTTTCTGATTATTTAAACACGTCGTTTGGAAATCAGTGGATAGGTAATTATGGTCTAATGCGATGGCCAGCTAGATCACCAGATTTAAATCCTTTGGATTTCTTTTGTGAGGTTACCTTAAGACATTCATGCATGAAACTCAACCTTTATAAGAAAACATTAACTCAGTTCATGTACAGGGTGCCCCAAATTGCTTGATTTTGGCTGGTTTTCCTATTTTCAGACCAGGTAGAGAAAAACTGACGTATGAGTCTAGAGCTCGATTTTTGTGAAACGCCGATTGGTGAAAACCGCATTTCGATATCTCTAACCGTTTCCAAGATATCGGCAAAAATTAACATTTAGCAGATTACGAAAAACTGTCATAACTTTTTTATTTGTGAATATTTTTTCAAACGGTAAAAACTTTCTAAAGGCACTTTTTGACGTAGAATAAGATGCATTTGTAAAAAAAAAATATATCGCTTTTCAATTGTTCGATATCAAAGCTAACTTTGTTATTTCAAATGGAAACCATAGTTGGCTTTGACTTTAGAAAATAGGAAAAAAAATAAGCTTTCCAAAAATATCTATATCAAGATATGTCTAGTCATCCTTGCTGCCAATATAACACATTTCTCTTTAAAAATGACATTTTAGCAGAGTTGGCCATGGAAAACAAGAGTTTCAGTTATTCAAATGAAAACAATAGTTTTTCTATTAAATTAATTTTAGTAATTAAACATATTTCATTAAGTAGGTAACAAATCTTTAACGATTGAAGTATCACAAATAGTGTTCAAATTATCTACCATTTTGGTCGATGCACTATTGACATCTCTTCTTTACTGATTTGTCAGCATTTAAGAGTTGTAAAGGTGTTATTCCAGCGATTGTATTTCTCACTCGTTGCTCTAAATCTTGACGCGTTTCTGGTATGGTTTTAAATATCTGGTCTTTGACGAAACCCCAAATAAAAAAGTCCAACGGACTTAGGTCCGGAGATCTTGCAGGCCATCGTATGGGCCCCCTTGTTCCCATCCGCCGCGTTATGGGCTGGTGCGCCATATTGTTGATAAAACTTTCGTACCAAATCGGCAAGGGGCAAGTCTTCTAAATATGGTTCAACAATGTTTTCCAAAATATTAACGTACCGTTGGGCGTTAAGGTTTTCGTCATAAATAAAAGGTCCGATCATTTGTTGCCCCACTATTCCAATCCAAATATGGAAATCAAATCGCCCTTGCATATTTCTAGGTTGGAAAACATGCTCATTATAGTCCGACCAACGATGCCGATTATGTCGATTAAATATTCCGTTGCTGGTTACTCTTGCTTCGTCGGTCCAAATGACATTTCGGTGAAAATTTTCATTTTCATTGCATTTTCTGATGAACCAGTTGCAGAAATTAATCCTGCGTTCTTGATCACCAGGGAATATTTGATGAGTGAGCCTGATTTTATAAGGTTTATATTTATATTTCTTGAGAATTCTTTGGCTACGGCTTTTGCTCACACCCTTAGTTACAGTTATTTCTCTGGTAGAAATTTCAGGATTTTCTAAAACCGCTCCAATTACTTCTGCCTCCACTTCGTCTCTACCTTCAATAGCATACTGTTTAGGTCTGGGCTTGACAAATGATCCATAATTCATCAAAGCATTTTCCAATCTAGGAAATATTTGTTCGCTTAGCTGCTGGCGTTTAGGGTAACGTTCGAAATATAGATTTAATGCATCTTCAGAATTTCGGCCTGATTCAATATAGCATATAAACATCTGGCATTCTTCAAAGTTTTCATACATTTTGGAATAATGCAGAGAGATCATAACAGATGTCAACTTTAACGCTTATTTTATTTACTGTCAAACTAACTTTTAGATATGCAAAGCAACTGTTTTTGTGTGGCCAACTGGGTTAAAATGTTAAATGTTAAAAAAATGTCCTTTTTAAAGAGAAATGTGTTATATTGGCAGCAAGGATGACTAGACACATCTTGACATATATTTTTGGAAAGCTTATTTTTTTTCTATTTTCTAAAGTCAAAGCCAACTATGGTTTCCATTTGAAATAACAAAGTTAGCTTTGATATCGAATAATTGAAAAGCGATATATATTTTTTGACAAATGCATCTTATTCTATGTCAAAAAGTGCATCTAGAAAGTTTTTACCGTTTGAAAAAATATTCACAAATAAAAAAGTTATGATAGTTTTTCGGAATCTGCCAAATGTCAATTTTTGCCGATATCACGGAAACGGTTAAAGATATCGAAATGCGGCTTTCACCAATCGGCGTTTCACAAAAATCGAGCTCTAGACTCATACGTCAGGTTTTCTGCACCTGGTCTAAAAATAGGAAAACCAGCCAAAATCAAGCAACTTGGGGCACCCTGTACAGGTTGAAGTAAAAACATATTCAAGGAAATTAAGTTTCCTTTCTTAACAATTTTTTTCCAATCAATCTGTATGCATGTTTAAAGGCAATAAGAATACCTAAGGAATTACACCCTGAAATATTACCACGTCATTAAGGAACACTCTGTATAATTTGATGTGCCCAACATAGTCGTCGTTTAAAAATAAGAAAGCAACTAGTCTGGGAAGTTTTAAATGGCGCACCCTGTATATAAACAACGTAATAATAGAAAAATTATTCCTCTCTCCAACAGTCACATTCATTTGTCTTCAAAATTACCACCCACATCCCCAACATTGCTGAAGGCTTCCCGCGCCTAGGCCTCCTTAACTTTTTCTGACGAGTCATCGCAAGCTCATTAGTTTTTTTCTCATATTATCCGGAAGCACGAGCAATTCTCTTGGACCATGCCAACGAAAATTTATAACCATTCAACGAACGTTTTAAAAATCGCTGAGGATTTGGACGTGATAAACTGGCACCAATAAGTACGTTATCGTTTTATTAAAGAATATCACGAAGGGAAAACATCAAGATAGAGCAAATTGAAGGGAAATGGGATCCATAATCGCTATCATCTACCGAGTTTTGTGTTAAAACGCTCGGCAGTTTGTTGGAAAGGCATCTAGCGAGCTCATCTGATCAGTCGGAGTTTACAGATACCACTGATTTGTTTCTGGAGCGCAACGCTTCGCTCCCTGCAAAATAGAAATAATAGACGAATGAAAGGATGGAGAATTTTAAATCGGCTGCATCGACTGGTATTAGAAGTATTAGAATCTGAATCGTCTCACGGCGAAGTGATTTTGGTAATAAATTCAGATAAAGATATAGTCTATTCACGATTTCTTTACAATCGTGTTGAAAGTAAGATTTCTGTGGCGTTTCTGTAAATTAGTCAATTTAACATTTAAATGATTGCTGTTATTTTGTGAGGTAAAAACCAGAAGGTTCTAAAAACGCCAAATAAAAAATTTTTCAGGAAAGTAGATGTGAAGTTTGGATTGCCATAAAATGTTGATGTAATATAATGCACAGTTCTTCTCATATACATAATGGGTTGAAAAAACGTGGCAAAAAAATTGTAAAGATACCGACGTTCCGCCTAGTCAAGGAGGGACAGGGCTAGGGCTGGCTTTAATTTTTCCTAAACATTGACAATTAATTTTGAACCATACATCATACTTCAATAATTAATTATTTATATCAAATAGAGAAGCGTTAAAAGAAATAATTATTGGTTTAATACCATAGGCGTTTAGTTTTAATTTTAATCATATGAAACTGATTTAAAAAGTTTAAATCTTTTAATTGCATCATTTAGCCAATAACAAATATAGATACCCTAGTGTGTTAAAGATATTATTATTATAAAGATTTTATAGTACAATACTAGTAAAAATAATATTAATAAACATAAAATAAATATTGTTACTGCATGATTACCATTTTAAATTTAAAACTCACTTTAAAAATCCAACTTGCTAATGTTTCCTGGCTAATAGTAATGCTATCATTTTCTCGCAATTGCTGTATATTGTTTCCAGTGTCTGTATTTAATTTTTTTATTGAAGGATCTGATCTGATACTCCCTTATCTCGTCGTCTTTTTCTTTTTCTGCCCCATCTGCTCAATGAAATCTCAAATATCGACATTGACACTCACTACTAATATAGGATTCAAATGTATTGACCCCTCACTTTAAAATTATATGTTCATTACATGTGAATTTGTACATCACTCATTGAAATTTTAATAATTTAAGTTAAAACGTTATGAAAATTATTTAAGTTACGCCACAAAATTTACCCATTTTTAACGAGATTTTCGTCACATTAAACTTTTAGTGATCATATCTCGAAAACCCCGTATTATTTTTGTGTAAAATTTTGGTATGGAATGAACGAATACTCTTTTACATGTGGTACTTGTTTAAAACTTATTTGTCCAAACTCCGTGTTGCTATTTACAAAAATGTGCCGCCATGTTTGTTCAGTTATCTAAGGAGACGAGACGAAAATTATTTTCCGGCTGTTCACTTCTAATCAAATAAACAGTTAATCCGGATTTTTTTTTTAAATATCAATTGTTAATTAATTATAGCATTCGATCCCTAGAGGTGAGGTGCCGTGCAGCACGGATTTGCTTGCTTATTGCTTAGACGTTTTGTCGACCTCGCTATCTTATCTCTCTCTCTATCGCCCACACTCTATCTCGCTCTCTCGCGCGTTCGCTCTCTCTCGCTCCTTCGCTCTCGCTTTCTTTCCCTCGCTCTCTTTCTCTCTCTCTCTCTCTCTCGCACGTTCGCTCTCGCTCTCTCTCTCTCGCAATATTATACAGATTCGGAAAATGCAGTTTAGGGTATAGGAATAACAATGTAATTGACCACGCCCCGCTAGTTCCATAAATCATGAGAGCAAAGGCACACAATGAATTGAATTTAGCACGGCATGAACTAAGGATGGGTGCGGACGTAGGTAATAATTTCTAATACGAAACGAGACAATATCTCTTCGTCAAAAGCGAAAAAGTTATTCGTCACATTTTTGATAAATAATTTCTTCTATTGAAAGCATTTTTGCAGTTTCTTTTTTAGCCGTAAATGCTATGGGAATAAAATAAATTAAAATCGAAATGAAAATAGAACATTAAAATAAAATTAAATAACTCGGAAACTAAAATCAACTAATAATTATCAAAAAATAAATTCTTATTAAATTATAAAAATAGAACATTAAAATAAAATTGAGTAACCCTCAGAAACTAAAATCAACTAATAATTATCAAACAATAAATTAATGAAGTAAGGATTCAAACAAACCACCTTCTTGTGCCAAACAATAGCCAAATCGATTATACAATGAACCTCTCATATGATTGAGTTGATTTGGAGTAATGCTTGCACAAATTTGGATGTTTTTCCCGTAATTCAACTAAATTATTAGCTCGTTCAAAAGCATGTTTGTACGCGGTTTCCTTTAAAAAGCCCCACAGAAAGAAATCATGGGGTGCTAGGTCAGGTGACCTGGGGGGCCATTTTATCATTCCCCGTAGCTGTTAAACGATTGGGAAATGTTCTTTCCAGAAATTTAATAACAGTTAGGGTATTGTGACTTGGGCAGCCGTCTTGTTGAAACCAAATGTCGTCAAAGTTGACAGGAAGATTTTGAACTGCAGGAATTATTTAGTTTTGTTTATTTTTCCGAGACCAATATCGTACCACGAATGGATTGTGTTTTCTATGTAATGAACAAGATGATTCATCTGTAAACAATATATTCTTTAAGAAGTCATTCTTATTCACTTTATTTATCATGATTTTACAAAATTCCATCCGGTTGAAAATGTCCTCGGGAAATATTTCTTGCGTTGTTTGAACTTTAAAACAACTGTACCCATTTCTTTTCAAAATGTTTCTTACAGTTATTTCCTTCATGCCACGGTAAATAAATTTATTGTGTCTTCAGTGGAATGGCCCCCGAAGTACCACTTCACAATTTGCACTTTTTCTGCAGTTGTATAAACACACCGCATTTTAATAACGAAATTGAGATTAATTTATTTTATTCCCACACGTCTAAACAGCTACGCTATTAAAAGCAGAATGGGTGCGCTGTTCTCAACTCGACGCGGTCAAGCGATGGCGCTATTGTTTTATACCAATGCCCTGCATTGTTCTACGAGAAGGCGTGGTTTATCTGCACAGAAACAAGTTTACGTACCTTAAACTAAATTTGCCGAATCTGTATAAGGGCTTAATAACTCAATTAATACTTGATACACCCGAATACTTTTTTCTGAAGATGTTTATAATTTATGTAATCAACTGTTTTATCAAAAATTTGTTAGATACCTTTATAAATAACCGAATAAACATGAGGTCCCATTTTTGACAATAACTGCAAAATTTTAAAATTCAAAATTATGAAAAATTGTTCTCGTATAAAAAATGCTGTGCTTAATTAGATACCTAAAATATTATTTACATAGCAGGCATATTTTCCAAGATATAATGGATTTAAAACTGGTATGGTCAAAATTTCCTTAAAAAGTAGGGCATTATTTATCGCTCGAAATTTAAAACTCAGTGTCAAAATCCACCTTGCTAATGGTGCCTGGCTAATAGTAATCCCACCATTTTCTCGTATTCGCTGTATATAATTTCTAGTGTCGGTATTTCACTTTTTTGTATTTATTGTGAATTACGTCCCTTATACCCTTGGCCATTGAAGGATCTACCTTCATTGATACTTCGTTGTCTCGTCGTCTTTTTCTTTTCCTGCCCCCCCCCCCCTCATTCCTGCTCAGTAAATGCTCAATTGTCGATATCGATACTTTCGCCAAGTGAGCCGCTTTTAAAAGCTTCTATTTAACTTGCAATGTTAGTGTGCTAGTTTGTTTAGGTCAATCTTGTAAGCTGAATTAGAACCACTTCCTCTTATCCTAAGGAGTTGAAAGTTTACACGTTGATTCAGTTTTGATGGCAATGCAATAAAAGCTTTTTCTTAAAAACATTTTTTTTACATAATTTTTTTTCTTTAGCTCCTCGTTTTCTTCGCTCACTACTGTAAAATGGCCATTATGTCAATAAGGGAAAATAAGTAAAAGGTGGTAAGACTACAGAAATTTGGAATTTGGTGTATATACTAGAAGCGAAGGTCTAAGATTTTCTTCAACATTATCCACACCCCCTCCCCCTCCCGCCAACCACCACAAATAAAATTGAGATAATCACTTGAAATTTGGTACGCGTATGTATTATAACGACATCTGGAGCTAGATTATATTTTAAGACGATTCCGTTGAAGAGTTGGGGATTAAATAGGGGAGAATAAGTAAGTATTTTTTTACCCTCTCCACCACTTCCACTCCATTATTAAAGGGGTTGATCAAATAAAATTGAGATTTGGTAGGTTTTTTAACGACATATGGAACTAGATTATATTTTGAGATGATTCCGTTGAAGTAGTGGGTGGTAAGTAGAGGTAAATCGGGGAAAAATAAGTAAAGCAAGCTGATAAGAGTACAGAAACTTGGAATTTTATATACATGCTAGAAGCCTTGGATTTCTTTTTAATATTTTTCAACTCCGCTCCCATGGTAAAAAAAATGGACGACATTAATTCTTAATAAACGAGATTTAAACTTATTTGGCATAAATAAAAAACCACTTTCAGTGTCTTGTCGCATTATAAAATTAAAAAAATGAAAACTGGAAATGAAATAAACGTCAGAAGCTACCCAACCGAAAAATTTATGATTCTGTCGCTGCTATTACCTACCTCGTTTATGTGTCTACTTTGCATATTCATAGAAGTTATACACTCAGCTCTGTTCACGCGGAATATTTTATCAATCAAAAACAAGATATTTAACACGAACGGTGATTTTCAGTCACGGCTCTCTTGGCTCGCAGTAACGACTCCCTTGTTTGCTTTATCCGCGATCATTTATTTTATATACCGGTAAAAGTAAAACGGCCCTTATAGTACGGGAGCTCGGTGGCTTCCTCGGCGCATCAGCGTTTTATGCTTTCTCAGATGTTTTAATCGTTTTATGAATGATAACGATTATAAGCCAGAAAAAAAATAGTTCCAAGTTTAACATTTGGATTTTTATTTTATATTTTATCTTCCTTCTCTAATGGGGGAGTGATCGTGGATATCCGTTGTGGATGGTTGTGCCGTGATACGCTTCCGAAGAAAACAAAAAAAAGAATCGGTAAAACTCCATTAAAGTCGATAAAAATTAAGTCATGGGTAGATTAAAAAATTCTGCGTAAAGTGAAGTGTATACACACGCAGAATTTTTTAATCTACCTATGACTTAAATTTTATCTAGTTCAATGGAATTTTACCAATTCTTTTTTTATTTTCTTAATAATAGAAAAATAAAGCATACTCCGAATTAATTGAAAATTACTGTCTATAACTTTTATCTGAAACATTATTTCATGTCTTTTGAAGAAAAATGTTGTCGCGAAAAAAACTGTTTCTTCAAAATTGTCTTGGCTGTATAAACAGAAGAGATTTCTTATTCGCCATTGTAGGTACTTATTGAGAATCACAGAATCTAGTGATTAAAAAATAGCAACCTTTTATAGTATTTCTACTGTCAATTTGAAAATTCAGTCTAAAGCGTTGCTACCAGAACAAATCAGTAAAAAGCCTGATGTGACAAAATAAGAGCCGTGCTTGAATATTGCAAACGATATCCCTATATGAATATAGTTAACCAGATATGTTATACGCTTACCTCAAACGAAAGTAGTGGATCTTTTATCTGGCCCACCATTACAAGTTCCTTATCTGCTTTTAATTTTATTTGATTCATTCTTAATATTGCCGGTAGCATAGCCGTAGGTTAAATGATATTTAGTTACTTTTATTGAATCAATTATGGAATTGTTCATTAAACTAACACTAATTATTACAAATAATTTGTGTATGCATATCACTTAATATAAAGTGGAAAACAATATTTATAATAATTAAAAACTGATTCTAAATATTGTCGGCCAACGCTCATGACACTCGCTGGTGTTATGAAGTATTCCTTTGTCGGTCTCTTTTTATGATTTTCAAACTGACTTTGGGTAAGGTATACCTCAATTTGATGCATTTTGGCCTTCTTTCTTCTCTGGCGCTTGGTCTATTATACGTATACGAATTAACTGCTAAGGAGGGGTTTCGCTGATTATTTATGCGCGGCCCTGTCACAAAGGGATAAGTTAAGTCACCGCAAATAAAGCCGAGAAAATTTGATAACTTGAAGTGTGACGGGGGCACTTCAGGCAGAGGAAATCAGTGGCGGCAGGGTCGCGCTGCCTACTCAGATAACATCACGTGACAAGGAGCGAATTTATGTTTTCTTGGAGTTAGTTTAATTGTTATTTTTAGCCGTGCTCGGGCGGACTTTTCTGATAGAATTGGGAAAATGTGCAAAGGGAAAAGTGGTGGAGAAAATAAATTGATCAAAAATATTTGTTACTACCACACGCTGAGAATTCATTCTGCGATATCAAAATTATCTACTTTTTTAGGGTCCAATGGTTCCGTCTCGTGTTAAATTTACTTGCTAGAGAAATTTCATGGAAACAAAAGTTCCTTAGAAAACAAAAGATTTATCGATATTAAAAACCGCTGTAATAAAAGAAAAAAACATTTTTTTCAAAAAGTTAGTAAAAATAAAGCTAAAAATCTAAATAAAGAAAGTGTTTCGAAAGGGGAACATGTTTGCTGCAATCTGAAATACACATATAAAGTGGGATACTGTAAGATTAGGATATCAGGCGAGGTTGAGAACATATGCCTCGTGTTGGTCTTATTGCAAAAACCGCTGCCCAAGGAATCACTACTTCCACATCCAGATTTTTCATCCAAGTCACTTTAAGGAAAAGATCTTGACTAGATTTGCACTCTAGTATTATTGGTCAAAGAATTTTAACAATATTTGGGGCAGGTGTCATACAAAAGTTTGAGGCGTTGGTTTTTGCCATATGCATTAAAAATAAAGTTTGTAGTACTAACTTTCAAGTGAATATCTCAATTTTATATTATCAATCCCATTAATAATGGAGCGGAGGTGGTGGGGTTTGAAAAATATTAAAAAGAAATCTGAGGCCTCGGTTTCTAGTGTATACACCAAATCCCACATTTCTGTACACCGAATATCTCAAAATATAATCTAGCAGATTTCGTTATAATATATACGTGTACCAAATTTCAAGTGAATATCTCAATTTTATTTTATCAACCCCTTTAATAATGGAGTGGGGTGATGGTGGTGGGGGAATGAAAAATATTATATACAATTTTGAGGCCTTGGCTTGTAGTACATACATCAAATGTCTAGTTTCTGTAGTCTTACTAGCTTGCTTTACATATTTCCCCCTATTTACCCCTATTTAACCCACAACCCTTCACCCGATATCTTCAAAAAAACAATCCAGTTCCAGATCTCGTTATGATATACACGTGTACAAAATTTCAAGTCAATATCTTAAACCGTTCCGGAGAAAACGTGCGGACAAAAAAGTTACAGACAGACAGACCGACAGACAGACAGACAGACAGACAGACCGACACAGACAGACAATAAAATTTCGAACAAATCTAAATATACAAGACCTCTATTTTTGTACTTTACCCAAAAAAATTAAATAGTTGATATGTAGCATTTTTAAACAATTTATTTAGTTTTAAAGGGTTTTTTTTAAGAAATAGGTTAAAATCTCAAGACTTCAAATTTGAGGTAAGAAAAAAATTTTGCCCGTCTTCAATCAGAAAATGATATGGAAACTTTTGGAATTCGACTTGTATTGACTGTAAAAAAAGAAATCCAATTAATAAAAATGGGCTTAAGATGCAATTGAAATTTTGGAAATGACAAAATGATGCTTTCTCTTTTACAAGAAAAATTTCTTCCGAAACCTACTGTTCATACTGTTAAGAAAAATGCTTTAAAACTGATTGCTTATAAAATTCAGATTCATCAAGAATTAAAGGAAATTGATTTTCCAAAACGAGTACAATTTTGTAGAAAAATTCATTTACGTAGAAGAGATAGGCACTTTCTTGTTAAGTTAATCATATTCAGACGAAGCATCATTTCACTGAAATCGCAATTGTCAATGCCCCATGGGGCATTTGGACTCATTAAAAAAATTCTTTTATCCGCAACTTGAATAGGATGATTTGTTGAGGACAGTCTGTTTCCAACAAGATGGTGCTACTACGCCTCATTATGCTATGAAAACTAGAGATTCCCTAAATGCCACTTTTGGAAATCGTTAGATAGGAAGGGGAGGTCCAGCAGCATGGCCCTTTCGATCCCCAGAACTCACAGTTCTAAATTATTTCATATAGGGGTATGTGAAAGACAGGTGTTATAGCCCTATGACACAAAGTTTAAAACAACTTAAAGAAAACAATCGAAATGTCTTTAATAACGTACCCTCGAACAGTCAAGTAGAAGCTATGGCAACTTTTTAAAGCGAATAAATAAACGTATTCAAGTTGATGTACGGCATTTTGAATATCTTTTGTAACTAATGTGTATTATTTTGTTTATTTCTTATTTGTTTAATAAATATCCTGTTAAACTTTATTATACTGAATTTCATATGTACATTTTCAATATTAGCAATTGAAGTAACATGCAATTGTTAATAAACTAATCTAGCGTTTACAAGTGATGTTGTCTGTCTTTTATTTCCATAATCTACTTTGTGAATAATTATTTTTTTCGTAGCATTTCTATAAAATGCAGTATTCACTTTAAAATCTTATAAAACCAGCACTGTATAATTGCCATGACAAATGTGGAATTTCCGGAAAGGGAGTGGGCTTTCCAACTGTGAAAAATATACAGGGTGTCATTGTCGGTACAACCGGAAGTGAGAAAAAAGGGACAAATAAATATTATGATTATTAAAATTCTATGCGAAATTATTTCCACTTGTTAGAGGTCAAATATAGTATCAAGATGGTTTCGTTTAAAGAAACTTGGATGGGAAATCTGGATGTGGAAGTAGTGATTCCTTAGGCAGCGGTTTTTTATTATTTAATTAAATCAACGATTTTGCAAAGTGACAATATTGAGATTTAGACATTTTTGTTCCCTTTGTTCAAATTATCAGCCGCCACTGGAACTGAAAGCAAGATAAATGCAAAATGAAGAGAGCAACTTCATGTTTTTGGGGCATTAACAATAATAAGGCTTAAAAGTTGATGAGAGCTCTTCGCCGAGGTAGCCCTAATGGTGGCAATTTGTACAGAAATATAACAATGTACATATTTTAAAAATTAAGTTAGGGTGTAAACTTATCTTTTAATGAAAAATTTTAATTGTGTTAAATTCACAACATACTACGAAAGAGTAGAAGGCTACTATTTAGTAGTTTTATTTTATAAATACCGAGGAAAAAGTTGGAAAATTATTAAATTCCGTAAAAAAATTATATACCGCAAAATCGCTCCGAGGGGATATACTTCCTATAGAAAAACAGCCTGATTATGAGCGAGTGGCAACTTAGTTTTGCGACATGTGAATTTTACCTTCTAGCACAAAATAATATAGTAAAAAAGCTTTCCGTTCGTATTCTTGCTTCATTGTCTTTATTCAAAAACGAATAAGCATCGTTCTTTCTTTAAAGATCTAGGCAGCCATGAATTTCTTACTACAATTTTTGTTTATTATACACATTTTTATCAAATTAGTCAATGTCAAACTCATCAATGTTAACGTATATAGATCCGAGTTTAATCTGCATGGCCGTGTGGGACTGTGTGGATGCTAGTTGTTGAATGAGAATTTTCAAACAAGAAATAATACAAATTCATTTTAGGATTTTAATTTGCTAGCATAACCAGAATTCAGGTTATCGAAAGAATACAAAGATTTCATTAATATCTGTATACACAGTTTTTCTTTTAGTGCCCATAGATAGTTATTTTTCTGCTGTTTGCAAAATCCTATAAAGAATATATTTCAATACAATTAAGCAAACAAACAATAATTCACTTTTAAACAAGATACACTTTACAAGTTATTATATTTGACAGTTACTTTGGCAGCTGTCAACAATAAAAAAAAAAATGGAAACAGTAATTTGACAGATGAATTGCTTATTTGTAAAATTAAGATTTAAAATTAAAAAATCGAAAATATTTATAAATTATTGACTTTGATACTGATTTTCATTGGAAAAACCCATATTTTTGATTAAAAATATGTTTTTAGATGACAATTATAAAAAATTGGGACTGAAAATCGAAAATCCGGCCGAGGGTATGGATAGAGAATTTCAGATTGAACATTTTTAAAAAAACATCGTAAAATTTTTAATTTTACAATCTATAAATTGATTTTTTTATTCCTTTTTCAATTCTTTGGGACTTCCTGCCACATGTATGTTTTCTTTTTAAGCGGTGCTAGGGGAATCTACAAAATATATCACAATTAACCAGTATTTTACTGGTAAATAACCTCTACGCCTGTGACTTTTACGTCAAAGGATCAGTTAGAGGTTGTTTTTTTTTTAAATAAACCATACAAATAAGTATAAAAACTTGAAATTAAATATTTCACCGACGTTTCGGAAATCTAATCTGTTTCCTTTTTCCATAATGGAACTTTTAACTATGTGTATAAAAACAACTTATTTTCAATTGGAAAATGATTTCTATCAGCAGTATTTCGGTATTGAAACGGGTTCTCCATTGTCACCGATTTTAAGCAATATATTTGTATGAGCAGCGCAGCTGAACTCCGCCGTTTTTTTAAATTTGCAAATTCAAAAAAATAAAGTCAATTTATTATTATTATTATTATTATTATGTTAATGGGGGATTTTGAGACTAGGCATGTTCAAAACTGTGCATACAAACCGGTTATCTGGTGGAGATACGTAGACGATATCTTTGCAATCTGGCCTCATGGTATTGAGTTACTAGATAGTTTTTTGGATTATTTAAATAATAAAGAACCTTCTATTAAATTCACTTTAGAAAAGGAAACTAGAAATGAATTACCATATTTAGATGTTTTAATTAAAACAGTAAATGGTACAATTGAAACAAGTGTTTATAGAAATACCAACACACACCAACAGATATTTAGATTTCAACTCAAATCAGTCGATGCACGTTAAGAGCGGTGTTGTAAAATGTTTGTATGATAGGGCCAAAATCATTTCTTCTAATGATGAAATACTAACAATGAGAAGCGGTTTATAAAGGAAGTTCTTATAAATAACCAATACCCTGGGGGTTTTGTCGATAAAAGCTTCATAAAGATTGAAAATAACAATCAGGTAAGACAAAAGCCTGAAAAACGCTACACAGCGTTAATTCCTTATGTATGCGGATTATCCGAAAAGTTGCGCCGCATCGGTGATAGATTTGATATTAGGACGGTATTTCAAACAAGCAACACTTTAAGATCTATTCTGACAAAGACGAAACCGAAGAACCACGAGCAAAATTCAAAAAAACTGCATTTATAGTATTCCGTGTGAGTGCAACAAACAATACGTGGATGAGTCATCCAGACCTTTTAGTGTAAGATTGGACGGACATCAAAATTATATCAGAAAAAATGAAATTCAGAGGTCCAAGATCTGCGAACACGCGTGGGAGAACGGACATAGGATAAACTGGGACTCGGCAAAAATTTTAACAAAATAAGCAGATAGCAAAAAAAGAAAAATTAAAGAATCCGCGATAATATTATCGAATGAGGACAGATGCGTATCGAATTGTTCTGTAGATGTCTGTACAACTTGGTTACCAATGTTGAAAGAAGAACTTCACAAACTTAACATTGTATAAAAACTAAAAAAACTGTTAACTATATCAACAGTTCTATGTAAATAGTAAGTATCTATGGATATTGAATATAACAAACATTCTTAGAGCTGTGTATTTATCATACACAGCAAAAAAGATTTTTCAAAAAAAGCCTTGAAAAAGGAAACAGATTAGATTTCCGAAACGTGGACGAACTATTTAATTTCAAGATTTTATACTTATTTGTATGGTTTATTTAAAAAAAAAAAACAACCTCTAACTGATCCTTTGACGTAAAAGTCACAGGCGTAGAGGTTATTTGCCAGTAATATACTGGTTAATTGTGATATATTTTGTAGATTCCCCTAGCGCCGCTTAAAAAGAAAACATACATGTGGCAGGAAGTCCCAAAGAATTGAAGAAGGAAAAAAATAATAATTCCACAAATAACATTTAGACTATAAATTGATTTGGGTAGAACATTACAGTTCTGTCCCCGCACTTTGCGACGACCTTTAGCCATACCGGGTCATTCTTTCTTTGGGGAGATCTAAACTAAAATTTTAGCATATTCCCAGCCTTAAAAAATGGGTAAGGTGTCGAGGCTAGTAGCTCTTAGGCTATAATACGTATAATACGATATGAGAACCAACTCGGCAAATAGATCTAGAACAAGCAACCGCCCGCGGACGTACAACTGTAGAAAATAAGAAAAATCGCCGAGAGAAAGTTATAAATGCACCTCTAACACATAATCTGCGATAATCCACATCCACTGTACGAAATAATGATGTAAACCGCTAAATTGCGAGGTGAGTAGGTGTGAGTATAATTTTTGCCGAACGTTGACCGCATCTGTTTCACCGTAAAGTGTGCGGTTATTTTCGTTATAATGACATACAGGGCGTAACTACACTAACCTCTATAACTGAGTTTGCAAAACAAAATGGGGACGGCCAGTTTTAAGTAACGGGGCATGCTGTTCGCAAACACACTATACTATACTTCTGCAGATTTTTAAAAAATCATTAAATAATTATAGTGGAGCTAAACACTTTCAAAGTTTGACATACAGGAAGAATGGAATAAACATACCAACTGCAAGCAAAATATACAAGCTAATATGCCGTCCCATGATTGAATATGGTCACACTTTGTTTTTAAATTGCAAAAACCAAGCATTAAAAAAACTAAAAATAGCTGAAACATCGGCAATCAGAAAAATAACAAAGATCCGACATCCCAACAATCCTCTTCACAACCCGCCCAATCCACTTCTTTACCAATTGACTAACGTAGTGCCTATTGAAGAACGTCTCATTCAATTATCTGCAGGCTTTGCCCAGAACCCCCAGAACATAGAAATAATAGGAAGATATTGTATAAGAAGAACTCCAGGAATTAGACCCAGGCACAAACATCCCCAACAAACCACACTAGAAAAAATTGAAAATTTATAAAAAAGAATATTGCACTCTACTTAAATTAAATATAGTTAAATCATTCTACATTTTTTTTATATATATATGTGTATATAGGTACATAATATACATATTTTTTTAATATATATTCTATATATAGTTATATATAATCACTAGAATAGAATAAAAATTATATTAATATTGTAACAATAGGCAGAAGGACCTCGGTCAATAGCCTATTGAATCATTTTTGGTTCAATAAATTCATTTATTATTATTATTATTATTATTAGTTATAGTGCAGTAAAAAATGACGAAAAAAACGATGAGATATGCATAGTTTTACTTCCACATCCACGTAGTGGATTGGAAGACGGAAGTATAGTAATCGCAAAAAAATTTTCAAAATATTTTTTTCTTGACATGGGTTTAGAATGTCATGAAACGTCGAGATCTTAAATTTGAGCAAAAAAAAATTTTTCTGTCTGTCTGCCTGTCTGTAACTTTTTTGTCCGCACGTTTTTTCCGGAACGGTTTAAGATATTGACTTCAAATTTTGTACAGGTATATATTATAACCAGATCTGGAACTGGACTGTTTTTTGAAGATATCCGGTGAAGGGTTGGGGGGTAAATAGGGGGAAATATGTAAATCAAGCTGGTAAGAGTACAGAAACTTGAAATTTGATGTATCTGCTACAAGCCAAGGCCTGAAAATTTTTTATAATATTTTTCATCCCCCCACCCCCTCTAATTCATTATTAAAGGGGTTGATAAAATAAAATTCAGATATTCATTTGAAATTTGATAGATGTATGTATTATAACGACATCTGGAACTAGATTATATTTTGAGATGATTCAGTTGAAGGGTTGGGGGTTAAAAAGGGGTAAATGGGGCAAAATAAGTAAAGCAAGCTGGTAAGAGTACAGAAACTTAAAATTCGGTGTATGTACTAGAAGCCAAGATATCAAAATATTTATAATATTTTTCAACTCCCCCACCACCTTACTCCATTATTAAAGGGGTTAATAAAATAAAATTGAGATATTCACTTGAAATTTGGTACACGTGTGTATTATAACGATATAAAACTAAATTATATTTTGACATGATTGCGTTCAAGGAGTGGGGGGTATGTAAAGGTAAATAGGGAAAAAGTAAAGCGAGCTGGTAAGAGTAAAGAAACTTGATATTCGGTGTATCTCCTAGAAGCCAAGGTCTCAGATTTTTTAATAATATTTTTCAACCACCCACCGCCCTTACTCAAAATGGCCCATTTTGGACGAAGATTTTGATATTTTATTTGTCCCGACTGGACCTCTAGAACCGAAGATATTCACCTTTTTACCTAAAAAACGCCGTTCAAAATACTAAATTGTTTATTTAAAAAACGCAACAGGCTTTGGAAGTCCGAAACTCAGATATATACTCCTGCTAAAACCCCAGAAGGTATGATGTAATTTTGCTGTTACAAAACTATGCACATCAATGTTCTTTTTTTTTACTCCACTATTATACAAAATAAAAACATTATTACAAACGTGCCTGACTGCGACCCTCGTAAATCGCGAAATGGTATAGAGTTCTGTCTCATCCGAATCCTGGTTATTATGTAACCTCTAATCGATGTGACAGATATTTTCCTTGGAAAAGTCAGTTTCGATAATTGTTTTAACGGAATTTAAAACCTGAATACATTTTACATCTTACAGAAACGGGGACTACTAGGTTATATATTTCTTCGTTTTACAATGCGTGTCAAGTTTCACGGCGAAATATAGAAAACTTTGTACGGCCTGAAAAAGGTTTTCCACTTTACGAACCGGCCTATAAATCTCTCAAGTGAAAACATTGAAACTCGATATTTGTAGAATGTCCCCTAATGAAACCACTTTTGCATGGATAACTCAATTTTCTACATCTCAATCAATTTCATTCTGATATGGCTCCAACCGATATTGAAAATGTATTACGTGTTCGTCGAAAGGCTGTTTTTAAATTAAAACTTTGGATTTATTTACACAGACAGCGAGAAAAATCGGATCAAACACATTTACAGCATGGACTATTCCTTTGTACATAAATGGTTCGCCAAAATAATTGACCTTAAACTAGAGTTAAATGTTTTCTTAACCACTTCTCAAGTCACCGAGCTAACCCCTTGAAAATCCAGAATGATTTTGTGTTAGGTAAAGAGAAACGAGGCCTTACAGTTTATAGTGGAGTTCGAACCACATCTTGGGGATAATTTTAAAATTAAAATTATTTCGCGGTGAGTAGGGATTGAACCTGCTTCGCTAGCTATGCCAGTATGCAAGCTAGACTCTCTAAACCACTGAGCTAGGATTTATTTTAACTTAAATTAAGATTTCGATTGTCGATTTTTACTTCCATTTTCAGGTTTCAAACAATGTAGATTTTTCTGTGTCATCTGTCTGTCTATCGGTATGTTGTCTAACTGTCTGTATATCTACAAAACTAGTTGTAGTCATTAAAAAAGAAAAATGGCGGAACCCAGCTATAGTGAATGGATTTTCATGACACTTTTTACACTGAGTTTCTAAAACTGTTTCTAAAAATTGCCGCTTCTTACTTGGGGGTGATTCCCAACCCCTTTAGAGGGGTGGGCAATAAACTAAATTAGTAACTACCGAATCTGATATAGAATGATATCGAATAGTCGTCAAATTTAGAAATATATTATTCCTGTTGTAAAATATTAAAATGATGAAAGGTAAATTTTAAGTAAGTTAATTTTAAAATCAAATTATTGGTCTTATTTTCTAAAAAGGGGGCTCCAATTTACTCAAAAAGACCTTTCAAACAAAGTTTTTTGGCGTCGATTGTAGACAAAACAAAGATGAATTTTTGTATAATATAAAACAGCTAACCCTAGAAATCATCACCAACGCGTGGACGGAAACCACACCCCTGCCTGAGGAGTGGAACACAACCATACAGATACCGCTCCCTAAAACCAAATCACCACAAAACGTGGACGATTACAGAAGAATAACACTCTGCAGTGTAGGGTACAAATACTACGCACAATTCCTCCTCAGAGAAATGGAAAAATACATCGGCGAACTACCAGATTATCAAACGGCATTTATCAAGGGCAGATCAACAGACGACCATATGTACACCACCAGACGAATCCTGGAAGAAAAGTGGAAAGAAGGAACAAAACTATATATAGTCTCAATTGACCTCCAAAAGGCATTTGATACCATCAGGCATGAGGCTATAGTCAACACTTTACTCAACAGGGGAGTACCGCACTACTTAATAAACAGAATAATAAAAGCATGCCTACACGAAAACACTGCAATACAATGGTTTGGACAGACGACAGAATCAAAAATGAAGAATATAGGTCAAACAAGGATGTCCCCTATCCCCCCGACTATTCACCACAGTCCTGGACCAAGTGATAGAAAGCACAATAAAGGAGAATCAGAATTTCAATGGAAACGATGGAACAATAAAGCCCCCCATCGTACTTGCATACGCCGACGATATACTCATCATCACCGAGGAAGAACAAGACATCGTTAAATTTCTAAGAAACATGACACCACATCTGGATTCCTCTGGAATGAAAATAAACTTCAAGAAGAGCCTTATAATGGCCCGAGACCCATTGACAAAAACAAGTCCAACAAGTGGGGAAGAATACAAAATAGGAGACTACACCTTGAGAACCACGAATAGAATGAAATACCTAGGAACATACCTAACGAATCAACTAAAAAGGAGGGAAACAGTAAGGGAAAGAATCAAAACAGCCTACAGAGTCACAAGAGCTCTACTACCCTTCATTGAGGACAACAAACCACCATGGTGCCTAACCAAAAAGATATACACGACCATCATAATGCCTACGATGATATATGGAGTCAAAAACGCAGCAACGACAAAGGCCAACAGAAGAAGCCTGAGAAGAGCTGAAAGGGACATTATCCAACTGCTAGCAAAAACAGGAAAACCACAAAAACGACAGAAAACGTCAACATTACTAGAGGGAAGAACAATAATCAAAAGAATAGAATCATACGCAATGAAATACTGGGGACACGTCCAAAGACGGGACTCGACACACCTACTAAAGAAAGCGCTGCGAATGAACAGCAACAAACTGAAAATAGGGAGGCCATGCTACACATGGATAACAACAATCGAGAGGATTATGAATAAGCTAGGAAAGGATTATACACACTGGGAAAAGCTGGCACAACAAAAAATGGAATGCAATAAAGAAATATCAAGGATATACACACTGCCAGACTCAGAGACAGAAGAAACAGAAAACTCAGAAGTAGAATAGGAGAGAAGATGATCACAGACAGAAACTAAGAAGAAGCATATCACAAAAACCTGAAAGTAAAAAGAAGCACGAAAACCTAAAAGAAGCATCTCACAAACGACTACACTTTCCATCCGATGAAGACAGAAGGAAAATAAGAAGAAACATCTCACAAACACCTACACGCTCCATCCTATACTCCTACCCCATGCGTCATGCGGCTCTCGCTGCTGACAACAAGCATGTCCAATGTCCAATCCAGCGTATGCAGCTGGTCCGGCGGTATATAAAAGCACTGGGGGTTTGTTCTGGCACACGGTGGGATGATCGGTGGGCGATCGGGCTGCGTGGTGGAACAAATCTCCCTGCACCGGAATTGGCAGCAATGCCCACCTTACGCTGGCAAATCAATCAATCAATCAATCAATCAATCAATATGATTCATATGATATAATATTTACATATATTTAGGCTTATAATGGAGATTCCTCCATGTTGAAAGCAGGTATATTGGCTGGTGGTACAAGTAAACCATTGTAGGATGGCCAACAGCCGCGGCAGCCGCGCAGAGAGAGAAGAAATATCGTCGCTGTTGAATAGAGACAAGTTTCGTAGAGGTGTTTTAAAACCTCATGAGCCGTGACCTTCATATGCGCAGAGACATAATCCGTCCTGTTGACTCAGTTACACTTCTTAAAAATATTATATTTATTGATTACAATTTATCCCGAGCTCTTGTTTATGTATACAGCAAGGCAGCCTCCAGTGTCTTCAAAAACATACTTATAACTCAGATTAAACTTTGCCTTTTGCGCATTTCGCGGCTCATGAGATTCTGAAACACCTTTAACTATGAACGTAGTACAGTCGGGGGAAGAAGTTCAAGTAAAAGGTGCTCTCTTATTTACCAACAATTCGGGTATGTCACAGGTCAATTGATGTTTTCGATTGAACAACAGTTCTTTGTACACGTAACATTAATGTTTATAAGTAGATATTTCTAATAGGTACCATGTGTTAAATATAAGTTATACACTACGAGCACTTTTCTCAAGGCTGTACCGATGTTTACACGAGGAAGGAACATAAACAAGTGAGCTCCGTAAAGGTGGGGTGGTTTCAACTACTGCGCATCCTAATCTCGTTGGCCATTCTAGGATGGTCGACCTGTAATATAGAATAAACAAATACAGATCGGCTCTGTGGATCGGCTGATTCTGGTTGTTCCCGATTTTTACCGAAGTGAGCATAACGTCGTCCATACCACGCTCGCTAAATGTACGGAAATTACGTCAGGCGCTAAGTTATTACCGCATGTCTTGACGCAGATTAAATATGCGCATGCTTAGATGTCAAATAACACGATCCTGTAATAGCGGATGCCGTTATGTGACAATGCAATATCTCTCTATTGTAAGAGAGAACTTGCATTGAAAAGGTGGTTTAAAATTTTTTGTGAAAATTTATATTTTCTGAGTTATAACGATTTGTAGATTACGATTTTAGCTTTAAAAAATTGGTACCTCGAGACTGTTTTCCGTAAATAACTCAAAAGTATTACATTTATGGAGACAGTGGTATGGTACAAAATACAAGATTATGAAATTACAGGTATTTCATTTTTTGTTTATTTCTGTACGATGAATAGTTCTAAAAATACGATAGTTTAAAAATGTCGCTCGAACGTTTATCAGTCGAGATATAATGTTTAAATCTCAAATATGTCAGAAACAATCAGTATGATGTTAAAAATCCATACAATAGAAATTAAAATGCTTGAAGTACCTCTTATAGATTTGTTTTTCCATTCGTACAGCTTGAAAGATAACAATGTTATGTTATGTTATGTTATTACAATTTTCTGGAATTCATAACAATCTGGATGCTCTAAACTAACCCAAACATCGAATTTTTCTGACTTGCAATATTTTTCAAAAAAAAATCAATATTTTTAAATGGAAATTCATATTTGAACTTTTTCTGAACGACTTTTCCAAATACATTTTTCCTCTATCTCAATCGCTAATGTTACTTTTGTAAAATTCCCATTTTAAAAAAATCACAGTTGGCTTCGAAATACAGATTGAGTAACAGTTCTACCTTCAAAAGGTAGTTCATTATGGGTATTATGTGCCATAAAAAATATATACAAATCCAAATACAAATAGCCAAGTTATAGGGGTGGCTTACTACGAAGTGGGACACACTGTATATGCAACCTGACTAGCTGTTCTTTTTATTTGAAATTTTCTTCAGTTTAATTTGTACCTAGCTTTTAAATAAACTGTACATTTAATTTGAATGTGTGATTGCAAAATGACAATTTTAAAATGTTCGTTAAAACCAATCTATATATTTATTCCCATATTTAAATACTTTACTATATTTATTTTACTACCACCCGTTATGAAATCTTAACTAAATTTACACAAACCAATTTAATTAAAGATTATTTAACACTAGCAAACCGGATGTTTGTTTATTGTTATCTTAGAAGTAAGTTAAGCAATTTTTATGCACCACTATCATCTCAACACAACATGGTTCCGCCGGAAAAACAATATAAAAATTATTGAAATATAATCAGGACCATGTAATCGCCCTATATATGCATATAAATGGAGATGTTAATTAGCATTTTGATATTTATTATTCTTAAATCTAAATTTTAATTTCTTTTGTTTCTCTCAGATGCAGGCAACGCGACGTTTCGCTCAGGCATTCAACATTTCAAACCAAAAATCCAAATTCTTTATATTGGCTCGCAAAACTTTTGTAAAAAGACTCTAAGTAAATAAAATCACTCAATAACTCCTAGTCCCTTCAAATTAGAAAAAATTAAAGACATTTTTCAACAGCTATGAGACTTGTAAAAAGTGAAGCATGTGGGTTGTCTAAACATGATTTTCACCCCCCGCAGTTCTAAAAAAGAGTGGTTTTGAGAAACATATACATATACAGACTGTCTATTTTACGAGGGCCACACCAAATATCTCGCTTAATATCTATTGTAGAAGAATAAAGTTTTAGAAACAGTTATCCCATTTTTTGTCAGCTATATTTCAGTAAAAAGAAATTTGAAATCCATAGCCTACTTTATGAGTTATATTACAAAAACCTGAAAAATAGGAAAACCACAAACGGTTATAGCTTCCTTATTTGAGGAGATACGAAAAAAGTTAAAGGAATGAAAGTTGACGGCAAAGACAATAAGAATAATAACGTGTAACAAAAAAATCGAAAAATGCAGTTGGCTTTGACATACGCTATTGTGCAAAAATGAAAAATACATATCTCAAAGTAGGCCATGACGCCATTAATTCCGTTATTTTTTTCTCATTCCAACGATATAAAACATGTCACAAAAATTTTAACCGATAGTGTCAATATTTAATATTTTACGAATACCACAATTCATATAATTGAATCGTAACAATCAGCTGTGCCATAATTAGTGAAAAACAATGTATACAGTTATTAATAAATTTTACAGATTGTCACTGTTGTATGTTGTATGTTGTATGTTGCGTTGTCGAGTTCTAAGACAAATTTTATATCAGTAATTATCGTGTACACCAATAATAACAAATTCGATATGATTAGTATTTATTGTCAGTGCAATTTTGACGCTGAGATGGCAGTCACGGTTTACGGAGATAGATTTCCAGATGCTCCGCAGCCAAATCGAATTATGTTTAGAAAGTTAGTTCAAAATCTAAAAACGCACGGTTCATTTTAAAAAAAAGTAGTAAGGCGAGCGCAGGTTGCGGATAATGTAAAAGTGAATAGAGTAATGAATTATGTTAACCAAAATGAGGAAACCTCTTTGAGACAAATTCAGAGAAACTGTCGCATAAAAAAAGACAGTGCAAGAAAAATATTGAAAAAAAAACGGATTTCCATGCTATAAAATGAGGAAAGTTCAACATTTAAATGAGGGAGATAAGCCAAGGAGAGTAAGATTTTGTAGATGGTTATTAAATAAGAAAAGGAATGACGCGCTGATATGTAGCAAAATTCTTTGGTCGGACGAATCAAATTTTTCTAATAATGGATTTTTCAATAGAAATATGCATTATAAGTGGACACGAGAAAATACACATTGGTGCAGAGCGACTGCTTTCCAAGAAAGATTTTCTACGAATGTTTGGTTGGGTCTTTTAGGGACTAAAGTAATTGGACCTTATTTTTATGATGGCAAATTAACCGCTCGTAGATACCTTAATTTCCTGCAAAACGAATTTCAAGATTTTCTTTATGAATTAACAGTGGCAGAAAGATTAAATTATTCATATTTTCAACAAGATGGGGCTCCACCTCACACTGCTGTAATATGTACAAATTATTTAAATCAAGTTATGCCAGATAGCTGGATAGGCACGTATGGACCCATTCTATGGCCAGCTCGATCACCAGATATTACTCCCTTGGATTTTTTCGTCTGGGGTTACATTAAAGACAAGGTATTTCAAACTGCCCCTGAAAATATTGAGGACATCAAAACCAGAATTCGACACGCATGTGAGGCGATTACTCCTGAAATGCTCCAAAATGTAATGCGTGACGTGTCTCGTAGAGCACGTTTATGTGTCAGAATGCATGGTGCACAATTTGAGCATTTGGAGTTAGAAAAATAAATACACACAATTTCTTTTCAATATAGTAGTAGGTAGTACTGTTATACATAGTTTTTCGTTTTTTTCTTTTAATGTTCGTTTTGTACTTGTATTTTTATTTATGAGATATTTATTGGTTTGTATTAAATTGTAATAAATAATTACGGAATTATAATTATTATAAAGTGAATTTTTACTATTATGGCACAGCTGATTGTTACGATTCAATTATATGAATTGTGGTATTCGTAAAATATTAAATATTGACACTATCGGTTAAAATTTCTGTGACATGTTTTATATCGTTGGAATGAGAAAAAAATAACGGAATTAATGGAGTCATGGCCTACTTTGAGATATGTATTTTTCATTTTTGCACAATAGCGTATGTCAAAGCCAACTGCATTTTTCGATTTTTTTGTTACACGTTATTATTCTTATTGTCTTTGCCGTCAACTTTCATTCCTTTAACTTTTTTCGTATCTCCTCAAATAAGGAAGCTATAACCGTTTGTGGTTTTCCTATTTTTCAGGTTTTTGTAATATATCTCATAAAGTAGGCTGTGGATTTCAAATTTCTTTTTACTGAAATATAGCTCACAAAAAATGGGATAACTGTTTCTAAAACTTTATTCTTCTACAATAGATATTAAGCGAGATATTTGGTGTGGCCCTCGTAAAATAGACAGTCTGTATATGGATTTTTGCGCTTTTGGCCTTTTTCTCTATTTTGAGGAAAAACTAAGCATTTTGGTGAAAAATGTCAGGAGAGTAATGTTGTACACCATAAAATTTCCTACAAATTTTGTCTCTACGTTTTTGTCCGAATTCTGCGTAGTTTCGTCGCTAGAGGGCGCGGAAAAGATATATAGATATACAGGGTGTCCCCAAATTGCATTGGCCAAACTTCACTAAGTAATACAACTTTTCAAAATAAGAAAAAAGTTCCTATAAACATGGGTCGGGAAGCGATTAGTTTCCTAGATACAGGGTGTTCAAGTAATTCTCCTGAAAATGTTTTTTATGAATATTTTCGAAACGTCTAAACATAAACAAATGGTAATTTACACAGGGATTTAACATTGTATGCGTTTTAAGAAAAAATGACAACTATGTACGAAAATCATTCAGGAGCGGGTGAAACTGGGGGGGGGGGGCTAGGTATAATTTAGCCCCAACTTTATTGTGTGGCACTTGTAAATTGATTTATGAGCAGAATTTAAAAATATGAAGTTCTCTACACAAAAAAAGTCCTTTGTGTTTTTTCTCTAAAATTATCAGGTTTTGAGTAAATCTTATCTGAACTATATTCGGGAATAGTTTTTTATGAATAATTTTAGCAGAACAGAAAAAACAATGACAGTAACAAAATTTGATTACATTATTTTTTATTAGACAACCATGAATTAGATTAAAGTAAGGTAAATTACAAATTACAAGAGTTGTTCAAAGTGCATTCCGCCAGCTTCAACACATTTCTGACATCTGCGCCGTACAAAGTGTGTATGCAGCTTTACGAATGAAATCAAGATTAGCCCGCAAATTTTCACATTCTTTCTATTAACTCTTATCTCGTATTTACAGGGATTTCGTAGACCTTGTCCTTTAAATAGCCCCAGACAAAAAAAATCAATTGGAATTAAATCCAGTGAACAGGGTGGCCAGGCTCTTGCACCTCGACCGATCCATCGTTCAGGATAATTATTGTTTACCCACAAACGGTTCTCAATAGCAGAATGTGCAGGAGCTCCATCCATTTGAAACCAGCACTAATTTCTTAAATAAAGAGGAATATCCTCGAGATAATGAAAAAAATGGTTATTTAAAAAATAATTAAATAATTTAAACGGGGAGGAAGGATGTGGGGCCCACAATAAGTCCCGTTTATAACGATTGAAATGCCCTAGGGCGAATTATATGAGGATTCTGATGAACCCAGATTCTTAAATTATTAAAACTAACCGATCTATTATGGTTAAAGGTAGCTTCATCAGTCCAAATAATTTTACTTCCGAACTCGGGATCTTGTTCCATGGCATTTATAAACCAATTACAAAAATTGATACGCCTTTCGAGATCACCTGGTTGAAGGCTTTGGACTCTCTGTATTCGAAAAGCATTTCTGTGGTCTTTTTTCAGAATCCGAAAAACTTTGTTTTTGGAAACATGCACAGCTTGCGCGCGCAGCTGCTGGACCGCTCTTCTGATACTACTGATTTATCATTATTGTTAAATTTGGCCAAAATTATGTTATTAAATCGCCCATTTCGCTGTTCTTCATTTCTTGGACCACTTTTAGGTCCAACATTTCTAAACTCTAGGTAGGTTCGAATAAAAACATCTTTAGATGGTTTCCTTCTATTAGGAAATCTTCTGCTATATTCGCGTGCCACGGCATTCGCGTTTCCATTACAATATCCATAAATAAAATGAATATCCGCGTACTCCACATTACTAAACATGACCATTTTTTCAATAGAACACTTTTTCCAAAAGGAAATAGTAAAACTACAGAACAATTAACTACAGAAAACCAAAAAACAACGTCATTATTGTCATTCTGGCATTGCATGCTAGATTATTTTTGTTCGTTACAAACATTACAATCACGGCACACTCCTGCATACCAGGAATGCTGGTAATAATAGTTACTAATTAATAAAGTTCAGATAAGATTTACTCAAAAACTGATAATTTTAGAGAGAAAACGCAAGATACTTTTTTTGTGTAGAAAACTTCATATTTTTAAATTCTGCTCATAAATTAATTTAAAAGTACCACACAATAAAGTTGGGGCTAAATTATACCTAGGCCCCCCCCAGTTTCACCCGCTCCTGACATCGGTTTTAATATTGTAGTCAACCTTCAAAATAGCTGTTTTTCCGTTTCTTCAAACATTAAATTGTTTATAAGTAGGAAACGGTTAACTCTACGAAAAAATGACAAGAGACCTTTTTTGTTTAAAAAGACCAAACTAACCTTTCATTCGGGTCGAAATATGCGATTTTTGCAATTTGTTTAAACAAATTGGGACAAAATTTTCGTCCAGCAAACTCTTGATCCTTATTCAGGAGCATGTCCCAACCGTGATTACGCAAAAAAATCGAATGGGACTTTTTTATACGAAGGCGAGGGTTTCGCCTTGTTTATTATTTAAAATAGCCTGTTTGTTTATTAGGTCGAAATTTTTCGGTAGATTTTGAAAATTTTCTGTAGATAGTAATTATACGAAATTGTTTGGAATTCTTTAAGAGCGGAGGTGGGAGACTTTCTTCCAGATCTTTTTTGGGCCAGCCAGATTATAAATAATCATGATTTTTATCATCCCAAAATGAATCCATTTACGCAAATCTCAACCTGTATATTTATAGGTACATGCCAGCTGGACAGGCAGAGGGACAGACAAACAGGCGAACAATTTGAAAGTTGTTCAGAATTCATGACCAACACCAGTATATGAATTATTATTAGAAATGTGCCGATAAAATTCAATAATTACTCTTCGTTTTCATATTTCCGAAAAGTGTAATAGCAATTTTTTGTTAAGTTTGCATTGAGAATAATTTGAGCAGTCGCAACACGTTTTGCATAAATTTTGTAATAAATTTGACACTAATATGCGTTTCGTTTGTTCATTCTTTCGTTCGTAGTATCTTACTGCCTTGTTTTTTTTTTTTCTTAAAACATATTTAGAACGTAGATCCATTAGAAATTTCAACTGATGGTCATTGGGCTTTCGAAGACCAACGAAAAACACTATTTTAGACCACAAAATCACTTTCCATCTTGAAATGCAAGGCCATCTACGATCAGTGGCGGCTCGTCAGGGGAGGCAGGGGAGGCTGAGCCTCCCCTTGGAAGAACCACCATATCTTCAAAAGTAATATCTTAAGAAATTTCTATTAGGTATATCTCAATTTTCAATATTTTTTATTGTTTATTATTCATTAATTAATTTTCAGTTTATATATAACATTTTTGCATTTCCTTTCCACAAACATACCTATAACGTTACAGTCCGGATAGTCTTTGTATGCATTTCCCGGTCGGCCGGTCTTTTACTGAATGAACACTGCGGTTCGCTGGAGGCTAATACGAAATAGCTTCCAACTTTACCGCATTTACTTATAACATGAATGACCTTGAATTTCTTTGCGCTGTGTAAAATAGCAACACTTGGAACAGCCAAGTATGAGGCTAGCCTCAGATCTCAGTTCTTTATAGCGCATGTGCACAGGTCATTCAAGAGTCAGGTGATTCACAAAGAAAACGAACTGACGTCTGACAGTTGCGTTTAGCCGGTTAAGAACAACTTGATGTATAAATACATAAAACATTTGATAGGCGGGCTAGAAATAAGTGCTCTAGGTGAAAATATTCCCAACAACATGTCTTGTTGTCCAGACGTGGTGGATTATTTGTTATTAAATGGATTTACTACTCTTATTTATGACGAAAAGGTAAGAATTAAAAGAAATGCCAGGCCTACACCAGCAATGCTTTCGTTAGTTTTTAAAAGTGGTAAACAAAACAGAGGGTTTTGTGATAACAATTATAAAAAAGTCGAGTGGTTAACGGCATCAACAGTTAGAAACAAATTATATTGTTGGAGATGTTTATTATTTACTAATGATCAATCCTCAATTTGGGGCAGGGCCGGGTTTAATAATTTGCAAAATTTGTCGCGAGGTTTAGAAAGGCACGAAAAATCCAAGGAGCACATTTCATCTTGCATTAAATTCGAAATGTTTGGTAAACAAAATATTGTAAATTTCTTGGATTCTGCACATAAGAGAGAAATAGAAAATGTTAACGAAAAGGTCCGTGAGAATAGGGAAATATTAAAGAGGTTAATAGATGCCGTTATATAGTTATCTTCACAAGAAAATTCTTTCCGAGGACATGACGAAAAACGAGAATCGTGCAATAAAGGAAATTTCAAAGAGCTGGTAGATTTTTTAAAAACTTATGACCCAAAATTAGAGAACTTTTTGAATAACGCCACTATTTTTTGAGACAATTCCGGTAAGCTTCTGTAGAATGATCATTTTCAGCACTTAAACGCATAAAAACATTTTTACTAGAAACAAAATGAGTCAAGACCGCCTTTCAAATGTATCGCTTATTTCAATAGAAAAACGTTTTTTGTCAGAATTGAGGAAACGCGATTCATTTTATGATGAAATAATCAACCATTTTGCTAGTTCCAAAAATCGCAGGTTACCACTCATTTATAAAAATATTCAGGCTTTAAAGCAGAGATTAATATAGGTAGTTGTTATTTTAGAAAAATTATTTATTTGTGTTATTTATTTTTTAGGAAATATTTTTTATAATTCTCCATAATATAGAGTTCCGCGGTTATATTTTTTTTATATAACTTCTTTCTCAAAACTATTTTAATTTCTATTAAAACTTATAATTTTACACGCCTGGCAGTGATAATGAATACAATTTTTTGTTTGTAGAAAAACACTTTAATTTTTTTACCAAAACTATTTTTATTTTTATTAAGTTATATAATTTAATTACAAGTGGGATAGTAGGACTCCTTTGGATACCGATACTCGAGTCGTAGGAACGAGAATTTCATGAGAATGATTTTTTCATCTCATCATATTTTCTATTTCCTCTTCATTCTATTCTTTTATTAGTTCTATTCTCTCAAGTCGTGAATCGGTATCCTGGCGAACAACCCACGGCAAAAAAATGTAACGCGCCGTTGTAATACCTGAGGGGTGGTGGGGAAATGTACAAAATTTAGTCATATTGCACATCAGTTGTCTTTCAGAATATCAAGCCTCCTCTGCAGACAATATCACGAGCCGCCACTGTCTACGATACTAAATTGCATGAAAAAAATAAAAAAATCGTAGTAGGCATTTTTTAATAAAAAAATGTTGTTAACAAAACTTGTTCCAAATCATTTAAAAACCCCGAATCCGAAGTTTAGTTAATTTCTAAAAAAAAATGAGGTCTTGATGAAAAAAATCCAGTCTCTCATTTTGATAAGCATGCTCTGACTCCTTTGTTACTACTGAGACAATTTTGTAAATGTCAGATTAGTAAATTGTTTCAAAAAAATTAATTTAGAAATAATTTTTATTTAAATGCCACCAAAGGATTTTTTTTTAGAATTTAACTAAACTTCGGATTTGGGGTTTTTGAATGATTTTGAACAAGTTTTGTTAACAAAATTTTTTGATAAAAAAATGCCCACTACGATTTTTTCATACAATCGTAGATGGCCTTGCATTTAAAGACGGAAAGTGATTTTGTCGTCTTAAATAGATACTGGTACCTCTATAAGATCAGTTTGATTCAAATCGGACAAAGAACAAAAGAATTATTACGCTGTTACACTCCTAAGTCAGACACACACCGTATACAAGAGTTTTCCAAATAAAGCATTTTTCAGTTCACGGACCTTTTAAATCTGCCCTTAAAAAAACCTCTATCATCCATTCCACCTATCGAGACTTCAATTTTTTTTGAAGGATGATTAAGTAAGAAGTATACTCCTTTTTTAAAAATATAATATCGGTTAAAAAATTTTATAAAAATTTGTATTCTACTTATTTTGTTTCAAATAAAGTATTTTTCAGTTCACGGACCTTTTAAATCTGCCCTTAAAAAAACCTCTATCACCCATTCCACCTATCGAGACTTCAATTTTTTTCAAGGATGATTAAGTACTCCTTTTAAAAAAATATAATATCGGTTAAAATTTTATAAAAATTTGTATTCTACTTATTTTGTTTTATTTTCGACAAACCAGCTACCTTAACTCTTGAAATTTTTAAATGTATTTGTTAACTTAAAAAAATTGAAAAAAAAATGTGGATAATGTTGTATTATACCACGTCAGAGTTTACATTAAATGGACAACATTTTCTGATATCTGGTTAGCTTTCTGTGGTATTTTTTTTGTTAGCATCACTTAAGAATGGACTAGAGATTTTTGACCGAAAGTGTTCACAAAAGCATCTAACAGAATTTTTTTTTGGAAAAACGCACCCACTAAAAAAAACAATCAAACAACGCATACTTTTTTAAATTAAATGGTTAGTGACGCACTACGTGTTTTCTGGAAAAAATACAAAAATCATCTCTCGTCGTTTGGAACAACCTGTATAACGGAATTACTTAGGTATATAGAAAAGTTTATTTGCAAGCAGTTCTCGCACAGGAATATTACATTTCATAAATATCGCTGACTCGCTAGTATTATACTCTCTGTATAATATGACCTTAACCTTGCGAGTGAGTGGAATATTACACTAGAATAAAAAAGGCGTTACGTAATATATACCTGGACCTGTTCGTAGATTTAATAATTCAAATGGATGATAAACGGTTAGGAACAATATAAATACCTATAACACTACGTTACCAAATATACTGCCCCCAGTATCCCGCATTATAATTCCCTAAATTTAAATAAATATATACAGTTTAAACTGTATAGCTACCTATAGGTATTTTGTTGGGAAAAAAGTTAATCGTTTATGTAGAATAAGACAACTAACTACCACAGCAAAGAAAAATAAAAACAGATTTATCTATGAAAGTAAAACCATAAAATAATTTAAAAAGTTGTGGGCTAAAAAATTGTTTTGTGCAAAAATGATATGGATCGCACTTTAAATAATAAACAAAACGGCCAAGAATTAAAATACAAAACACTCAATTTAATACCAAATTCGTATTGTTAAAAGCAATTTTTATTTTTGCATTTTTCTACTTAAAATTTTACTAGTACAGACCTGTTAATTAGTGGAAAGTTCACCCCAGTAATTTAATAAAATCTAAGAATCGTCGATGTGCAAGGTTTTAGAACTACAAGCTTTGAAAAAAATGTATAAATAAAATATCTAGCAGGTTATGTAGGTATAGAAGTTATCTAAGTTATCTGACAAATACCTAACATTTAAATTTAATTAATTTTGTCTAAGCTTCTGGTTCCTGTACCCTCTGTTATAAAAAAAATACCAAAACTTACTTGTCGCAACTGGTACAGGCGTATCAGCCAGCACTGATTCAATAATATCCGAGGACATCGTCTTCGGATTGTTATTGCCTAAGTCCTCGGCCCTAGGAAGAACCCCAGTTAATTTGCTAAAAACTGCTTGTAGTTTGGAGTCTTTGGCGACCCTTTCTTCTTGAAAACTGCTACGAAACATCTTGCCGTGTTTTAAAGCTGCCAGTTTCAGAACCTGTCTATCATTATTTGTTTTATCGAATGTTTATTAACAATTTCCAAAGCCGCCTCACCGGCCGCCGGTTGACAAAGAACTCAGCTTTGGCATCAGCTGATCGACCGGTAGAACCGAGTACTGGCTGTCTTGCGACCAATAGGAAACTGTTCTACTCTTTATAAACCCTCGGCCTGGCAACAGCCGTCAAAATCAGCTGTAACGATCGATAGGCTCTAAGCATAGACCTACGGTTAATGTTACGCGTCGCTCTCAAACACCGGTTTGTTCTATTTCGATTATTAATTGTTATTTCGTATTTTAGGTGTTATTTTCGCTGTAAACAGATGAACATGTGTAATTTTACGCTTCGTTTAAACTATTCCTTGCCTCGGTTTGTAGCAATTTTACATACTTTATCGGATGTTTGTGTAAATTCGAAACATACACAAAGAGCAAATAAACCGGTACTCTGCGAGGTCAGATGTGAGACGTATTTCGTGGATTTCCTGGTGTGCTGTGTGTTTCCTGTGTTTCTGCTTTCTCTATCTTTCTTTACTTTTCTGTTCATTTATTGCTAGCCGGGCTGATACTGTATTATGAACAAAATGTGCGACAGTAAAAAACATCTGTTTTTTTATTACAGCTGTTAAATTAAACAAGAAAACACCTCTTGCTGTGGTATTAAAATTTTCCCCCGACGCGACGTACGAAATTTTTAAAGTTATTTCCTGAGCGTATCCGCGTTTTTGTGGTATAAATTATACAATGCCTAGGTATTTGACGAGATAATGTGTATAATTATGAGGGTAGTCAGTAATTTAAAGCTTAGGTATGACAAAAGGCATATGTAGATAGTCATATGCACATAATAACTTAATATTTAATAGGTGTTTTCAATTAAAATACGGCGACAGATTTTTTAGCGTTTGTAGAGTACTTTCAGAACCTTATGAACCGCGAGATGCGCAAAAGGCGGAGTTTATTCCGCATAAGTGCATTTTGAAAACATTGACTCGGCTATCACAGAAATTTAATAGAATGATTTATTTACATATTGTTGGAATTAGATGAATAAATTCGCTAGTTACTAAATTAATCTCTAAGGGCCATTGGAATGGAGGTCTGTAAACAACGCCAGCTCGGGATAACGTGTAAATCCTAAATCTGATGTTTTTAGGAAGTTGTGTAATTGTGACGTTCGCCGAAATTATGTCTCTGCGCATACCAAGGTCAAAGCTCATGAGATTTTGAAACACCTCTAACACATTTTGGACATTATATAATTGCAAAAAATGCATTACAAAAGCATTCTAATAATCTCTGAAATGGAGAATACCTCTCAGCCCAAAATTATTGCCAGTGACAAACTTGTACCACTCGCTCATTAATATTTTGTAAGCTGAGATAACGGTGGGGCAACTTTAAGATTTTTAAAAATGTGTGAGCAGGATAGGAGCATTATTTTTATATTTTCTCTACATAGATACATAAATACCTACCTGCTTTAAAAGCAATTGCTTGAAATGCAATAAATGTTATTAAAATCATATCTACAAATAAAGATTAGGTACTTATACAACATCCGATTCTATCGAAAATTGGTACCTAAGGAAATTTGTTTTATAATTCATGGATTCTACGATTATTTTGTTTTATTGTTATTTTATTAATGCTTCTAACTGCTAATCGATTATATTAGAATTTCAGAAAATACTATTTTGTTGTCTACAACTAAACTGTTTTATAAATTTATCGTTAAAACGTTTCTAGAGCAAAATTATAAAATATATTATAATGCACTTAAGAAATTATATTATAAATGTTTCAGTGACTGAGTTATAAAACATGTCAGCTTATAGAACTAAATTGTTTTATAATGATTTTTTTGGAACGTTCAGCAGCATTTTTAGCACCATTATAAATACACATTAGAATTATTTTATGGTTATTTCTTATCATCTTACAAAACAGTTATATTAAAGGTCTATTTGTGACAAATTTGCTTTTAAGACTAATTTGTTGTTCCAGAGTACGTGATACAATTATTATTGTTGCATTGTATTTGCAGTAATATGAAAATCGATTTCCTGCATTAGCTGTGTATGTATATTTAGTCATAATAATTAAAGTCTATCTTTTAATGAAAATTTCTCATAATCATAGTATTCAAGTTTATAAAAAAATTATTCTCCCAAAATGTTGGTTCACAACATTGCAGATCGTGTTAAATTATATAACAGCGGAGCAAGAAAAGTCAGATTTAGGACAATGGAGAAACTTAAAAAGTGGTTATAAAAATATTATGTACATGTATTAACAGCGTAGTAGTTTTGGCAATAAGTAAATCATAAACAAACAGCTCTGCGTAAATAATGTGTTTACTGCCACTAATTTCTAGCTTATATTTATGCAAATTGAACCACTGTTGTTTCCATGGTTGCATTTACAACTCATCCCTAGCAGATTTATCATGAACTGCAAAGGTATCGTGAAAGACAGTGATCTATTTTATAAAATTCACGTAAAAGTTACAATAAGGCGCATTACTTTATAGATGTTTTATAGGAATCGTTTAATAGTTTAAATATTTTGATATGCCTGCTACTAACACAAAAGTATTTTATAGGGAGAATTTATGGAGTCAGAGACGTGCTGACTATACAGTTTATGACTATTAAAACAAATTAGTGTAAGTTACGTTGCAAAAAGGTCATTAGGTAGTATTAAATCACAATGTCATATGCTTTTAGTGTCAAAAATAATTCTGGCAACTTTTAGGATACATTTAAGAAAGCATTTTATTTTATTAGTATGTATAAAGAAGCATTTTTTCTAATAACGACCATTTAAAAGCTCTTATAAAACAGTTGCTTAGTTGCTATATAGCAGTAATTTAACAAACAGTGAAGTGTGTTTTATAATGCAATTAAACGAAGCTTTAATAAAACTGCTATATAGTGATGGTACTAAATTGTCATAAGGCCTGCGGAAATGTTTATATAATTATTTTGTAATGGTTCCAATAGACGTTATAGAATATGAACAGCGACTGAAATATTTTATAAGATGGTGACAATTTTGCATTTATAGCTGCTGTAAAAATGTTATGAAAGTGTTTTTGATAGTAATGTTGTTTTATAAAAATTTGTGACTGAAACATTTCTACAACTTTTATAAAATATCAAAGCTAGTTGGGAGATTATGAATATCTGATCGAATAGGAACTCATAAATTCAAAATAGCGTCAGTATAGCGGATACGTGTTATTATTTATCGTCTGATTCAACTGAAAATCAGTATCTGTGGATTATCAAGCTTGCAGACTATAAATATTAGGCCGAAATTTAACAATTCAAAATGGCGTCAATATGGTGGATAAAATCGTTTGAAAATCGGTATCTGGGGATTTTCGAGATCGAAAATTATAAATATTTTGTCGAAATTCAAGAATTCAACATGGCGGTTTCAAGACAACGAGGTTTTGTCATTTACGTATGGTAAAAACGCGTTTTTAAAAAAGATCTGAAACTGTTAAAAGTGCACTAAAAAGAAGAAATAATGTTAATATCCAATGGTAATAATTATGTCAATAAACAGTGTGGGGCGCTACAAAATAATTTTTAAAGCATTTTTTAATAGTTTTTAAATACTTTATTGAAAGCGTGATTTTTTATATTTTCAGATTATTAAAGGTGTAATTGTGTTCCTTAGCATCCATACGAGTGATACAAAAATAAATTGTTTCAAGACCAAGTTAGTTGATGCCAAATAGTTTTAAAAAATTACAGTAATTCTTTCATAGTATTTTCGCATTAAATGAGGTACCTACGTGAAAGTAGTAGGTTTTTTTAAACTCTATAATAAAGAAACGAAATTAGACAAGAAATATGCCATATCTAGATATCCATGATTTGTATTTAAAGTGTCAAGCTACTTCATGTATAACATCCCAAATGGCAAGCCGATGGCGAAAAAAGACGTTACATTTATATTACATGGAGTGACAATACTACCACTTTAGAAGGAAATCTTGGAAAATTAAAATTGACCTTCCTACAGGTAGTTAATCAATTTTTTAATTTTATCAAAATACCTACCTAAATAAACATAAAAACGATAACACCGTATGTAGTGTTAATTCAGAATGTTTAAATTTAACTATAGATGTTCCACGGGGCTCTATTTTGGGCCCTGTGCTTTTTGCTTTGTTTATTAATGACATTGGTTTCTTGCCAACAACCACACATTTCACAATATATGCTGACGACATTTCATTGATAGTATCAAATCCATCTGCAATAACATTTTGGAACAAAATGGTAATGCTATTTTAAAGACATTAAACCATTGTTTTTCCCATAATAGCCTGTATCTCAATACCGAAAAAACTCAAATTATCAGATTTCATGGTAGGCGAAAGGAATGTGATAACTTAAATATTAAAATAGACGATAAAAATATTTCTAATACTGAGGACAATGTTAAGTTTTTAGAGGTATATTTGGACGAATGCCTAAATTGGAAGCATCATTGCGAAACTTTGATATCCAAAGGGGGGATTTATCAAAAGAACAACTTATTGATTTATATTATGCCCAAGTTTATCCACGTTTAAGATATGGTATCTGTTTTTGGAGAAACTCCACCATGTTTTCAAATGTATTTATTGCTCAAAAACGTGTCTTGCGAAGTATATATTTGGTATACCGAATATTCACACGTGCAAGGATATCTATAGAAAATAAAATTCTTGCCTTGCCTGGCATATATATTTTCGAAGTTTGTATGTATGTTTTTAAAAATAGAAATAGTTTTATTTTAAATAGATACTACCATAAAGTCAATACAAGACAAAAAAAGAAACTCCATGAACCTTGTGCCAGATTAAAAATCACAAGTGAGTCTCCAAGATTTATAGGTCCGAAATTATTTAACCGTCTACCGGATGACATAAAACATCAGGAAAGAGAGTATTTATTTAAAAAAAGCTAAATGTGTTTCTATCAGACAAATGTTATTATTCTGTATCAGAGTTTTTCTGCATTTAAAGTAATACTAATACACAGCAAGTTAACATTTTTTTTACTGTACATTTTTCAGTGTTCTGTGTCTCGTCCTATACAACTGGGTGTTGTACACTATATATATTCGACTCTTAGTAGGTATAAGCTTATACCTATTATGTCTTATATCATGTACATGATTAAAAATAGACCAATAAATATTTGAATTTGAAATATTCTAAGAAAATTAAGAAAGATCCAAATTACAGAATATTTTCTGTTTTCAAGGTAACATTTATGAAAACGAGTTTTAAACAATTATCGTCGATAGTAAAGAAAAAATTAAATGCAAATATGCATCGAAGTAGGTTGTCTAAAATCCTACCAATCTAGCTAATAATAATTCATAAAAGGTAATTTTAGACCGCCGAAGAAATATAATCTAGATGAATTAACACCTAGTATAAAAATAACATACTTACAAAAAAAACATGCTTTGGGATTATTGATAAATTGAACATTTATGTTTTTATCTGAATTTAGAACAAAAAAAACTGTACAGAAACAAGGAACTAATCATTTAGGAAGTCCTGCGGAGTAATTCAAATCGAATTATTTCGTAAGTAACCTGATCGTTATAATAATTAGGATATACGCAAAGCTTACATTTTCTACAGATTCAAAGTTCCCTAGCAACAACAAAGTAAACCGGTCTTTTTTAACTAATAGGGTGTTACGCGCCATCTAGGAACGACTTGATGTTCTTCAAGTTATTTAAATTCATTACCATTTGTACAATACAGTTCTCATTTGGCAACAAATAGTCGTGTCTCATCATCTAGTGTGCGTAAGTAAATTAAATTACTCGGTGCTCCAAAAAGAATGCCATAATCTATCTCTGCAACACCACCTAAAAACAAGGTGGTGTTGATCTCTGCCATTATGCAGTAGCGAAGTAGAAATTGACAGGGTTTAATATACAACTAGTCAATAGATGGCACACTGAGTTTTATCAATACCGTACGGACGGCTTCATTATGGATAGAAAACTTTTTCCATGTTTCTGAGAAGAAAAATACCTATCTAATAATAATAAGAAAAGATTTGTAGTAAGAAACGAAAAAATGTAAAATCATTTAATGCATTGTGTCCGTCTTTGAAATCAACTTTTGTGGTTTATAAAAAGTGGTAGGAGTGTTGTTTAAATCAACGAAGTGGAAGGGACGACCCTTCACTTCGTTGGTTTAAATACGTAGCAATACTATTTAAGTATAGATACCTGCATTAATTTCTATTACTTTGATATTCAAGAAGGAATCATTCGGTCATCCTCGTATTCATAGTTTGACTATCGTTTGAGAGATGGCACCACGACATTACTTTATTTCATTATACAAATATATCTGTACCGATTAAAACGCCAATAATAATAATTATATTCTTTCCAACAAAGAGTAGATAGGTATATTGCATTTAATGGGCACATTTCTAAAACAATAAATATTAATCGCAAAGATTGTCATTGTCGTCACTGTGTTAAGTTGGAATTTGTTCAATACACTTATACACTAGTGTTATCTATAAAATACTAAAGATACTATTAGACGTAGCTCCCATGACAAAAAAGGTACCCGATCGAATTCCTAAAATTTAAAAGGCGAAAATGGTTGAAAAACATGTAAAATTCATGTTGTGCCCACCAGACTAGTAAAAAATTGTTAATTATTATTATTTATGAATTTTTGAATTTAGATTAAAAAAAGATTCATCTTTTTAAAACACCTGCTTGAAATTTATGCAATGTGGTAGGGTAAATATGAACCATTTTTGAACAAATTTGTCTATCTGACAATTCTTGTTAATTAACTTATGACATAACTTTTGTATAATTTTTTTTTATGAAAGGCACTACATAACACCTTGATTTTTGTTTTGAAATGAACTTTAAGACCTCTACTGTCTATAGTCCCATCAAATTAAGAAAAATTAAAGAAATGTTTCCTACAGCTATGAGACAAGTAAGAAGTGAAGCATTTGGGTTGTCTAAACATGATTTTACCCCCCGCAGTTCTAAAAAAGGGTGATTTTTGAGAAATATAATGTTCCTTAATGACGTGCTAATATTTCAGGGTATGATTCCTTAGGTCATTTTATGAAGAAAACTTCATATGAACATATGTCTGCAACGGCTTAAATTTTTTGCTACAGCTAGGGTGTTGAATTTTTTTTTATAATCGTTATTTTTTAATACTTCAGAAAGTATTTTAGATCTTATTTTCAATTTTGGTATGCATTAATAGGATATAGAACCATATATTTTAATTAGAAAAAATATTTTATCGTTCCACCAGTAGCATCCCTGCGATATTTCCTCCGATATTTTTTTCCAAAAAAGTGGTACGCCACTGACATTTTTCCATGTCGATATTTTTCCTGATTAGCCTGATCAATTCTACATGAAAACGGTCTCTTGCGTTTTTCTCGTCAGATGCACAGTTCTTGATTAAAACAATTAAATTCATACTGAAACTTTTTACACAGGCACTCACACAAAAAAGAAATTGTCGATTACACAGACCAGACCAATCATCTCCAGTGTATTTTGGCTTGCTGAATCCGAATCCAGTGTCATTTTTGCCCCACCACGTCACAATTTTTTCTATACTCAGGAAACAGTTTTTCTAATGATTTTCTGCAACACACGACTAAAATATAAAACGCAGTGTGTCTGCGAGTGGTCACGTCATCCCAATATGATGGATATGGAATGACTACTGGTGAGCGTGTAATTGTGCATGGTAACCATGGGAGTGAAAGTAGAATTCACAGAATGTAAACAAGCATGGCGTCGATCCAGGCAGAAATGTCAAGTCGGCGAATTATTTCCGTCAAGGAGAATCTGTCATCTGTGTTCTAATATGACATAATTCATAACTTAACCTATGAATATAACAATGTAGACTGTCGCTATGATTCCCAGATAAACAATTTATCTGAGATGTAAATACTTTGTTCAGTTCATTAAAAAAAGTATAGTTGTTAATTGCTAGGTAGGTCCGTTTTTTGGTACTACATATTGATAAACTTCACCTGTAATAAGTAAGAAAGTCTGTGGTAATTACCTATCATTTTAATTTTGCATTGAATTTTGATTCCCTCTTCCAACCAGCTAAACAATTTTATATTTTTCAGGAGTACATTCCCCATATTTGGACATACTATAATTGTAATGGCCCTGTATTGGCATGCAATAATTTTTGTTTTAATGGTGACCAAAAAGACAAGTTGCAGCAATTTTGATCCAGCTAGAGTAACAAAAATTTTGATTTTGTGTAGGTATGTTCGCACAAAATTTTTATTTTATTAAAATTACCAGAGACTTTCATTTTCAGATATGGTGTGTGAAGGCAATGATGCGTACAGCTTACATAAACATAAGATCAATATCACGGCTTATAAGTAATGATCAACTGTGATATATTACTATGTACCTTTGTAAATGTAGTCCGTACTTTTGTGAGGTAACCTTGTTACTTACTATATTTTGAATTTGAGAAAACTCTATAATGAATCCACAAAAAAAAATACTCCTGCAAATATCCTAGTTGCGAAAATAGTTATTATTGGAAAAAGGTGCAAAAAAAGTGGTAAATAAACGGTTTTATAGATTTCCTTTAAATCATGAACGTGCCCTTGTTTGGAAACAAGTATGCAAAATAGACTTGAATAAAGCCTGTAGAAACTTTTATGTTTGTGAAGAGCACTTTCGAAGCAATCACTTCGTCAATGTCTCAAAACATTTGCTTCTTCCAAATGCCGCTCCACGTCCTATTAATGAACAGGAAAACCAAGTGCCTATATATTTCTAACGAGAATGTTATAATTGATGATAGTGCAAATAATAATAATACTGAGCAGTCAAATAGTGTTAATATGGTAATGTCGGTTTTTAATGATCATGATTATTTTATAAATAATTCAAACAACTTTTCTGATAAGCAGGCCAATTCACCCCCATTCACATACAAAAGTAGTCAGTAAGTACAATTTTATGTATTTCACTATAGTTTTATAATGTATTAATTTTAAGTTTCGTTTTGTGTGTCTTGTTGGCCAATTATAAGTTAACCGGCCACTGCCTAGGCAGTTTTTTTGTTAATTTTATTTTTATATATTATATTGTTGATTATTTAATTGTTAAAATTGTTACAAGTGTAATAATTGAAGCTGCATTTATGTAGACAAATATTTTTAAATATATATTTATATATTTTTGTTTTCAAATCATTGTATCATTTTTCCCTGTCTAAATATTTTGCAGGTACACACGCCATCTTTGACTCTTTCTTAATTAACAGGCCAGATAGAAAGAATTTCTTTGAGAGATTTATGTTAAATTCATGAATGAGCGGAAGGTAATATTTTACATAAAGAAAAGAAAATTTTCGTCACAAGGTCTGGTAACAATGAAAAGTTTAAGATGTCGAGTATCTGTAATGCGTAGATAAGATCGGGCACAAATTTCAAATTCAATATTCCCGCACAAATTTCTAATTCAAAATTCCCGCATATTGCCTAGTTCTTCCAGGCGACTACCAGATGGCGAGCCAAATTTTGTTGTGGCTCTTAAAGCACTGGCTTGCGCTTCTCCTGAGTATATGTTCTGTGATGGTAACAACAGAAATGATCACCAGTGGGCAGGCGGCAATACACATGGTAATGGGCTGTTACCTACGGCCTAATTTAGTTGCAGGAACACATATATTCCATATACTGTGCTGCTGAAGGAGAGTCATATTTATTTTAATGGTCCATAATACAAAGGTTGACATTGAGACTTTCATTTGATGGGACAATGCTGGCCCAGAGACAGTAAATGAAGGGAACTTGATTTTCGGGTGGCTGCCGGACAGAGTGACCTATACCGGGTGCCTACGATGTTACTAGCCTGCCTATAATATTCCTATAAAAAAAATATATTCGGATGACGAATTGTCCATAACAATTACAGAATTTGGTGGGATATTTGGTATCAGCTGTTCCTTTGCCCACTTCTCAAATAATTCGGCTGTTATATCCTCATTTTACGCAGGTACTCATGTTGATGATCAACGATACGTGCTGATTCCATAACTACCAATCGTTTGTTCAATTTTTTGTACCTAAAACTGCAATCGAGCAAAACGTTTTGCAAAGTATCTAATGATTTATAGTCGGGTACAATTTAAATTGACTTGTGTCATGGCCGCTAAAACGTCTGAACTAAGATTTTATTTGATGCATAAGAACGCCAGTAGTTCTCAAACAGTTCTCAGCAATGATGTCGCTAAATAATTTTAAAAAGGCCGTGGATAAAGATCCGACAGTCGGAATTCTAACACAACTGCTAAAAATCCGACAGTCGGAATTATAATACAAGTGCTAAAAATCCGACAGTCGGTACTGTACTACGTTACTAAAGAACACAGTTAAAAATAAAAGCAAAGATGCAAAGTGGTTTTACAAAGTTTGTAATAAAATTATAGGAAATGACTGTGTTAGATGTGATTCCTGCTTGAAATGGTTTCACACAAATTGCAGCACTTTAAAAAAATTACCATATGTAAAGAAACTAAGATTTTGCTTGGAATGTAAATAAGTAATATTTAATACGGTGATATTCATTTTTTGTTATTTAGTGTATTTTTCGTTCTGTTTCAAAACCAGAAATATAATTTGTTTTGTGTTTTTCTTCTATCTTTAAAAAATATACCTTGTTCAGTTTCTACGAATGAAAGTTTAAATACACATAACGCAGTTCTGTATGCGACACTTAGTTTGATTTATTCTCATTCTTCTGAGAGCGTACCTATAGATACCAGTAAAAATTAAGAGGCTTTACAATTACGAGAAATATTGGACCTAGTTCTTTGATTTTTAAATTTAACTAAACAGAAATCAATATTTGTTAGGCCGGCCTATTTGTTAAAATTTCAGGTTTAGCTGTCGGGCATAAAGTTCGGACTGCCGGACTTTTACCCAAAGAGTTTAACAAATAGAGGAGACAAGCTCCATAAGCGTAATGTATAAGAGAAGCGTCTAGAGAGACCGAAATGCGAAAGCTTAGACACGCCCAACACGTGATATCACTAGTTTGGACTATTTCTTCTTTGCTCTAGCGTTTACTTCCAGCGACATGGTTAGCACATAGGTTACGCTTTTGCTTATGGCGCGAGGGGTCCCGGGTTCACATTCGTATGCCCGCACAATTTTTTTTTAAATTCTGTAACGATTAATATATTTTTTTACAAATTCTTTTCTGATTTCTTTAGGTTTTCCTTTTTATATAATAATTTCATTCTTTCGTGTGATTTCTTTGGGTTAGGTTAGTAGGTTTTTATTTTGATAATAATTTTGTTAATAATTATTAGCGCCGCAGGCAGTATTAGCGTCGCAGACAAAAAAATGGGGGGTGCGGGGGGTGTCCCCCCGCCTTTTTTCCACAAAATAACAGGAAATATTTCAATTTCTCCACTTGCACGAATTTATTATACATTTACAAGGTAATGCGCATGCTCGAAGCTTTCGCATTTCGGTCTCTCTAGACTCTTGTAATGTATAAGCAGCCGGTAGACTGTAGCATTCTCATCCTACTCACACAGTTCTGTCTCTCTTTGTCGCACAGTACATGAGGGGTGGTGACTGGTGACTATTGCAATACAATGACAGTATGACGTGCGTCATAACTTTTCAGACCTGAGGGAAAACAAATGGCGGGCGTTGTGTAAATCGCCGATCGAACGTGTTGTTTTAACTGTATATTTTGTGGATTCTGTGATGTTTTAAAACTTAATTTTGGATTATTTAACATCAACAATTATGTTTAATCAATTCATGTGGCGAATTTTGTTTGTTAAGATGGAGATGAGTTTATATTTTATGAAATTACCTTATGATGTACAGGATCAGTGTATGGAAGAAAGTTGGTGCTATCAATTTAAATCGCTATATATTTAAATAAAGAAGACCTTAGTACAGATGCCGATGTATTTCCGAATATTAGACATACATATATTGTAATTACATGATTTTTTAAAGGAGTGCATAGTTAAAAGAATGAGTACAAGGCATTGAAAAGACGAAGTTTATAACCAATTTGTTAGTAGTTGGGTGAAAGAAGTTCTCCAAGAAATTTACAAGATAGCAGCTTATTATCGCAAAGGTAAGGATTAGTTATAAATTATAAATCATTTTCGCCATGTACTTGCATAATTTAAGGTTGTTTTATGAATAATTACTAACACAGATCCATTTTTTTAGGTTATGGTCTCACTACATTGTCAACAAAAACATCATTCCTTGGATTATTGCAGATCCAGTCGATCCAAATGAGTTGTTAGTACTCATTGTAATTGTGTTGCAGATACAGGCAAAACACGTTCGCTAGCCTGATTTGCAATTTATAAGGTACAGAGTGAGGCGATGAGACGTCACTCCTTTTAGTTTTTTAGCAGTAAAAATGGCTATGGCTAAGCAGTTAACCATTGTGCGATACAATCCATAGATTTTGTAAAATTACTCATGAAAAGAAACAAAGGACTTAGTTATAATAAGGTAGACACAATTTATCTGACGGTTCACTCATCGTCTACGGTATATTTATGCACGGAGCTGTGCAAATCATTGTAATTTCTGTAAGAACTTTTTGTCATGTCATATTAATGTTATTATTGTCTAATTTATGTATTTTATTAAATATTCTCCTTTCCTTTTATTGTTTTATTTATCAGTCATTACTATCATTAGCAGTAAGTTGAATGCTGACTACTCTGAACTTCTACATTCATGTCTGTAAATGAGAATTAAACAAAAATATATTTACTAAATATATAACTGTTTATTATCAACAAGTTTAACATTTCTAATATAACTTAGATGGAATTTATACTAAATTCATCGAATGATCTGTATTGTTTTAAAATATATCGTGTGGTGTTTAAAAACTACTCAATTCTGTTGTTTTACATTACAAAACTGTGAAAATGGACTAAAGTCAGTGTTTAGACTCAGGTTTCAAATATTAAAAAATTCAGCACTGAGTAGTTTTTAAATAACCGCAATATATAGTTTAAAACAATAGGTACATTTAGTCCGCAGATCATCGATGAAAACTATACTTTGAACTTTCACTCTTAATTTATAAACTTCAACAGATCTTTAGGTATATAATATGTAGCTTTTCTTTCAAGTTTGTCTTAAATTGTACCATATTTAAAATTAATGTCTCAGCAACATTTTTCGTGATAAACAGATTAAACGTTATAAACAGAAGAAAAATTTGAGAAAACACTACTTGTAATTGTAAATAAAGCCGAACGCTATTCAAAACAAAGATTAAAAATTGACGGTATTTGTGAAATCAAAGCGCTGTGTTGCTTTGTAAAACAGAGTGGAGAGAGAGGGTACGAGGTCTGCGACAAGGACGAAGAGCCTAACGTTTCCAAGACAACGAAATCACAGCATGCTGTGACCAAATCGCGACTCCCGGCAAATCCACGGCTTGTCTTCTCTAGTTATTAAACTCTTTGCTTTTACCAGTATAATGTTATAAAGGTAAGGCACACAATTTGACAGGTTGCCAACTCTGCGGAAAAATAACTTATAGGCACGGTATTTTTATGTAAACAAATGATGTGGAAGGTTATTAAACATTCAAATTATTTAAAACTTTTATTTTGTAGTGAGCAATAAATTGAATATATACAATTTACACTTATTGTCATTGTTGGTGAAACATAATTTAATAATTAATAGTGATATGCCTTCTTTTTGATCATCCTCTTTGGTAAATATTAGGCAAAGCTATATATTATATTGCATCACCTGGAACAAGAACAATTTAAGCATAAATTAATAATTGTAACTATTTAAGTAAACTTTTTTAACTTACTTTCCCAAAACTGGAACGTTCCGAACTACTTACCCAATTTTCTTTAGCCCAATCACATACTGCTTCATTGTAGTCCTCAAGACTTGCATGCTTCCATTCCGTTCATCATAAAAGCAGGTACTCTTAATTTGTACAAGGTACCTATATTACAGTGTCTGGATATATTTTGGGAAAGTCTGAAAAATCTTCTAAATGAAGAATTATGCCCAGAGGTATTTTTCATTTGATGAATGTTATCAAACTGTACATAACTAGGTAGGTACTCGTTAATGTTTCTGCAATTAATTGTTAGAATATTTAAATTTTTATACAAATATATACCTACCTATTTATTAGTTTATTACACTCTTACCTTAATGGTTCTGGTTCATTAAAATATCATGATTGTACAAATAAATACAAAATATGAAGCCGATCTTTTCATATGTAAACATAACGAATAGTAAGGTTATTTCTATTTTGCTTTACCTACAAGCTCAAACTCTGAAGTTAGTCGCGCCTCACCTATTTTTACCTATTCTGACTGTCGGATCATTTATCCCTAATGTTAAAGTCCCGACTGTCGGATTTTTAGCAGTTTCGTTATAGTTCCGACTGTCGGACTTTTATCCACGGCCTTTTAAAAAATAGGAAAGATATTATCATAAGTTGTTAAGATTATTAATTTAGCAACTTCATAATTTTAGTGGAATTCTGATTATACAGTGTCCATAAAGTTGGCTACATATGGGACAAAATTGTATTTTTGACATTTCTAAAAAACTCTATTGGGGGTTCGCTTATGCATATCCAACAACAAAAAATTATATTTTGACACATGTCATGTGATCACCGGTTTGGCAGGACTGTAAAAAATAGTTGACAGTGGTACAAAAAAATGGGTCAAATTGTTAAGATATCGAAAAATTTTATGAAGAAAAAGTGCATATAGAATACAACAAGGACCTCATATATCAATTTTGAAGCAGATATGAGGAAAATAAAAAAGTGCAAATTTTACCCCTACCATTAATTACTATATGAAAAATCATAAACTCTTGTGTCTATTTCACAAATATTTGATTAGTTTCGACAAAAACTTTATGCATTTTAGTTGAATAAAGGTATTTGCATGTGAAAAAAGAAACGAATCCCCAATACAGTATTTTTTAGAAATCAAATTTTTCCCATATGTAGCCAACTATACGACGGACACTGTAGGTATATAGGTTCGGGCACAAATGAAACTGATAACAAAAAATGACTTGCCCAATTCAGTCAATAACAATGAGTGATCAGATAAAGAAATCAAAGACTAATATGGCTACAGTCCAGCAAGAGACACGGGAAGGTTTGGGCATTCCTTGCCAGGAAAGGATAGGATCGTAGTATTAGTAGGGGAAACGATGTCAGTAAAAATAAAATATTTCATATAACAAAAAAAAATCTGAAATCTCTATGAGAATAACGAAAATAAATTATTTTTCTTTTAGAGGTAATAAATTAAAATTCTGGTTGACAAAATAAATATTAAAAATATTAATAATAGTTTTAAAACAAATAAATTAAAACAACTCTGAAAAGAACAACTCATTGACATGTTTTCATAAACTCTAAAACACTGCACTTGAACAATTTATCTACTCGGCGCACGTTTCACCATTCGTGTATTAGAGTAGTATTATTATGAGAAGATGCTTGCAAAAAATGATGCGCAGAAACGAGTTTGTGTACATTCATTGATCTAAGCCAATGAGAGCGATTTGCGTCATATTTGACCTCGAATCCAGTGGCACCGTCAACCTGCAGTCACAGGGTCTGTACTGCAGTGTACTTGTTGTGTTCGCCGTTTCTGATTGAATTAAATGAATTAACCTTATTTTCAGTAAAAAATGTCTTCATCGTAGACACCAGAGTGTGACGAGGTTTTAATCTACTGCATTACACAGCTCCTCGACCTCGAAAATTTGATTACAATTATTATACATCCTTCTACCCCAGATGATGCTGTCACTGGTAAAAATATTTGCGCACATTGGCTCCGCCCCAAGCATCTTCTCATAATAATATACTACTCTAATACATAACGTAAGAAAGTAGATTTTATTAGAGATAAACATGGGCTAGTAGTAATAAAAGACACATTTTTGGAGAAAATAAAGTTTTAACAAAACTCACGGCGTAGTTTAATAAAGCACAAATTTTAGAAGGAAAATTATTAACTTTTAATAACTAATCAAATTAAAAAAAAGTAGAAGTGCTTAGGGATCGATCTCGCAAAAACCCCATTTATATTTGAGCATCTTACCAATTGAGCTACGCGATCCTGTTTATTCTACTCTAAAACGTGTAATATCTACGTACTAAATAATTGTAAGACTTAGTGGTTTGACATTCTTCGTTTGACTGATGAATATCCACTATTTACCACTAAAAATAACTTAAATATTTCATATAAAGAAGTTTTTCATATTTAGAGTGTGTTAGTTCACGGAAATAAATAATATTCGTCCTCAAATCCCACACAGATTGAGAATCGTTGAGCTTATGTCTATGTTTCTCACTCCTCAGTGTACATTTCATATTTCCGTCTCAAAAGAAGTGGGAAAGAATCTTGGTAGACATATATGGACAATGTCTTTAGGCTATGGCTTTAAGTTTATGTGCAAGAGATAGTGAAAACGTATGTGCAATATTAATTCATACATCGGTCTTTTTAAACTTGACCCGACTCTAGCTATACAATACAATACTTTATTCGTGTCAAATTACACAAAGTGTTTACAAACATCAACATACAGTACAAAAGTTAAACTATAAGGTATAAATATATAAAACAATAGATATGAAGTAAAAGACTGAGAGCACATAGTACATGAAAGACAAACTAGATATAAAAGAAGCTATTAATATAAAATAAATAGGAGGTGTGGTATGGTAATTTATCACTGTAGCTTCTAGAATACTGCACGAGATTCACACATTAGTTTGCAATAGAGGAAAAGTTGCTATGTAAAAATTCGTTAGTACTATAAAAAGCATTATTGAGCAAATATTTTTTTATTCTGTTTTTGAACTGAGTTTCATTCAACAATTTTATCTCTGGTGGTAGAGCATTATAAAATTGAAAACCCAAGTATCCTATGTGATCCCTAGTTTTACTTAATCTATGGAAATTTATGTCGAGTTTATCGTTGTTTCTGGTTTTATAAGAATGTATGTGCGGCTTCTAGTTTCGAATGATTCTACATTTTTCTTTATATAACTAAGACATTGGTAAATGTAGGTACAAAGCACAGTCATAATATTCAAGGAAATAAAGTGTTGTTTGCAGTTGTCTCTAAATTTTAGTCCGGAAATGACTAGAATTGCCTTTCGCTGAGCAGAAAATACAGCAGCACAAGATGGGGCATGTCCCCAGACTAGTATTGCATATGATAGAGTAGAGTGGATGAGACTATGGTAAGTCGTGGTTAGAGTATTCAGTGAGACTTTGTCAATAAGGTTTCGCAACAGATAAGTATATTTGGAAATTTTTTTACAGACGTAGTTAGCATGACTTTGCCAAGATAACTTGGGGTCTAAGTAAACTCCTAAGAATTTAACAGACTCAGGATTATTAACCTCTTCCAAATTGCGCAAACCAAATATCATTGTTTGTCTTAGTCACATTTAAACTTAGCTTATTCGAGATAAACCAGTTTTGTGCGCTTAATTCCCCAATTAGCATTTTCATATTCCTACGATATACTATACATATTCCAAAATAAAATTAGTATATTGCATAAATATTTGAAACTAATTCAAAATAAGTTGTATACTGGTTGTTTTGTCACAGGTTTTCACATTGTATACATACTCCTGCAATATTCATATGTATGTTGCTGACACGTTGTAAACATATTCTGAAATGTACATTCATTCTATAATATAGTTACAATATACGCAAACCTTTTCCGTACATACATGCAACATTATCCATGTATACTTTCAATATACAATGTATATTGCAAAACAACAATGGTATATTGAATAAATATTTAATACTGATTCAAAATAAGTTGTATACTGGTTGTTTTGTCACAGGTTTTCACATACTATACATATTTCTGCAATATACACACACATGTTGGTGACACATTATAAACATATTCTGAAATAAACATTTATTTTACAATATAGTTATAATATACACAAATGTGTTCCCTACATATAGGCAATATTATCCATGTATACTTTCAATATTGCAAGGAAACATTAGTATATTGAATAAATGTTTAATACTTATTCAAAATAGATTATACAGGGTGTCCCAATAAAACTCCCATGCTGGATATCTTCTAGATGAATAGAGATATTTTAATTCTGTAAAAGTCAGTTTGTAGTACATAAAGAGTGCTTCAGTATTAAATATAAATCATTTTTAATACATATATGACACTGAGCAAGAAATATTTCGACGGGAGGAACTTTGAAATGTTGTTTGTGTAAAGGGAAATGCATTTCTAAGTAAATATTGTTTTTAAAAAAAATCCAACTGTTTTTGAGATATTTGTATCCAAACGTTGCCATTTGCTCCTGTTAAATAATTATTTCCGAAACATTTCACTATTTAAGTGATTTTAAAAGAAAAGCATATTTAAGGCACTTTCATATAAATAAAAATTTCATAGTTTATGAAATACAGATTGTCCCCTTTAAAGACTAAAGAAATCTTTCAGAGATTACAACTATTCAATAGGAACAAATGGCAATATTTGGACACATCTCAAAAACGGCTAGATTTGCCTTTTTTCTTAAGAACAAAATCTACTTAGAAATGTATTTCCCTTCCACAGAAACCAGATTTTAAAGTTTCTCCCAAAGAAATAAGATTTATTTAGAGCCCAGCGCCATCTACATATTGATATATTCAAAAACCATTCATTTATATTCAAAACTGAAGCACTATTTATGTGCTACAAACTGGCTTTTACAGAATTAAAACGTCTCTATTTGTTTAGAAGATATCCGACCTGAGACTTTTTACTGGGACACCCTGTATACTAATGGTTGTTCTCATCCCACAGCATATCGTACACATACGTCTTGTAGATCTGCATCTATGCTGAAAAAATATTGTAAAGATATTTCGGAATATATATTTATTGCTTCTCACAATGTACACTGCATGGAAAATTTGTTTTTACCATTACTTTTCAGTTAAACTCGAGCATGTTTTATTGATCAAATTTTGTTGAATGGAGCACACAAATGCTAAATAAACCTCGAAATAAACCTACCAATAAAACTGCATTTGCCATAACAATACTTTACAAAGGCCCAAGAATATCATATGCAAAAAAAATAATTTTACGTTAATAATAAGATCTGTTAGAAACCATTTTAAAATCACACATTTATCACTCTGAAAACTTCAGCTTTAATAGTCATATTAACATGTTATTTACGAAAGTCTGATAATCATATTATGTTGCCTTAAAGTTTTATCTAATTCAAATCATGTTTTAAATTGTTCAGAGCAAAAGATGACTTTATTCTATTAACTACTTTACATCGTCGTAACAATTATGTATCTTAAATTATAAAATAGGAAGAGTTATAATTAAAACAGTTGTGTTACTTTAAATATATTTTTATTTTTTGTTACAAAATGCAATTGCAATAATAAATAACAATTGTGCCAAGAATTTAAATCGACATTTTTTAAACAAAAAAAATGTGCTTTGCAACTTATGAACTGATCGATATTTTTTTAACAAAAAAAATGTTACTTATAAACTGTCGCATTTTACTATAAAAAATATTTTGCCAGTAAGTAAAAAATAGTAAAAACTGGAGGGCTTACATTTTCAAAACCAGTGTCCAGGTGTTGCCGATGGTGCTACTTATAATTGCGAAACTCCACTTGGCATTCTTAACACATCACCTGTGATTGCTCCTATTGGCTGAATACTTTCTTTTGGCTTTTCCAATTTTTGGGAGAAGGTATTTTTTTCCTGAGTAGAGGAGGTGGGGATACACGAGCTAGTTCCAACTATAAAAGAAAAAACAATTAATTATATTTGAATAGGTATTTCACTTTAAAAACTGTCCTTGATGAAATTAATAAATATAAACACATCTTACAGAAAAAAATAAAAATAATCAAAAATAAATTAAACAAATTGATATTATCATAAAACAAAACATAGGCATATGTATTTTTTTGGAATTCGGAAATATTTGTGTTTGTGATTTTAAATGCCTACCAGCGTTATTAGAAGAACAACATATTCTCTTTCTCTTCTAGTAAGGACAACATTTCTTTCACTTTGGGAAGTCGCCGGCTTCCAATACGTTCTTCGATATCAATATGTTCATCTGACAATAATAATCTTTTCGGAGGACTAATATGCTTTTTGTACATATAGTCCCTTGATTTGTTTCTGTTCACTCTGTACATCAGATGTGCTTCCTGATCTTTTCCATTTACCTAATTGCAGCTTTTTATAATCCTCTGAAATAGATATAAAGCAAATTAATACGAATAAATATAACAACTCGTATGTTGTAATTAGAACCAATGGTTGTGATTTAAATAAACAAAAGCATCTTAATATTGAAATAGATCGAACCTACCTTCTTAAAAATAAGATTTAAACACCCCGTAAAGTGTCCAAGTTTCATCTGGGATTTCTCCTGGTTTTCAATGATTTGTCAAATTGGTTCCGTTTGAATGATGACCACCAAACTTTCTTTTCGAAGAGTGTTACCATTCCGAATTAGACTACCTCCGTTTCTTTTCAAGAAATTGGTGCCTACAAACGCCGTCATTATTATAACAACTAATAAAGTATGCTACAATTATAATATAGGTAAGTACAAAGGGATACATTAAACTTTAGTATCTGAATATAAAATATCTGAAAATGACAACAAGGGGGGCCATCCTTAAAACTATGTGGTAGGTAGTTGTATTGTGTACGATTGTAAAATACTTACTGCAATACAATAATTAAGGTACCTACACTTGGACTAATAATTAATAATCACGGGAAAACAAAACACAAACAAATTGAAATCGACATTTGACAGCTTGTGGCTTGTGGCCTGTGATGGCAAATTACAGCATGCGCACTAATCTAAGGACCGTGGCGCGCATTTCAAAAATTCGACAAGGGGATGATTGTAACGACATGGAAAACGGAAATCTAAATATAACGATAAAATGTAATTAAATAATCATTTCTCAAGTACGAACTACCTGCTTAAGAAATGCCGATAGTTATTAATTAATTAAATACAGTAGGAAAATTGAAAAAGGGATGAATATGTTATCATTTTTATTATTCATTATTATTTAATATACGATCACAAGTCCAAAGTCTGGATTCAAAATTTAAATCATATTTCATATCTACAATTTTAACCAACGATTTAAAATTTATAAAACGTATGCCATTCACCACAGGGGATGATTATAAATGTACTTAAACCAAAACTAGATAGAGAAATATCTATTTGTTTTTGTTATGAGGTAGATAGGTACTATACCAACACCGCACAAGGCAATATTTCAACAAGACTGCCGTAGAATTAATATTTAACTTTACCATATTTTTTTATGTAATATGGCCCAAATGCATGCAGCATTATGCTGTCAAAATCAATCAGAAACCTCATAAATCTTGTTGGTCCTTTGCAAAATGTAACATTGCTGTGCAATATTACTAGGGCTATATTGTTTCAAGTTTCGGTTGCAATGTTGCTAAAACTGCTTTGTCGGTGGCTTTACATAATTTACGTGGCTCAAAATGTTTACACCCCATTCTAAAATTCAATTTGGGTTTTATTGCATACAGCTGTAGTGTACATGTGTTCAACTTTTGAATGTAATGTTTTGAATATTAAAAATACAAACATGAATTTCATGTTGCAGAAATGTTCGACTGGTACATTATCAGGGTATATATGATGGTACACATATATTATCCATTAAATGTTTATGTGATATTTGTTAAAGATTTCAAAATTAATATAGCTTTTTGTATATATCTACAGTATACAAAAATATCATGTTGTAAAAATATTCCATTTGTAAATTGTAAAGAGATTGAATTAAGTACGTAGCATAAATATTGCCTATTGTATATCTATATAATATTTGACACATCAGCAAATTTTTGAGAAGATTCGTACAATATTCTCTGTATACCGCAGAATCAACATTATTTCATGTATATTGTAGGTATATATAGGAATATCGTACAACGTACTGGCAATATCTTTCCTATATTGATATAAGTACGTCGCGAAACGTATATTACGGCTATATGTAAAAGAAGTTCTGAATATCGTTTGAATGTAGACAATGAGTTTTGAATCTTCATTTCATATCGCGTGCTATGTGGGTCAGTATGCGGTACTTCATTTAGCAAAACTTCGATGGTATCATTTGACATTGTCAAATTTGTATCATCTGCAAATAATAGGACACTATCATTATCTCTAATTGACTGAGGAAAGTCATTGATATAAATTAAGAAAAGTATGGGACCTAGTACGGACCCCTGCGCTACTCCATGCTGCAATTTTAAAGTATTAGATTTAATGCCGTTATTAAGAACAAATTGTTGTCTATCACTCAGGTATGACCGTAAGAGCGATTTGCTTTCATCCGTAAAGCCGTAGAAACTTAATTTATTTATGAGAAATTCATGGGACACACAGGCAAAAGCCTTTGTGAGATCTAGGAAAAGAGAGCATACATAAGTGCCGTCTTCAAAACCGGCATTTATTAAATCTGTCAGTTTATCAATGGCAAGAGTTGATAATTTGTTTCGAAAACCGTACTGGTACGGACTGAGGAGCTTACTTTCTTCTAGATATAATGTGATCTGATTTTTTAGTATCATTTCATAGATTTTGGCGAGACATGGTATTACAGATATTGGTCTGTGATTTGAAGGGTCATCGACATTATATTTTTTAAAGGTTGGTACTACTTTGGAGATTTTTAAGCATTCCGGGAATATATTGTGTTGTATGTTGTATGCTTTCATTAATTAAATGGGTAAGAGGAATTAAAATGGACTGTGTGATATCCTTTATGATTCGAACAGATAAACCATAAGCGTCTTTGCTTTTTTTGCCCTTGAGATTGGTAATTATCTCGGATACTTCAAAATAGGTAACCTGGTTAAAATAAAATTGGCTGGACTGGCTGTGATCGAATAAATAATTTGTGTAGAGAGAATTGCTAGGAGGTAGTTGGTTTACAATAGTATCGGGTACATTTGTGAAATAGTTGTTAAATTGATCACTAGAGATGTTGTTTGACCGAGGTATAGACATTTTCCTGTATAATTGTTAACAATTTTCCTTATTGCCTGTTGGGGGTTATTGTGATTTTTTATAAAGTTATCGTGGGATGCCTTTTTAGCATCATTTATTTTGCGGCGGTAGTTGAGCCTGTAATTGTTCAATATAGTCTTGTTATTCTCGATGGGATTTCTTTTGTAAAAATCGTGTAAGAAATTGAAATGTTCACGCATGCGCTTAAGATCATCATTAAACCAAATAAAGTTAACTTAATTGGGGCTATTTGCCTGGATAGTCACATAACTTATCCCTAATCATTTCTAATGTGGGCACCTTCTGTTCATTGTAAAAGCCACACAAATCGACGAATGACAATCAAGTCTTTTCTGTTTAATAGAATAATCAACTATATCCCCGGCTCTAATAACCCTATAAATTATACAGTACGGCTAATTTGCTTAATTCACAAATCCTCTTTAGAATTTGATTATATGAAGAATCAATATTTTCGGCTTTTAAACAAGAGTAAATATTCAAAATAACTCTTCGAGTTTGAACGTGAAAGTCTTTATTTTCAAATTTCGCTTGTATAGGCTCTGTATCAAAATCGTCCATTTCGTTGTCACTACTATCGAAAGGCCTCCAAAATGCCATTTTAAATAATGAATTGCAAGAAATCGCTCAAACACAGTAATAAAACTAATAATTTGTTCAAATATTCATTACAATTAAGTAATTTATAACACTGCCTGGCTGTACTGCACTGCCTCGTACAGATCAAACGATACAAATAGTTCATATGTATTTTTTGTTTTATATATTTATGACATGCAAAAACTCTGAACAAGGTTGGCGTTGAAAATCAAATTCGCTAAGTATCTAATCCCACCTATATTTCTATGTGACTGGTAGATCAAGTCCACGTGAACTCTAAACGAGGAGTGGTGAGTATAAATTTATAAAATTCTGTGCTCTCTCATTCAAGATATATTGACAATACCCCGTAAGAACCTCTAGTTCCATGCTGTTCCAATTGAGTTTGTAAATACTATACCATATTTTGTGTTCCAATCTTTTGATTTGTTTTATTCCTGTCATGCATTTTACTTTTTTTATTTTTATTTATACTGTATTTTATGTATTTTACTTTTATATTTCTAAAATTGACAAGTGTATATAGTTTAATTATCTCACATGAAATAAATCTATCTATCTATTGCAAATAGCATGTCAATACTTACCATTTCAATGTTCTTTTTCTAGTATACTTTTAACAGCCATGCAATTCTACTATGAAATCTTTTTAAATGGCACACCATCGTAAAGTAAACTAGGATGCAACCTTGAGCAGGCATGTGTACATCGTATTCCTACTGCTCGCCATTATTCGTCTGTTTTACAACATGTAAATATTTTAAATTTAATTAACTAAAAGTCAAATTGTTAACAGCAACCGAGTTTAACCACTTGTCAGGATGCAGAATCCGAGTAATCATTTACTTCGGTTGGTTACCACTTTTCGTAATCTTTTTAAATTTAAGTGTCAGCGTTAGACTAATAGGTGTGTTTAGTCTTCATTGTATGCGGAAATATTAAAATAAAAACAAAATGTATTAAATCAAATTCTTTATTTTGTCATTTTGCAAAGAAAATATACCTATAGCAGTTATTTACATATTTTCCTAATATGAACAAACACCGTAAGTGCTTACAAAAACTGATTTACAAAACACAATTCGCAAATTACAGGATTAAAAAAAATGATTAAAATACACTTTAGTAAAGCTGATCGACGTTAAAATATATGAATATTATTTTTAAAAGTATAAAAAACAATTCTTTACGAATTCAAACACTTAACTAAAAAAAGGTTCTTTGACTTATATAATAACTGGCTGTAAGCATACATTGTATTTTCGATATAATACAGACATATCGTTAAACAGTTGATGTCTGCTGGTTTCAATGGTGTGTATCTCGTATCTCAGTTGATATTTAAAAAAGGAAGCAAATGATTTGCACAGGGACATAGAGAGCCTGCTTTTCTACGGCTTTTAATGAAGGAATCAGTGTCATTTTTTTCCCAAAGGATACCTATATTAAGTTAAATGCAAACATGCACCAGACATGACAGACTTTCTAAAAATAAAAATTTAATCTGATACGTTGTTTTTACCTTGAAAATGAACGGAAATTGCATGTTAATACTAAATATATATCTACTTCAGTCCACATATCAACAGAAGTGGTGACACACAGCAATTGCTTCTCTTTGAATTAAGCATACGAATTTACACATTCTGGCATCAAAAATATGCTATGCACTGATTGCCAAGAAATCGGCAATTTAAGCGAATTGCATGTCCATTAAAATGTTTCATGGTGTCGGAGAAAGAACGCTCGCTATTTAATGCCTTAGCACTGTTAAAACGCTGCAGGACAGGGAGGCAAACAAGTCCTTCAAATACAGTTTGGTGCGTGGTCACGGTGTTTTCCGGCAAATGAAGTTTGAAATTTCATGTGGTCCAATCGAAGATATTTTTGCAAAAACACTTTCTAATGCATTTTTGGCAGCGGCGTTTTCGATATCCGTTTCGAGTCCTTTATAAACACAAAATAATAGTGAATCCAATTTTTATACCGGCTAAAAGTTTAAATATGCAAAAATACTTTGCGAACTCCATAAAAAATGACGCTTTTCTTCATATACTGACATATTTTCTCAACCAAATGATATTTTAAGGTTTTTTACTCTAGAAATGTTTGGAAGACTCTCAAATACACGTATCAATGCATAGTGCAATTTTGAACCAGTGGATTTACCACATTCACCCTTATATTTAACTCGTGCTTTCACCCAATATTTCAATGACTGTTTTTGGTCTGTATCACTAGTCTAATAATAGTATGTACAGGAAAATTAGCCTTTTAGGGTAACAAAAATTAATAAAAGGATCATCTCTGGGATTTAAGTAGGTAATAACCTGGACAATGAGATGATGCATTCTTTGCACTTCCAAGTTCCGGGAAAATTTAGAAAATTTTAGAAAAACTTTTTTATTTTCGGTTTTTTTGCTCTACCGGCCAAAATAATGAAAATAGAAAAAAAAGTTCCCAACAAAAGTTGTAGCTCGTTTCTTTCTCTAGAGAACGGTATTTACAAATGTTTGTCTTACTTGAGCCGTTTATAAATCGAGTTTTCCACTTACAGTTTTAAGCCGCTTCGAAATGCGCGAAAAATGAGAATTCTCCGAGAGTTTTGTACGACCGGGCTCATCTATCAATAATTCTTACTATTCAGAGCCCCTAAAAAAATGAAAATAACATAAAGTGTAGAGAAAAGTGTCAGCTTTAATGTGGAACTAATCACAAAATTCATAAAATAATAATAAAGTGTCAGAAGATGGCTTAGTAAACTTTGTACAGTTGATCCACAGATTTATTCATATCTTTGCCGGGAGTCGTAAAATGATAATTCATTTTGCTTATATATTCTTATATAATGATATATTAATCCAATTAACATTTTATTGCAATTACTTTTGTTGGAAAGATATGCCTCGCGATTAAAATAGAGGATATATTTCTCATCGATCAATCACCTCCAAGTTTTAGGGTTCAATTCGTTATATTTTAATTAATAATAATAGCACAGTCTTAATTTTTGGATTATAAGTACAATAAAACATATTCTCTCGAATGACTTTAGTTTTTTAAATGTGTGCAGTACTTTTTGAATTTGTCTACATTATTCATACACGTTCAGAAAATGCACAATTATACAGTAAAACATATACAAATTATTTGTTTCTTAACATTATTCAATGAAATTTTCATTAAATATAGATTAAAGTGCCTGGAATCGAGTCCATGCAGTGAAAAATCACCCATTGTTACGGGAGAAATAGACAGGATGCTTAAAACTCAAAGATATGAATAAATCAACTGTATAAAGTATACAAAGCCATCTTCCAACACTTTTTTCTCTATGCTAAAAATTTGTATGAATTTTGTGATTAGTTTCACATTAAAGCTGAGACTTTTCTCTACATTTTATGTTGTTTTCGTTTTTTTTAACGACTCTGAATAGTAAGAATTATCAATCGATGTGTCCGGACGTACGAAACTCCCAGAGAATTCTCATTTTCCACGCATTTCGGAGCGCCTCAAAACTATAAATGGAAAACTGGATTTATCTCCTAAAAACGGCTTAAGTAAGACAAAAATTTGTAAAGATCTTTTTTGTAGAGAAAGAGACAAGCTACTTTTTTCTGTATTTTCATTATTTTAGCCGCTAGAGCAAAAATACCGAAAATCAAAAAGATTTTCCACGTTTTTTGAATTTTCCCGGAACTTGGAAGTGCAAAGAATGCATCATTCCATTCTACAGGTTATTACCTACTTAAATCCCGTAGACGATCCTTTTATCAATTTTTGCGAGGTTTTTACAAAATTTTGCCTTCATTGCCTGTACTATAAGATTTATATAAACAATTTTATAATTGTGATTATAAGTTTCTTACAGATGAATACATTTCTTTATTATTATTATTATTATTATTACGAGACTCCCAAACAATTCTAGAGTAAAAAAACCTTAAAATACCATTTGGTTGAGAAAATATGCCATTATAAAGAAAAGCGTCAGTTTCTATTTTTGCATATTTAAATTTTAGCCGCCGTAAAAAATGTATTAATTTAGAAAACGCTGTGGCCAAAAATGTAGAAAGTATTTTTGCAATATTTGGCTCATGAAAAAACCTATTTTGGTACTTGATGCAAAAAACACCTTTGGTTGGATGACACATTTGCAGAAAAACGCCGCGACACCAAACAAAAATGGATTTGAAAGACTTGATTGCCCCCCTCTCCTGGAGCAGTTTAACAGGGCCAAAGCATTAAATAGCGAGCGTTAGCTTTCCGACGCCATCCTACGTATTATAAAACATATTAGCAAAAGTAAATATTTCAAAACGTTAATTTACTGCTTTTTAAAAGCCGATCAGAAAAAACAAAGCCCTTATTTTTTTCACAACTTCTTTATGCAGAACTCGTTAACGTGTATATATTACACACGTTAACCACCAACAAAATTGAAACATTTACCTATTTCCTTTTGCCCAAGTGATCAAGAGGAGTCAACTTTTTTTCTTGTGCCTAGATCTGGCCGAATTTGTTTTCAACATCATTCATAAACTTGAGATCTAAGAATCGCTTGCTTCCGTCTTCAATAAAAACCGAGATGATTATATCAAAAATAAATGTACTTTTGCATTCAGTACAGCAAATAATTTTAGACAGTTTTAGAGTACGTCACATACAATTTTTACATGCATTAATATTAACTATACTCTTTGCATTTTCCTATCAATAAACAATGATTAGCATTTTACAATTCATTTAAATTTAAATATTTTCCTATATAAGTTACATTAATGATATATATGTCAAGGCTCGTTTTTTTATTTTCTATAAAATTTACCTAGTATTTTTTCCTATCAAGCATGTCCTCAATTCTATTGAAGAATGTATTTTTTAATTAAAAATAGTACACGTCAATATCTTTGGATATTTTCCGAACATGCTGTATAAGTCAGATTTGACCCAAACTATTACAGGGCACATCTTCCATTTTATACCATAATTTTTAACACACAATAAAAGAGGTGGACCCTTGCTATCTGGCGCAAAAAGCTACAGAGCACACGGAATCTCATAGAAACTGGTACGAACAAAAATGACAATAATTTTCCCAGATAAATAAATTAAACACTAAATAATTTCGCCTGTATTGTGAAATAAATCTCGGAATATTTAAATCTAATTAACATTAACACTTGCTACAGGATTTCCTCCAAAATCAGTAAATGTCGACAATCATGACACACTTCTTCGTTAAATAATATTTCATATCATGTTCAGCTGTTAGAAGATAACTATTAGGCCAGGCACCACGGACCATAATGCAAAGTTAGACAAAAATTGCAAAAGTCTTTAATCTTTGAGACAATATTGGAGGAGGTGGAAAAATCATGTATCCGGTTTTGCACCCTTTTCCGCCCCCCGGAACATTGTTAAATTAACAAAAAACATAAATTTGCAAATAACTTTTTGAAAAATAATCCGACATTTATGCAAATTTTAGAGAAAATTTTAATAATTATTACACGTATTCTATCAAGTTTGCACCCTGCTACGATGACCGGAACATTGAAAATAGTTGTTTTTTAACTTTATGAAATATTTTGTGGAAAAAAATTGCGAAAGTTATGCAAATGATTGTTTATGCAACAGAGAAGGGTCACAAACCCGTTTGTAATTTTGCATAACTTTCTTTACTCCGTAAGATTTTTTTCACAATTTTTTTATCTGGCTCGGGCACGATTTTGATGTTTTAAACAGTAAGTGGGGGTCTAAATAATTGCGAAAGTCTTAAAATCGGGTTGCAAATGTTTGTAACACCAATAAATGATACAATCTGAATTTACAACCTTGTAAATGTTCCAGAAGTTAATGAAATTACCTATTTTTTAAATAACGAAGCTATGCTTGTCTCGAAAAAATTGGAAAATAGGTGCAATTTCATATAGCATTCTAATAATGGATATAAATACTCATGTGAATTCACAACCTCGTAAAATATCCGGAATATAATTTATCTATCTTCGCTTTCCTTCTAAGATATTTTGCAATTTCATTAAAATTTCATCAGCATAAAAATAATTCCAGAAAAAAATTGCAAATTCATTATTGTTTTAATTATGTGCGCCATACATCAAATTGCAATCCATTTATTAATGCGGAACATGATTTAAATAAATAGAATCTCCTTGAAAGTGGGTGATAATAACATACACTCGCACATACTCAAGACACGAAATTACAAAAAATCCACTATCGTGCCTTTCCTCACAATACCATGCCCCCTAAAACACCCTAAAAAATATTTTTACATATAAAAAAAACTAAAAATTATCCCCCGTCTTTTTAACTAATGACTCATTTGCTTTGAGTAGGATTTTCCTTTTATTTTCTATGTGTTCATGATTATTTTTGTTCCGCCCAGCCATGCACTAACTAATATGCGTTAAGCGGCCCTCAGCACTTGGTTTTATGTATCAACAAAATAGTCTGTAATCTTGTTATATGTGTGCACTTTATATAGACCTAGGCAATAAGTTTGAATGTACGATAGCTAAAAACAAAAAGAAAGCTTGAAATGGTAAAAGTCTTTATGTAAAAACCCTCCTTACTAGCTGAAAAGTACATAGCTCTGCAGCCAGAAGTACATCCCGCGTTAATTTTTAATTAAAATAAAATCTTTGAGTGCAGCTCTGAAATTTTGTGTAGTTATATATTTTAATTGTAGAAAGAAATAAATAAACGCCATGTAATTTTAGGATAAGAAATATCAGCCAAAAAGTTGAAAACAAATTAAAAAAGTACACCCGTACAGGATTCGAACCGAGAAATCCACTGTGAATGTCGTCGCTTAATGCAGTGGGCTTCAGTCGGGGTGGACATGAAATATCAATTAGTTTCATTGGAAAAATCAAAACATGAGATTTTTAAATGTTTATAACTAAATAAATGCATCAGCAGGAAGGCTTCGTAATGTTGATATCGAAAGATCGAAATTGCCATTTTCACGGCATCATTAATTGGATGGGCGAAATCGAAAATTCGAGACCATAGAAGTGAACGAAAAGTAGAATTTTTTAACATTTCGCCAATTGGATTTGTTTTTTGTTCCATTAATGTCACTGGTACGTTAATAACCGGAAAACCCGGAATAATAGGGAGATTTTAAATATAAAAACAAAATCGCCAGAACTGCACCTTGACCAGTGTCAAATTTTAATAATTTGAACCATTTTCTTACAACTTTACCGACTTCTGGCAACGTTTAACCTCCGACCTAGACTTCTGGTAATAATTTTACGCAATTTCTACAATTAAAAACTATATCTACACAAAATTTCATCATTTGCACCTATTTTCCAATTTTTTTGAGTCAAGCAATGCTTCATTATTTAGATAATAGGTAATTTCATTAACTTCCGGGACATTTATGAGGTTGCAAATTCAGATTATATCAGTTATTGGTGTTACAAACATTTGCAACCCGATTTTAAGACTTTCGCAATTATTTAGACTAGTGATGGTAAGACCCGGCTCATTTGAGTGACCCGGGTCTTACCAGGTCAATCACTCAAATGACCCGTTCTCGATGATTCGTTCATATGAACGACATGGTCATTGGTCATGGCTTAGAAACGCGGCTCGCGTGAGATCTGTTTCGAAACAGCTCAAACGTTCATTCCCGTGCAGTGACGGGTCGTTTCATGTTTTATCTTTTGTATTAAGCACTTTCCGCCGAAAATACCTTTAGTGTGAATAACGCGGAACTTTTACATTTTTTTGAATGAATCAATAAAAAGGCACCGACATCATTTAAAGTCAACATTGTTTCATTGTTAATTTCCAAGTTTATAAATTATGACTGCCTTTTTAATCTCGCCGAATTATGAAACATTTTAAATGATATTATACATTTTCTATTACAATTCAGAATAAGATGTCGAGGCACTTACTGCGGCAATATATAGAGTGTAAACATCCGCATATTTATTTCAGTTAGGTTCATTTTGTTCTTTGTTGGTTCTCGTTCGCCGTGCGCCGATCGTGAATGACGTGAATTTCTTAGTAGAAAAAATACATTTAGAACAAAAGTTCGATCAGGTCAAATGAACGATAGGGTCACAGAGAGTGATCCAATCGTTCACAGGTCTTTGGACTGATTCGTTCATTATGAACGAATCGTTCATGAACGACGCATCACTAATTTAGACCCCTACCTATTGTTTAAAACGTCAAAATCGTGTTCGTGCCAGATAAAAAAAATTGTGAAAAAAATCTTCCGGAGTAAAGAAAGTTACACAAAATTAGAAACGGGTGTGTGACCCTACTTTGTTACATAAACAATCATTTGCATAACTTTGGCAATTTTTTTCAACGAAATATTTCATTATAAAGTAAAAAACAACTATTTGCAATGTTCCGGTCATCGTAGCAGGGTGCAAACTTGACAGAATATGTGTAATAATTATTAAAATGTTCTCCAAGGTTTGCATAAATTACGGAATTTTTTTCAAAAAGTTATTAAAAATAAACGTTTTTTTGTTAATTAAACAACTGTTGGGCGAAAAAGGGTGCAAAACCGGATTCATTGTTTTTTCACCTCCTACAATATTGTCCCAAAGATTAATTTTTCATACCTTTTTTGCTTTAATGACTGGCCCATATATTAACAGTATCTTAAGTCCATCGGTTGTTTTCGGTTGTCCGGTGGTAACCGGGTTAGGCGACAAAACTCGCCTAACATTCATTTTATCCCCACTCCTAGTTTATCAACTTTGACAGTTGTGGGAAAGAGTTTAAAATATGTGTAGTTAACTTCTGAAGTGATTTTTCCAATTTCTGATTTCTAGAAGGAATCCTGTATGTATGTATAACTCCAATACACAAAACTTGCATCAAATAAACTACATATTTATTCATATTCTCGTTGAAATCAATCGAACCTTATAAAAACTGATGAAATGCGAATTCATGCATCAAAATTAATTTACATGATTTCACCTTCCACGCAGTTCTCGTAAAGTCTTCTTAACATTTTGTTTTATTTCCTGTACTTACCTAAGAAATTAATTACAAAAGATCTTGTTTAAATTTTAAACCACACATTGTTACAGAGCCAGAACCTGCTGGCAGTTTGCAAGATTTAAAATATATTAATGACATAAGAATCAAAACCAATAAGTAATATAAGAGACAAATTAAACTACCTAGAATCTAAAATAACATTTTAAAGAATTTTTGTTTCATAAATATAAAGCGAATATTTTAACAAGTCTACAGAAATTTAGGCTTACTGGGCCAGTCGAGGCTTTCTTAAATCCCGTTAATTCTAAGGAAATTAAAATGAATTAAAATGTGACATTTTTCTAGGTTTAAACCTTCTATGTTCATAGAATTATCGGATTATAATTAAGTTTGATCCAGTCGGCTGTTGATATCGGTATGTAATAACCATTCGACGCCTTAAATTTCTCGCCTTGTTTGCCAATGTATTCACGAGAGCGAATCGTATTCTGACTAGCAGCCCTACTAGTATTAGAATATGACGTCGTTTTTCTTGGTAAGATCTCGGGAACTTGACTTTAATTTCTTAAATTTATTACTAGAACTAACAACGTTCGAGTATCGTTGAAATTATTTTACTTTTCGCACACGGTCAAATGTGCATCGAATTTCTGTCATTTTAATGGAAGTAGTGATGTGGTTTATTATTATTGTTTTTGTTTAGCTGCTATCCATGATATAGAAAAATATTGTGGTATTAACCAAACAGAAGCCTTTCTCACTCTTTATATACAGGGTGTCCGTAGCTATACATAGCATAGAGGAGATCGAACCAATTTCAAAACCCCCTCATCCTGTACCTCCTTGTAAATGTGTAAGTGATAAAAAGGAAACAATTTTTGATATTTTCTAATGACTTTTTCCGAATCTGTTCTAATTTGACACACATCAGGTCTAGAACTAGTCCAATAAGTCTTCAAATTGCCATAATTAATAGAAGGCTGTATTTTTTATAGATGTTTCAGTGTCAGTAAACTAAGTTCCTAGCATCTCGAAAAGGGTACAAATAAAATAAAAACCACCCCAACAATCAGTTTTTCGTTTATATCATTAAAACGATTTTATCGAAAAAAGTTTCAAACAAATCTGCTAGAACATAAAATCTTAAATAAAAAAATGTTAAAGCATTTTTGAGGGTATTTTTGGTGATTAGACAAAAACATGTTCCCAGTACGACCCTGTATTTTTATAAACGAGGAGTTTGCATTTTTGATATTAGGTATGTTTGAGTATCAGTATATACCCTATAGAAATTAAGTTCCTAGCACCCCTAGAAGGTAGAAAAAATAAGAACCAACCTATGATCAATTTTTTTGTTATATCGTGAAAACAAAGGATTTTGTGGGAAACTAGCATTTTTTTACCTATCGCTAATAAGAAAAGAGTAAAATGAGTTTAACGTTTGAGGATTTATATGTAACCATACGAAAAATTCTTTATGCATTTATAACGCATGGAAAAATGTAATTATATTATTAATTTTTCTAAGAATCACATCGATACAATAGTACGGTAGCCCGCTACCAAGATTTTCGGGTTACTTTAGCGAAAATAATTCCAGTGTTTCTCATCAGTTCTTGGAGAGCTGAGACAATATCGCAGGGAAACTCTATAGATTATGAAATTCTAAGACACTTTTTCATATGACAAAAGCTCGAAACAAGATACGGGCGCGGCTGGCAAACAATCTCCGTTTGTTGTATAAAATGTCGTAATTCTTATACCGTGGCAAGGCAGTTCTCTATTAATTCCTGTTAAAAATGGTGACATAAATTAATCGGGAACTGCCATTTTTCATTGGCATAAGTTCCAATAATATCAATCAAATTCTATCAAATTGGAGGCTAAAATTACACAGGTTTATAAAAAGAAAAAAGTTTTCTGGATCTGGGGTCAGACCATGCGTTTCTTATGTATTTATCGACGCTGAATTCGAATCTGTTTTTAGTTTTGCTCTATCACGTCAAGATTTTGAGATATTCTAACCTAAAAGTTGGACATATTTGAGGTTATGTAGCTTTGAGAATTTATTTTCTCAAGAAACCATGGGTGGGATCTTAAAGTACAAGTCTTCATCTTTAAAATACTGTTGAATTTGCTCAAATATCTTCTTTTTTTTTTTCGCCGAGATATTGCAATTTAAATAATGTCTATAAGGTTTCCGTACTAATTAAATGTATTGGGAAAGATATAATATGAACAGACAATTTTAAAAATTGGATGTCAGCGAAAAAAAAAAAGATATTTGAGCAAACTCTACGGCATTTTAAAGAGGAAGATTTGTATTATAAGATCCCATACATGGTTTCTTGAGAAAAAAAAATCTCAAAGCTACATAACCTCAAATATGTCTAACTTTTAGGTTAGAATATCTCAAAATCCTGACGTGATAGAGCAAAACTAAAAACAGTGTCGAAAAATACATAAGAAACGTATGAACTGACCCCAGATCCAAACAACTTTTTTTTTTGTAAATCTGTTTTATCAAAGCCGCGGAGCAAAAATTTTTTTTATTTGTAAAGTGGGGTGTACAAAACGATAATAAAATGACGATTGCCATTTTCTGTTGGACGTAGCTGTGCGAAATCCTGGTATGTAATAATAATAATAATTTATTGGTGTCAAAATACATAATACAATGCTTACACACGTCAAAATATTGGACAATATAGTACATGTATATGTATGTATATGTGTGCTCCAGAATGACGCGCCAGCACGCAATACATGGGGAGCCCGGATGGTTTCATTATCTGTGCCAACGTAGCAGAAATCATTTTTCTCACATGTGAAATGGGAAATAGTTCGTCTTCTTAGTGATATTTGGAATAGCCTGAAGTGGAGAATTGCCTCTCCGCGATGACTTGATCAGCCCTCAAAATTAAGGAGCATACGAATGTAATCACTCGTAACTAAACTAGCAAAAAGTTCCGTTCGAACTTTCTTGTAGTCAAGAGACATGGAAACTATTCGATAATAAGCAGAACTGCCTCTCCGGGGTGACCAGAATTTTGACTGGTGGCTATTTGGCATTATTTCGGTCTTTGTAATTCGGCATACCAGTCAAAAGGGCAGTTCTCAATTTTTCCTCTTCATATTTACTTCCCTCCACAAAAAGACAAAAGAAACTGCCGCGCTGCGAAGACCGAGATGATCGGTTTTTCTTTACATGTTCACTCGATTTGAACCCTTTAGGACAGGTAAAACTTTCCCTCACCCTGAATTTTTCTTCTCCTTCGTTAAACTCGAAAATTTTGGTAGGGGGCTGCCGTACAATTATGTAGATGCGATTCTTAGAAAAATTAATAAAATATACATTTTTTCAATCTTTATGAATTCATAAAGTGTTCTTCGTATGGTTACATGTAAATCTTGAAACGCTGAACGCGTTTTACACATTTCTTATTAGTGATAGATAAAAAAATGCCGCCTTGCCACATTGGTTTGAGTTTTTTTTCGACAAAATCCTTCGTTTTCACGATATAACCAAAATATTTGATCTTAGCATGGTTTTTATTTTTTTGTACCTTCTAGGGATGCTAGGGACTTACCTTCTAGGGGGTATATACTAAAACACAAACATATCTAATATTAAAAATGCAAACTCTTTCTTGTTTTAAAAATACAGGGTCGGAATGTATGTTTTTTGTCTAATCATCCAAAAATACCCAAAAGGTGAGTTTTGATACAGAACGCTTTCTTTATGGCTGCAAAGCTACATAAATTAATAGCAAAAATTATGTAATAAGATTTCGGAAAGTTATATTGTCCTCACAACAAAAGAAAATTGTGTTACAAGAGTAATATAATGTTACAAAAAATCTGTATTACTATTGTTATTTATCTATATAGTATTTGTATTCATACAAAAAATTTAATATTTTTTATACAGAGATTTTTTGACTTTTAACAACCAAAAGCATAATTTTTCCCAGTCCAATGCTGTGTAAAAAATAATGCAGGATTGTTAAGTGTGGATCTGTGTACCACAGAAATATGTGCCAAATTTTAACTGATCAAATCAAACGGTTAAAAGCATATTGCGGCATAAAAATCAAAAAATGCCTATCAGCAACAAAAGGTTTTTCTTTCTCCCGCACAGACTCGTAAGCTGGATAAAAAGGGGACAAAACTTAATATAACCCTACTGGCTAACATCTTAAAGCACTGAATTGTAATCGAGAGCAACTGTACATAAATTATGTGTCAAATTTAAAAGAATAGAGATTAACACTTGGATTATAGGGAACTTATGATTGTGAAATGTTCCATGTCAAGGAACATATTTTAAGTGATTTAAGCGATTTAAACAAGGTGGAATATCGATATAGGATGATGAATCCACCGCACCCTCCAGACCTAACACCACGTTACTTTTTGATTTCCTATTATCACACGTACTTGAGATTTATTTTAAACACCCCATACATCATTTGTTAGTAACGGACATGATTTGTTACATTAGATTGTTTAACGCATATTATTGTTGGGACGAAGCATGTTTCACTTTGGAATTGAGAAAGTCTTACTCAGAAAAATCGAGTAAGGTTCACAGAGGTTACATTGTAACCAGGGCGGAAATGCTGAATCTCGAAAAGAGTAACGGTGCCGAGGAAGAGCAAAAGTCAGTTGGATTTTGAGTTTTGAGAAAGAAAGTTGGCGGGGTACTATGTGGCCCAACTCCTCCCCTGGGAGATGGCTCCCCAGAAGTGATCTAACATTTACATTAAAAATGTAGGTACTACCATTGTTCCATATTTGTGTATTAGTCAATAAACTTGTACCTTGTTTTTCTATAACTGTTTTATTTGACAAAGTAGTCATTTAAATATTAGTTAAAGTGACTTTAGCCCTGCGTGTCACCGGTATTGCTTTGGGTAACAGAGTAATATGGGGGATACCTGTGGACGTCGTGACTTTTGATTAACAGATGAATCAAACAACCCTAAAGGGGATTTGGGCTCGTGACACTATTAAGTGCGAAAGACTTCTATTTGCTTAGTACCTACCTACAATATTTTTCTAATAATGCGATTGTTGTTTTTGTAAAAAAAAAAAACGCTTCTACGATTTCGCCCTCAAATCAATAGAAACTGTATAATATCTGAGATGCAAACAAACTGCTACGGTACATGGTTATTGAACGGAGACCAGTTTTACTAGTACCGAAATTATTTCATTGTGTCGAACATGATGAAATCCCGTGGATGATGAATCTCGTAGATGTGATGGTATAAAATAAAACGTGACCGCCCTGTACATAAAAAACTACGCGAAAACATAAAATGCTAATATTAAACAACGTAAACGATGTCTATTAAAGGCACTGCAGTTTATTTTGAAAAAATAAAAATAAAGTCGGTAAAAGCCAGACATCAGACGGAAAAATCAACACAAATGTTTCCGAACCACCATTTTTTTATACTTTCAAGAATATTTGTGAAGTTGTCGATTTCCAAGTTGATACTATGGAAACTTCGAAAATTATTTTCATCGCAAAAAATTACGCCCTTTCATCCAAGTACACCCAGAAATGAGAAAAATATATCGTCTTCTGACATCTGGCCTATATGTTTTAAGTGTTTTATAAGCATTTAGCACCCGTTTTAGTCTTAATAAAAAATCGCAACAAGTTTCAATGTAATTGAAAGGCAGTAATCACGGAACTGTAATGTTCGAAATGAATTTGGTATATTTTATAAAATATTAACTACGTTAAAACTATCTCAGTAAATAAATTAAACTTACGATAACTTAAAAATAAAAAATGTCACTTTTTATGATCTAATAGGAATTCACTTTTTGAGCCTCAATGTAATAATAAAAATAGTATATTTTAACACTATTTATATGTATATTTATGCTATTTTTACTTAATTATTCCTTTTTTACACAAAACCAAATTAGGTCGAAATACACAACACACACATCATTGCTTTTCGGTTTAGATTAAAAATACTGTATTACCGTCGGCGAAATACAATTTTTTTATAGCTTTTTTTTCGTTAAATACTTTCGAGTTGCAAATTCTCTTGGGGCTAATCTCCTGGAGGAAAAAAACGTCCGTATATGTGCAATGATATGTTCAACAGGGCCATTCGTCTAATATATTCCTATAATTTGCAAACAAATCTAACCCATCGAATTTCGCTAGTTTCATTAAAAAAATTACTTTCAATGTACTACTCTTCACGATATGTGAACGTTTACATTTTTTTTATCGAGTATAAAGACAATTACCTAACAATTCAGTCTATTTATAAAATAATACAAGGTGGAATGACACGGGCAGTTCCGACGCGTAGACAGACAGCTTTTTATATATTTTCCTACATTATACAGGGTGATTCGCTAGTGGGTGGGCGATCGCCATCTTCTCAACAGGTTGAAATTTGAAGAAATGTCTGAGATAAAATATGTAGGAGATCGAGAGGGGCGTGTTTTAAAAATATTTTTAAATCTACAGGGTGTTTCATATGGTGGTGGCAAGCTACTATTTTGATTTTTTAAAATGACTCTTGGTCCTTTATCCAGCTATTAGCTTGCCAACGCTATATGGAACACCCTGTAAATTTAAAAATGAATTTAAAATAAGCCACTTTCGATCTATCACAACTTTTTTCCGCAACACATTTTCAAATTTCAAGCGGTTGAGGAGATATCGACCAACCACACTAACGGCTCACCCTGTACGTAATTCTCGATTAAGGATAAATATTTTACTAATAAACCGAAGAACCGTCTCTCCGCGTCGGCAATTAACTATTACACAAAATAAACAGCAAATTTAAATACACCAAGTCCTATATATACACCGATCAACAAATACCACCCACATCTAAGCTATGTACAATATTTTACAACTTTATACAAATACCTGCGCACGTATCTTCATCGCCACCCTGTACATAAACAAATACAACTAAATTAATGCTTAACTTTCGTGTTACTAGGTATACTCGGGTTACTATGCTTCAAACCTTCGCTTTTTAAAAAGTCTATTTCGGCATAAATAAAGGTGGGTTCGCACTGCATCTGCGAGCCCGCCTCATTGGGGCTACTCTTCGTCGTCCTCGGGCTACGGCTGCCCTCCTCCTCTTGAGCGAGATCCAGGCTGGCGTAGTGCAGCTGGACGTCGGCTTTGCCAGGAGTCAGTTGGCTGGTAGCCGAGTCTGGCCTGATGCGGTCAGAGTTGACCGAGTCTGGCCGAGAACTGACGATGGTGGAGCTGCTGGAACACAACTCACTGGACGTCGAGCTGGGACGAGACGCGACTACTTTACACGTCTCGGAGGTGACTGACGACGGTCTGGTTTTTTCACCGGACACTAAACTGGGGCGGGGGGAGGTGCTGTTTACTGTGTCGCTGTTGACGGAGTTGGGTCGGGAGATCTTTGCGGCAGGAGATACGCATTCGCTGGAGCGCAACGTCTCGTAAGATGGCTCCACGCCTTCCATGGGTGCGGTGTCAGTTGCCTTGGAATCTGTTGATTAATAAAGTCTTTCTGAGAATGCTTTATAGTGTAATCGTTATAACTAGTATTATACTCATTTCTTCAGTGTATTTTTTCTGTTAAAATTGATATCTACAGCATGTATATAAAAACCTTGGATGGGTCGATTTTTATTTTTAATTATGGAACTTTTGGTGCAATTTATAATTTTTCGTTTTACACACCCCCATCCTCAACCAAAAGAAAAGTATTTTAATAGGATCTTTGACAGCATAAAGAAAATCGAAATCTATTAATGCGATTTGCTTCCCGAATGCATGCAATTAATGAACTGTATTATTGAAGAAAAAAAATTAAATTATTTACAATTCAGTAATTTTATAAAACTTTGCAACACCATAATGATTAATAGAGAACATAAATATATTTACCTTCAGCTAATTTAGTTGGCAAATCTCCAGGCCTCGGTGAAGTGCCTCCTAACCTCGCATCTTCCTTTATGGGACGAAAACACATCCCCTTGTTCTCATCAATTCCTATACACGACAGGTGATTGATCAGAGGCGACGTACTACCAACAGACGTACTCTTCGAGGGCAATGTCAGCACCCTAGCAGACTCGACGATCCCTGGTTCCATAATGGCGTAATCTCCCGTCGTTTGGTCCATACTATCCTCAGCGGGAGCCATGAGAGGCGTCCTAAGTGCGGGGGCATAGTTTACATACTCCGATGAGTCCACTTCAGGCTTTGCAGATCTATTTCTATTCACTTCGAAGTTCATCATGGTATAATCATCTCCAGGACCATACTTGGCACCCGTTGACATCGAGTTCCGACTGTTATTACTCTTGTAAATAGCATTCAAAATGGCTGCGGGTATTTTCAAAGCTGCCGGAGACTCAGTCTTACCGGCCGGCTTCATGGGCGAGCTAGGGCTGTTCAAGCTCATCGGGAAAATCGTGCTAGAACTACTGGGAGTGGTAACGCTAGAACTAGAGCTATCTTTGGAATTACTATGGCTGTCTTTCCTCGCCCTCTGCCTTGGTAGACTGGCATAGGGGGAAGTGGCCCAAGAAGAGAGGGGTAAATGCATCCTAGGGGGTGTACCGGTAGAGGATTTCCTCCCCAATAATGAAGAAATCGATATTGGGCTGGAGGAGTTTTTGGTAACCTGTGAGCTGGTGGTCGTAGGATTGATAGTTATCGGCTGGGAACGGGTCTTCTCCTTCTTAATGACTTTCTTCTTGGTGCCCGTACCCAATGAACCCAGCGACATGTTTGTGTAATCGTCGTTGGCCCGGTTGATCTGTGTGCTGTCTAAGCTCGACTGCCTTTGGTGCTTCTTGCCCAGAGTCATCTCGACATACCCGTCAGGAGTTTTGGCCTGGTTCTCAGCGAGTTTCCCGGCATCTTGCTGGAACAAATTCAGTGGCATGTAGTCATTGGACTTTGGAGAAATCGATACAATATTTGGTGAAGAAGACAGCTGAGAGCTGAAAGAAGAGCCCCTTTCCGACCTCTTTTGATGATTAGCCGACATATCCATGTAGTCTCCACCTCCCCACTGGTAAGATCCGGGAGAAGTTGACGCCCTGGTATTATTCGAGGACGAGGAAATTGTCCTGTTCTTCCTTTGATCCATATCAATGTAATCATGACCTCTTGGTTCGTGATGCAATGACCGATGATTGTGGTACTGCCTGTTGATGTCCACGAAAGAATTGTACTCTTCTTGAGGTGAGACTACAAGATTCCTAGCTGGCGAGGAACCACTCATATCGACGTATGGGGATGCACCAGCCGTCATGTCGACGTATGGAGAATCTTCCATTGCCGAGTTGGTCCTGCTGTGGGCCAAATCAACCCCTGGTTTCATTTCCACATAACCACTGGGGGTTTTCGAAATGGCAGGTTTCATTTCCATGTATCCCGAGGTGCTGCTGCTGCCGGTATTCGACCGGGAGAAGTCCATTTCCATCAAATCGTCCATGGGGCCGATGGAACCATGAGAACTGTGGGTTCTCGAGTTAGACAGAATTGGCGCACTGCTCGACTTCGTGCCAGGATGGGGATAGTGAGGCGGTAACACCCTGCAAGGTCCTCTCTTGGTTTTAGAACCGACGCTGAACGCCCTAACCCTAGAATTTTCCGGGGTGCCTGCCAGTTCCATATGGCGCTTTCCGCGGTATGTCTCAGGACGCGATCCGACGGAGTAAGCCCTGGCCGGTCTGGCATCATCGTCCTCGGAATGGAAGTAAGACGCTACTTTGTCTAAGGGATAGTCGGAGAATCTGATGTCGGTGGAAGGGGTGCCCGAGGTCACGCTGCTCATGCTGGCGGTTGGGGAGGTGGCATTGTGGCGGCAACGTGGCGACATGTCTACGTAGCCATCGTCGGAACTTTGGGGTGCCATGGGCACGTAGCTGTCATACAAGCCTGAAAAAAAGTTACGAATAAAATATTATGTTATTTTCTTTAATATTCTAATTTAATCATATGCTTTAAATCAGCTCAACCCTGATCACATAATCCAACAAATATCAAAAGATCTTACCACATGGGCTTTCAGGGCAATCCTCCTCGGCTATTGCCTCATCTGGGGTCAAGGGAATGCTGTACCTCATAGGTTCTGGGCACTCAGTACAAACGTCCGTTTCGTCGGCAAGGCTGTAGGAAGAGCCAGTGGAATCCGTGGAACAGCCCACACTGGGAGGACTTACAGGACTGCCGGAGGGCGGACTATGGGATATATCCCTTCCGTGGGATCTATGATGGGGTAGCCTCCACTGGGGGATGGGGTGAGTACCCTCACTGGTAGTTCTCGGTCGAGAAGGCATGCTGTCACAGCGTTCTCTACCGCCCATCATACCTGTAAGAATTGGAATGTTGAGGATATTTGTTTATGAATATAACTGATTTATTTAGCAAGTAGGGATAAAGAAGAATATATGCGAGTCAACCTTACGAAAATGAAGAATAACCGAGAGATTATGAAATAATTATGGTTAAGTGGAAGAGTTGCCACTGTGGCTAGACTTCGCCTTATGGTAAAATGTATGTATAGTTGCCTGCATATATTTAATGCACATAAAAAACCTCAACGCTTTGCCGCTTATGTTAGATGGGAGAGCGGGGCATGCTCTATTTTTGTAGAAAATGTTAAATCATAAATATAATGTAAAGTATGTTCTGGCATGATTAAAATAAGAAATGAATGGAAACACACCTGTGATTACAATTTCAAATTATTTTGATATTTTTAGCAGACTTCCTTCTACCGAAAATATTTTAGGATGTAATAGTTTACAGCAGGTATGTAAACCCTATCCACGAACTTAACATTGTCTTAATATCGAATTCGTCAATGTTCAACAAATATACAGTGTGATCCATTTGAAAGCGGAGCACCTTTATAACTTTTTTCTTTTTTGTCCGACTTGAACCAAATTTTACCAAAAGATAGAACAAATTAGGATCTACTTATGACCAAAAAGACATTCGCGTCTTACAAATGCAAAGCCACCTGCGGTACCAAAATAAATGGCAAAAATAGAGAAATCATATTAGACATTTTTTTATCCAAAAACTTTATTAATGAAAGTTGTTCAGATTTACCCAAAAACCTAGAGACCAAAATTTCAGCAATATTAGAAAATATTGAATTTTGTTTTTGAAGTCCAAAATTTCGACAAAATTAAAAAAAAATACAAATCACTTGACAACTGCCTGGCAGCTTATGTTTAATTTCAAACAAAATTGTCATAGCGCAATTTTCTAAAGAAAAAAAAACAATTAAAATGATATTTTTGAACTCGGATATTGTTTTAAACAAAATTCAATATTTTTTAATATTGCTGAAATTTTGGACTCTACGTTTTTGGACAATTCTGAACGATAAAAAAATGCCTAATATGATTTCTTTATTTTTTCCATTTATTTTGGTACCGCAGGTGGTTTTGCATTTGTAAGACGCGAATGTTTTTTTGGTCATAAGTAGATCCTAATTTGCTCTATCTTTTGGTAAAATTTGGTTCAAGTCGGACAAAAACGAAAAAAATTATAAAGGTGATCCGCTTTCAAATGGGTCACTCTGTATAAGATGTTATTCCTACCTGGACACAAGCAAAACAGGGTAAAATTACCAAATACCTACTTCTAAATTTCTACTGTTATTGTGTAGAAAAATGTTTAAGTACGGCTCTGTGGGATATCACTCATGCTAACGAGACAGAAGTTTATGGTCGGTTTTTATGACTTTTGTATGTGCATTAAATTTGTGTAGTCAACTATAAGTGATGCATTTATCTTTAAAAGGCGACTTATTTTTTTCTTGTTTCGGCGATATATAAGTACAAGTAACCTGATCTTTGACACATACTGCAGTAAATTAGAACAAAATTCGTAACTTTTTCACACTCACTTCGAAATGGCGAATCTTGCACGAAATAAACTTTTACTTAAATGCTAAAATAAAAACAACATTTATCCTTAATATTTAGAGCCTATATATTGACTAAATTATTTGAAAACGATCTTGCAGCAGCCAACTCTGTTTTTTCACTTTTGTCAAAATTATGACGCCATTTTACATCGTAATAACTAGAAATCCATGAAGAATCCAAATATGCACAAATATACACAATTACACAAGGTGATAACAATCTTAAGTTGATTTCATTTACAGTTAAATTGGGAATGAAATTTTGTACTTATCTAAGAAATGCAAAATATGGATCGCATAAATGTGGCATTTTAAATTTTTATTCCTAAAAATAATTGAGAAAATGGAAGGGTGCCTAATTTCTGTGTCCTCTATTACAAATAAATTACGATTTTTAATAGATTTCACACACAAAAAAATGTTTAAAATTAAGAACTTGATTGGACTGAATGGATTCGCTTAAAAACTTTTGTAAACACTTTCTATATTGTGTCCCACAAATTTTGGTGGTGATTATATATCTATAAAGTGAGTCTTTAGACGTAATGCAAAAAACACCTATGTTGGTGGTCCCTACTTTCAATAGACAAAGCAACGTATTATTAATAATAATAATAATAATATTGCTCCAAACTCATTAATTTCCTGAAGAGCCAACCGTTATGACATATTTCTACGGCATTTCCGTTACGAATTTTGTCCTTTATTTGGTGAGTTTTTGTACTATTTTAATTGTACTGAAAATAGTTAGAAAATTTAGAGTGCATTTATTAATATCGTCTCGAGTTGCATTAAAGTCGCCATATTCAAAATTAGCCCTAAATTTTATGTTCGAATTATTTTCTTCGTTTTCGCAAGGTTGTACCACAGAAATCGTTCAGGTACTGCAGAAAATGTGTTCGTTCAGGAGCTGAGTAAATTATTTTTTTATTTAATTAAATAAAGGAAGTTTTTCCTTATTGCAAAAAATAGGTTTATTGCAATTTCTTTCTTACAGTGACACAGTTTTTTATAATATCTATTTAGGCAGCTATTAAACAAGTGCAACTTAATTTATTGAAAAAAATTAGTATATACATTACATGGTTTATTAGTTTATATTAGTAAGACAAACACAAATGAAAAGATGAAAGCAAATAAAAATGATATATGAAATAAATAAAAACATCGTTCCAGCGTTATTCACTAATTTAATTCTATTTATTTCACGAACATGGAGAACAAAATCGCCGAAAATAATTACGCAATACCATACTTTGTATACCCGCGATGCAAATAGAAGTACATCAATTTTGACTGAAACAAAAAAATCTGCAAGCAGTGTATACTCAAATAAATCAAATCATCTCTTAATAGCGTCGCCACAAGTCATATCGTTATTAAATATCATCAAAACTAATACTTCAATTTAGAAACGGAAGGTATTCTTTCTTTTGTATTTTTTTTATTTTAAAATATTCCATTTCACATGTGCTCTTTTTGTTTAGAACAACGAACGAACTAGGGAAAATTATCGAGAAACAAGGAATAAAAGCATTTTTTTTCAAAAACTCAAAATTAAGATGGCGTGCGTTTCGTGAATAAAATACAGGATTGGTCCACGACCATCTGTATACTCTAAGCTTCAACAATTATTGAAAAAAATATAAGGAATCCGAGAATTATACTCCACTTTCAAATATTCGATATTGTCTTTGGCTTCGTTATTACCCTGTACAACGGTGTAAGTTCAATAATTTTTTTTTAACGCTAGAACAATGTTTTGATATTTTATCCACCTTCTCCATGAAATAATGAAAAGCATACATTCAAAAGTGGTAAACGGGGTAAGAGAATAATCGTACACTACAAAAAAATAATAGAGGTGATACATACACTTCGAGGATTGATTGGAGCGCTTGGCACTAATGTTGGTGACTCGCGGGCAGGGGTGTACGGGGGTGTTATCAGTGGGGGGTGCATTTGTGGTTGGGTGGGCGGTGAGGGGCAGTGATTGAGTGCGCTGGTGGCAGATATTCCCGGACCAAGTCAGGCCCCCGCCTGTTGCGAAAACAAGAAAAAAAATACCATGGATAACTCCCTGTGTTTGTCGCTTCCGTACATAATCGAGGGACCACTTTCAGGTACCACCAACAAATTATAAACAGGACATTGGGAGACACAGATTATACTACATACCAAATCCTGGAAGGGACTGTGACGCCTCATCACAAGATATAGTTTTCATAACCACCAAAACTCTGAAACACACTCGAGCGTTTCGTCAATCATCGGGACATTAATCATGTTCCGATGATGCCAATGTGGTAGGCGAAATACGCGATGATGTTGTGATTAAAAGTTTTGACCTTTGTGGAAACTACGTCTTCAGAGGTACCTACCAAATGTTCTGAAGTTTTTTGTTGTGGGAAATATGGGGAGGTTTGTGACGTTCTACCTTTTAACTACAAGGAATTAGCATATCAAGCATTTTTTTAATGAAATTGTGTACTTATCAAATTATTCTTTAGTTTAATACAAGCTAATAAAATAAATTGGCATCCGAATTTTGGAATTTCAAATGGCACCTCATGTCAAAAATTAATAAGTTCTACATACTTCAATAAAAAAAAAGAAATATATCAAATATACTGCCCTTTTATCGCTAAATACCTGATGTTCACGTTATAACCTTCATTGGCCTTAATTTCTCTCGTATTGTGTTTATGTGTTTGCTGCTTTCATAAGAGATACCAATATTCCACACGGCATATCAACGATATTACTCAATTTCTCACGATTCGCTTCCTTAAGAGACCTCTATGCACGTTGGGACGGCATTCACAAATAAATTATTATATAGGCACAATTTTTCTTTTTCTAGTTAAACAACATACTAACTACATCGTTAATGTACAATATAAATAGCAGAGGGCCTAAAACAGTTCCCTAAGGCACACCAAGTCTAAATTTTTAGTTTGATAATGATTTTCTAATAACTACAAATCCAGTTTCTTGCTCTTTAATTAAATATATAATTAATCAACTTCTGGATTAACCTTCCTCGGCCAGCTGCCTCATAAGCATGTTTGGAGTCTATAAAATCGATTTCAATTTTTTTTTAGAAGTGCAAGTCCTTTTATGGTTTTAAAATGATGTGTCTGAACATATTGGGTGTAATTTGAAATTATAAAGTTGAGGTGGTTAGGACTGAGGTACTGAATCGACGCTTTTTTACAATTTGCATTTTCATAGTGAGGGAATATGAAAAATATAAACATATTAACATTTTCTTGTAATATATTTAGTTCATTTTTAGAGTAATACTGAGCGTACACAAAATTTAACCTTGTATTGCGATTCTGGGATTCTGGAAGGTCATAACATCTTGGAATATAATAGTAATAAATCAAAACAAACAAACTCTACTTATTTCACTACTTAGGTATATGAAATTAATAAAATGAAAACTGCTTCACTAAAAAAAATGCATTCAATTGTTAGTATTACTTTTTTCGGGATGGTACTGGACGGTTAGTTATAAAAAAAGAAATATCCAAAGTCTATATTCAAAGGAATCAACTACGATATAATACAATGCACAACCATAATACTAAAAAAACTAGGTTCCTAATAGAAAGAAGAAGAAAGAATACGAAATTTTATCAAAGTGGCAAGAAACAAGTGCTATATTTAGGCTATATATCATAGTAGACGAGGATCAGCCCATTACTTAATTTGTAAAATAATAGATTCTTTTTATGGCCTCACTATCAAGAAAAAAATGAAAGAGAAATTGACACTACCAAAATTATTAAAGGAAGTTCCAAGAGCGTGACTTCATTTTTTCGAATATCCAACTTTTTTTACTTCAAAGTAAATGCAGTTGTTAATTTTGAAAAAAAAAAAGTTAAAAGTCGTTGAAAATAATCAAATACTACATTTCTTGTACTTTTAAAAATTAGAACATCTCAAAAACTTGACGCGATATGACATTTGGGGGTCAGACAACCTTATTCATTTTAAGACCGAAATGGTGTCGACCAGTGTTATTTCAGACCTATTTCTTTTTACTTTCATCATTTTTATTTCCCTCGAATACCGAAGGGAAGTATTGTATTCGAGAAAAACTGACTACTAGAATAGACGGAAAAAATTTTTTTTTGCTCAAATTTAAAATTTTTCGTTTCATGGCATTCTAGACCTATTTTTTAAAAAATGATCTTTTTTACCACTACTATAGAATAGATGAAAACATTTTTTTTGTTCAAATTTAAAATTTACACGTTTCATGACAATCTAAATCTATTTTAGAAAAAAAATGTTGAACATATTTTTACCATTTTGGAAAAAAAAAAATTACCACTAGAATAGATGGATAAAATTTTTTTTTGCTCAAATTTAAAATTTCCACGTTTCATGGCGTTCTAAATCTATTTAAAAAGAATTTTTGAAAATTTTTATGAAAAAATTTGTTTTTTTACCACCACTATAGAATAGAAGGAAAAATTTATTTTGCTCAAATTTAAAATTTCTACGTTTCATGACATTCTAGGCCTATTTCAGATGGAAAAAAAATGGATTTTTTTTACTATTTTTAAAAAAATTTTTTAAAATGAAATCTTTTAACCACTACTATACTTCCACACCACTACGTGAATGTGGAATTGAAAATGTGACAGATGGCAATATTTTGCATATGCACCTATTATAGTTTTATTGAAAAATGTACAGGGTGGTCATCCCAAGAAATAATTCAACCATGGTGGACATTTTTAAAAGTATTTGCGCAAGCATTCCATATTTGGCACCTGTTCTTTAGTATCGAATTTTTGCTGTCGGATGACCACTCTGTAATACCTTTACCGATTTTTTTAACTTGTTTTAAACTGTTTAGAGAAAGAATACCAACTTGAATAGTATTCATACAATTTTAGGCTCAGATTTTTCAAATCGGCTTTCGTATGAAATTTTACACTCCACAAAAATGGGTCATCGTAGAGCTTTTTGCCGTTTTCGATATTTTTCGAAAAAAGTAAAAAAAAGCTACGTTTTTGCAACTTCATTTGTTAATAAGCTTGGTAGTATCAATAAACCAGTTAATAGGAACAGAAAATAGGCTTTTGCCTTACAAAACGTGGGGTAGAAACCATTTTGAAATATATATTCTGGGATAAAAGGTGCATTTTTTTTTAAATAACTAAAGTTTAAGATAAAATTCCCTACAATTGTATACCTATACATTATTTTTGTAAATCTAATATCTAACGACTCATGGCGTCCAAAAGACGAAAATTTTTCAAAAAAATGGTAGGACCATTTTCGAAATTAAAAAATATATATTTCTGACTATTCATTACATAATTATACTTAATAATTTTGTAAATTCAAAGTAATATGATTTCGCGGCTACATTACTTTTCTCTCTCTCTTCGACGGTTCCTGTCGGTTCATATTGACGTTTACGTTTTAGTCTTCGTCCTCTATTTCATCTTCTAATTCATCGCTGGTGCTATTGAGAATCTGGGCTTCCATGAATAAGATTTCGTTATCTTCATCCTCTTTGCATTTTCACATGATTGGCCGTTACAGAATCCACACACAAATTAGCATTTCAACCCAGCTTTCCTGGAGCTGTATGCTTCCCTGCATCCTTTTTCATAATTGCATGATATTAATTTCAATAGGGTCATTCATTGTTCCTGGAGCGAGCCCACTGGTATCAAGTTTCTAGCCTCAGTTTTCTGGATTTTTTTGGTTTCATACAACTTCTGACCATGGTGGTACGTTCTAAATGCATGATAACGTGCAGCGTCCTCGTTAGTGGCAAGAAAGCAAGATTTAATTTGCTTTAATTTCTTCCGAAGTTTTCTCTTCCGTGTCGCCACCAAGCAAAGCAACGAGAAGGCGTGCTCCAGCGTCTGTGATATCTTCTGGTTTGGAATCCCGATGTTTGAAGATGCCAATGATAGTAGCATTTATGATGTTTCTCTAGACAAGCGAACAAAATTGTCTTTCCTTGGTTGAGAAGGGACGATTTACCAACAAGAATGGAGTTTGACGCTTTTCTTTGGAAAAATGTTGATCTTTTCGCCGCTGTAAGGGCCATTTCATAATTTTTCTACCCCTCCCTCCCCCTATGTCACAGGTTGTCACATTCGAGTCAACTCCTCCTCCCCCGTTGTGACATCACATATTTTACAGCATTAAAGTTTGAGGCAGAATTTTCTCATTTTTGTATTTTTTTGAATTTCATTCAATTAAAACAACGGTGTACGTAGATGTAAATAATGTGATGTCACAAAAGTTTGACCCTCTCCTCCCCCTTCAAAGTGTGACGTAATTAATGGATGGCCCCTAACTTGTTACATTTTAGACACGAAAAAATTGCATATACAAAAAATATAAAGAATTCTGCTTCCTTTAACTTTGTCATTGACATTTTTGATGTAGGATCAATCATTGGGGATTTATTTTGGAAAAAAAAACAACAATTTTTGCACGATTCATCCAAGATGGCTCATACCTACCCTCTCGCCTAAACAACATAATCATAAAACATAAACAAAATGGTTTGTACCCCACATTTTTTAAAGCAAAATCCCCACTAACTAGATTACAATGTCTGTTTATAACTTTTTTCTCTTGGTACTTGAACCACAAAACGAACTGTTTGGCGTTGGTCTTATCCTGTCTAAATTAGTTAACGAGTTCAACATCTAATACAATCGAATCATATCAATACTCAGTCGTGTACTTTGAACAAACAAAACGATAATCAACAACAAGTTGCTTTCAATTTTCCATTTTTTTTTTATTCATTATTTATATTGAATAATAAATTGCAAAAGTAACGCATATTTTTTGTGTGAAATCAGCCATAAACAACGTGTTGCTTAATAAGTGCTTTGTTTGCAAAGTTACACCACATGACAAGGTGCACTACTGAAAAGAAAACAGAAGACACTAGCAACAAAAAAATGGTGTGGAGAGTCACCGGCTAAACAATTTTACAGACCTGATATGGAATGGCGTCTTTGTGAAGCTTTAAAGGAGCCCAGCTGAATAAGGTGGTGGTAAATACTGGCCATACCACTCACTGTAAGCCCCATGCAACCAACATTAACACGACATTTAACAGCAGTTGCAGGAAAGTGAACAAAACATATATTTCATCATTTTAGCTAATATAACAATAATGGTTCTATGGCTAAGTCTATTTGGAAACGATGAAGAGTAATAAAAGGTCATTAGTGGAGTCAAATAGTGAGTTAGGTGGACAATTTTTGAAGATGAAACGCGACACGGTGGAACGTGTTTCGTTTTGGTAAGAATAATAAGATTCCAAAATGTCTCCTCCCTCCACGAGCAACCATATTTTGTTGACCAAAAAGGGGTATTTTGGACATTTTTAGGGGTGAATTAAAAAAATGTTTATCGCCAGTTCAATAATGAGTTAAGGAACCAAAATGGTATCCTTTTATTGCCAATGTTGAGGGAACTTCCGTAATAACAGCGCTAGAGAAAAAACAGGAAATGAGCTATTTCGGGTTCTGTAGTGATATCTCCGGAACCAGTCGGAATATTTTTAATTTTTATGGCCCATTTTGTTGACCCTCAAAATACGAAACTTTTTTCGCATTTAACCAACTTTATAATTGCTGTGGTTTACGAGATAGCAATACTGTTCAATATAAAAGTGACCACCCTGTATATACCTACCGTAAATGGCTAAAAAACCGTCGAATATTGAAAAAAAAAATGTTTGACTAATTTCACATAAAAGTACATGAAATAAGCTATCTTCTGCGGCTAAGCACGTTTCGATTTAACTCGTAGGACATGAGATATTTGGATTTGAAAATTTCAGAAAATTTGACTGAAACTGGAATTTCAGCAAAACTGTTCAATATTTTCAGCTGAAATTTGGAGGGCAGTTTTTGTGTTATAATGACTACTTTCTCTCCAAATTTCAGCCAAAACGGTCAAGATTTGACCAAACTAGCCGAAATTTAATTTTTTCTATTTTTTTTATACATATATATCTATATCCGGAGGGGGGATGGTCGGATCGTCACCAAATTTGAACTGTAAGTTCCCTCAGCACTGACAATAAAAGGATGACATTTTGGTTCCTTAACTCATTGTGGAACTGGTGAAAAACATTTTTTTTTAAATTCACCCCTAAAAATGTCCAAAATACCCCTTTTTGGCCAAAAAAACATGGATGCACCCCTGCGCAGAAGAAGAAATTTCGGAATTTTAGTATTCTTACCAAAACAAACACTATCCACTGTGTCGCGTTCCGTCTTCAAAAATTTGCCAATCCGACCTTTTTTTTTTCACTATTTGACACCACCACCAAAATTTTATAAAAACACAGTTTATCAGTAATTTCTTTCTATTTATATTATACTATATTGGTGAGCTATATTTTTATGACTGACAATGTTTTTTTCTAGGTCTATTACTTTTCTTCAGGTCGAAATAAGAGAATAAGCTCTATTAGAAAGCAGTAAGGTTGTAGGGTAAAGCAAGAGGCATGATGAACAAGGGGGTAGTTATTAGAAATATATGTTTTGCCCACTTGATAAAATAATTAATGTACATATAGAAAAAGCTACAAAAGCAATTAAAAATATTTTGTGATTCCAGTGCTTTCAATGTAATCGGATTTTTCACAGTTATACTTTATAATATAAGGTTTCCTAAAGTAACACTTTATATACCTACATTTAGCGTATTTTTGTCATCGGCAGTTTTTCCTAAAATGGTTAACGCTATAATTTTATTTTCAAATAGTGGTGGAGTCAATAAAGGCTGAAAATATGCTTCGACTTTCCCAAAACCCTTTGATATTACTTTTAGTCGCGTCATTTTAGCACGAAAAATCTGAAAACCTCTAAAAAAAGGTATTAGGGTCAATGACTTCATTTTTGTTGCAGAGTTCAGAAAGGCACTTAGAAAAAACAGTACCTTTTATTCTTTGCCGGAAATGTTTGGTTTCATTTTCTTTTTCCAATAATTGACCAATATATATGGCCTAGATATTCTTTTGCTTTCTATCTTTTCGAAGTGAAAAACCTTTATTGTCTCCGCTATAGATAACATACCTTAGGTTCCGTAATATAACAAGTTTTCAGATTTTTAGTAAAAAAAATAACTGTGTATTGACACCATCAAGCGACGTAAGCTGATTTAAAATAAATTCCGAAAATCTAAAAATATTTCAAACTACCGAGACGGCTCTTAAAATATCTCTAAGGTCAACATGATTTTCTAGACAAAACAAGATTTTGGCTTATTTTTCTCAACCAACATCTACCTCGATATATAAATCACATTTTTATGCATTGCTGGAGGTGAGTGACTAATAATAGCGTCGCTGTTTCCTTCCTTGACAGAACAAAGAACAAACACGACAGACAGTTTTTGCACAAAATACGCATTAAACAAAATTCAATTAGCGTTGTTCTTAGCTCTTATAACGTATATACAGGTGCATATTGAAAATATGTTTAAAATAATTGTCCGCAGCCCACAATTTTTAACCGATTTTCAATTTTTAACATTGGAAATGTTTATGTTCGTATATGGGGGTCGAGTTACCAGTTTTCGTTCAATGTCAAAAGACAGCGGTGTCGCGGTCGAGTGAGACTGTCGTATATGCAACGGCTGATATATGCAAATGTAATATGGGTTGCATATATCACAGGGGGTCAAGTTACCAGTTTTCATTTAGGGTCGAAATACAGCGGCGTCGCAATCGAGAGTGGATCGTAGCTGCTTATGTTTCATGTATGGTGTTATCATTCCCAATGTCCCGATGGTTGCAAGAATTGAGAAATCTGTAAATTTTTTTTTAAACATTGGGAGAAAAATAATTGGCACGTAGTTGAAACTATAGTCAAGGAGAAAATCCTGATGATAATGAAAAAAATGTGTGTCGTTTTCCATTGGTTTCTGTTTCCTTTTCGGTATTTTTTGGTACGTATGCACCCAAATCGATGTAAGTTAATATTAAGTCCATTAAGGCTAGATCGAGTCAGTTTATATTCCACTTTTATATAGAGTGAAAATAAATTAATCGAGGTCAAACCGGGTCAGTGTGCGTTCTATTGGTTTTAGTGTTTTATCGGTAATTTTTGGTACATCTGCCATCTGCACAAGTCGATATAATTACGTCCATTGGGGTTAAATCGAGTCAGTTATAAGCCACTGTTTTTTATAGTTTTTAAACGATGGTGATTCCGGAAACAATTGGACGAAAATAAATCAATTGAAATAAAATTGGGCCAGTTTGTGTTCCCTTGGTTTCTATGGTGTTGTATAGATAATTTATTTAATGATGATGATTTCGCCCTTGAAAGTAGATCAATTGGAGTTAAATCAGGGCAATTTGTGTTCCATTGGTTTATATGGTATTTTATCGATAATTTTTAGCAAGTCGCACAAATATCGATGTAATTAAGTAGACTGGGGTCAAATCGGGCCAATATGTGTTCCATCATTTCCTATGGTGTTTTGTTGATAATTTTGATAATTAAATTTATTGGGGTTAGATCGGGTCGGCCTGCTGTATTTTACCATGAATTTTAAATTCATGATGATTTCGGATATTGGTTAATGTCAATGGGAAAAGATTAATTGAGGTCAAATCAGGCCTGTTTGTGTTACACTGCTTCTATGAAATTCTATCGATAATTTTTGGTACAGCTACATACAGATCGATGTAAATAAAGGCCACCAGGATTAGATCGGGCCAATTTGTGCTCTACTGGCTTCTACGGCATTCCATCAACATATTACAGTGATTTCGAATGAGTCGATTAAAATAGATCCAAAGGTTCACTACGCAATCCTCGTCTACCATTGAATAGCTTCTACGTATATGCTGTTACACAGGGTGCTAGAAGGTGGTGCAAGGTCATTGTATTCCTATCCAAATTCTGATCATGACCGTCTTTGTTTTACTTTTCGTATAGCCATGTAATCAAGACGGATTTCCGCTCGCTCCAAAATAAAAGACTATGTACTTCATCTCAGTGACATCATGTAAAAGTGACTTATGCCGTGTTCGAGTAATGTATTCGCTAAATTTTTTTGAAAAATAAAAATGGAAATCGGTTAAATATTATCAGTAGTAGATAACTTTGATCAATAAAATACTTTTTTATATAATGAAGAATAATATTTTATTTATTGTATTTTTTATTTTCCTCGTTCCTTACAAATTGGTGCTATTTCTAATAAAAAAAAAAATAAGTGATGGGTAACGAAATTTTTTGTTCTTTTTGGTCTCGACTTGTCAGCCTATATCTCCGAAAATACCCATTGAAATGAATTGAACTTATACTTTTTTAAGCATGAAAATACGTAGCATATTATTTATTAGAGCAACATAGGTTGACACAGAACACGACCTGCATTAAACGTAATTAAAATTATATTATGAACACCTGTCGTTTCACTCTTGTTTAACTTAATTAAACCAGTTGATTTCTTTTATGATTATGATGAGTACTTATTTGAAAATGGCTTCAAAAAACATTAAACAGCATCATTTAATACATTTCTTGTCCACAGTTTTTGGAGCCGTGCGGTAACTGTGGCGAGTAAATAGTTTACAACTTCGTCTTGCTTTATATATAAAAAAAATGTTGCTTACCTTGACCTCAAAAAAAACAACAATTATATATTGCAAATATCATATCAAACTATTCGGACTATATTTAGACATACATATAAAATTCAAACAATTCACGATACCTACACCAGCAAATATACAACCAACACTACAGAAACTGTTAGTAAGTTAGTATAAGTATGAAATACATCAAAAGCATGAAAACCACATTGCCTCGTTAAACCACTACAAGAATGAAACAGGCGAGAGTAGTGCCAGAAAGGTGTAACAAAGGGAAAACAATAATAATTAGGACAACTATCATACCGATAGAATGTTGTGCAGCAGTGACGGTGCTAGTAGATACGGGAACTACCTGGGGCTGGGTCTCGATGGTAGTGGAGGTAATGGGGATATCTGGAATGTTGGAAAATCTACCTCAGATCTACGTCTAATATAGTTTAGTTTATATAATAACTTAATGTTCACTCATGCATTTTTAGTATCTAATCAAATTACGAAGAAAAATCATTTAGTTTGATTATTTTAACCATGCTTTTCAAGATACGAGACTGTTTAATAGAGTGGCCACCTCGCATGCACGAACTGAACCCTCTAAACTTTTTCGAAAGGAGTGATTTTAAAAACGGGGTTTAGTCAGATGGATTAACCGATTTGTAAAAAAAATCCCAAACCACTGGTTTAACCTGTATCGTAAAAAGCAGGCATTTTTTTGGTTTTAAGGTTTTCGTCCTGTTTTTTTTGTAGTTTCTCCAGTTTTCAACTGTCGATGGCTATAAACAACACCTTATAAAGAACGCAGCACATTGCTTGTCGAAAGCGGCGCTCGGTTGAGTTGCCTAAGAAGTTAATGTTATAGTTTACGACTTTTAGTCTACCGACTGATCAACAGTTCTCTTGGCCGCAAGTTCCGAAAATTGACTTTTGTGCCTACAGCTGTTTGAAACGTTCGCATTTCGCCACGTCAGAAAAAAAATTTTAGAGGCTCAAGCAGTAAAAATACCGTTTTTGCCCAATTTTGAGGAACATAACTTTTGAACCGAATGTGTTATAGTTTGTCCAGCGTCAGTTTGGAAAGCATTAAAAAAAGACCGAAAAAGGAATAGTTCATAGCACCAGCGATGTCATAAGCGCCCACCGACAATTTTTAGAACCACTTTTTATTTATTGTAAACATTGTTTTACTACTTTATAGTATACAGGCATGATGTAAATTATTTATTTATAATAAATACTGTTAGTTTAACGACTTCATAAAAGTAAATAAATATCATTTAACCTACGGCTATGCTACCGGCAATATTAAGAATAAACGAAGAGGAGGTAATGGATTTCTAATCGTGAGCTAGGTAAACGACTACTTCAGTTTGATGAGCATATCTGGTTAACTATATTATACACAATTTTTAAACTGCGAACAGAAATACTATACAGAGCTGTTATATCGCGTCAAATGAAGATTATTCGATGTAGAATATATTGGTATTAATTTCAGAGGAACTGCAGGAAGAGCTCAATACTATCTTGAACAATTTACAAATTGGTGCGGTATTAATAAATTAATTGTTAACACGAAAAAAAACTGTCTTAATGCAATTTTTTGGCAGAAAAAAATTTCACACTGACATAAATGTAACATTTAACCAATTAACACTTGTCCCACGTGCAACAACAGAATTTCTTGGTATACATATTGACAATGATATGAGCTGGAAATATCATATTAGCAATGTTTGTCGAAACATAAGTAGTGGCTACTATGCAATCTTGCAACTAAAAAATGTTTTAGACCAAAATTCACTATTAAATGTTTATTATGCTCTCATTAATTCGGTACTGTGGTATAACGTCATTTTGTGGGGTGGCGCTTCTGAGAGCGAGAGGGTAAATTATTGCTCAAAACACACGAGTCATTGGATTAATTTTTAACTTACAGAAAACTCAGTCATGTAGAGTATTTTTTTAAAAACATGCTATATTGACTTTTCCTTGCCTGTATATATACAATTGTCTCATATATAAAAAAAAGAATATTGGCAAATATGAGACAACTTCTCAACTACATAATTACCCTACTAGACATGGTAATCTACTGAAAATACAGAGACGCAGAACAGCACTGTACGAGAAGTCTCCACTGCTGGCCGGAGTAACATTTTTCAATTCCCTACCTCCCGAAATTAAAGAAAAAGTTTCCTTATATTCCTTTAAAAAGGAATTGCGAAACTGTTTAATAAACTAGAAAACGCATTGCGTTTTGTAGGTCCTCCGGACGGGTGACAGCTGATGCAGTCAATGCGAGTGCTGTCGCACTCGTTTAGGTAATCCTTGGATCAATATAGAAATTGTTCAATCGCTCAGTTTTCAATATTTTTCCATTTCGATGTCATATTTGTCATCAGCGACTTTGGCAATCTCCATAAGCCTATTTTCAGCTGAATCGGACCATAAATGATACATTTTGTCCGCCATTTTGGCACCGCCATGTTGAATTTTGTAATTCCAATAGCATATTCGTTATCAGTTACTCCAATAACGTCTACGTACCGAGTTTCAATTGAATCGGACGGTAAAGAAGGAAGTTACATAAATGATGAATATCAGGCTACGGGGACGCCGCCATTTTGAATTTTTGAGCGACGGCACTTATTCGTAACCTGAGACCTCGATAACACTCACATGCCTACTTTCAGACAAACGGCACCGTAAATGGCAAAATGTGCCCTGCAACTCGTGCCGCCATTTTGAATTTTTCAATTTCAAGTTCGTAATTATCAGCGACGTCGAAAATTCCCACATATCGATTTTGAGCGGTGTGGGACCATAATTGGCAAAATTCATCCGCCATTTTAGAGCCGCCATTTTGAATTTTGTAATTCCCATAGCATATTCATTATCAGCTGCTCCAATAACCTCTACAAACCGAGTTTCATTTGAATCGGACTGTAAATAAGGAAGTTATAGTAAATGATGGATATTAGGCTATGGGGACGCCGCCATTTTGAATTTTTGAACGACGGTCACTTATGTGCATGTGCAAAATGTGTCCTGCAACTCGCACCGCCATTTTGAATTTTTCAGTTTCAATTTCAGATTCGTAATCGGAGCCCTCGAAAACCCCCACAAACCGATTTTGAGGGGTGTGGGACCATAATTGGCAAAAATCGTCCGCCATTTTGGCGCCGCCATATTCGTGATTATCGATTTAAATTTCAAATGATTTCGTCGAAGAAGCCAAAACATCAAATATTTAAACAAATATAACTAAATAAATACATCGGCTGGTGATGTCTCTATGGAAAAACGAAAATGGGCAATTTGTCGGCATCGTATATTGCACTGGGGAAATCGAAAATTCAGCTCGCCATAAATGAACCAAAAACATCTCAAAAATGGTACGTGTTGGAACATTTTTATAAAGGAGTTCAATTCATTGGGGAAAAAATTTCGGGAATAACGTATTTTGTTCACTGAGCAAAAGAATTTTTTTTTTGACATCGTGTAATGGCGAAATGCGAACGCATCCAACAGTCGTAAAAAAAACGACTATGAAAACTCAGTGAGTCGTAAACTATAGCATACTAAATTTTTAACCAATTTAACCAAGGGCCACTTTCCGCAAGGAAGTGCGAGGTCCTTTGAATTTACAAGGTGTTATTTAAAGCCAACGGCAGTATGGATATATCGCGAATCGTTCGTCAAACTTGGTTTTGTTTATTCGCAAGCATTATTAGCTGGATGTATGTGGGCATCGCCTTTTAAAATACGGATGTGATGAAGTGTTTGTGAAACGATACTATTATGTCAATGCGGAGTGGATTTCAATTTACTACATATGGACGCGGAGAAATCCAACTGTGGCGGACGTGAATGAGAATTATTATTATTTTTAAATAACGTGGAACAAAACATGTATTTATTTTCGTCAGAAATATGTCGTTCATCGGTCTGGTCACCTATTTAAGACGGTAAATAAGGAATTGACCTCGTATTTCATGCGACCCTGGCGTCACAATGTCCCAAAATAAATATTGCCGTAATCTTTGCAAGCCGCATGCATAATTTCTGTCGATAATTGTAACTAATTTTATTGTATAGTCCAGTAGCCGAGCGGCATACCATGTATCCTTCCATAGCCATTAACATTCAATCGAATTACCTAGGGTTTGGTCGAAAAATGCAAGATACTTCAGTATAAAAATTGACTCATATAGAAGAGACCAAAAATATTGAATACTGCTTCGGCAACACTTTTTATTTAGTGCCACATTGTTTATAAATATAAAAAATGTTTTATATGAAAAATGTACCTAGTACAAAGACCTACAAAACCCAACAAGAAATTTTCAAATCGGTTAATTTGTTTATCTGCAAAACCGAAAAAAAACTGTCAAAATGGCGTCATCTTTCAGTTCTTAATAACCAATGATAAATGAAGCCTTGTGACATTGAAATTATCGAAAGTTGTACGTCACAATGTATTTAAAAACGCTGAAAATTTCAAATCGATAACTTTTAAGGTTTTTGCGAGTCATTTGTTTCATCTTTTGTGTTGGTCCCCATATCGCAGATCTAAGGCAGCTTCTAAAACACTAAAATTGTTTTGTTGTTCTTTTGTTTTCTATCGAAATTGTCTGGAGCAACTCTGACGCTTGGCCTCGTAAAGCCAGGATCAATGCCATAGCCTTTTCTTCGTCATCCCAGTTGTTTGCACATGCTGCTGCCTCAAACTGTCTCTTGTACGCTGTCCAGGAACTTTGACCATCAAAGGAGGGAGGTTTTAATCGCTGGCCTGATGATATCACTTAATGGCTTCCTCTATCCCTCAACTGTCTTTTAAGCTGGTCTATTTCTTCTTCTACCTGGTGTGTTTTGTCTTCGACCATGTCTACATTTTCTTTCATTTCACTTACTTCTTCCTCGACCCTGTCCATTTTTACTTCGATCTTATTTTTGAGTTCTTCAGTGAACGAAATGAAGGCATTCTGCTGGTTCTCTATAATTTTCCTTAATTCGTCATTTTCTTTTTGTCGCCGTTTCTCTTCTTGTTTTTCCTTTTGATGTCTTCGTTCTTGATCTTCAAGAATTTTTTCTTAATCCTCTTGGCGTTTTTGTTCTTGTTCTGCTTTCCTCTGCTGACGTTTCTGTTCTTGTTCTTCCTTTCCCTGTTGACGTTTTTGTTCCTTTTCTTATCGTTTTCTTTCCCGTTCCTCTTTCTCTTCCTGACGCTTCTTTTCTTGATCTATTATCGTTTTGCATTTGTGCCATAAAATCCTGCATTTGTTTCTCGGATGCCATACTTCTGGTCGTTACAGGCATATGATTACGTTAAAATTAACTAAATTTAACAATTACGTCAATATCGGTAATGGAACTGTCCATAAAAACCTCGAAACATCACGAAAAAGTCTTATCTACAGTCTTTGTCACTTAATCACTAATGTCCAAATAGAAAAGTATCACGTAAATGCACTTAACACGAAAAATATTTGTTCACTTGTTACTACTACTAATGTCCTAATAAAATTTTCCAGAAATGTCTCAAAAATGCACTTAACACTATTTTCCTGTTTGAAAATAACCCTCGAACAATGTCCAGTAAATTAGTCCTCCGTGTTAGCACTACTTCCCAAAAATACACTCGCCAACCTTCTCTAACCATTCAGGACTCCACCTTGTTATAGTACGGCAGCCCGTTACCAAATTTTTCTGTCATAGCGCCCGAATCGAGTAAACTATGAATCGCTAGTTTTTTTTAAACTAAGAAAGTTTTTCCTGATCGAAAAAGTCGTACAACGTTGCCGTAACCCGTCAGAGTAATTTCAGTAGGTAAAAAAGTCAACGGTAATTTTGTTACTCCGCCTGCTCCGTTCTTCATGTAATCTTATTAAAAATGTACAAAAAAACATGAATCCATAGAGAACGGAAGTTTTTGATATTGAAATATGTCCATTGTTTAAAAAAAACATGTATAGAAAAATGGTCTGACAAAGTTACAACGCCCGGTTCAAAATTTATTTTAAATTATTGATAGGACATCCAAAAACGGTAATTAGAGTCGAACGGACCTTTTCCGTGCTGCAATGCTCCAGGGAATGCTACGGAGTCAGCACTATATATGCTGTATGGTCCGTGCTCGCGGTACACGGCGCGCTCATACAGCGGGAAATTTTCTCATGTGAGAAATTTTCTCACGTGAGAAATTTTTTTCATTTCATGAATTTTCTCACGTGACAAATTTTCTCATGTCAGAAATTTTTGTCATGTGATTAATTTTCTCACGTGACAAATTTTCTCACGTGATCATCACGTGATCTGCGATGTGATTGTGATGTGATTGTGATGTGACATGATCACGTGATCTTTTTCAAGAGAGTACTTTATGCCCTTCTTTAAAAAAATTGGTGGCCTCAGACTTACTGAAAGGTTTCGTTTCTGTTTGATTCTAGATTTCGATGAAAATGACGATGATATCGAGGAGTCTACGGATTCAGAGAGTGATGATACTTATGAGAGCAGTTCAGAAGACGACGATTGAATTAATATTTTTATTTTGTATTGATGAAGTTTAATAAATAAGCGGGACAAAATTTCGCAAACAAAATAAAAAAATTCAAAAAAATTTTTCTGTCACTGAAAATGACTTTACACAACAATGCACGTATAACAATGTCCGTTCATATTTTTTCCCCACTTTTCAAGGCACAAGAAATGATTTGTACCAGGAAACGGAGCAGGCGGGATAACTCGATCAGCCTTAAAAAAAAAACACACACCTGAAATTCAACCCTTCATTTGCGCAACAATGAAAACGTCCGTTCTTATTTTTTTCTGATAACAAAACATTCAAAATTATCTATGATCAGGAAAACGGAGCGGGCGCGAAAAGTTGAATTCCGAACTGTCACAAAATTTAGATTTTTAACGAACCAAAACCACTCACAGCTCGGAAAATGTCAGTAACTATTTCTATCCTATTGAAATGATCATTCTTGGTAAAAATAACACAAAAACGGACCGGGCGCGATAACTAATTTGATCACTTCCTCTTTACATATATATAGGTGTTTTTCAACCACTTCGCAACCTTGCCTGAGTCAGTACCCCTGAACTTTTCTTCTCAAAACTTCATGAATCAACCGAAAAAACCAAAAAAATTGCGGGCGGGATCAGGCGAAAATCTTGGTAACGGTCTGCCGTACTATTATACAATTCCGCTTCCTGACACCAAATTGTTATGTGTTTAATCCTCTACAAAACACCCTGTAAAAATCTGTAGGTTCCAAAATAATTTATAACATAAAACACTAACACTTTACTACAATGTTCACAAAGAAAATTAGGACAATTTTACGAAAGCACCTTTTTCATAAACAAATAACTTTTTGCAAAAACCTTAAAAGACATCGATACGAATTTATTCTGGCCCACTGTGGCAGGGTTCGACGTTTCACAATACTATTTTTTTTTTAAACAATATCATCGAGCACAATACTTATAAAAACTTGTTAGCAAACAAGGCTATTATGTGGCTTACTTTAAGTATTTTTAAATACCCACATCATTTGCGTTTATATACATTTATTGCAATTTTTAGCCCATTAAACATCTTAATTGGTAATTATGCTCGCTAAACTCATTAACAATAAAAATAATGACTATTCAAAAAATAGATAACTTTGTCATTAACGAAATGATAATTTCGAAACAAATAACTAAAACAACTATTCCACTAAAAATAAGTGTTTCTCTTATCAAAATGCATCGCAAATAACTTACGTCCAAATACCAGGTGTTTCCACGAAATTTAACGTTTTTTATATACACGCAGGGAGTACAGCAACTTTTTTCAGTTTTAATTTTTTTTCACAAAAAAAAAACGAATAAAAATTTTGTGATGTATACCAGGTGTCCCACCAGGTTTTTCACTAGCTATACCTGCGTTAATTGGAAAGATATTGACCACGGGCTCTTGACAATTTTTTTTAGTTGATCATTCGGCAAACTTTATTTCTGATTAATGATTTGTAAAGAGCAATATAGACCACGTCTGCCAGCATGGCATCGCTGCGTTGTCAGTAGTATAGCTGTTGGGTTTCTGGCGGATAATCGCATATTATTTTTTATGGAGGTTTATTTTGCACATTTTTGACTATTCCCCCCCCCCACCACCACTTTTAGGCTCCGCCCTCGAGAAGTTCCTATTGGTCGCAGAACGTAGGATTCTATTCGCTGAGGGGTCTGGGCTCTTGCTATTGGCCGAGGGGCGTAAGATCCTATTGGTTGAGGGGCCTAGACCCCTCAGCCAATAGGATCCTGCGACCAATAGGACCTTCCCAAGGGTGGATCCTAAAAGTGGTGGTGGGGGAGGGGGTGTAAAAGTTGTCAAAAATGTGAAAAATTAACCTCCATAAGAATAACATGCGATTTTGCGCCAGAATCCCCATAGCTATACTACATTGCCGGCGATTTAAATCCATTGATAATATAACTCTGAAATAACCATTTCATGAGATTTCCTTATTGTATATTTAGCTTGGATACACGATACCTATGCAGGACGTTCCAAAATCACCAGAGGGGGGACGTAATGTCAGAATTATTAGCCCATCCAGAGTATAAAAACGTCCCGTATTGTAAATATATATTGCTTTAAATTCCCCCTAAAATTAGTCCAATGGGTTCAAGTCGGGAGATCAGGAAGGCCAGTTTATAGGGCCACCACGTCTTTATCCACTACTACTAATAACCTGTCATTACGAGCTCCTTCAGCGGAATACCCTTTATAGAGAGAAATATGATCCGATCATATGCCAAAAATGTCACTAGCCTGTAGGATGCTGTATATGACTTAATTAACACGGAATAATCTAAAGCCAAGCGAGAATATTTGGTCATTTTATTCCAAGCTGACTTTCTTGTCAACAACTGACGCAGGGCGATTAACTTTACCGCGTAATTCTTGCAGTTCAAAGCTCAATCAGACGATACCCGTTTGGTTTTGAGTTGACTTTGCGAACGGAACACCAAGTAAGTCAGACGTCACAGCAATAAATTATAAATCTAGAGGCGTCACACCTCATAAACATGAAAAGTACTCAGCTTTTTGTCACTATAAATTTTAAAGGTTATAAAGTTTACTATCGAAGAATACTACGCAAACAAAAGCGTTATCCACAATGAAAACAATTGGAAGAGAACCCATAGGCGTACGCATACTGTGTCGCAGGATCAGTAGTAGTATTTCCTAAACTATTAGCTTTACGCCTAGACATTTTTAGTTTAGAAAAGATACATAAAAGATTATCTTTTTGGCAGATTTGAAGATTTGATCGTGTGTAGTTTGTGATTTGTTAGTAGCGTATATCGTCAACACAGGCTTTCCTTAACATCGTGTTATATGGAGCTACATTTCAATCCATCTTTTTCTTTGATATAGGTTATGATTATATCCGAAGACATTACAGTCCTAATACAATCGTATTCGATGGGTATGGCAATTGTCAAAATACTGAAGTTGTTCAACAATTTCGAAGGTCTTTGGAATATCTAAAATGAGGATAAAGGATGAGGAGGAATTTCTTTTCAATGGAAATGAAATATTTATTTCTTTGTGTAAGCTGTAAATGTAAAACAAGTACAAGACGATGCTAAGGCCTTCTCATTATTGAAATTGAACTCGAGAAGTTTATAGTTGAAGGGGAGGATATTGATTTATTAGTACTGTTGGTTGCACGAACTCCTGAGAGATTTATTATCTGAAACCTGGACAAGCAAAATTTTCTTTGTACGCAATTACTGAATGTCATCATCTTTGTTTAATAAAGATTAAAAGTTTAAAAATCATGAAGAAATACTTGAGAAATGTAAAGTTCAAAATGCCAGAATGCCCGCCTGAATTTATTTTTAATAATGGAGTTCGAATGCTTTTGGAAATGTACGGTGCTCCACACAGGGCCGTCGAAAGAAAAACGGGGCCCGGGGTAGTAAAATACGCCCCCCCCCCCGTTTACTAAAGGGTTGGAAAAAGAATGGAATGTACCTTATAGGACCGTAGGTCGCCCGTAGACATAGGTTGCCGGCTTCTTGCGTTGTCACCAATGTATTGCCATGAACACCATATTGTTTATTCACACACGGTGCGTTATCGATGTACACATGTTAATCATCTGAATACGACTCTCTTCTCTCTTCGTCTATAGTAGGGACGAGAGGGTACATACAGTGAGATAGGTCAGGTGGGTCAGTAGCGGAGGGAAGGGAGGAAAATAAGTAAGGACGAAACACCCCCCCCCCCCTCGCAATCAAAATTTGCAACCAACTTCTGCCAACATCCAGTGCAGCTCAGCAACATTTGTATCAGTTTACTATCAGGTACAAATACGGCTTATCAGAATGTATACTTAATCCAGAAAATTGAGGTTGGATTATGACAAATGGCGTTTTGGAGCCGATTCAAAGATTGGTACCACCTGCTGCAGATATATTAAACAGCATTTTTGCATTTGCTATGGATAAAAGTGCAGTTGCAGTAAAGTTTGATTGCAGTCCTCTATTGTTTGTAATAATTGTCATGGCCAAACTTGTCAAAATTGTATACTCGATATGGAGGAACAAAACATGACAGAAGACGCAGGTTCTAAGAATTTCTTAGAAGAAGTCAGGAACACTGGAAATTAACTGAGAAACCCAGGACAATGGTGATAATACAGAAGTTTTGGAAGATATTCAGGCATATTTTTTCTCTTGTACAGAGTATCACTGCGGAAAAAAAGATATTTATTGCAAATTTTAAGCTACAATTTTGATAATAAATGTTTTTGCTATAAAGTTAATAGTTGTCGAGATACTTGCAAAAATCTGTTTTTTGTTGTTCTTTTACCTTTAACCTCCTGTAACATTTAAAGTTTCTGTGGCATCTAAAATGATATCTAGAAAATTGGATTGGCTACAAATTAGTCAATTTAATATTTCAAAAAGAGCTGTTATCAGTACGATGTGCATTAAAACCATTTTAAATTTTTAGTGAGATTTTTTAAACTGTTGCAAATTTGGTTCTTTTGGAGTACTCCAGATCAGTTATTGAGTTTTAATATGGAAACGGTTATATTAAAAATACACTATAATGAACATTCTTGTTCTTTTTGATTTTTTAACTACAAAGATAACTTATACAATCGTTGGTTATCGTGACAACTGCAAAAACTAGGGTAATTTTTTCAAGACAGCGACGAATAAAAACTCTTGCAGAGTGCCACTATATCTCATTTTATACATCGTAACAATCTCTACCACAACGCCAAACTTTGTTAATAACATAACCGATTGCTACAAAAAACTAGAAAAAAAAATTGAAATTATTATTGGTAAAGAAACTAATAAAGTATAAAATAATAAATAAAGCAACACACTTTGAAACTTCTGTACTTATTCTGGTTCAGGTTACTTAGTTATTCACCAATACATCTTTTAGGAAATATTCGTTATGGAAACTCGATTTTGAAATACATTTCTCTATACATTCACTCTGGACTGACGGAGTGGCCAACTAGAACTCCTGATCTAACCTCTCTAGATTATTTGTTATGGGGTTACTTCAAACTCATGAATTATCTCAAAAAGATTGATGAATGAAAGGGCTGAGTAGGCTATTTCAGTAGGTATTTTTCATTACATTATTGGCTGGTACTTATTGAAATAACACTACCATTTTTTTCTTCAATCTTTACAGCTTTAAATCACAGCGAAAAAATAAAGGAAAATGTGAAATTTAGCGCGTGTTTTAAAAGTTGATTTGGATGACGTCACAATAATTATTTAAATTTTACAGAATTGCTGTCTTGACTGCTAGGTACTGTTTAAATGGATATATTTATTTTAAATAAATTGTAATTATCTCGAAATTATTATACTGTGTAATCTGTAGCTTTATATGTAGGAGCATGTGCTCTTTCAAATCAGAAATGAAGATTGTCATAACTTTCTAAACAAAAATTGAAAAATATTTTGAAAAGATGTATTTATAAATCGATCTTTCCATGCGATTTTTTGTCATTCGCTTTGCAACAGTTTTATCGATTTTCCCCCTTTTATTGGTAACTCACTGTAAACATTTTCTATACGAAATAAAAATTGGCAAAATAAAAAAACTATCTGACCCTGATTTTCCACTCTGCACGTGGAAGGACACGTATATGCGCACGCCTATAAATATTAAGAAAACAAATAAATCAAAATGTTACCAACTACTTGTTAAATTATCAAAACTATCCAAACATATTATAGATAATTGTTACTTCACACTACTAAAATGAGAGCATATCAGTAATTCTCCTCATTCATTAATATTTGAGATAAGCGTAAATAATACAACGTAAAAACCAACTAAAAAAATAAACATAGGTCTTATCAATATTACAGACAAAAATGTTCAGTCATTCTTGCGAAGCGCCAGCTCTGGATAATATTGAAAATGAATTTGTATTAGGAAAAGTTTACCTTGGGGAAAAATATGAGTTTTTGGTATTCCAGAAAGCGCCTGCTTGCTTCTGTTGTACACGCTATTTGGTTTGGAGGATTCTGTAGCCGAAGAGGACCGCGTCCTGATCTTTGGCTCCAATTCCTCTCGCTTGCTATTGGTGGACATGGCACTGGAAAAAAGAGTACTGTTAAGAAAACTAAGTAGCATAGTGTAAGGGACGGTAACATTTCAAATTCGAGGTAAATAATAGTTAAGTAATACACACAGGTGGATTGGAATATGTGGAACTATTGAAATACCAGTTCGGTCTCCCGATTTGACCCCTCTTGATTACTTTTTATAGGGCTATTTAAAATCACAAGGGTATGGTAATCTACCTATTGTCTGGTTGGCAGATTATAAAAATAGGATAATCGAAGAAAGTCACAAAATGAGCCCTGACCATATAAAATGTCATCCGAGAATTCAAATACCGCTTTGCTTATTATTAAGAGACGATTGGCTGTCATTTCGAATATTTAATTTAATTATAAGATAAACAATTATAAATACATTATTAATATATCGGCAATTTTAAATTTGAGGGAAAAATGTTTTCTGTCTGTCTGTAAATAGGGGAAAATAAGTAAAGCAAGCCAGTAAGAGTAGAGGAACTTGAAATTTTGTGTATATACTAGAAGCCAATTTATTATATTTTTCAACCCCCTACCACCCCCCACTTCATTATTAAAAAGATTGATAGAATAAAATTGAGATATTCACTTGAAATTTGGTACACGTATGTATTATAACGTCATCTGGAATTATATTGTATTTTGAGATGATTTCGTTGAAGGGTTGGGGTTAAATAGGGGTAAATAAGGGGAAAATAAGTAAAGAAAACTGGTAAGAGTACAGAAAGTTGGAATTTTGTCTATATACTAGAAGCCAAGACCTCTTATAGGGGAAAATAAGAAAAATAAGCTAATAAGAGCCCAGAAAATTCATTTTTGGCGTATATGACACCTGCCTCAAATATGTTAAAGTTCTATGACCAATTATTACTTCCACATACTAGAGTGCAAAATAAATATATAGTCAATATGTTAAAAAGACTTCAACGGGAAATCTGGATGTGGAAGTAGTGATTCCTTGGGCAGCGGTTTTTTGCATTAAAAACTTTCTTTATAAGTTATTTAAAATAAATGAGGAACACACAATTTATTTAATTAATCATTTAGTCTTAGCCTCTGCTAATATTTAAAACAAGGATGTTCGTGTCATCAGCTTGTGATATAATATGGATTTTTGATATTCTCTTAGATATGCTATCACGTCATTGGCATATATATTAAATAGCAATGGGCCTAAAACATATCCTTGGGGAACGTTTTTGTGTTATGTCACATATATTACGCATCACATCATGGTTTAATCTGACAATTTAGGTCCATAATATTTCAAACATTATTTACAAAAAATTGCACAGAGCATTCTATAAAATAAGTTTAATAAAACAGCGAAGACTCCACTATAAACTGTAAGGCCTCGTTTCCCTTTACCTAACACAGAATCATTCTGGATTTTCAACGAGTTACCTTGGTGATTTGAGAAACAGTTAAGAAAACATTTAAGAAAACGTTTAAAACATTTTAAGTATAATATTGTTACGCGCTTACGCCATGAGTAGTAGTCGAAATTAAGTGTAGTGATATGCAACTGTAACTGGATTCTTCAAAACCTGTAGTGTGTGCCTTCTCCGAGACACTGGTAGTACGTTTTCTAACAGCTTATAGAAGAGGATTGAGATTTCTACATTGTTCTGGATTGCCGCACGCGAACTTTCTGGTGAATAGTTCCGGAGGCAATTTGTAGAGTATATAACAACAAGCGAGAAGGAAGTTTTTAATAAATTGAGGTTAGATAAAAGTCCGAAGTAATACAAAGTGATCAGTCGAGTATAAATATCAAGTAATAAACAGCATTAAAGGTTATTTTAGTCAATAAACGTGTATGTTAGTTAATAAAAGTATTGTGAAGTTTTCAGTAAGTTATTCAATAAATAGTGTTATTGTTTATCTCTTGTTATAATTTTCGAATCCACGATTTTAAAGGGTGGTGTCTAGTTGCAAGTTTTATTTATTAAGTTAGTCTTAAAGTTTTTTCGAAATATGTTTTTAAAAAAATTGCAAAAAATAAAAATATTTCCCCTTTGGATTTTTGTGTCATTCCCCTTAAATCGGTTGATTTGAATCGTTGCAGCTCTGGCATACCTAGTTCAGAACATATTTGAACTTTTTATTAGGATGTCTGGGTGTCAGAGCCCAAACACCCGGCCCCGCATGATTTGTGGCGGTATTGTGTCGGTGAATGCCGCGTGGAGTGTCGGGCCTTGATAAGCCGAAGCAGCTGTTTGTCTAGGCGCCTTAATTTGAAATGTATTGAAATAATAAATCAGGTTCTAATAATATTTGTTTAAAAATTAAAAGTTACACAAATTTTCTCATTATTTCATAACATTCTTACACACGAAAAATAACAATGCGCCTGGATTATTATGAAGATTTATAGACTTTGAACAACGTTAAATGAGTAAATAAATAGAATACAAAGTTGTTAAGCAAATAAATAAAATAGTTTGTTATCGTTATCGCGTTTATCGTTTTTACAACACTTTTCTATGAATTTGTTTACAGGTAAATAGGCGTCCAACGTGTTAGATTACTACTTGACACCCAATTTTTGTTTGTTCATGTAACCCGATACGTGGGCGCCAATCTATAAACAAGCCTGAACCAGTTTTTTTTAACAAAATATTTGTTCTGCTATTTTTATCGGCTCGCAAAAAATGTACTTACACGATAGTTTTTATTCGGAGCCGGTTTATCAGTGCTCTTGTCAAATATTAATAAATCCTTTACTGTGATATTGTAGTTTTGTTTTCAAAACAAATCATATAATATTAATAACCATAGTTTGAGACGTAGTACGCTGATAACGGAAATTACTTAAAACGATCGTTTGTTTCATTACTACGCGGGGTGATCAACTATTCTCTTTCTCGTTGAGAGAGAGAGAAGAACTAATAACTCACTGTGTGACCAGTGACGCAAAATTTCAAATTTCATTTTAAACGTTTCAATTTCAATTTGAAATTTCTGAAAGTTTCAATGTGCCTTCAATTTCTGATTTTATGAAATTTTCGAATTAATCTGATTATTTCTCGAAAGTTTAAAAACATACGAATGTTATACAGAATTTAAGTTTCATCATTTCATGAAATATTTCAATGAAATTTCACTTATCTTTCATAATATTAGGGAACTATTCAATTGAATTTCATAAAATGAAAGTTTCATGATACCTATAATGTTTAATTACTTCCACATCCACGTAGTGTATTGGAAGTATAGTACAAAAATTTTTAATATTTTTTTTTCTTGAAATAGGTTTGAAATGTGAAACGTCGTATATATTATAACGAGATCTGAAACTGGATTGTTTTTTGAACATATCCGCTGAAGGATTAGGGGGTAAATAGGGGGAAATAAGTAAAGTAAGCTGGTGAGAGTACAAAAACTTGAAATTTGTCGTATGTACTAGAGGCCAAGGCCTCAAATTGTTTCTATATTTTCCATCTCCCCCTCCCCCACTCCATTATTAAGGAATTGATTAAAAAAATTGAAATATTCACTTGAAATTTGATACGCGTATACATTCTAACGACATCTGGAACTAGATTATATTTTGAAATGGTTCCGTTGAAGGGTTGGGGAATAAATAGGGGTAAATAGGGGAAAATAAGTAAAGCAAGCTGGTGAAAGCACAGAAATTTGGGATTTGGTGTACATACTAGAAACCAAGGCCTCAAATTTCTTTCTAATATTCTTCAACCCCCTCGAGTTGACTAGAGTCAGGTGAAGATTGTATCGCAGAACGCTCCCAATGAAAACGCGAAAAGAACTTCAACTCGATGAAATTTAAGTGGTCTGTAGGTCAGAAAATTCTGCGTAAACTGAGGTGTCATAATAGATGAACAAAGTTCATTTGAAATTAATATTTGAAAATTACTGGTAAAGTGCTTTATTTTAATAATAATACTCTGCTAAAAGAAAGTAAACATGTGCAATTGGACCAACTCAGTGCTAGGTACCAAGTGGGTGATAAATTATCGTTCAACAACAAACCATAGGGGCGCACCAGTGACAGGTATATGAAGTGAAGTATAAGAAATCAGTTCAAGATGAGAAAAGAAACCAGCAATCACAAACCAGACGATTACAGAATGCTAAGCTATATTGATTTAATTTATTAACACAAGACCTAATTTTAAATAGATCCATAATGGTTTCAAAAATGATTCTGTGTTAAACAGACAGGCAATAAAGCAGTGTATTACTTCATTAACCCTCATTAATGACACAGGCCTACAAAAAAAATGTTGTGTTTTTGAGACGAGACCCTACCTATCTTTAGTAAAATTTTCCGATGAACCCGAAAATGATAAAAACAAATTTTTCTGACGTGCGGATTCCCCCATACACCCTCGATTCGCCCAAAAATTCCAAACTGGTCAACCAACTCACCTCTAGTAAAATTTTCCGTTGAATCCGAAAATGTTAAAATAAAAATTTTCCTATGGAGTACCCCTCATACACCCTCAATTCCCCCCAAAAATTAAAAAAATCCAAACTGGCCATCCAAGCCACCTATCTTTGGTAAAATTTTCCGCTGAATGCGAAAATGATAAAAAAGAATTCTGACGTATGGATTCCCCCCATACACCCTCAACTCTCCCCAAAAATTAAAAAAATCCAAACTGGCCATCCAACCCACCCATCATTATCATTTTCGAATTCAGCGGAAAATTTTACTAAAGATAGGTGGGTTGGATGGCCAGTTTGGATATTTGGGGGGGGAAATTGAGAGTATACAGGGGGGGGAGGGATCCGTACGTCAGAAAATTATTATTTTATCATTTTTGGATTCGGCGGAAAAATTTACTAAAGATAATTCGTTAGATGGTTAGCTTGGGATTTTTGAATTCTTGGGGGGAATTGAAGGTATCTGGGGCGTAATCCATACGTCAGAAAATCTTCATTTTATCATTTTCGGATTCAGTGGAAAATTTTATTAAAGATAGGTGGGTTGGATGGCCAGTTTTGGATTTTTTCAATTTTTGGGGAAAATCCACGTCAGAATTTTTTTTTGTCATTTTCGGATTCAGCGGAAAATTTACTAGAGATAGGTATGGTCACGTCTCAAAAACAGAAGATTTTTTCTAGGCTTGTGTTATTAAATCTAACTGAATTTCTTAAAATTAGAAATATATTAAACATAAGGCAGGTCCACAACAGGGAGGTTTCAACTGGCCGCTGTCACATGGTCCATATATTGGGCTTATTTACGTATAGAAAAATATTTATCAGGTCAAAGTAGTTGGGGGTCTGCTTGATATACACAGTGTCGCAAATGTTTCTCATAGATCCCTTTTTTATTTTTTGCAGATTTTACTTTTTATTTTGCTTTCCCTTGGTAGATCGATATAAAGAGTGTATCAAATGTTCTCTCGGGGCTCTTCTTTGCACTTCCACTGTAAATGGATATTTACTTGTGGAACGGTTAATAGAAGCACCGCACAAACGCCTACACCTCCCATCCGATGATAGCTGGAAACTTAAAAGAAGCATCTCGCAAACACCTACACTTCTCATCCTATATTCCTACCCATGCTGGCAATAAGCATGTCCCATATCCAATCCGGTGTATTTAACCGGTCCGGCGGTATATACAAGCATCCAGATTGGATATCCGGAAGTGGCATCCGTGCCTACCATACGCTGGCTAATCAATCAATGAATCAATCAATAAAAGCGGACTATTTGGTATAATTCCTTTGCCACTATTTATAATGAAACTTGGGTTATTGATATCCATTCTATGATTATTATCAAATGTATGTTGGGTATCACTGGCTTTTCCAGTTCTTTCATATTTGAGAGGGGCCATGTGTTCTTTGAAACCTATTATAATTGGACGTTTACTTTGTCCAACATACTTCCCATTACAGTCCTCACAACTGGTTTCGTTAATCTCGGACATTTGGCTAGATCCAATTCTATCCTTTGGGTTGTGTTTACGCAACTTATTTCCCGATATACAGTGAGGTCCATTCCATATGCATGGAATAAACTCATTATGACCTTTTGGGAAAAAATCCTGAAACAGGTACATATGCCCCATTTCAAACAGTTTTCAGAGTTTTAGGCAGGGAAAGCGGAACTGGTTGAATTCGTTCAATTTCTTAGTAGTAACGCACGTCTAGTGTTGGTATTCGAGTGTTGTTTTCGAGAGTTTTGGTGTTCGTGGAAACTACGGTTTATTTTAGTCATGCCAGAACATACTTTACATGAGAACAATGTTGTTCAATGTATTGTAGTTATGATTTAACATTTTCTACAAAAATAGAACATGCCCCGCTCTCCCATCTTTACGTAAGTGGTAACGCTTTGAGGTTTTTATGTGCATTCTATAATGTAAATTCAACTGGGATTCGGAACGTAAAATAAATTATAAATGTTTTCATGGGCTGCCACTGGTCGTTACGTACACCTCGGGCCATTACCTTAATGATATAAATACTTTTGTATACATTTTTATCGCCTTATCAGATATCAGTTTCCACAAACGCTTACGCGAAATTAAGTAGATCTTCGAAAAAATATTAATAAATTATTTTTTATTCCCAAGGCCGTACACAGATAAAATATTGCTGTTTTGTATCTTAAATAATCTTATCGGCTACTTTCTACCGCCCCGAAGGTTACTTTTTTATAGAAGTTAGAAGTTCACTAGAATATCAGCTTAGCTAATTAATTGTTTTTTAACAATATACACTGACCTACACATTTATGTTCGCGGAGAAATCGACTTTGTCTATAACCTACCTCAGGTTGTTTTTGGAAATGAATACATTTTTGTGTGAATTTATTGATGTTTGTAAATTGGTTGGCGATGGTCAAGATTCGAGAGATTGCAAAACACGAATAAATTACTAGGCATGCAGAGGATGTCATATTTAAATCTTCATTAACACAAATAGGCTATAAAAATTCATAAACAAGAAAGAGCTAAATATTAAAGATGCAAACTTTCAAAATTATTCTAAGTTAGATGATTACCACTTAGACCAGTGACTTTAATTTATAAAAGTGTTATTGCTCTTAGCACACCGATTTTTTTTGTAAAAGTAGTAAAAAATTAGCCATATTACGCGAAAAATACTCTTGATGTAATTCACCTGTCGCTAAATTTGTTATTGCAAAATTAATAATTGTTTATAAGTCCTTCTTCTTTACAACTTCCGTTCTGATCGTCCTATTTGAACTTTCCAAAGCTCATTTTACTAGGGAATATATGTACTTTTAAAGGAAATTGGTTCCATTATGCTTGAACAATAAATACTGGAGGAGCTCGGTTCGGTCGCCGACGAAGGCAGACGTGTTTTTAAGTGGATCCCATGAAAGCTCGAAAAACTCGAGTAAAAACGGTGTCGATGCGCGCAAAAATGTGTTGAACTGAAGAGTGACAATCCTACATTAGTTGATATAAATTTGCATAAATTTGGCTATTCCATACAGCTGATGTTTAGTATTTGATTATGGCATCACTAAAGGCGTATATGGGCAGCTCAACAAAGGTACAGACATCTGGCAACATAAGATAACTCTGATGAAAGAAAATAAACACGTCCAATGGAACCATGTCATAAACTCGTAAATTATCCACAAGTGCATGTACCTAAGACGACCGAGACTAGTGCAGGCAACGGACTGGCTTCTAACGAGTGGAAGTAGTAACATGAGAAAAGTATGAAAGATAAGTGTTATTTTTATTTTACTTATTTCTAAAATATTGGTTTACTAATCCTTCACAGATGGGAACAATGCTGTGATTCGGAAATCCATTGTTTCATATACAGATTCAGCAAATTTAGTTTAAGGTACGTAAACTTGTTTCTGCGCAGATAAACCACGCCTTGTCATAGAACAATGCAGGGCATTGGTATAAAACAATAGCGCCATCGCTTGACCGCGTCGCGTTGAGAACAGAGCACCCATTCTGCTTTTAACAGCGTAGCTGTTTCGACATGTGGGAATAAAATAAATTAATCTCAATTTCGTTATTAAAATGCCGTGTGTTTATACAACTGCAGCAAAAGTGCAAATTGTGAAGTGGTACTTCGGGGGCCATTCCACTGAAGACAATAAATTTATTTACCGTGGCATATCAAGACAGACCAATCCCCTCAGCTAGCATAATTTCATACATTATTTAAAAATTTGAGAATTTTGGGTGTGTCGTGAATTATTGTAAAAAATGCTGTCAACCCGAACCCCGTCATCAACAAATGAGCGAAGAACGTGAAATTCGCAAAACTAATGTCTGTGCACTTGTTGAAACTAGTGAACCTTGTTCTAGCAGGCAAATTGCTGATGAAGTTGACATGAAGGAAAGAACTGTAAGAAATATTTTGAAATGAAATGGGTACAGTTGTTTTAAAGTTCAAACAACGCAAGAAATATTTCCCGAGGACAATTTCAAACGGATGGAATTTTGTGAAATCATGATAAATAAAGTGAATGAGAATGAAAACTTCTTTAAGAATATATTGTTTACAGATGAATCATCCTTTTCATTACATAAGAAACACAATCCATCCGTAGTACGATATTGGTCTTGGAAAAATAAACATTTGAGTGTTGCTGTGCGAACTCAGTATCCTCAAAAGTTGAACGTTTGGACGGGAATTTTAGAGAATCATATTATAGGCCCACTGCTAATCGATGGCAATTTAAATGGCAATAAATATCTAGAGCTTTTGCAAAACCAAATAATTCCTGCAGTTCAAGATCTTCCTGTCAACGACATTTGGTTTCAACAAGACGGCTGCCCAAGTCACGATACCTTAACTGTTATTAATTTTCTGGAAAGAACATTTCCCAATCGTTTAATAGCTACGAGGAGAATGATAAAATGGCCCCCCAGGTCACCTGTTCTAGCACCCCATGATTTCTTTCTGTGGGGCTTTTTAAAGGAAATCGCGTACAAACATGCGTTTGAACGAGTCAATAATTTAGTTGAATTACGGGAAAAACTTATACAACTTTGTGCAAGCATTACTCCAAATCAACTCAATATCAGAGGTTCATTGTATAATCGGTTTGGCTATTGTTTGGCACAAGAAGGTGGCTTGTTTGAATCCTTACTTCATTCATTTATTGTTTGATAATTCTTAGTTGATTTTAGTTTCTGAGGGTTATTTAATTTTATTTTAATGTTCAATTTTTGTAATTTAATAAGAATAATTTATTTTTTGATAATTATTAGTTGATTTTAGTTTCCGAGTTATTTAATTTTATTTTGATGTATTTTCAATAAGAATTATTATTTTATTTCCATAGCATTTACGGCTAAAAAATAAACTGCAGAAATGCTTTCAATAGAAGAAATTATTTGTCAAAAACGCGACAAATAACTTCTTCGCCTTTGACGAAGAGATATTGTCTCGTTTCGCATTAGAAATTATTACCTACGTCCGCACCCATCCTTAGTTCATGCCGTACTAAATTCAATTCATTGTGTGCCTCTGCTTTCACGATTTATGGAACTAGCGAGGCGTGGTCAATTACATCGTTATTCCTATACCCTAAACTGCATTTTCCGAATCTGTATACGCGAATGAACGAATTCTTCATGTGGAACGGGTACTTTTGTTTGAGAAATAATTTATTTACAATAAACTCTTTGTTTCTTGCCGCAGAGTTATTAGTTTTATATGGGGAATTTGTTTATTTGCTTACCGGTTGAGGCAGCGGATTCCTGATTCAGAATATTTTTTTTTATTCCTTCTTCAAGCGGGTAATATAAAATAAGCAACAGCCAGCCAGCTAGGTGTGAAGGAGACAGATACGTTTGTTTACTTTATTATAATTTAGCTTAGCTCATTAATGAAGTCTGTCTCCTTATTTAAATTGAAAAATCGGAAATTAAAATTGAAAAGATATTTATAAAAATATTACCGGGAGATAAGGCTCTTCCCAGCAACTCCACTGTAAATGGATATTTACCTGTGGAGCGGTTAATAAATACAAACAAAACAAAAATTAAATAAAAAATAAAAGCTGCCAGATTCAGAAACAGAAGAAACAGAAAACTTAGAAGAAAAAAAATAAAGAGCTGAAACTTAAAAGAAGCATGGAAACTGAAAAGAAGCATCTCACAGACACCTACACTTCCCATCCTGTATTCCCACCCCATGCGTCGTTCGGCTCTCGCTGCTGACAACAAGCATGTCCAATGCCCAATCCGGCGTATGCAGCCGGTCCGAGATTTGGTTCCCGCACGCGGTTTGCCCGTCCGTTGGGCATGTTCGACGGACGACCAAGCTGCGTGTTGGAACGAACCTCCATGGATGCCCGGAAGCGGCAGCAATGCCCACCTTACGCCGGCAAATCAATCAATCAATCATGCTTGAACAATAAATACTATTTGTACATGGCAAGAACTGGCGAATTGTTGCAAATTTTGAGTTCCGTATTCAAAGTTGCATAATTATACGAATTCTTCAGTTAGATTGCTCAAAATGTTTTTGGCGTACACTTCAATGATTACCAAACAGACTCCCGGTGTCCGTATTATTACACAGGTCAACATTTGATCTAAGCGGGAACACCGCACGCAGTATAGGCTACAAGGGGTTTTTGGGGTCGCTGATTACGATGACGGTCAGTTAACCGCCATCACGTCAGGTTCAAGGTCATTTGAAGGACAAGTGCAGAAAAACCCATGGAAAAATCTGAAAAAAAATCATGCATGTGTTTTTAAGGTCAGGGAATCCGAGATCGGCTAAGCTCTGTGAGGTCAAGGTCATTTGTAGGTTATTCCAAAGTCACTTGAGGTGTTGTCGGCATTTACGGTTCGAAAAATCTGAAAAAATTCATACGTATGTTTTTGAGGTCGGAGAATCCGAAGAAAGAACAATAGCTATTGTTGGAGTTTGCAAAGAGAGTCAAATGAAACCCACAAGAGAAAAGCAATAAGAAGAACATTTACTACTGAACGGAAACGTCCTCGAGCCGACGAATAATACAGTTAACATGACGACAAAAGTACAGTCAAAGATTGACAAGAAGTTTGGTTACTTTGGTTTAGTTTGGTTTACTTTGGTTACTCATCTGTGATATGTGCGTGAGTGAGCTCGATGTTTCGAGCGAAAGTGCGTAAAATAAGTATGAATCATATATCAGCTCGTTAAACAGTTGCATATACATAAAAATATATAGACACGCGCAAGAAGTAAAGGTGTGTATACAAAAAAACATAATGATAACTAAAAAACGTTATCCGTTAAAACGTTTTTTTCGCACTTGACCTATAAACACCTTCACCATGACCTAATGGAGCTCAGCTGACCTCAGATTCGGATTTTCTGACCTTAAAAACATACGTATGATTTTTTTCAGATTTTTCGAACCGTAAATGCCGACAACACCTCAAGTGACCTTGGAATAACCTACACATGACCTTGGCCTTGACCTCACAGAGTTTAGCCGACCTCGGATTCGGATTCCCTGAACTCAGAAATATATGATTTTTTTTCAGATTTTTTCCATGGGTTTTCTGCACTTGACCTTCAAATGACCTTGAACCTGACGTGATGGCGGTTAACTGACCCTCTCATCGTAATCAGCGACAACACCTCAAGTGACCTTGGAATAACCTACAAATGACCTTGACCTCGCAGAGCTTAGCCGACCTCGGATTCGGATTCCCTGACCTCAAAAACATATGCATGATTTTTTCAGATTTTTTCCATGGGTTTTTCTGCACTTGACCTTCAAATGACCTTGAACCTGACGTGATGGCGGTTAACTGACCCTCTCATCGTAATCAGCGACCCCGAAAAGCCCTTGTAGCCTGTACTGCGTGCGGTGTTCCCGCTTAGATCAAATGTTGCCCTGTGTTATTAGTGCAAAATTTTGCAAGCATAACATTTTGCAAAAAAAAATTAATTTGCTTATAACTTTGGACCAATGCACTTTTTTATCATAATTTTTGCGGGAAATTACATAGTTTGGTTAATACTACCTATTTTTTAAGTACGGCTCTGTGGGATATCACACATGCTAACGAGACAGAGATTTACGGTAGGTTTTTATGTCTTTTTTATGTACATTAAATATGTGTAGCCAACTATACAAATGTGTCAGGTAATTGTACACTGGCTCATATACTATAACAGCATTTCCTCGGCGTCTTACTTTAAGGATACAATCCACAGAAAATGCTGACAAGCTTGCTGATGAAAGTGACTACAAAACACTAAAATCCCGCGTAGAAGTGCTGTTGAATTTCACGTACTCTTATCACATTGAATGAACACCAACAATCAGTACATAAACATTTAAAAAAGGATTTTACCACGCACCGTGCATTCATTCACTATCTAAACGATTTACCAGATTTCAGCCTTGGATGTCTTTAAATAGACACACATTTATTTGAGATGCATCCATAGGACAATTTAAAAACTTGATGTCAACATTAATTATTACATAAATAAATTTCTTAATGGTGGCTTAAATGGGACAATAATAGGAAGACGGCGCTAGGACGGACTTTGTTTATTTTATAATTTATTAGTGAATTAAAATAAATAAAACAATACATTTTACTTAAAATGACATCATCGATGACAATATAGCTTATAACGGTCATGGGTCTGTTATTTGTTTGAATAAACGCAGCACGGTTTAAACATATGTCATACTTTGGGGCAAGAAGAGAAAAAGTTGGGTTCGTTTCGTTCGAGGACGATCGGAGGTCGAAAACCCAGAATTTGTTTTTGAAAATGGTGCAAAAATCACGAAATCGTGGATTGTTCAGTAGTACAGGATAATTAGCCATTTAGGGTAACAAAAATTAATAAAAGGGTCATCTCTGGGATCTGGAGAATGAGATGATGCATTCTTTGCACTTCCAAGATCCGAGAAAATTCAAAAAAATTTGGAAAAAAATCTTTGATTTTCGGTTTTTTACTCTAGCGGCCAAAATAATGAACATCGTTCCTAACACAAGTTGTAGCTCGTCGCTTTCTCTACAAGAAAAGTCTTTATACATTTTTGTCTTACTTAAGCCGTTTAGAAGATAAATCGAGTTTTTCACTTATAGTTTTAAGCCTCTTCGAAATGCGCGAAAAATGAGAATTCTCCGGGAGTTTCGTACAACCGGGCTTATCGATCGATAATTCTTACCATTCAGAGTCCCTAAAATAATTAAAATAACACAAAATGTAGAGAAAAGTCTCAGCTTCAATGTGGAACTAGTCACAAAATTCATAAAAAATTTTATCATAGAGAAAAATTGTCAGAAGATGCTTAGTAAACTTTGTACACTTGATCCACAGATTTATTAATATCTTGGCCGGGAGTCGTTAGAATGATAATTCATTTAGCTTATATATTCTTATATAATATATTAAACCAATTAATATTTTATTCCAATTACTTTTGTTGGAAAAATATGCCTTGCGATCAAAGTAGAGGGTAGGTATATGTCTCATCGATCAATCACCTCCAAATTTTGGAGTTCAATTCGCTATATCTTAATTAATAATAATAGCACAGTCTTAATTTTTGGATTCTAAGTGCAATGAAACATATTCTTTCGAATGACTTTGGAGTTTTTTTAAATGCGTGCAGTACTTTTTGAATTTGTCTTTGAATTTGTCTACATTATTCACACACGTTCTGGAAATGCACAATTATACAGTAAAACATATACAACTTATTTGTTTTCTAACATTCTTCAATGAAATTTTCACAAAATATAGATTAAAGTGAGTGGAATCGAATCCATGTAGTGAAAAAGCACCCATTATTACGGACGAAATAGGCAGGATGCATAAAACTCAAAGATATAAATAAATCAATTGATGAAGTTTACTAAGCCATCTTCTAACACTTTTTTCTCTATGATAAAAATTTGTATGAATTTTGTGATTAGTTTCACATTAAAACTGAGACTTTTCTCTACGTTTTTATTTGTTTAGCGGCTCTGAATAGTAAGAATTATCGATCTATGATGTGTCCGGTCGTACGAAACTCCCAGAGAATTCTCATTTTCCGCGCATTTCGGAGCGGCTCAAAACTATAAGTGGAAACCTGGATTTATCACCTAAACTTAAAGCTTAAGTAAGGCAAAAATTTGTAAAGACCTTTTTTGTAGAGAATGAGACGAGCTACAAATGTTACAAACTTTTTTCTGTATTTTCATTATTTTAGCCGCTAGAGCAAAAAAACCGGAAATCAAAAAGTTTTTCCAAATTTTTTTGAATTTTCCCGAAACTTGGAAGTGCAAATCCCGGAGATGATCCTTTTAGTAATTTTTGCGAGGTTTTTACAAAATTTTGCCTTCATTGCCTGTACTAAGGCCCAGTTAGTCTATATCTCTATGAGGATCACTTTCAGTACCAACACAAAACGTGAAAATGTTTATTCTTTACTAAAAATTGGTTCCAAAATCCATATTCTCTAAGTGCTCTGTCCTGAATATGATGTGTTTTCTCTTTAAAGCGGGTATTATTAAATTTCGAAACAGAAAATGGAGTATATTTAGAATCACATTTAAATTCTTTAAAATATTTCTTGGAAAAGTTGTTTATGTGTAACAACATATTTTTCATAAATAAAAAATACTAAAAAATATTATTTTTCTTATTGAAAAATCTACCTGGTTAAGAAAATAAAGCAGGATTTTTGAAACTTAGATACAGTTGCTAATTCATCAAGAAATAAATTTCAATAACTTCTAGACGCCCCACAGGATAAAACTGAATCAAACAAAAGATCTGGGAATTACGAAATTAATTGTTAAGGACTGTAATTTGAGATATGTTGGGCAGACTAGAAGTTCAATTTTAACAAGAATCAAGGAACACTTCTCACAAATAAAAGAGGTGAAAAGTTGAGTGTTGTCCATATGTTTTTGGAAACAATCATGGAACAGATATCAGCAGCTGGATGCATAAGAAAAAATTTTTGTGAAAACCGCTTTTCAGTCTCGTAAAATTAGTTAAACAAATATCAAGTATTGTTAAAATACACAGTAAAATATCCCTTTAAGTTTAAAATAGTTTAATAGTAACTGAGAAAAACTAAAATAGTGCATTTTTCGGTCACGTAAGCCTCGTTCCCCATACTTAAGAAAATTAAACGTAACATTCCCGAACTATAAGTAATGCTATCCATTAAATCAGCCATTATTACATAACAGCCGAAAAAACCTTGTCTCCGAATTATACAGCTAACGGTTTGCATAGAGGCTATATTTAATAAGTAAACAAAATATTTTCGCCGAAGGTTGGCACAAAGTTTTTTGCTAATCCATTTATATATTGTACGTGACAAGTACAAAATTTATTCGTCTAGACGAAAACGTAAAAGTATATATTAATACAAAATAAATTGTGAACAATAATTAATTGGAAATTTATCAACTAATCATAATCAGGCGCTTATCTATTGACGATTTTTACAGGGATGCACAAACTACTGCAAAAGTTATTTATTTGGAATAATCGAAGTTAATTGGTTTGTACAGTCATGGACACAATAAGATTTCCAACAAGTACTGTTCATTTTATAAAATATTCTTGCTCGAATCTGACGCTGTCGTTGAGTATTTTAAACTCCGCCTAAGCGATTACGCTCTTTGAAATGGATACCTTAACGTAAGCTCCGCTAGCTCACCTATTTAAAGTAGAAAAAAAATCGGAGTAGAAAGACTGACAAAAGTAATGCCCGTTTTTAAATTTTAATAAAGCAATTATTAAGGAATAAGAAAATGTTAATTAAGTCAAAAAAACTCGTTATTTTGCAAGAAAAATTTCTTTTGTAAGGATCAGTATTTAAACAAGCAGAGAGAGAGAGAGAGAGAATTATAGGCAAATCAACGTACTGAAGGAAGCGGCGTTGTACCCATCTGCCAAATTACATTATTCTCGGAAAATTCGATTAAACTAAATAATATGCCGGTTATGGCTGCAAGTGGGGAATGATCACAATCACTTTGGATTAGATGGCAATCACAAAAGTCGTTAACGTATAATAGTAATAAATAGAAATAGAGATAGCCCTTGCCTAGTTACCTAAATAAAAAATACTCAATAAATTGTAACAGTAAATTAGGAGAGACACTTTTACTATCATGTTATATAATAGTATTTTAGAAGGTACACGGATAAAAAATTACCCTACATATCTATTTATTATTATAAGGTCAATGACATTTAAAACACATATTACTGCTAATAACTTCTTGTGGCTACAGAGCCTTTCGAAAACCTGTAAACAAAACGTAACGTATATTAATCTCATTACAACTGCCTTAAGATGGAAATCTTATTGTGGCCACAATTGTACGAGATCTTATCAAGACTTTATTATTTCTTGACGCACTGGCGCCCGCATTTTCTCAAAACGTAATCTTCAAATATTTATTGTTTGTCAATAAAAGAACACGAAATATATGTTTAATATAAAAAAAAGCATTATGATTCAGAGCACAACTAAATCTTAAAATCTCGAAGAGAAAAAAATGGCCATCTCTCGGCAACGAAAAGGAACCTGATTTGTCAACCGAGTTGGCATCGATAGGAGGTTTGTCGGCCGTCTGATAATGTCAATTAGGTGAGCGAAACTCGAGTCGAATGTATTTGAATGTAACTGAGAAACTACTTCAGGATCAGCGTGGCATGAAAGATTCCAACTCGCTAGTTCTAAGGAAGACAAATGTGGGTGGAGCAACCGGTGAATAATGCAGTGTAGTAGTGGAAGGAATTAAGAAAACGCATAAAGTGAAGAAAGCCTCTTAAATAATAGATTTTCAGTATCTGCGAAACTGAGAAAATGAGATTTTTGAACCTTTACCACCACATAAGCCCAGGAAAAATTAGGGAAAAAACAAAAGTTATATAAGCTATATATGTATGGCCTTGTTTTTAGGTAAAAACAACGGCTTTTGAGAGAAATGAGTAAAAAATGTTTCTTCGTAAACAATTAAAACTGCTACACCTTCATGTTTTATTATTTTTACTGTATTACAGGTCGAAGTGTTCGCAAATTATCACATCCTTAGCAACTTCAACTGTCATTGGTCTATAGATTCAGTAGTACCGAAACATTCGTTAACTTCTCCATCCTTACTGGTCTGACAGAAAACTTGTTGCAAAGTGGTTTTATGGCGATACGACAGCAATATCTGGCATTCCTCAGGGGTCTGTTCTTGGACCTTTAGTTATTTATAATATTTATAAGCGACGTTAGTTATAAACTTAAATATAGCACTCTGTTGTATGTTGGATAATTGCAAGCTCTATTCAGCCATTAATAATCTGGGTGAGTACCTTAACTTATAAAAAGAATTGCAACAAATTAACATGTGGCGTGACAAAAATAAGTTGCTTCTATATAAGACATTAACAAATGTAAATGCATGACTTTTACCAGAAAACTTAATTCAATTTAATTTATAGTGAATTTAAAGATCTTGTAGTCGTCTTTGACAGCAAGTTAACTTTTTGCCAACAGGTAAAATAAATGATGCTGATTCTTTCCGAAACTTTAGGTTTATCATTAGAAATATCAAATGATTTGTGGGTAATAACTTGATACCTCTTGTTTAACGCATTTGTCAGGTCAAAATTAGGCATGGAGAAACAGCAAAGAATATTCAATAAATATCTTTGGACAAGAATGCCTGGCAAGAGGTACACCTCAACGTGATCTACTAAACAGATAGCTAATGTATATATGGTTGTATTTTTACATAAAATGTACAACCAGATAGATTGCCCTGATTTAAATAGTTATGTTACATGTCCCAACAGTTCATCAGCGTTCAATTTTTATATGAATATGTCTTACATTTTATTTAACTTATCTACATTGCGTTGATGTTGATATAATTTGTTTTAGTGTTAACAAAATAAAGCAATCTAAATTGCAGTTAACCTAAACATATTGTTATGTGCTGTAGTCGGCACACAAACACCAAATGCATGCACACATAGGTATATGCATATCCATATTTTGGTCAGTAGCGCAGTGACGTAGAGTCTTAGAAAGAATAAGTGGGACTTAATCTGCGTCACGCGTCTTCTTCCTATTTGACGACTAAAGTACATATATACCATATAATTCCTAAAGTTTTCAATATTGTAAGAAATTTTTGTTGCCTACCTATAATTGGATTTATATCTATATGGGTAATTGTATCCAAATTAAATAATACGCTTGATTATTGAGTATACCAAGACATCCGTGGAAATTCGATTTTTTTTGTCTTATTTCCGTTTTTTCATTTGACTGGGCTATATTGCAAAACATTTTTGAGCAGTGACATAAATTTCACATGTTTGTTGACACTAATATCTACAAGAGTGGCTCACGGGGCACTCACTCTTTCAACAACAACCGTGATACGACAATTTTTTAACACGTTGCAAGATGATATTTCGCAATTTTCAAAGCGATTGTAATCGTCAGTACTACTCAGAATTAATAGACACTTAATAGTTAGGTTTGTTTCTAGTAAACAAGGAAAAAACAACTTTAAATAAAGTTCATGACATCATGCTGTTTAATAATACAGATAACAAAAAAAACAACTCACTGAAAAATCGTCGTGTGAATATTTTGAGCTATGTTGGTATCTTCTGAATCCATCCATAGTTCTCCTGCTCCCAGCTGACTAGATCTGCCAATCTAGAACAAAAAATAAATGTTAGTTTGAAGATCATCCTTACCTAAGGCACTTATTTCTTTCCCGATTCTATTTTGCTGCGACTTTTGTGCAGTTTTGTTTACGGCCTGTTCACGTATTAAAAATAATCTGCCTAACAACCAAAATCAATAGAATTTGCGGTGTTTTTCTCTTACGGCCTTGATCTCTCACCTCCCCTTGATGTTTTTAAGCGTTTAATTCACATTTTTTATCTTTAATTTGTATTATTGAATTGATAAATATACTTCTGATTATTTAGTTACACATTCCTGGAAAACAAACTTGAATATACAGACTGTCTATTTTACGAGGGCCACACCAAATATCTCGCTTAATATCTATTGTAGAAGAATAAAGTTTTAGAAACAGTTATCCCATTTTTTGTGAGCTATATTTCAGTAAAAAGAAATTTGAAATCCATAGCCTACTTTATGAGATATATTACAAAAACCTGAAAAATAGGAAAACCACAAACGGTTATAGCTTCCTTATTTGAGGAGATACGAAAAAAGTTAAAGGAATGAAAGTTGACGGCAAAGACAATAAGAATAATAACGTGTAACAAAAAAATCGAAAAATGCAGTTGGCTTTGACATACGCTATTGTGCAAAAATGAAAAATACATATCTCAAAGTAGGCCATGACGCCATTAATTCCGTTATTTTTTTCTCATTCCAACGATATAAAACATGTCACAGAAATTTTAACCGATAGTGTCAATATTTAATATTTTACGAATACCACAATTCATATAATTGAATCGTAACAATCAGCTGTGCCATAATTAGTGAAAAACAATGTATACAGTTATTAATAAATTTGACAGATTGTCACTGTTGTATGTTGCGTTGTCGAGTTCTAAGACAAATTTTATATCAGTAATTATGGTGTACACCAATAATAACAAATTCGATATGATTAGCATTTATTGTCAGTGCAATTTTGACGCTGAGATGGCAGTCACGGTTTACGGAGATAGATTTCCAGATGCTCCGCAGCCAAATCGAACTATGTTTAGGAAGTTAGTTCAAAATCTAAAAACGCACGGTTCATTTTCAAAAAAAGTAGTAAGTCGAGCGCATGTTGCGGATAATGTAAGAAAAGTAATGAATTATGTTAACCAAAATGAGGAAACCTCTTTGAGACAAATTCAGAGAAACTGTCGCATAAAAAAAAGACAGTGCAAGAAAAATATTGAAAAAAACGGATTTCGATGCTACAAAATGAGGAAAGTTCAACATTTAAATGAGGGAGATAAGCCAAGGAGAGTAAGATTTTGTAGATGTTTATTAAATAAGAAAAGGAATGACGCGCTGATATGTAGCAAAATTCTTTGGTCGGACGAATCAAATTTTTCTAATAATGGATTTTTCAATAGAAATATGCATTATAAGTGGACACGAGAAAATACACATTGGTGCAGAGAGACTGCTTTCCAAGAAAGATTTTCTACGAATGTTTGGTTGGGTCTTTTAGGGACTAAAGTAATTGGACCTTATTTTTATGATGGCAAATTAACCGCTCGTAGATACCTTAATTTCCTGCAAAACGAATTTCAAGATTTTTTTATGAATTAACAGTGGCAGAAAGATTAAATTATTCATATTTTCAACAAGATGGGTCTCCACCTCACACTGCTGTAATATGTACAAATTATTTAAATCAAGTTATGCCAGATAGCTGGATAGGCACCTATGGACCCATTCTATGGCCAGCTCGATCACCAGATATTACTCCCTTGGATTTTTTCGTCTGGGGTTACATTAAAGACAAGGTATTTCAAACTGCCCCTGAAAATATTGAGGACATCAAAACCAGAATTCGAAACGCATGTGAGGCAATTACTCCTGAAATGCTCCAAAATGTAATGCGTGACGTGTCTCGTAGAGCACGTTTATGTGTCAGAATGCATGGTGCACAATTTGAGCATTTGTAGTTAGAAAAATAAATACACACACTTTCTTTTCAATATAGTAGTAGGTAATACTGTTCTACATAGTTTTTCGTTTTTTTCTTTGGATGTTCGTTTTGTACTTGTATTTTTATTTATGAGATATTTATTGGTTTGTATTAAATTGTAATAAATAATTACGGAATTATAATTATTATAAAGTGAATTTTTACTATTATGGCACAGCTGATTGTTACGATTCAATTATATGAATTGTGGTATTCGTAAAATATTAAATATTGACACTATCGGTTAAAATTTCTGTGACATGTTTTATATCGTTGGAATGAGAAAAAAATAACGGAATTAATGGCGTCATGGCCTACTTTGAGATATGTATTTTTCATTTTTGCACAATAGCGTATGTCAAAGCCAACTGCATTTTTCGATTTTTTTGTTACACGTTATTATTCTTATTGTCTTTGCCGTCAACTTTCATTCCTTTAACTTTTTTCGTATCTCCTCAAATAAGGAAGCTATAACCGTTTGTGGTTTTCCTATTTTTCAGGTTTTTGTAATATATCTCATAAAGTAGGCTATGGATTTCAAATTTTTTTTTTTACTGAAATATAGCTCATAAAAAATGGGATAACTGTTTCTAAAACTTTATTCTTCTACAATAGATATTAAGCGAGATATTTGGTGTGGCCCTCGTAAAATAGACAGTCTGTATTATGTAAAACACTTTGGACGAATTTTCAACGACATATTAAATAAACCTTAATGAGCTTTAGAAAATCTTAGCTGCAGCCAGCTAGGAAGAGGTCATGCATCAGCCCGATAATCAAGTATAGTATGTAGGAAGTCAATTGGAACAGCACGGAACTAGAGGATCTTACGGGATATTGTCAATATATCGCTTCACATTGCATGCGAGAGCACAGAATTTTACAGATTTATGTTCACCACTCCTCGTCTACAGTCCACGTCGACTTGATCCGCCTGTCACATACAAATATAGTCCGGATTAGATGCTTAGCGAATTTGATTTGTGAACACCAACCTTGTTCAGAGTTTTTGCATGTCATAATATATAAAACAAAAAATATGTATGAACTATTTGTATCGTTTGATCTGTACGAGGCAGTGCAGTACAGCCAGGCAGAGTTATAAATTACTTAATTCTAGCGAATATTTGAACAAATTATTAGGTTTATTACTGTGTTTGAGTGATTTTGTGCAATTAATTGTTTAAAATGGCATTTTGGTGGCCTTTCGACAGTAGTAACAACGAGACGGACGATTTTGATACAAGCGGAATTTGAATATTTATTCGTGTTTAAAAGGCGAAAATATTGATTCTTCGTATAATCAAATTGTGAGGAGGATTTGTGAATAAACCAAATTTAGCCGTACTACAATTTATAGGGTTATTAGAGCCGGGGATGTAGTTGATCATTCTATTAAACGGAAAAGAGTTGGACCAAAACTTTAAAAACTTGATAACGCGTCCAAAGATGTCATTCGTCGATTTGTGTATGACTTTTACAATGAACAGAGGGTGCCCACATTAGAAATGATTAGGGATAAGTTACGCGACTATCTAGATTACAACTACTATAAATCATTAGATAACGGGTGGTCCCTGGGAACGGGAAGATTTGAAAATGTTATTTTGTAACATGTATAGCTGGTCATGAATTTATTTGTATTGAAACATTCTTTATAGGATTTTGCAAACAGCAGAAAAATTAACTATCTATAAAAGAAAAACTTTGTGTAGAAATATTAATGAAATCTTTGCATTCTTTCGATAACCTGAATTCTGGTTATGCTAGCAAATTAAAATCCTAAAATGAATTTGTCTAATTTCTTATTTGACAATTCTCATTCTAACACTAGCATCCACACAGTCCCCTACGGCCATGCAGATTAAACTAGTATCCACATAACCCCCTACGATTATGAAGATTCAGTTAAAAATGAGAACAAAGACCTAAAATGAATTTATTTATCTACCTTGTCTTAAAAAAAATTTCATTCCAATGGATTACATTTTCATGAAATCTATCATTCTGTTTCCTGGAAATGCTTAGCCTTTGAAACGTTTTTCGCCCTTATTCTGGAGCTCATCAGAAAGACATAAAGCCATTCATAAAGATGTTTCATGCAAAACCAAGACAATTTTCTATGAATAAGTGTGAAATGATTATATTTGACATTGACTGATAAAAACAACCTCACCTATCTATTAATTTTTCTGCTGTTTGCAAAATCCTATAAAGAATGTTTCAATACAATTATAAGCAAACAAATAATAATTCATTTTTAAACATGAATTTATTTGTCATACTGTCTGTCATTATATGCCATTTGGTAATCATGGGACAATGGTCCAGTGAGCAACGTGCTTTTGCAATAAAATCGTATTATAAAAATAACGACAATGTTGTTGTGCAGCGGCACTTTGCGATTCCTCGTCAGGGGAGAATTCCTTCATCTCTTGCCATAAAGTTACCACAAGAGAATCAATAAATGCCCTGCAGTCCCTGCAGAGATTATTTCCTGGTCGCATTATCTCCAAGCGTGGAAATATTGAATGGCCCCCAAGGTCGCCAGACTTTACGGCAAGTGATTGGAAAAAATAAAGAAATCATATTAGGCATTTTTTGTCGAAAATGCTTTATTAATGAAAGTTGTTCAGAATTGTCCAAAAACCTAGAGTCCAAAATTTCAACAATATTAAAAAAAATTGAATTTTGTTTTCGAAGTCCAAAATTTCGACAAAATTTAAAAAAAATACAAATGACTTGACAACTGCCTGGCAGCGTACGTTTAATTTCAAACAAAATTGTCATAACGCAATTTTCTAAAGCAAAAAAACAATTAAAATTATATTTTCGGGTTCGGATATTGTTTTAAACGAAATTCAATATTTTTTAATATTACTGAAATTTTGGACTCTAGGTTTTTGGACAATTATTAACAACTTTCATTAATAAAAAAATGCCTAATATGATTTCTTTATTTTTTCCATTTATTTTGGTACCGCAGGTGGCTTTGCATTTGTAAGGCGCGAATGTTTTTTTGGTCATAAATAGATCCTAATTTGTTCCATCTTTTGGTAAAATTTGGTTCAAGTCGGACAAAAAATAAAAAAGTTATAAAGGTGCTTCGTTCAAATGGGTCACTCAGTATATACTATAACTTGTAGTCGATTTTTTGTAGCTTGATCCAGGCAGTAAAAATACATAAAATTGCAACAATTGAATACAGGCATGACTAAAGTATCACAAAGTTTTTTACGTTGTTTAAAGTCAAAAAATAAAAAAGTTATAAAGGTGCTTTGTTCAAATGGGTCACTCAGTATATACTATAACTTGTAGTCGATTTTTTGTAGCTTGATCCAGGCAGTAAAAATACATAAAATTGCAACAATTGAATACAGGCATGACTAAAGTATCACAAAGTTTTTTACGTTGTTTAAAGTTCAAGATATACCTGTTTGCATACAGTACTATTTAACCGGGAGTAAAATTTTTGTAAGAGAATTTTTATGTGCTGCAGAAAATGTAATTTTTAGTCTATTATTACCCCAAGATTTTTGGCATGAATAGAAAAATAAATTTTCTTGATTAATATTGAATTGAATAGATTAAGTGATCTCGGTAGGGTTAATTTTAAGGTTATGTTGACGCGAATATTGATAGATATTGTCTAAATTTTGGTTGATCAAATTAGTGACAATAGCTGCATTATATGGCTCAAGACAGTGAAGAAGTTGGGTATCATCAGCATATGCTTATACATGCGAACTAGTTACTACGTTAAATATATCTCCTGTGTATACAAGAAACAAAGGAGGACCAAGGATGGACCCTTGAGGAACACCTAAAATGATAATTTTAAGATCAGATATATTTCTTGCGACTGATACGCGTTGGCGACGTTCGCTTAAATAAGAATTGAAAAGCCGCAGAGATATCGCGTCGAAACCATAGTAATTTAGCTTTACACAAAGAGGCGTGTGTTCCATGGTGTCAAATGCCTTGGAGTAGTCTAGCTAGAAAAATAGCTGCCATACGTTTGTCTAGTGCGCAGATGATATTATCACTAAGGTTCAGTAGTGGCGCTATGTGCTTTACGAATCCCGACTGATGTAATGGGAATAACTTATGCAGTAATAGATATTCGGTAATCTGGTCTAAACTATTATTTCTAGTATTTTGGAAAGAATTGGCAACAAGCTGATAGGCCGCAGATCCTCCACGGATGCAGGGTTTGCTGTATTGGTATTGGACAAATAATTGCATCTTTCCATTCTGTAGGAAAGTAACCCTGTTCAAGACAGCAGTTAATAATATGAGCGATATGCTTCAAGATTATTGGGATGCATAATTTTAACATGTTTAAAGTTATTTTATCTTTTCAGGCAGTGTTCGACTTATACTTCCTTATAACAGTATCGGCATTAACAACTATGAAGGTGAATAGTAAATTGTATTTAAATTTAATGTTAGCACATAAGTTTATCCCTCTATTGCAGTTATCGTTCTTGCAGAATACACCAAGAGAGAAGTCGTTAATATATGCAATATTCTGTAAATTAGGAGGTATAATGTTATCACGTTTAAATCGAATATTTAGTTGTAGCCGTTTCCAAAACTCGCGATTAGAAATTTGATTTTGTAACGAACTTAAATATGTGGCTTTTTCTCTCCGCACCAATGCCTAGAGCGAAATTACGAATATTTTTATAAGCATCCCAGTTCTCTTGTGTCTTATTTTTGTTGTAAACAAATAGTGCTCTGACCTTTTCTTTTAAAATTAGCTTTAAGAGGTAGGTTAGTCAAGGCGCTCGGGGTTTGTTTACTCTCACTGTTTTCATCGGTGCATAAATGTTAAATAGTTCTGTGATGTAGTTTGTTAACAATGATACTTTATACTCAATATTATTGACATAAAATATGTTATTCTAGGGCACCTGGTTTAGATCGTAATAATAACGCTCTTGGTCAAATTGCTAGAAATTTCTATAAGTAATAAATTTCTGAGTATTTTTAAAATGAGGAATAGTTAAAACACAGTAAGACAGTCTGTGATCGCTGAGAAAGTCAGCATTTAAGGTTCCACATTTGTACACTATATCAGAACAGCTTATAATAAGATTATGAAATTGTTTTACAGTTAAAACTTTGCCTAATATCTCTTTTTCGAAAATTAGGTTAATTTTTCTTCATAACAGCAAACGCAACTGGAGGATTTTTAAATATTTTACTGTGACAGAATCTCCATAATCACCCAAGTTTTAAAAAAATTGCGTTGTTAATAAGGACGCTGTGGTATGGGAGTCGTAAAAAGCGAGACATACTGTATATCGATTCCCTCGTTTTCACGTTCACTCTATAGAAACGAAACGAGAGTATTATTTTCACAAATCGTCGAAAAATACTTAATATTCTCCAAGTTACATTCGACAACTTGATAAACGATATTTTTAGAAATACGATGATTACTTGTTCATTCAAATAATTCCTTATTAGCGATATTTTTCCCTCGTCAACGCGACACGTGGCTGTTCTTATCTGCGGAGACAGGACAAGGTAGTTATACACTCAACACTCATTCCATTATTGTGTCTATGAACTCGCAAAAAAAGCTTAAGCTGCACTAGACAAAAAGATAATCAGCCAGACATAACGAAATATTATATATCAGAGTGCCCAGCACATAGCTACGAAGGTTATTTAACTTTAACTTCACATTAAAGCTCTGTTTCAACGTCTGGCGCAATGAACTTGACGAAATATTAAACTAATTATCCGGGCGTTATTGTTAATTTATTTAAATCGTCGATGCTTCGTGGTCAAGGATTTTTATTTTTAGAGGAAATCTACGAGTAACGCATTCGCACCTTTAATAGAATTTCGAGAAAATGAGAAAACTCAATAACCTGAGTGGTCTCTTAAGAGTTCAAGGATGCGGTCGAAAACACAACAATTATTGTTCGATGGGTTTTATGAACTCTTAAATTATCGATGGGGGCGAGCGGGGCAACGCTACAGATTCTTACTAAACTCGTGCTTAATTTACAAACTTAATTTAGAAAAGCCAGTGCAGATGTTAATAAAATATATCAAATTTACAAGTATCCAAAGTAATCTCTTTGTTTAAAGAAGGTGACCGTACACAACTCTGTAGGTACAGACCAATAGCAATTTTATCAGTTTCTTCAAAAGTGACTGGAAAACTGATCGCAATAAGAATTTCTGAACTCAATCCTCTCAACAAATCAACATATCTGTAGATAGTAGAGACTCAGAATACGAAAAAGTCGTCTAGAAACATGTTCCCTGGAGCACTGAAAGGTAAAAATGTACTTGGTACTTTATTATATAGTACTTAACATGTATATACACCCCCTAAATTCGTCTGGCGATACCGGTGTCCAAGCACCCCCCAGGCCCAGGGGTGGAAAACCGAAAAAAGCGAAAAATTAGGTATTTGTCTCATCTTTCTGCAATTTTTTTTATTTTTGATAAATTATACATTATAACAAAGTTATGGCTATTTATAGGTAAGAGAAATGTATTGTTTAAAGCGTACACTGTCTCCTAAAACCTAGCATAGTTCTCTTATCGCGCAAATATTTATTTTGCTATTTTCGTAAATTCATTCCACTTGTGATTACAGGCAGACGAACGAAAATTTGAAAAAAATTATAAGAATAAAAGTTGTAGTCTATACTATCTGGATTAGACTAGTTTTTTCGGTTTTAGTTTTGGATTATAAATAAGCGAGTTACGAAGAAAATAGTTGTTAAAAATGTAATTCAACCCCCAGTTGCAACTATCTCTACTCTGTCGTTTTCCCTCGCACTTTAACACGTCTTCCCGCTCGTCACCTCGACCCGCAAAGCTCTTCTATATGCTCATATATGATGAATGCATGCATACTCCTGTGTAGAATACTGTTTCATTACATGTTTTTAGTGGTGTTTAATTAGATATTGTTATATATTTATAACATTATTGTGAAATATATCTTCATCAAGTAATACCGAAAATGAATTAAATGCGGAATTTAAATTGCCGATTAAAAGTCGAAAATCACTTAATTCAAGAAAATTATTATCTTTTAATCATGAAGCTGCTGATACTAGAATATTGCTGCACATATATTATCAGCCAAATCTGAAGGTTTTACAGAATGCATTATAAGCTGTAAGGATACTTACTTCATTTTATAGAAAGTTTTGACGTAAATGTTTACATGCAGATAGCACAAATGAAAATAATAGATATAAATTCTATCAATCTTGATAATATTTTAAAACAAAATATATTATTATTTCAGGCACTAACTAGCCAATTTAATGGAATTGGAAAAAAAGTGTGTGGAAAATCTTTGAAACAAATTTCAGTCTGCTATCGCGTTCATGTGAGAAGTCTGTTTCTTTAGAAGTAACAAAATTTAAGGAGTTGGAAAAGTTTTGCATGTTACTGTACTCTCCCATGAATTGCGATAATATTAATGATTTGAGGGCGAAGATGGCATCTCAAATCAGTATAGACAAATTGCCCCCTATAAGTGGCGCCTTGAATCAACACTGTTTTAGAGCATTTTACCAATTTATTATATGGAGCAGCGCTTTAAACCCAGTTATTAATATTCCGAATCTTTTGGAGTACGGGTGGAGAATAAATGAAGATAATTCTTATTCACCTATATGGACAAATAAATCGCCAATGCCAACTCTGACTGCATAAATGTCACTTTCTTATTGTAAAACAGGTAAAAGTATCGCGAATCGGTTAAACTACGTTTTTCTAATAAATGTCATTTCAGGATGCGCAACCATGAAGTGCCAGTGCAAAAAATATAAATTGTGTTTGGGAAACTGGTGTTGTTCGGGTGGGAACTCTTGCCAAAATGATTACACAGACAAAATTACAGTTGTAGATGAAGAAATGGACGATGAATTATATTAGCAAAATGATAATTTCGGAGATCGTTACTTTTGTATTTTATTATAATGTGCATTTTTCAATTAATGTGAAAATGTATTACTTTCATCAATTTTATTTGTTTAGTATTATTCTTAATTGGTTTATAAATAACAATATTTCTTATTATTATTGTGGCATTTCACACACCTCCTATTATTATTATTATTAGCACTATTATTATTATTATTAAGACAAGTAAAGGGTGTGGGTAAATAATCATTAATTATAAAAGTAGTTTTTCCTCCCAAAATTCATCATTCTATATTTTAAAAACTATGTAACTTAGGTCATTAGTATCTGCGTTAATATATTTTTAACTTATTTTTGTTAGGACAATTACGTCCTAAATTATTGTTATGTTATATCACATAATCCAGGCTAATTTCTAATGAATAATTTAAATGGCAATACTTTTACGACTATGCGAGCAGCGAGTGAGAGAGAGAGGGAAATAGACAGATCTTGCGATAGTTGCAACAGGGGTTCTGCGGGAATTCTGTCAATAGGTTAGTATTTCTTATACAACTTTCTTATTTATAAGCGGAATATAAAAATCAAAAAATGATTATAATCTAGATAGTACAGGCTACAACTTTTATTCTCATCAATTTTCTAAAATTTTCGTTCGTCTACCTACAATTAGGAGTGTAATGAATTTGCGAAAATAGTAAAATGAATATATGCATAATAAGGAAGTTACATAGGTTTATAACAACCATTATCCGCTTCACCTAATGCAATTTCTTCACATATAATTTGCTATAACTTTATTTTTATACACAGTAAAACAAAAATTTTTGAAACTCTTAGAAAGACTAGGGAAAAATCTAATTTTCAATTTTTTTCGCTTTTTCACCGCTAGGGGTTGTTTGGACACCGATATCGACAGACGAATTTAGGGGGTGTACACACAAGCCAAATACAATGCAACAACGTAATCCATACATTTTTACCTTTCAATGTTCCACGGAAGACGAGATAGATCAGCTTTAGTCAGTTCTCTGGACTATATTTATGAAAATCTTGACAAAGGTCATGAAATTATGGTATTGTTTATTGCTCTTTCAAAGGCATTTGATTGTATTAATCACGACATTCTCTTAGACACTATTGAAAAATATGTACGAGGGCAATGTAAAATGTTACTAGAATCTTATTTAACCAACACATAACAGTATGTCGATTTCTTAGGATCGAGGTTAGAAACTAAAACAATAGATACTGGTGGACCCCAAGGTAGTGTTTTGGGACCGCTACTCTTTCTCCTTTACATTAATGACTTGGATAATTACGTAAATGAATTGCATTGCTCCTTTACTGATGAATAATAATTATCACGATATTTAGTTCAGTAAATTGATTCTATTCAGTAGTTTAACAGTACAAATAAGAATGACACTATAAATGACAAAAAAACAAGCAAAATATCAGCGCTAGTTCGTAATTTATTTTTAATAAAAATACATTTTTTTATTGAAACATATCCTTTATAGGATTTTGCAAACAGCAGTAAAAAATAACTATTTCTAACTAAAAGAAAAAGTATGGGTAAATTATTAGTGAAATCTTTGCATTCTTTCGATAACCTGAATTCTGGTTATGCTAGCAAATTAAAATCCTAAAATGAATTTGTCTAATTTCTTATTTGACAATTTTCATTCTAACACTAGCATCCACACAGTCCCCTACGGCCATGCAGATTAAACTAGTATCCACATAACCCCCTACGATCATGAAGATTCAGTTAAAAATGAGGACAAAGGCCTAAAATGAATTTATTTATCTACCTTGTCTTTTTCATTCTAATGGATTACATTTTCATGAAATCTATCATTCTGTTTCTTGGAAATGCTTAGCCTTTGAAACGTTTTTCGCCCTTATTCTGGGGGTTATGTGGATACTGATGGTTTAATCTGCATGGCTGTAGGGGACTGTGTGGATGCTAGTGTTAGAATGAGAGCTGTCAGATAAGATATTAGACAAAGTCATTTTAGGATTTTAATTTGCTACTATAACCAGAATTCAGGTTATCGAAAGAATGTAAAGATTTCATTAATAATTTACACATACTTTTTCTTTTAGTTATAGATAGTTCTTTTTTTCTGCTGTTTGCAAAATCCTATAAAGAATTTGCTTCTATACAATTATAAGCAAACAAATAATAACTCATTTTTAAACATTTTTTTTTAATTCTCATAGCACACTTTTATTATAAATTGCTGTTAATATGGTAGCCGTGCTACTTGCTCTTATTTTTTAATCAGTCCACAGATGATACCCACGAAATTAATCGCGCCACAATATCAATGTTCACAAAAATTAATTATTTAGTAGATCCTTATCTTCAATTTTGTCGAGTGTTTGCTGATTTGAAAACTACTCATAAATGTTATAGCGAAAACAAATTTAAAACTAATCTCATCCATGTGCTAAGTGCATACTTTTATTACAGGGTGGTTCTAAAAATCGTGGACGTATGTCGGAGATAGGAACAAGCTACTAAAACGTTGACATCATAATATGATAACGTCGAAATTAATTCATAGTTTTAGAAGATAAGATGCAAAACTGTGGATGTCTTGTATGTGCGATCTGGGCACGTAAACAATCCATGACAAACCATGAAAATTGTATAAATTTTAAGTTAAGAGTAGCGACAACGTATACGTGGTGTTCGACTTAAAACTCCCGGCGCCATTTTCTGAAGTTATTATGTATTGTAGAGAAACTTTTTGCATAATTATCTCGTTTAGTTATCAATAAAATGAACCCAGGACTTTTAAGTTGGACACCCTGTGTAAGAGGCACTTCAGAAAAAACGATGTGTTAAACAAATTTAAAACTATTACCAATTGCGGCGTACTTAGCGAGTAGGATAAAATAAATTGGTCTTACCTCCAAATAAAAATAATTCTTCAGGCTGCCGCAGCTTCGGATGTTGGACAGATTTAAGTCGATAATGGAATTTTCGCAGTCTTTTTTGATTAAAGCTAATGTCTTGTCTGTAAGACACAATCGATAATTGCCTGTTCTATCGGTGCCAAGTCCTCGATTCAGGATTGCGACTTGCCATACGTGCTCTGAAAAGAAAAACTAAAATCAGAAAAATCAACTTAGTTACATATGGTTGAACAAGAAAATGATTAGAGGGCAAAGGAACTATTTAATAGTACCAACAACAATAACAACATATTAAGGTGGCCATTCCATAGAAAGAGACATCCGATAGGGAAATATTTATTATTTTTGGTCATAACTTTTTTAGTACGTATATCTAAAAAAAACTATAAGAGTACCTAAGTAGATCCATAACAAGACTATTACTACGAATTTTCACTCAATAATTTCAGTGGTTTGCAAAATAGCTATATTTAAATTTAAAAATTATGCTGATCTTCCTATTTCGTGGTTTTAAATCTAGTTATTTTGCAAACCACTGAAATTATTGAGTGAAAATTCATAAGTAATAGTCTTGTTATGGTTCTACTTAGGTACTCTTATCGTTTTTTTTAAATATACGTACTAAGATAAAAAAGTTATGGACAAAAATAATAAATATTTTCTTATCGGATGTCTCCTTCTAGGGAATGGCCACCTTAATGAACAAATAATTTTCTAATCAAGAGTAAGAGTTAGATAATATGAAATACAGGGTGCTTCGTGAGGAGAGGGTCGTACTTTACCAAAAGATAGAAAACATTGAGGTGATCTTAAATCCCCAAACAGTAATCGCTAAAGCGGCCCCGTTTTCAAAATACAGGGTGTTTTATATTTCTTGTAAGAATATTCTTTTCGCCGTATTCTGTAATGCGTAAGCGGAAACCAATAAAATTTTGTATTTTGATTACAGTAGTCATTCACCATTTAATGCCTGGGATATTAATAAAATATCGGGGCCGAAGCCAGAATATAAATATTTTTAAGTTCTTCCTAGAAACTAACACTGTGTATACTGTTTATAAAATATTTGACATTAAAATATTAATTTACACCTAGAAACATACAACATCCTATAAAAAATCATTTAGCACCATTTCATTGTTTAAATAAAAAAATTAAATTGTTGAGGGTTCAATTTTTTTTTCTTTAAATGAGAAATTGAGAGAAAAGTCACTCTAGGGATTAACTACATATTCTTTTTTTTGTTCCCTATCTGCACTACCAAAAGGTAGTTCTCCAAACTCTTGGTTTCAGCAATATTTAATTCGTTGCAAGAGTAATTAATTGTTAAAATAATCTTTTGTTGCCATTACATTTGTTTTAAAAGAAGAAGTGTCACGTCACCACTGTTGCTTTTACTGGTTACAATATTGTCTTGTAATAATAATTCTAAATCATGCCGTTTACATACCACGAGTAGAGAATACACAAATATGGTTTTGTCTATGGATATTGCAATGGTAATGGAAAAGCTGCTGAAAGGGAATACAGACGCCGGTTTGGAAATCAACGTGTACCAGATTATAAAACATTTTACAAAGTGTTTAGACATCTTTCTGAAACTGGAACCGTTCCCTCAATCATAAAAATAGGACGTCCTGTTAGGCAGACCTGGCAAAAAAAAAGATTTCATTTCAAATATGGTTGACCAGAACCCAAAAATCAGCACAAGAAGAATTGGTCAACAATTAAATATTCCTCAAACCAGAGTTTGGAGAACCATTAAAGGCGAACAAATGCATCCTTATCCACCCTGTAATTGGTTACCTGTTGGGTGGTTGTATTCAAATAAATAAATAAATAAATATCCAAATTGTCCTACGACTGGTGCCAGGTGATGAAGTATTTCGGTTAACTTTTTGCCGCTGGGTTTTATCCCATAGACGAACTATCTTAAGAGTATTGTTTACCGATGAATCTCAATTTACCCGTGATGGTATAAATAATACTCGAAATTTTCATATTTGGAGTCACGAGAATTCCCATGCAATAATCCAAAAGAATTCCCAACACAGAATTTCTACAAATGTGTGGTGTGGTATGTTCAATAATAATCTCATAGGTCCTCATATTTTTGAAGGTCGCTTAAATGGTGACAATTATTTAGATTTTTTACAACATACCCTTCCAAATGTATTAAATAATGTAAACACAAGAGGGATGTGGTTTCAACATGATGGGGCTACGTCGCATTTTTCGGTACGAGTCAGAAACTATCTGAATGAACAATATCCAAATATGTGGATTGGTCGGGGTAGTCCCGTTGCATAGCCTCCGAGATCACCAGATCTCACACCCCTTGACTATTTTTGTGGGCCTATTTAAAATCAGAAGTATATAAAAAAGAAATAAATACCAGATAGCAGCCGTTTGCAAGAATTGAGCATTTTTGCAATGAAATTAAGAAAATTTAGAGACTGTTAGAAAAAGCGAAAGTGAAATGACAAATCGATCAAGAAAATGTATTGAATTTGGCAGTGGTCACTTTGAAAATAGACTGTGATTCAAAATAATTTAATTGGATTTAGTAAGTTTGACTGATTTCTTATGTTCCAGTTAAATTGTTAATTTTTATTATTTAGTTAAATTTATTAATTACACATTCATTACAAAATATTTTTTTATTTCACCAGGTACATGTGATGAATTTTTATTCTCCCTATTTGCACTACCTTTTGCTAGTGCAGGTAGGGAACAAAAAAAAAAATACAGGGCTCCCACCAACATTGGAATTTTGAATTCCCTGACTTTCCAGGAACAAAATTTTAATTTTCCAGGACTAAAATATGAAAATATAGTACATTCCAATACGACTTTGTATATAAGTGGATATTAATGTATTTGTATTATCATCAGATCGGCATGGAAAAAATATGAGAAAACCGTTTTTTTCTATGTTTGGACTTGTGTAAACATTTGTATGTATTAACATTAATAAAGGATATTATTATATTATTATGTTATTATTATAAAGTAATTTTTGTTGTTATTTATTTTAAATAATGAATAGTTAAAATTACACCTATATTTCTTAGCGAATTATATAAAATTCAAATCTAATAGGTAATAACTTCCACATCCACTTAGTAGATTGAAAGTTTGGTAATCGTAAAAAAAATTTGAAATCTTTAACATTGGAAATGTATGTTCGCATATGGGGGTCGAGATACCAGTTTTCGTTCAAAGTCAAAAGACAGCGGTGTCGCGGTGGAGTGAGACTGTCGTATATGCAACGGCTGATATATGCAAATTTAATCTGGATTAGATCTGGAAATGGATTGTTTTTGAACATTTCCGCTGAAGAGTTGGGGGGCAAATAGAGGTAAATAAGGAGAAATAAGTAAAGCAAGCTGGTAAGAGTACAGAACTTGAAATTTGGTGTATGTACTAGGAGCTAAGGCCACAAAATTTTTTATAATATTTCCCATCCCCACCACCCCTCCACTTTTATCAACCCAAGGTGTTGATAAAAAAAATTGAGATATTCACTTGAAATTTGGTATACGTATATATTGACATAAGGAATTAGATTATATTTTGGTATTATTCCGTTGAAGAGTTAAATTAGGGGTAAATAGGGAAAAATAAGTAAAGCAAGCTGCTAAGAGTACAGAAATTTAGGATTTGGTGTATATACTAGAAACAAAGGCCTCAGATTTCTTTCTAATATTTTTTATTCTATGGCCAATAATATCCACAGACTAAAGTCAAATATAGTCAAGATATTTCCATTAAAGTGACTTGGACGAGAAATCTGGCTGTGGAAGTAGTGATTCCTTAGGCAGCGGTTTTTTTGTACAGTAGAAAGTCAGTTCAAAATATTTTACGCGATGACTGAAATTCCAGGATTTTATTGAAATTTCTTGGATTCCCTGACTTTTCCAGGTCTCCAGGACCACGTTTTGGATTCCCTGACTTTACCAGGTTTCCAGGTTTTTCCAGGTTGGTGGGAATCCTGAAAATATGTAGTTAATCCCCGGAGTGACTTTTTTCTCTCAAGTTCTCATTTAAAGAGAAAAAAATTGAACGCTCAACAATTAAATTTTTTTATTTAAACAATGAAATGGTGCCAAAAGATTTTTTATGGGATGTTGTATCTTTCTAGGTGTAAATTAATATTTTAATGTCAAATATTTTATAAACAGTATACAGCGTGTTATCTTCTAGGAATAACTTTAAAATATTTTTATTCTGGGTCCGGCCCTGATATTTTATTAATATCCCAGGTATTAGATGGTGAATGACTACTGCAGTCAAAAAACAAATTTTCATTGGATTCCGCTTACGCATTACAGATATATGGCGAAAAGAATATTCGTCCAAAAAATATAAAACACCCTGTATTTAAAAAACGGGGCCGCTTTAGCCATTACTGTTTGGGGATTTAAGATCACCTCAATGTTTTCTATCTTTTGGTAAAGTACGACCCTCCCCTCACGAATCCCCCTGTAGTAAAAATTAAAGAATCAGTGGAACTTTTTGAGTTGATTTTAACCAACCAAAATCAGCTGTCAAATTAGACAAAAAGTGTCGATTGGCATATGACAAATTGATATTTGACATATATTCGTGGATTTGTTATTTTTATCGCATGTAGTTATTCAGTAGGTATAATATATCAAAAATTTAAAAACAAATTTTTGGCCCTTAACTTAAAATAATAAAATGGGCTAATAACAAGCGGTAGATGTATTTCGAGCCATAATGACTCGGATTGATAGATAAGGTACGATCCAACATAGAAGCGAAAAAACATGAAAATGGATGGGCGGGGTGAAAATGACTCGGAGAGGGTGGGATGTGACTCTTTACGCTGAATTTTTTTTAAAAAGGTATATTTTTGTTCACAATTAGGTAAGTTTCCAATGATTTTTTGTTTAAAGAAGAAGGTGGCGGAAATCGGGCCTATCGACCCTCCTCCTTTCCTCTTTTAATTTGCTTGTTTCTTGTTCTTATATGACCTTTATGACACTTCTATCTTCCACCCCTTCGTTGTTGTTTCCAAGAAACCTACTATTAATGGGCATATTGCGTAAGTTACGAAAAATTTAGCCATCCAAATGTGAGCAACGCTGTGTTTTTTTTTTTAAGTTTTGATATAGTGCCTATGCTAAAGCTTTAGGTAATCATTAAAACTTGAAAGTTTTAATAGTAGTTTTAAAAAGAGGCATGTAGGCCCTTCTCTAGATAGATCTGCTTCATAGAGTCCTTCCAAACTATTTACGTTTATAAGTACTTTTGGGGATAAGTTTTTAGATAACTTATAGGTTATTTTAAAACTACAATTGTTATTTGGGTTTGCTCAATTGACCTCCTCCAAAGCTTCCAGCTCCAGATGTATGGATATTTTAATTTTTTGTACATTTTTTAAATATTTTTTTTATATATAATTTTATTTAAGTTTAGCATAGATCATGTCGCGTATGGTCCTTGCGTTCGGTTCGGTAAAAGTAATATAAATAAATTAAGGCAATAACCATTTAACGGTTTGAAACGCGTAGCTGTGTTTACAACTGAAATTAGTCGGTGCCAGTTGTTAATACATAGCGTCATTAATAAAACGAGAATTGTTTTTATGCTATTTTTAGCGTTTTGTGCAACAAATTTCCTTGAAATGTTTTCCCGTTTTTTTATGGCCGTGCACTTCTCGCAAAATGCGTGCTTGCCGGGTAATCCACTTATCCGTACCAGTTTTTCCACAGAAAAATTGTTTGTAAGTATTTTATTTTTATCTGGCTATTTACAATCGTTAATGTTACTGTATCATTTTATTATTCAGGTTCGTTCCACGCATAACAAGTATGATCAGACCGTCGGCTCGCGAAAACAAGCGCACACATTTTAATAAATAACACGCTACCAAATTCAAAATGGCCGGAAATTATGCGGCTCCAGGTAACTCTCTGCGACATTAATGGACTTGTTTTTTAAATTTTAAAACGTAAGGTGAGTTAAGGACCCCGACGAGGTTCACTCGGCTGCTTTTGTCTCGTATTGTTGCAGCGGGCTCGTAAATCACACGGTCGCTTTTCGCCAAATACAAGAAATAATGTACAAGGGGTTTGGCAAAAAATAGTCGAATTGGTTTCATTGAAAAAATTATTTCAAAATGAGTTCTGTGTTGACTTATTTTATAAGAAATTAACTGAAGTTTTTAATGAGAACATACCCAAGTTCAAAACTCCAAAAAATAAAAGACAGTTTCCTCCTTGGTTTAACGGTGAAATTATAAAAAATATAAAGCTAAAGCATAAAAAAATGATATTATTTAAACGCCATGGTAATAATGAATCGCTAACTGAATTTCGTAGACTTAGATCACAAATCAAGTCGGATATTAAAATTGCATTTCAAATTTATACAAATCGAATTGAAAATAATATCACATCTGAACCTAATAAATTCTGGGCTTACATCAATGGAAAAAAAAGGGAAAACTAGCATGCCTAAAGACAGGAATTATAACAACGAACCTCTGGAGACCCCTAATGATGATGCATTTGCTAACTTTTTCGAGCAATCTTACTTCCTTAACATCTCGGACGCCCCTGTAACCAAGTCTAATAATCTTTCGTTTGACTGCTTGGACATTAAACGCTTTTCCGAGGCGGAAGTTTGCACGGCGTTAAAAAGAATTAAACCTAAACTTACTGCGGGCCCAGATGGAATTCCAGCATTTCTACTGAAAGACTGTGCCAGCATTCTTGCATATCCTCTCTGCATAATTTTTAATTTATGTCTTAGGAAATGCTATTTTCCTGATATTTGGAAATACTCGAAAGTGTGCCTTGTGTATAAAAAAGTGAAAAAAAATGATGTTACTAATTATAGACCGAAAACAATCATATGTAAGTTTGGTAAAGCTTTCGAAATGCTACTGCATGATAACATTTATGCACATGTTCAACTGAAAATATCTACTCAACAACACGGTTTTAAGAAAGGTCGCTTCACCGTAACGAACTTAATCTGCGTTACTCAGTACATTGCTGAATCAATTGATTCTCAAATACAGGTAGACTCAATCTATACTGACTTTTCTAAGGCGTTTGACAGACTGAACCGTAGGAAACTTCTCTGTAAACTTGACAAATTCGGATTATCTGACGGTTTACTTCAATTTCTTGAGAGTTGCTTCACTGATAGAGTTCAATTCGTATCTTATAATGGATATAAATCTGCTGAATACCGAGCCACGTCAGGAGTACCCCAGGGATCAATACCTGGACCAGTTTTCTTTAATATTTTTATTAACGACATCAGTGATCACTTAGACGTATATTTCTTAATATATGCCGATGACGTCAAGATGTTGCATAGGATTAATGATTTTAATGACTGCGAAAAACTTCAAGACAACTTAACTAAGTTATCGGCTTGGTGCGATGAAAATGATCTTCACCTAAATGTTGGGAAGTGCAATGTTATGACTTATAGAACCACAATTATATATAATTATAATGTTAATGGCGACAAGCTGAACAGACCATCTACGTTCAAGGAACTAGGTGTAACTTTTGATAAAAAATTAACCTTCACTAACCATATTGAATGCTGTAATTTCGCATGCATACAGAATGTTAGGCTTCATTTTGCGTAAAGCCATGATTTTAATGATGCGAAAACCTTAAAGATGCTTTATTTTGCTTTCTGTCGATCTAAACTGGAGTATGCTTCACTTGTCTGGCAATCTGGGTATAATACTCATATTGATAAATTGGAAAATATTCAGCGCCGCTTTCTGAAATTTTTAAATTGGAAAACTGAAGGTACATATCCACCAATTGGAACTTCTCAAAATCAATTACTTAAAATTTGATATTACCAGTCTTTCCGAAAGGCGTGAGTCCTTTGCTTTGCGTTTTCTAGATAAAATTATGCATAATAAAATAGATTGTAGTGAAATATTAAGCCAACTGAACTTTTATGTCCCACGGATTAACTGTCGTCATTCTCAAAGCTTTTATTTATCCACTCCTAGATCTAACGTATTAAAGTTTTCTCCTCTGTTTAATATTTGTACTTGTTATGAAACTCATTGCAGTGAATTAGACATATTTGCCTAGCAGCCAGAAATTTAATCTACTGCCGTGCAGTCTAATCGCCTTCATAATTTCTATTTGTATATTTTAGTTAGGTTAGGTTAAGTTAGTTCAGATTTCCATCCTATAAATGGTTTTGTACTGTTGGATGATGTATGATTAAATAAATACACAAATAAATAAATAAATAAATAAATTGTCTCTCAAGTCACCAAAGTAACTCCTTGAAAATACAGCGTTTTATGTTTTGTGTTGGGTAAAGAGAAACGGGGACCTACAGCCTACAGTTCATAGTGGAGTTTAAACCAGTTTTTGGAGACAATTCCACATCCACGTAGTAGATTGGAAGTATAGTAATCGTAAAAAAAATTGAATTTTGTTTTTTTTTGTTGTCATGAAACGTCGAGATTTGAGAGAAAAATTTTTCTGTCTGTCTGTCGGTCTGCCTGTAACTTTTTTTTGTCCGCGCGTTTTCTCCGGAACGGTTTAAGTTATTGACGCGAAATTTTGTACAGGTATACCTATATTATAACGAAATCTGGAACTGTATTGTTCTTTTAACATATCCAGTGAGGGATTAGAGGGTAAATAGGGAGAAATAAGTAACGGAAGCTGGTAAGAGTACAGAAACTTGAAATTTGGTGTATATGTAATAGAAGTCACGGCCTCAAATTTTTTTATGATATTGTCCATCCATCCAAAATTTTGCAGTTATTCTCAAAAAGGTAATGTCATATCTATTCGGTTGTTTATCAATATATTTAAATTTTTTTGTTAAAGTAGTTAATTATTGTTATGTATTACACCCCCTTGAAACTGGAAATTGCTACGCCTAGCCTAATAGTGAGTGACTGGAAACTTGTAGAAAAAGATAGACTTTTCTAGAATGTAGTGAGAGAAGATTCTTGATTGATCTGGAGGCAATTTCATATATAAGGCGCGATTACCGGCGCAGAAGAAGTTTATTAAAGTGACGTTCTGTAAAAAGTGAGATTAAATATCCAGTGAACAAAGTGTAAAGGTTATTTTGAAGTATTGTATAGTCAGTAAATTGTTAAATAAAGTGTTAGTGGTTTATCTCTTGTTGAAATTATTTTAGAACCCACGGATTCATACAGGGTGTTTCCTAAGAGGTGGAAATGCGTAACATTATATAAAATGTAAGTATTTTCAGAAAAAATAATTGGTATGTCAAATATTAATTTAGTTATTGATAACTAAATGAATATTTGATATATACCAATTATGTTTTCTGAAAATGCTTACCTTTTATACAGGTAATTATTTTAACAAAAAAATTTATTTTAAATAAAAAAACCGAATAAACATGACGAGGTCCAGTAGCGATTTGTGTAAAGCTTGGAAATTCGGCTGTTTTTTGGACACGAAAGCGTTCGTTTGATAAGTTTGATACCCAGAATCATATTTCTGCATTTTTACGTCTCAACGCCGACCGACGCCTTGCATCGTTTCTGTAAAGCTCGAGTATTTGATCAATTTTAGTACAAAAATTCATGTTCTTGCATTTTTACGTCTCGATGCTGACCGACGCTTAGCGTCGATTTTGTAAACTTGTGTATTTGATACATTTTGATACCTAGATTCATGTTCTCGCATTTTTACAAAACCCATTCTTTTGTGGAATATTAATAAATGTAAAGCCTATTACAATTACTCCGAGATGTGTAACTTTTTAATTTTTCATCCCCAGCTTAATAAAATTATGAGAATTCCTAAAACTTTTCTTCATTTCTAACCCCTGTACATTCTGCAGATTTTGTAAAAATATCATGTCAGGCTTGAAAGTTAGTCAAGTTCATTTTCAATGTTTTAACGAAGCTTCTAAATTGCAACTTCTGTAAATTTCCTTATGACATCTGTCCCAAATATTATTAAAATTCTATGACCAATTATTTTCGCAAACTAAAGTGCATATATGGTCAAACTTCCCTTAAAGAGAATTAGGAGGGAAATCTGGATGTGGAAGTAGTGATTCCTTAGGCCGCCGTTGTTTTGCAATTGCGATCATGAGCATTTCACGGGGGAAGTCTGTTCTTGATGGTTTAGAATTTTTAATTTCAGATTTGAAAATTTGATTTTTTTAAAGTTACTCTTGTCCTAAGTCTAACCGTTTTCAACAAAAATTGATTTGATGTCCTAAACACGGGTATCTTTTTTTTTAAGAAACTACTTTTAGAACTGAAAAAAAATCAATCATTAAAAAAGTTATGATTAATATATTATGCTAGATTAGTCGAGTCGCTGTATCGACATTTATAAAAAACCCAAAAAATGTTCAATACTTTACCGATTTTTTTGAAACTTTGGAAACATCTTCTTGGGTCCATAAGTCGAAAAGTTAGAGTTACTTTTTTATCGGTCGAACCTCCGCCATTGTTAAATAAACAAATTAAGTTAACAATTCAATAACTTCCTGAATAATTATTCAAAAGGACTGAAATATTTTTAGGGGTGTTTTGGGGTTCGCTGATTACATATATAAATTTAAAAATTCATAAAAAGTATTTGTTTATTAACAAAAAATGTATTAAGATACAAAAATCCGCGCGCATTTCCAAATAAACGATGATTTTTACGAAGTATAATATATTAATCATCATATATATGAGGCATATATTTATGTGAATCGTATAGATACGTCGTATGTAGATATACACCAAAAATATAATTCCACATATTATACCACATATTCTGGAAAATACAAAAAATAATTTTTTCGTTGGAAAAGTGAATTTATATAATTAAAGAACTCAACGTGATTTTGGACCATAACAACAACAAATAATAAAAATCTGCTAGAAATTAAGAATACTCGAGGGTGCGTTCATTAGAAACATTTTGTTTTTTGTTTCACTAAAAAATCGAATCCGTTTTCAGAAATAAAAAAAAAACGGAACGGTTTTCCAGCTGTACGCCGTGAAAGTATAAGGCCCCGATTGCTCGGGTGCATATGGTGTCCACCCTTGTGGGTGCTTACCATAGGATGTACATTTGGTGATTATGGCTTGCCCTAGGGTGGGCTAGGCTGTATTTTAGGATGATAAGTGTATTTTTAGGATATTCGTGCTGTTTGCCTGTTTAATGTGTACTGAGGTCGATATGTTAGTGTATTAGTTTATTGTACATGTTTTATTGTTTTGTGTGTGGCATCTTTTTGTGTCTGTTTGTTTTAATGGCTCTTTTGGATCTCTAATTTGGTATTTTTTATAATATATTGTATGTTTTATTTTGTGTGTTTTTGTATTTTGTGTTTTCTTTATTTAGGATGGACCAGTCCTTTTGTGTTTTTTTACATTTGGTCGTCTTTTCTACAATTGAGTTATTTTGTTAGGGGTTATAGATGTAGTTGAGTGAAGGGAATGTGGGTGCGTGATGGAATTTAGGGGTGAGGGGATCTAATAGTGTGGGGTTGTTTAATGTTATGAGGGAATTTGCGAAATTTGGAACTAGGTGGTTCAGGATGAATTCCAGCTGTACGCTGGTGGGATGGGTGCTTATGAGGGGTCGCATTTGAGAACTATTACACGTATTGGCTCCAAAAAAAAAAAAAAAAAAAAACAGTCGAAAAGTACGTTTATTGGCTTCACTTTGCATTTTATTTGATTAAAAAATTCGAAACCGTTTTCTAGATATTGAAAAAAAACAGAGCAATTTTCCGACCTCACGCCGGTGGGATAGATGCTTGTGAGGGGTCACATTTGAAAACAATTATAGATATCGATTTCAAACAAAAAACAGTCGAAAGGCATGTTTATTGACTTAACTTTGCATTTTATTGCATTCAAAAATTCTAAACCGTTTTCCAGAAATTCAAAAAAAAAACGGAGCAATTTTTCGGCCGTACGCTCGCGGAGTAGATGCTTATTAGTAACGGCCTTTGAATACAGTAACTGATTTGGACTTCCAATCAATAACATTTGAAATGTACGTTAAGCATGGTCATATTTAACATTTTATTACATTAAAAAAATCGGTTTCTCTAAGAGTTATCATTTTTTAGAACGACAGATTTACAAAAATAGTTAAAATAATGGATATTTCGGCCATTTTGAATCCGCCATCTTCAATTCTAACTTTTCCATGGTAAATTAATAATTCACGACCTAAGAAGCTTTTCTGGAAATTTTCCGATAGAAATGAATATTCAAAGAGAATATTCCAAACAATTAGTGTCACAACCGCCATTTTGATTTTAGACTCTGATATCAAATTCGTAATCAGCGACCCCAAAACCCCCCTAGAAAAACATTCAGCTATTTTGAATAATTATTCAGGAAGTTATTCAATTGTTAACTTAATTTGTATATTTAACAATGTCGGAAGTTCGACCGACAAAAAAACTCTTAACTTTTCGATTTATGGACCCAAGAAGATATTTCCAAAATTTCAAAAAAATCGGTAAAGTATTAAACATTTTTTGGGTTTTTTAAAAGTTTCGATACAGCGACTCGACTAGATATTGAGCTGGGTGAAAAAATTAACAAATAATGAAACCAAACGTATTATTTTTATCAAATCAATTGGAAATCATATTTTTTAGGCGAAACACTGCTAGTCATCGCATTCAGAGTACTTCGTAATCCCGCCTATTGTTTGTCTTCCCTGAAAAATAACTGAATAACAGCAAACCATGTGACAATCCGATTTCTAAAAAAAGCAGTTCCACCCTTCTCTTCACTTTTACGCTTTCTCGATAAAAAATGTTATTTATCTCCCAAATCCGTTAAGGCTAGACAAATAATGTCGTAAAATAGAGGAAAGTTATTTCAGCAGGATATTCGACACCCGGATTTACAAACTTTCGACGAAACTGAATGTTCGCCTAAAAACCCGTAACCCCAAATCGATAGATTTGTTGACAGAGCCGAATTATGCGATGTGATTACAAACAGGATAGTTAGTCGAGTACAATTAGGCACAAAAAGTAAGAAATGGCGGGACCCAGTTACAATGAATGGTTTTTCATGATTTTTTTGCACTGAGTTTCTAATAGTGAGTACGAAAAAGTTTACCCTTTAAAACTCGCCGCTTTTTACTTGGGGGTGGTTCCCAGAGGGGTTGGCAAAGAAGTAAAATAGAATCTGATATAGAATCATATTGTAAGAAAAAGGTGGTTTACAATATAACGAATAGAAGATTACGATTTTCGCTTTAAAAAATTGGTACCTCGAGGCTGTTTTTCAAAAATAACCCAAAAGTCTTACATTTATGGAAAAAATGGTATAGTACAAAAAATAATATTATGCAATTACAAGTGTTTTGTTTTTAAATTATTTCTATACGATGAATAGTTCTAAAAATATGATAGTTTAAAAATGGCGTTCGAACGTTCATCAGTCGAGATATAATGCTTAAATCTCAAAAGTGTCAAAAACAATAAGTATTATGTCAAAAATACATACTTACAGATTCGGAAAATGCAGTTTAGGGTATAGGAATAATAATAATAATAATAATAAACTTTATTTAACCTGGTGGGGTGTCAGCAAATGCTGGTTTTAATCCCAACCAGAAACTCAAATAAAAAAATTACAGTAAGTACAGAAAGTACAAAAGATAAGCACAAAATCAGTAACATAAAAACATAAAAGTAATAAGGAATAAGAAGTAATGTAAAAATAGAAAATCACGTTAAGTACAGAAAGCAACCACAAAATCAGTAGTATATAAAAAGGTAAGATACAAAAACAAAAGGTAGGAAGATGTTGTCAACTATTTAAATATACATATAACAAAAAGTGCAAATTTAAACAATTTTAACTAGTTACTTAAAAATAATTGTTTAGCATTTTTTTTAAATCCTTGTGAAGACAGACCTTTGATGTGATCCGGAATTGCGTTGTATAAGAAGGCAGCTAAATAAATGAAAGACGATTCATATTTTTTGGAACTATGACTTGGAATATTTAATGTAGTGTCTACGAAACGTAGACGAGAGCTATGCAGGGAACCCCGGAATATTAATTTCTTACTAAGGTATTTAGGCTCCTGATATATTAATATGTTGTGCACAAGACATACCAGATGTAGTTGCCATTTGGATTAAGGATTAAGCCAATTAAATTTTTTATAAAATGGTGTGATATGATCACGCCTAGGTATCACTACCGAGAAACGTAAGCATGAGTTTTGCAACTTTTGCAGTCTATATTGTTCTGCGGCAGTAAGACATGGTCCATAAATGACGTTTCCATACTCAAGTTGAGATATTATAAGAGACTCTGATAATTTTAACTTAGTAGTTGTTGGTAAGATATATTTAAAGGCATAGAGCGATTTCAGCTTCGCATAACATTTTTGCAGTAATTTGGTAACATAAATTTCAAACGTTAAGTGTTTATCAAAGATAATTCCCAGACTCTTGGCAGATTCTACGAATAGTAATTCTGTACCATTTATATTTAACTTACAAGAATCGTCAGTAAAAGCTAAGCGTTTGGATTTGAAATTAATAGCAACGGATTTTTGAGCATTGAGCTTTAATCCATGATCACTTGAGTATTTATATATTGAATCTAAATCAGTATTTATGTTGGCTATTGCCCGATCTACGTTAACTGGATTAAATGAAGTGTACATTTGACTGTCGTCGGCATACTGATGGAATTTACAGAATTTTATTTTCTCATGTAGGTCAAACATAAAAAGCACAAATAGTATGGGGCCCAAGATTGACCCTTGGGGCACCCCTGTTTTGACAAAGCTATTTTGAGACATCAGTGGTTTTTCCGAGCAATATAATTTCACCTGTTGAGTTCTTCCGGATAAATAACTTCTGAACCAATTTACCGACTCAATTCCTAAATAGGCAAGTTTACCCAATAGCAGTTCGTGATGTAAACAGTCAAAGTCCTTTGTGTAATCTAACATTACAGTAGTTGTAACCTGTGAATCTTCAATAGCCTTTAAAAAGTCATCGGTCATGTCTACGAGTGTGGTGACAGGGCTGTGGCGGGCTCGGAAAGTCGGAAACCTGACTGATTTTGTGGTAATAAGTCATGGGAGCGGATATGATTTAATAACTGCTTTAATACGATTCTTTCTAGAACTTTTGACGTAATTGGTAATTGACTACGCCCCGCTGGGTCCATAAATCGTGAAAGCAGAGGCACACAATGAATTGAATTTAGCACGGCATGAACCAAGGATGGGTGCGGACGTAGGTAATAATTTCTAATACAAAACGAGACAACATCTCTTCGTCAAAAGCGATGAAGTTATTTGTCACATTTTTGACAAATAATTTCTTCTATTGAAAGCATTTCTGCAGTTTCTTTTTAGCCGTAAATACTATGGGAAATAATTCTTATTAAAACCGAAATGAAAATAGAACATTAAAACAAAATTAAATAACCCTCAGAAACTAAAATCAACTAATAATTATCAAACAATAAATTAAGGAAGTAGGGATTCAAACAAACCAGCTTCTTGTGCCAAACAATAGCCAAACCGATTATACAATGAACCTCTCATATCATCGAGTTGATTTGGAGTAATGCTTGCACAAAGTTGGATAAGTTTTTCTCGTAATTCAACTAAATTATCGGCTCGTTCAAACGCATGTTTGTACGCGGTTTCCTTTAAAAAGCCCCACAGAAAGAACTCATGGGGTGCTAGATCAGGTGACCTGGGGGGCCATTTTATCATTCCCCTCGTAGCTATTAAACGATTGGTAAATGTTTTTTCCAGAAAATTAGTAACAGTTAAAGTATTGTGACTTGGGCAGCCGTCTTGTTGAAACCAAATGTCGTCAAAGTTGACAGGAGGATTTTGAACTGCAGGAATTATTTGGTTTTGTAAAACTCTAAATTAAATTTGGTCAAAATTTGAGTCAAAAGAAATGGAGCAAATGCAGTAAAGTAAATATTATTAAGTAAGACTGAAAATAGATAGTAAAGGTGATTTTAATACATCAGACACTAAATTATTTTCATTTTTTTCCTAGAACACTTAGCCATAAAAAATACTGTTTTTTTAAACATACTGTCTCTATAATTAAACGCATGACAAAAAGATCACCGGTCATTTGTAACTGGTATAGACTGGTATGGAGTTAATGTTATGATTTTTATGACAATTTTATTTATGTAAGTAGGCGCTGGTACCCATTTTGTAGCACCTTTTATTACACAAACAGACGTAAAACAGCCTTTTTCATTGAATAGATCCTTATCACTTACAATAATGTACATTTCGCTACGCTTATCAGTGAAAAAAAAACAAGCTGGTAATTTATGAATATGACAAAACATATCGCGGTGCTGCTTACGTAAAATGCTGTTGTTTATTTTAAATCCGTATAAATTTTACTATTAATGTGAAAAATTTTAACTTTTCACATCCGTCGACAAGGTTTTTATTTACTTGACGTAGGTAGACAGTAATTAGTGGTAATTGTTCTCTTGTTGTCGGCAAATTTTACATAATATGCTTGTTTTTTAAAGTCTGTGTATTATCTTTTACTGGCTGCCTCGGCTAAAACTGTCCTTCGTGACGCAATCAAGAGTTGGAAATGAATGAAGCTCGACAATATCAGTAAAGGTGCCCTTAGTTGGTGGCGAAGATGGAATGAGAATCCTGCTGTCCTGCACAAGCTGTACAAAAAAATATGGGATATTACGTTCCCTTTCTTATTTCACCCTATACACAAATAATTTAAAATAATAAGTTAATACATAAGGGAATTTGTTTCCATATCGATTTAATAAGAAAAGGGTGTGATTCGAGTTTGCTTACATTTTTTTAAATCTCATCAGATAAATCATTTCTTGAATATACTTTTAATGATTGTATGTGATGATGAATTAGAGATACTGATAATTTTCATCATGACAGTCCGCAGCTGTCACGGCCCACGCTGACAATATTACAACAAATTTTTTAAGCTGCTTTATGAAGACAGATTAATTACCGCTGCTAATTTATGGTTCCCAAGTCTCTAGACTGCGCCCATGAAAAAAAAAAACATGACTTTTAAAAATAGACTTGATGATTTAGATGGGTTACAAAATAGCATTGCGAAGGAACGGCAGAGATTCTGGTTACGTTTGCCGAAAATACGCAATAAACTAGCTCGTAAAAATACTTTATGAAAATAATAAACCAGTTATTTTAATAATAATAATAATAATAATAGATTTATTGCCCAACAGAATAATCCAATTACAGGACAATGTCCGTCACACATGATAATATTGAGAACTATACTAGGAGCTGATACTGCCTATGCAGTAACTAATACATACTAAAGAATAACAATAACATCATTATAGCTTAACTTATAAAGAACAATTCAATTATTATTAAAGACATAACAATATATTCAAACTAATACTGATGATTTCAATAAACTGTTGTAATGGTCTTGATGTACTGACTTAAACATGTGCTAAATATATCACATTGACTGCTAAGCTTGTTATATAGTTCCATCATAGAGTAAATGGGAGACTTTTTGAGCATGTTTGTACGGCTATTGGGACAGTAAAATAGAATGTCTTGACGTGCTCCTAATCTCGGGATTCTGAAATTAATTTTTGATAATAGTGTTGGACAGTCGATTAAATGGTTAAGTAGTTTATATAAAAATACTAATGTAATTAGTATTCTTCTATTCTCTAATGATTTCATGTTTAATCTCGACAGTAATAGGGTATTTGGATATCCTTGCTCTGGATAGTTTCTATCCATTCTAAAAACTAAGTACTTCATAAATTTTCGTTGAATATTCTCTACTGTTTGTGAGTGAACGTTATAAATTGGGTTCCAAATTATCACACCATACTCAAGTTTTGATCGTACCATTGAGAAATACAACGTTTTAAGTGCATCTACATTAGAGAATTGTTTACAATTTCTTATTATAAAGCCTAGTAGTTTTAGTGCCGAATTTGTAGATGAGTTTATATGTTGTGTAAAGTCCAGTTTAGAGTCGAATAGTACACCCAAGTCCTTAGTTGATTGAGCTCTTGATAATTCCGTGTCATTGAAGGTATACAAGAACTCTATAAAACTGATTTTACGCGTGTACGTTACTACCTTGCATTTTGATACGTTCATATCTAATTTGTTGGAAGTACACCATAATTCAATTTTGCGTATTTGCTGTTGTAAAGTTAGGCAGTCCTCGATGTTGTCAATTTCACTAAATATTTTTAAATCATCCGCAAATAAAAGTTTTTCGCAATCTAACATATCACATAAATCATTTATAAATATAATAAACAAAAGTGGCCCCAAGTTTGAACCTTGGGGTACCCCCGATGTTGCTAGGTAAGTATTTGACTTAAAACTATTATACTGAACATATTGTAACCGGTTATCTAAATATGATATAAAAAACTGTAACATTAAATTACTAAAACCTATATAATTTAATTTTTCAATTAATAAATTGTGGTCTATACGGTCAAAGGCTTTTGAAAAATCAGTGTACACCACATCTACTTGACCTCTGTTGTCCAGTGACTCGGACACGAACTGAGTTAAACAAGCTAAGTTTGTTACTGTAGAACGTTTCTCCATAAAACCGTGTTGGTGAGTGGAAATTATATTCTTTACCCCGGAATAGATTATAGTATACACTGAGGCCTCAAAGACCTTTGCAAAATTAGGTAGAATTGAGATCCCTCTATAGTTTTTTACATCTGCCACATTTCCGCTTTTATAAATAGGGCATACTTTTGCTAGCTTCCAACATTCGGGAAAGGTAGACGTTCTCAATGCAATATTAAATAAAGTTCGGAGTGGGGTGATAAACACATTTGCGCAGTCTTTAACTAAAAAACTGGGGACTTGATCATGTCCCGATGTCAATTTGTTTTTTAGCTTTTTGATACCTTGTCTGATGTCTGTTTCTGACAACTGATCGATATTTATGGTTGGTTGGTTACTTATAATATTAGAAGTTGGCATTGTGTCAGACGGTGGTAAGTAAACGCTATTAAAAAATTGGCCAAAATTATCTACAATTTCTTGTGGATTATCAACTTCTTTTTCATTGTAATACACTTTACCGGGTATTCTAGTAGTGCCTTTTTTATTGTTGATGTAGGACCAGAATTGTTTAGGGTCAGTAGTTAATGTGCTTTCAATATTTTCTATGTAATTTTTGTACGCATCTTTGGTTTGTAATTTAATTAGTGATCTAAGGCGTTTATATTCTTCTAATGTATTTGCATCGTTGAATTTCTTGTATTTTTTGCGGTGCTTATCTCTCAGTTTCACATTCTTTATTATTTCAGGTGTGTACCATACAGGAAATTTTCTTTTTTTATCTTTGAATTTCGGAACGTGTACGTCAAAAATTGAATATAGTTTTTGGTAGAATTCTTCGCATGCATTATTGATATCATGAAAATTTTCCAAAAACGTCCAGTCAACCTGGAGTAATGATTCGTACAGTGCAGGATAGTTTGCTTTTCGAAAGTTATAATTTTGCTCGTTCGGGTTTATTGGAAATCGAACAGATTTAATCATTCGCGGAACAAAAGTAATTCTTAGGGCTGGATGGTGAGCATCCTCTCCCACAAAAGGTGCATTATCGTGAGAGACAGTACAGTTCGGTAAATTAGATACTACTAGGTCTAAAAGTCTCCCATTTATATTTTCTACATTGTTAAACTGTGCCATATTGCTAAATTCTATGAATGATTGCATAAGTTGCCGTTTTGAATCAGCGATATTGTTACTAAAATTTGTAATATTGAAATCACCTAACACTAGGATATTACTATTGCTACTAACAATTTTGCAATTGAAGCACGAAAAAAATTACAATTGGTACTTTCACTGTAGGAATTGGGTATGTTTTTATGTTCTTTCGTCAAAACCAAGTGAGGTAGGATAAAATACTATAGTATACCCCCTATTTGATAGACCACAAAATTCTCCAAAATAATGGCTATAAGAAAAATAATGTTATAGATCATAGTTAAGTTTATACAGGCCGCCAAAGTCTTATAATTTGATCTGGAAACGCTTGTTTTTCGTCATTATTTGATAGCAACCTTACCACTTTTCTTGACCAATTAAAATTTAATTAAGAATGTGGAAAAAATCATACCTCTGTGGATTCCTTAGACCGTTCCTTCGGTTATATTGTTGCTATATAAATAACAACATATGATTTTTGTATCGTCATAGTTTTTTGCAGTTTTTGGGTCTTAGATATTATCTGAGACAATTTTCGTGATACTGATCTCAATTGTCCCGTAGTTTTTGACGGAAAAGGTATTCATGATTTTTGTCGTAGAATGAACGCTGATTTTTTTTATTCAAGCGAAGTCATGATAGAGTCGGGTCAAGTTTAAAAAGACCGTTGCATGAATTAATATTGCACATACGTTTTCATTATCTCTTGCACACAAACTTAAAGCCATAGCCTAAAGACATTGTCAATGTATGTCTACCAAGATTCTTTCCCACTTCCTTTGAGACGGAAATATGAAATGCACACTGAGGAGTGAGAAACATAGTCATAAGCTCAGCGATTCTCAAACTGTGTGATTTGACGACAAATATTATTTATTTCCGTGAACTAACACCACTCTAAATATGAAAAACGTCTTTATATGAAATATTTAAGTTATTTTTAGTGGTAAATAGTGGATATTCATCCGTTAAACAAACAATATCAAACAATGAAGTCTTACAATTTTCTATTACGTATATAGTACACGTCTTAAAGCAGAACAAAGTAGCTAGCCTAGCCCAATCGGTAAGATGCTCGATGCAATAAATATAAATGGGGTTGGTGCGGGATCGATCTCCACGCTTCTACTTTTTTTTTTTTTTATTTAAGCTCTATTAAAAGTTAATAATTTTCGTTCTATAATTTTTATTTTATTAAACTGCGCCTCGAATTTGTTAAAACTATAATTTCCCCAAAAATGTGTCTTTTTATTTTGTCAACTAGAATTTTTATTTTTACCGCTAAAAGAAAAATAATTTATTTTCGTTATTCTCATAGAGATTTCAGATTTTGTTTTGTTATATGAAATATTTTATTTTTACTGACATCGTTTCCCCTATTAATACTACGATCCTATCCTTTCCTGGCAAGAAATGCCCAAACCTTCCCGTGTCTCTTGCTGGACTGTAGCAATATTAGTCTTTGATTTCTTTTTCTGACTACTCATTGTTATTGACTGAATTGGGCAATTCATTTTTTGTTATCAGTTTCATTTGTGCCCGAACCTATATACCTACAGTGTCCGTCGTAAAGTTGGCTACATATCGGAAAAATTTGTATTGAGATTTCTAAAAAATACTATATTGGGGGTTCGTTTCTTTTTTTACATGCAAATACCTTTATTCAACTAAAATACATACAGTTTTTGTCGAAACTAGTCAAATATTTGTGAAATAGACACGAGTTTATGATTTTTCATATAGTAATTAATGGTAGGGGTAAAATTTGCACTTTTTTATTTTCCTCATATATGCTTCAAAATAGATTTTATTTTTTAGCGGAAATGTTTGGTTTAAATTTTGGACCAATAATTGGACAACATTAATGGCCAATTTAATTTAATTAATTGAAAAATTTGTTATCATACACAATATGCCATAGAATTAGACGAAAATGGTTACTCTGGGGTTTTTAAAGTCGCTGATCACCAATCTGAAGTCCGATTTGGGGAATTCAAAATGGCGGACCGGAAATCGGGCCATTTTCCATAAGAAATGACAATGGATATCTTGGCCTTGAAAATCTGTGCTAGGAGGTTTTCGAGGTTGCTAATCGATTACGAATCTGAGGTCTGACTTGGTAAATTCAAAATGGCGGACCGGAAGTAGAGTTCATTTATCAAGAAAAACTCGTATCTTTTTCGCTTTTGGACTGAAAATGAGTACTCGGGGGTTTCTGAGGTCTCTGGCCTAATTCACGAAATACAAAATGTCGGACCGGAATAACTCTATTTCTCCTGAAAACTCGTATTATTTTCTTTTTTGGGCTGAACGTGGGGGGGGGGGGACTCGGAGATTCTCGTTATCGCAGATAACGAATCTGATGTCCAGTTAGGGAGAATTCAAAATGGCGGACCGGAAGTAGTATATTTTTCAGGAAATACTTTTTTATTTTTCATACTTTCAGCCCGAAAAAGTAAATAATACGAGGATTTCCGAAGAGATTGACTGTTCCTCCCGTGTCCGCCATTTTGAATTTCGTAAATTGGACCTCTGATCCGTAATCAGCGACCTTAAACACCTCTGAGTACTCATTTTCAGCCCAAGAACGAAAAAATATGAATTTTTCCTGATAAATTGACTCTACTTCCGGTCCGCCATTTTGAATTTACCAAATCAGGCTTCGCATTCGTAATCAGAGACCCCGAAAACTCCCGAGTACAGATTTTCAAGGCCAAGATATCCATTCTCATTCTTCTTCTGGAAGATGGCCCGATTTCCGGTCCGCCATTTTGAATTTCCCAAATTGGACTTCGGATTGGTGATCAGCGACCCCAGAAACCCCCGAGTAACCATTTTCGTTTAATTATATGGCATATTGTGTATGATAACAAATTTTTCAATTAATTTAATTAAATTGGCCAATTATCGGAAAAGAAATGAAACCAAACATTTCCGTCAAAAAATAAAAGGCACTGTTTTTTTAAATGCCTTTCTGAACTCTTTGCAACAAGAATTAAGTCAATTGACCCTGTACCTTTTTTTTGAGGTTTTCAGATTTTTCATGCTAAAATGACGCGACTATATGGAGTCCTTGTATTCTATATGCACTTTTTCTTCACAAAATTTTTCGATATCTTAACAATTTGACCCATTTTTCGGTACCACCGTCAACTATTTTTTACAGTCCTGCCAAACCGGTGATCGCATGACATGTGTCATGTGTCATGCATAAACAAACCCCCAATAGAGTTTTTTAGAAATGTAAAAAATACATTTTTTTCCCATATGTAGCCAACTTTATGGACACTGTATAATCAGAATTCCACTAAAATTATGAAGTTACTAAATTAATAATCTTAACATTTTATGATAATATCTTTTATATATTTTTAAAATTATTTAACGATATCATTGCTGAGAACTGTTTGAGAACTACTGGTATTTCTTATGCTTTAAATAAAATCTTAGTTCAGACGTTTTAGCGGCCATGACACACGTCAGTTTGAATTGTACCCGACTAGGAAAAGCGAATTTTACTGAAAAAATTAGTTTTGCATAATAATTTGATCTTTCTTAGCTATGTACAATGTGTATCCTATTTTTAAATAATATTGAATGCATTTTTAATATCACTTTTAGTTGACAATTTGTTTTTTATTTATCAGGTATTTTTGTATCTCTCTTACTAGCATCTAATCGTTCAAAACTGATTTCATTTCGGCTATGACTTACATTTTCGATTTTCATTTTCATTGTGTTATATTTTAACACAAGACTATTGTTTACTGTTCTATATTAACATTTTTTACCCTGAAAAACAAAACCAATAATGAATTATTAATTTTATACAACGCATTACAATTTGCATGTAACACAAATCGTAACTATGTGTTCATTTTTGTATTAACGAAGACGTTTCTAATGAAATAATTCCTTCAAAATATGGTGGAATTTCACGTTTAAACATGCACGACTATGAAGATCCAGAATCATTGCCATATATCCCAGTAGAAACAACGACGTAGCTACAGGCATGTGTTCCAATGTTATTGCTCCTCATCAGTATAAAATAGCGCAGAGAATGTTTTATATTCCAAGAGGTACTGTGCAAGATGTATTGACACTACTACTCTGTAATATGAAGATTACGAAACAAAAGTATCCCTTCCGCAGGAACTAAAACTTTTTAAACTTTGGCACTCATTATTTTGAAAACCACTGTCTATCTCTCATGGTACTTTATACCTCATTTCACCACTTATGAAGTTCATGTGGATTTAATTTCCTCTCAAATTACCATCTAGGCTTGAGGTTAATGCGTCCCGGGTTCGATTCCTGGTTACGGCATGAACGTTTAGTGACGTTCTTAAAACGTCATAGACAGTAGCAGGCGGTTACACCGCAATTAAGTGCGGCAGCAATGTTACCTCTCCTGGATTCGAGTGTTAGCGGTGGCACATGGTAATGTGCTAGCGAGAGCCAGGGAAGTGTAGATGTTTATGAGATTCTTCTTTCAAGTTTCCATCTCTCATCATCTTGGTATTTATTCTTTTGAGTATTCTGTTTCTGAATCTAGCCAGTATGCACCTCCTGCTGCTCGCTCTTTTTTCAACCGTTCCATTTACAGTGGAAGTGCAAGGAAGAGCCCCGAGAGAACATTTGAGACACCCTGTATAACGATCCGCCAAAATGTAAAGCAAAATAGAAAGTAAAATCTGCAAAAAAATGAAAGAGATCTGGGAGAAAACTTGGGACCCCACTCCTTTGACCTGAGAGACATCTTTGTATTCGTAAATAGGCCCAATATATGGACCACGCGACAAGGATTAATAAAGCAATAAATAGAAATTATTTTTTGCTGTGCAGCTTCCATCTCTGTTCTGTAGGATTCTTACACTACATGCACCCGTTGCTTTAGAGTTCTTAGAAACCTACCCGTTGCACTTCACTGAAAGAATATTTTATGGTGCACAGCTTATATACTGCCAGATGTTTGTGTTCCTTTCTTAAGTCGTTTCAATACGTTTTCAGGCGACTCCACATTCAATCGACATATCTTAATTAAATATCAACTACATGAAATAGCCAGACTCATACTAATTTATATTAACGTAGAGTTGTTTACGCTTCAATTCAACACAATTTTGCACGATTTCTCACAGTGTTAACCGAGTTTATTCGAGATTTCGTAGGAGCTACATCGGAGTACCTGCCTCCGGCGCCATCCGAAACCGAACTCTTTTATGAGTATTCCAAATAAGATGTTGAAGAAAAAAATTAAGTCTGAGTATTGGAAAACTCAAACGATATATTTAAGATTGGAGAACTGGAAAAACAAAAATGGCGGAACTGCGACAATCAGAAGCTATTTGGATTAGTAAAATCGCCTCAGGTGGGTTGAATAATTCCACAAGCTTAATCAATAACAAAAATCTGCTAATTTAAAATATTCTAGTAACAATCAACAGTGGGAAATTAAAAAAAATATTTGATTCGAGATTATGTATTAAAACGTTAATTATTTATTAATTAGAGGCAAAACAAAAATCTTACAAAAAACTATATGCGTTTTACGGGCTATAAAATAAATTAATAAATGTCAGCACATAATTGGGTAATAAAAATAGTAAAATAGGAAAACTAATAAAAATTCGAATACCTGTTTATGCTTTATTATTTATTAAGGAAGAAATAATGTACACTGTTATATGAACATGGTGTATAAACAATTCATTAAATTCAGGTGAGCGTAGCACGAAACCGGTTTCCTACAATTCATGTATTGTCTTCCATTTGCTGTAGAGCGTGTGCGACAGCCCCACGCTATCTATCGCGGCCTTATCAAAGAACTAACGTAAAGAAAGAAAAAAAAACTTGGTCCAAAATCCAAAAAAGCAATACAAAAAGAACAAACAAGTAGTGTCTTTCACAGACAATTGTACATAACCAAGTACTTAACGACTTGAACGGTAAGTCAATAAAATAAATCGTAAGTGTCTCAAAATTCAAAAAGAACAAAAGCAACATACAAAAACAAGGAACGGGTAGGTCGTGTGTACGTTCTTAACCAAGTAACGACTGCTCAAGAATATCATATCATAACTGAGAGTTTTTTCTACATAAATATTAGAGTATCATGCGTTACCAGATGCAATGGCAATATAGTCTACCCCAAAATGCCAGCAGTTCTCAAACAATATTACAAAATATTTTCGAATTTTCTTTATTTTTTGTTTTCCAGAACCATCGGCCTTAGACCCCATGTTATATAATAGTCGGGGCAAACTAACATAATTTTAATCAGAATACGGAAAAATAGAAACCAGAACTAGCCCAACGGGAAATGGTTGGAGGGGTTACTAACATGAAAAAAAAAAATAAATGCAGTTACTGACCTTGGGGACTAACTTAAGGGCCCCCCCCCCATTTTTTCAGACGAAAATTGTATGGTGGACAATCATCGTAAATAGATTTTTCAAAGCTCATTTTGTTTGTTTTTTTGTCTACTTTTTGATAAATCAGAGACACAATATAGCTTCTATTTAAGAATATGCTAAAAAATGCAAAAAACGAAAAAAGTCAATTTTGAAAAAAAAAAATTTCAGTAATTGTTGATAATTTTGTTTAAATTTCAAAAAAATGTTAAAATTAATTTCACCAATCGATTCTACGTGAAAAAATATTTAAGAAACTGTATTTTGTTGTTAAAAATTACTCCAATATTTAGGGGTGGTAAAGGGTTGCTTCTGGAGGGTGAATAAAGTAATGATCGTTCTCATGCAATTTTCGGCTAAAATTGACGTTAAACAAAAAATTAGTAATCAATAAAAGTTGTAGATTTTGAAAAATTCTTCAAGTTTTGTAGAGGTCATTTTTACCATAATATCAAAATTTTTTTAAAAAATGCAAAAAATGTATTTTTTTACATTTTTTACTTTTTTAAACTTTCTTATTATTTCTTTTCTTCTTATTTTTGTGTACTTAGTAGGCAAAATGTGTGGTTGAATAAAAGTATTATAGTTGTAACTTTAATTTGGAAAAAATGTTCAAGATTTTGAGGAAACTCATAGGAAGTTCATGAGGAAAATATGTATTTATTTTGTTAAAATATGATCAAAACTTAAAACAAGAACTTTTTATTATAAAAAAAATGATTAAATCTTAAAAATACACATTGCAAACTACACTAATCTTTTTCTTTTATTTACATGAATCAGTTCTTCTTCTTCACCCTCCGATTCTTCGCTAAACTGCGAATCTTCACACTCCATCTCTTCTTCAAAATCATCTTCGACTTCCTCATTGTTTATATTATTTTGAGGACTTGGCTCTTCGTCTTCACCATCGCTTACATCTTCTGAAACTTGTTGTATATTGCAACAATTACCAGAATCTTGACAACTCGTGCAGAGATCTGTACATTGTAAACCAACTTTTCTACATCCGCATCTGTTCTTAGAACAAGTCGTTTTGCAACTGCAAGAGACTGTTTTTAACAAGGTTTCTGGTATAATTGGCATTTCCGTAAAGCGAGGCATTAATAATTTACAATTAGAGTGAATAACTTCTCTCCAACCCCACTTGGTTGGATCAAGTTTATTTCCAAGCCACGTTTGGATTTGAAAATAGACTCTATAACAATGCTGCGTTCCCCCGCCAACAGTTGGAGGCAAGTTTTCTAATTTAAACGTTTTTTTTGCAGTCAAAATTTTATATCGCTGGAATCTCAAATCATCGAGCGATATATTACTATTTTTACATTTGTAGATGGATGAAATTATTGCACGACCGTTAATAGCAATGACGTTCGGGGTTGAATTCGGCTCATAAAAAGGTTGTACTAACTCTGACAAATTTGACGTTGAAATGATTGAGTCTACTATTGTTTTTTTTCCTTTGCCTGCAAATCCAGATGTTGTATCGCATCCAGAGAAGCAGTGTATAAATGCAATAATAGATCGATACTTTTCTTCTTTAAAACTGTTTGAAGTATATGCTGCATCGCTTACATTGCCATTTTTTTTTAAATTTTGATATTATGGTAAAAATGACCTCTACAAAACTTGAAGAATTTTTCAAAATCTACAACTTTTATTGATTACTAATTTTTTGTTTAACGTCAATTTTAGCCGAAAATTGCATGAGAACGATCATTACTTTATTCACCCTCCAGAAGCAACCCTTTACCACCCCTAAATATTGGAGTAATTTTTAACAACAAAATACAGTTTCTTAAATATTTTTTCACGTAGAATCGATTGGTGAAATTAATTTTAACATTTTTTTGAAATTTAAACAAAATTATCAACAATTACTGAATTTTTTTTTTTCAAAATTGACTTTTTTCGTTTTTTGCATTTTTTAGCATATTCTTAAATAGAAGCTATATTGTGTCTCTGATTTATCAAAAAGTAGACGAAAAAACAAACAAAATGAGCTTTGAAAAATCTATTTACGATGATTTTCCACCATACAATTTTCGTCTGAAAAAAGGACTTTTTTTTTGAAAAAATTCAAAATCAAAAATTTTCCATTATTTTCTTTTGAAAATTTTTTTGGTTATTTATAATATATAAAGGTATCTTTTCACCAAGTTTCATAACAATTCATTAATTTTTATAAAAGTTATAATATAAAAACGAAAATTTTATTATTTTTTGGAAAATTCTTAAATTTCTCGATAATTTTGAGGTTATGATGAAAAGTACCCTTAACAAAAATGAAAGATCTTTTTATTACCTACAACTTTGCTGTTGAACATTTTTATCTCCGACGTCAAATTTTCTCGTAATACGCATCCAAACTATTGACTTTGAATTTTTTTCACTTTACCCCCCCCCCCCTTAAGTTAGTCCCCAAGGTCAGTAACTGCATTTATTTTTGTTTTCATGTTAGTAACCCCCCCAACCATTTCCCCTTGGGCTAGTTCTGGTTTCTATTTTTCCGTGCTCAAATTTAGTTTGCCCCGACTATAAGGTTTTTTGGTTGTCTAGTCGTTCCCCACCAGCTGTTTTTTTAATTACACTAATTACACCCTGTATATTACATTTTTTGGCATTTTTATCGATAATTAGGAATCCTTCGGTACAATAGAAATTTAAATACAAAAGAGCATTAATCCACCTTACACTAATAATTGCACAATTTCTGTTTATTCAGTAAAACAATTTAAATCACATTTAATCTAATTGTTTATGATGCTTATTAAATTAATAATTCCGCAAACATTCCAGCATGACATACAGAATTACATGCACGTGAAAAACAAGTAAAAAAACATGTTTTTTCAATTATTGCTAGCTGGTCTAACGTCATCATCTGTTTGCACTTCAGTAACTTTATAGCGTTATTTTATTTCGCTTTATTTTTAGAAATTCGTACTTGGAAAAAATCATTAAAAATAAAACAGCAATCTTTTTTTAGTTCTTTGAAATCGGGTAAAATAAATACGTAATTTTTTAAATATAAGTTTTAGTTATTTTAAATAAATAAACTGCTATTAATAGCGTGGGTAATATTTATTTTCGGTTTCGCAATTCATAGAAATTCTATTCGCGTTTCATAGAATTTTAATGCTAGTACGCAGGTCATCCACTCATGTAAAAATTAACCTCCAGTTGAAACCCTATCCGACTTCTTCTCTTTATTACTTGTCAATACTTAGGGCCCCACAGATGGATTGTTCTATCAAATGCATCGAGATTATCACTGAGAAAAACTTTATTTGGGCATTTTGAACACTTTCATACAACCATCAATAATATTTAATATGGGAAACAACAAATTACCTATACACTGTATGTATTTTGTACAACGTATCAGTTAATCAATTACTTCATTTAGAAACTTACGATAATAAATTGGTCTGTATGACAACACTGAGGGATCTGCCCTTCTCTGAGTCCTGAACATGCCTCAACGTCTCTAGCCCCACCTAAAACACTTGAAACTAGCAGCTGCAGCGTAATTTCTCAAGTAATATGTCAATAAAAAAAATGGAATAACCTGGCCCTTTTCAGAGCCCTTTTATCAAAGGGTAGGTTCTATAGCTCGAATTTAAAAAAATTAAGTCCCCAGTACATCTAGCATAGAAGTTAAATGCAAAATAGACGTTAATAGCGTTTTCGCTGCTAGCACATTTTTTAAGATACACTAAAATAAAATGAGAACTGTTAGCCTAGCCCTTTTCGAACTGATATTAATCGAAAGGTGGGTTCTTTAGCTTTAATTTAAAAAATTTAACTCCCTGTTACATCTAACATAGAAGTTAACTGATACTAGAGACTAAATTTTTTACTTTCACATCCACGTAGTGAAATGGAAGTATAAACAGTAATCGTAAAAGAGATTTCAAAAAGTTTTCTTGTTGAAGTAGGCTTACAATGTCATGAAACGTCGAAATTTTAAATTTGAGGGAAAAAAGTCTTTCTAGATGTATCCTTTAAAGTAATCCTTAGGCAGCGATTTTTTAAATTAAAGCTAAAGAGCTCACCCTTCGATTAAAATGGATCCGAAAATAGGCACGTTACAATTTTTTTCAAATACGACTTTAACCTGGAAAATACGCGTTGGTCGTCAAAACATATTTTGAGAATTTGAGGCTGATAGCCTCCTTATTAGCTCTTGATCTTGGGTAATAATATTTATGTAAAAATATTGATATTATCATTAACTATACCGGGTGAGTCACGAATTGCGCTCGCCCCGATATTTCCTAAAATATTTGGAATAGAAAATTGAAATTTGGAGGCCTTATTACACGACTAAAATGCCATCTTTTCAATAAAAAATCAAGTTTGGTGCACATCCGGTTTGACCGGAAATGCCCACAACTTTCGATTTTTAAATGGAACACCCTATATATTTTCACATTTTTGGAATCTAGAGCAAATTTTGAATACAATACATCCATTGTGGTCACTTTTTGATAAACATTAAAAATTTTATTAAAAAATCTATTTCTGAATCCAGAGTGCTGTGGTGCCCAAAATATATTTTAGTTTGTGTGCTACGTTACTATAAAAATAAAAAGAGCAATATGATTGCATTACTTAATTCTCTAGAGGCGTTTAAAATTTTTAAATGTGATTTTTACCCACTAACTCGGTTTTTTAAATTTAATCGTTCAAAAACATTTTTAAATACCTCATTTTCATACGAATCTAATGATACCAAAATTTTGAAAATCCGCTCAGAAATATTTGAGATTTCAGCCAAAATACAATGCAATCAAGCTTTTAGAAACATGCGGCTAATAGATAATAGATTAGTGGGCTTTGGAAACTAAAATGGCACATTTCTGTGTAAATCTGGTAACCTAATAACATTGGAAAAATCATAGTAGCCATTGAATGTAATAAAACAATATCAGCTGTCAGACAGATACAAAATAAAGCGTTGCGGAAATCTCTTTGAGTAAAAATTAAAGAAAATGAATAATTTTAGTAGAAATGAAAAGGTCGATATGTTACTGATATATGGAGAGCGTCTCAAAAATTCAACTGCAGCTGCAGAACTGTATCAGCAACGATACCCCAACAGACGTCATCCAAGCAGACACTTGTTTGCCAGAGTGGAACAAGAATTAAGAAACGAACCCAATCAACAAGATGACCATCAAACATTTATTGTAAGTGAGGACAAAGAAATTGATGTATTAGGATTTGTGATGGTACACCCAACAACATCAACAAGGGAATTGTCAATGGAATGCGACATTAGTCAGTCTTCGGTTTGCAGAATTTTAAAGAAACATAAGTTTCGGTCTTATAAATACCAAATACACCAACATCTTTATGGAGATGATAACGACAGGAGGCTAGTATATTGCAACTGGTTCTTAAATGCAGTACAAAAAAACCCAGGTTTTCCTTTTCATATTTTATATTCAGATGAAAGTAGATTTACGAACCAAGGTATGTTTAACAGAAATAATACTAGGTACTGGGCTCAAGAAAATCCGAGGTTGGTAGGGCGGGGGAATATTCAGGAAAGATTTGGGTTTAACTGTTGGCTTGGAGTACTTGGAGATCGAATAATTGGACCCATATCTTTTTATGGAACACTTACTGGCGAACGATATTTAGTCTTTTTACAAAACCAGACAGCAGAATTTCTTGACTTACTTCCTCTTGCCTATTTACAAAATCTGTTTTTCCAACAAGATGGTGCTCCCCCACATAATTCCAGAAGAGTGATGGAATATTTAAACAACTTGCATGGTGAACGCCTTATCGCAAATCAAGGTCATATCAGGTGGCCTCCTAGGTCACCTGACTTAACACCCCTCGACTATTATGTATGGGGCACTCTTAAAAATAAAGTTTATAAAACTTCTTCAAATACCCGTGAAGAGCTGCAAAATAAAGTTGTACGGGCTCTTAATGAAATAACGCCGGCTGAATTGCGTAGAGCCATTCAAGCAACTGTACGCAGAGTCGAATTGTGTATAGAAAAAAATGGTGGACATTTTGAACAATATCTATAAATGTCAATTTATGGTTTAATGGTTTAATTATATTAATTATTTTAAAGATACCTACTGTTACCTAGTTTAGTGGGTAAAAATCACATTTAAAAATTTTAAACGCCTCTAGAGAATTAAGTAATGCAATCATATTGCCCTTTTTATTTTTATAGTAACGTAGCACACAAACTAAAATATATTTTGGGCACCACAGCACTCTGGATTCAGAAATAGATTTTTTAATAAATTTTTTAATGTTTATCAAAAAGTGACCAAAATGGATGTATTGTATTCAAAATTTCCTCTAGATTCCAAAAATGTAAAAATATATAGGGTGTTCCATTTAAAAATCGAAAGTTGTGAGCATTTCCGGTCAAACCGGATGTGCACCAAACTTGTTTTTTATTGAAAAGATGGCATTTTAGTCGTGTAATAAGGCCTCCAAATTTCAATTTTCTATTCTATTTCAGGAAATATCGGGGCGAGCGCAATTCGTGACTCACCCGGTATGTATTCAAAAATGCAAACAAAAAATGTTTTTTTCGCTGCTAGTTTCGCTTCTAAAATCAGTCTCGTAATATTGGTTTCCTTTGAAAGTCAGAAATTATTAATATATTAAAATGAAACAGTTTCATTTTTGTACATTAGCAACATTTATTTTTTTAAGTACTTCTATAAAAACATGGGCAAGAATCTTGCAAATTAAAAACAATCTAAAATCTATTTGGAAATGAAAGTTATAAACATTAATTATAAGTGCAAATTGTATAAAAATATAGTCAGGTTGGTCATAGTCATATCTGGAGACCTTCAGCAGTTCGACAATATTCTAAACGATCAACGAAGGCTCTTAAGGAGGTCTGAATAGCATGCTGTGATTATTTATTGAACTGCCATCCTTTTCGATCTTCCAACTCTTTTGGCAACTGGTCTTATAGACAACGGATTTTAAATGATCCCAAAGAAAATCATTCAGAGGGCTTAAATCTGGCAATCGCGGTGGCTATTCAATATGTCCTCTTTGGTCTACTCTGTCGTAGACCATGTATCATTATAATTGACGAAAAGTGTCTATTTGAAAATGTAAACATTTACAGGATTATCCATTTAAGAAATCTGCCGATGATGTCATACTTCAAGTACGTCACTGAATAGAATAAAAATGCTACAAAAGCTTTTGTTATGGGTATTTTTTAATCGAACAGTTTAGCCAGAAATCAGGTGTTTCCGCACATTTGCCCAACCCTGTATATTTGCTAATTATTAACTAGAGATTTTACGCCTGCCACATAAATATACAACTCATGTTATGCTCATAACAACTTTTACCTTTTTGCTTGTTTGAAATTGTATTATTTTATTTTTAGATACTAGATTTACGTCATCAGACTTTGTTGTTTAGTCTCTCCATTGTCCGATGTCGCTTTTAAAACACCTCGGCGATAATCCGTTCTTAATCTTTAAATAAAACAGCAACAAAACATATCCTTAAATAGTTTTTTACACCAACAGGCAAATAAATAAATCTGGAACAGATCGATTTATGTAAATTATTGTGCCCAACAAATTCATTAACAATATGATGTTTAATTTACGTTAAATTCGCATTTTGGGACTGATAATAACTAAACAATTTGTTTATACAGGTTATTTTTTACTTCCACATCCCACGTAGTGGAGTGGTAGTTCAGTAATCGTAAAAAAAATTCAGATTTTTTTTTGTTGAAATAAAGTAAATTAGAGCGAAAAATTTTTTTCTGCTAATATAGGGGCGAAACACCCCCAAACTGACAAAACAAGACTAATTATATTGCGAATGATTAGACTATATTGAAAATATCTATAATACTTGTGTCTATCAGCGAATGCCCCGTAGGTCCTCTTATGAGTCGGTAACAGTCCATGTTTATATTTCCTAGGCACCTCTCAAGAGATCCATAATCAAAACAAAATATGCGTCTAACGATTATTTATATTTTGAATGTAAACAACCTATAACACTGCCTGTCGGTCGGTCTGTGTGTCTGTAACTTTTTTTGTGCGCGCGTTTTCTCAGCAAAGGTTTGAGATATAGTATGGGATAACTTGAAATTTGGTACACATATGTACCATGACGACATCTGGAACTAAATTATATTTTGCGCTAATTCAGATGAAGGGTTGGGGGTTAAATAGGAGAATAGAGAATAGAGGATTCTGCTAATATAGGGGCGAAACACCCCCAAACTGACAAAACAAGACTAATTATATTGCGAATGATTAGACTATATTGAAAATATCTATAATACTTGTGTGTCTATCAGCGAATGCCCCGTAGGTCCTCTTATGAGTCGGTAACAGTCCATGTTTATATTTCCTAGGCACCTCTCAAGAGATCCATAATCAAAACAAAATATGCGTCTAACGATTATTTATATTTTGAATGTAAACAACCTATAACACTGCCTGTCGGTCGGTCTGTGTGTCTGTAACTTTTTTTGTGCGCGCGTTTTCTCAGCAAAGGTTTGAGATATAGTATGAGATAACTTGAAATTTGGTACACATATGTACCATGACGACATCTGGAACTAAATTATATTTTGCGCTAATTCAGATGAAGGGTTGGGGGTTAAATAGGAGAATAGAGAATAGAGGATTCTGCTAATATAGGGGCGAAACACCCCCAAACTGACAAAACAAGACTAATTATATTGCGAATGATTAGACTATATTGAAAATATCTATAATACTTGTGTGTCTATCAGCGAATGCCCCGTAGGTCCTCTTATGAGTCGGTAACAGTCCATGTTTATATTTCCTAGGCACCTCTCAAGAGATCCATAATCAAAACAAAATATGCGTCTAACGATTATTTATATTTTGAATGTAAACAACCTATAACACTGCCTGTCGGTCGGTCTGTGTGTCTGTAACTTTTTTTGTGCGCGCGTTTTCTCAGCAAAGGTTTGAGATATAGTATGAGATAACTTGAAATTTGGTACACATATGTACCATGACGACATCTGGAACTAAATTATATTTTGCGCTAATTCAGATGAAGGGTTGGGGGTTAAATAGGAGTAAATATGGGAAAATAAGTAAAGCAAGCTGGAAAGAGAACAGTAACCTGAGACTTGGTGTATATACGGAACTAAATTATATTTTGCGCTAATTCAGATGAAGGGTTGGGGGTTAAATAGGAGTAAATATGGGAAAATAAGTAAAGCAAGCTGGAAAGAGAACAGTAACCTGAGACTTGGTGTATATACTAGAAGCCAATATTTTATAATATTTTCAGTGGCAAAAAGTTTAGGAGTCATATTATTGTTATTTAAGATTTGAGGCTCATGTAAATGGCTCATGTAAATAACATGTTATTTTTATTATTATTTTATTTCATTCTTATGTTTCCGATGGTGGTTAAATAAACCTACACGGAAGAGAAACCAAGCTAAGTTCGTCTTCTTGACTGAAAAACCCAAGAAAAATTTCAACTGTTTCTATTTAGCAATCGGGAAAGTATACGTACAAATAAAGAAGTTAATAGTGAAAAACCAAGCAAACCACAAACGATAAAATTAAAACCACATATTTTGATAAGTGGTAAATTGGTGAACGAAAACATCAATTTAACAATTCAAAAAGTAAATGTGCGGCAATGGAAATGCAACCAAAGATAATACGAATGAAACGGCTATTGGGAGAATTTTTTGGAAAAAAAAGTAAAAATAGTGACATCCGTCGTTCCATTAATTAAATATTATTACCTAATATCGATGCTGAGGTCGCACAGTGGACCATTTCACAAATCTACCAAGACTAAAGTAAAATTTCATTAAAATATATACCCTAATGTATTAGGTATATAACAGTTACCAAGAATTTAATAAAGGTTTATTGCCCCTCATTAGTCCCTTCCGAATAGCAGATAAAGAAATTACCCTTGAAAGTATCGGATTAGTCTGGCAAGAGACATTGTAGAGAGTGCAGTTGCATATGATGTATTTAGTAGCAAGTTTCTTAAGTGTTAAGTATTTCAATGGATCCAGTGACTATAGGTATATCTCTATCTGAACTCATGAGGGCCAAAAAGCGCCAGGCTGCTGTTCAGCTTATTTTGTAGAACAATGTTCCTACATTTTAAATATATCTGAGTTTCTTTAAGATTTTTTACTTAAAGTTGTTTTTCTATTATTTGCAGAATCGCGACATACATTGTCAAGAAGAGAGTTTAAAAAATCACGTACGGAGGAACTTTTGAAATTTATTATTAGTACATATAAGATTAATGATTTAGCCCATGAAGCTATAAAAAATATAAAAACCGTTATAAAAGAAAAAAGAAAATTTCTGAAATAAATATAAGGACTGGCTAGATGGACAAGATCTTGGGGCAATTACCTACAACATACAGCCAGCAACCTCTGCTGGGATACTAGCTGGGCAACCTATATAAAAGTTTGAGGAGTGTAGTGAAAGATCCAAGAGGAGAAAAGTTCAGCATCTGTTGGAATCAAGTACTTCTGCTGAGTTAACTTGCAGCTGAAGTTTCTCTACGTTCAGAAGATAAAAGAGATGCTGCTAATATTGTCAAGGAATTGTCTTCAGCTTCTACTAAAACAGCAACTACAATTTAAAAGCTTCGACGACCACAAAGTTTCTTGAAATTTCTTACATAATTTTAAAGTACGTTTATTTTTCAATCCTCTCAAATCCAACCAGTTATTGCTTAGATTTTTTTAACTATTTTTAGAGAATTTACGGACAAAATATTATCATGTCCACACAGTTTCAGAATTTTAAAATTAAAATTAATTTTTCAACCCCCTCAAAAATAACCCCTCTACCTATTTATAATTTCGGCACTTTAGAACCAAATTTATTTTTCAACCTCAAAAACCACCCCCTTAAATGCCTGAAATTTTTCCGGTCTTCTAAGGACTATTTAGAGCTCATTTAGAAATTTGTAGAAATTTGTCCAGCTAAACGTTGCAAATGACCCACTGTGGGTCGGTTAAAAATATTCTAACATTCTTATTGGAAAAGCATATGCATCGTCAGAGAAGCTCAATTTCTTGCGGTGACTTTTCGTTCAAGAAAAAAACAAAATTCCTACTTAATAAATCATGAATTCGTAACACAACATGCGGTGTCATGTTTCTGTAATTGCTAGATTAATTATTATTTACAAGAGTTAAACAATGGCCCAGAGAAGGCCATGCGACGCCAAATCGAGCCTAATTACAATAATATCTATCATGGTCGATTTCCGGTGGAACGCTCTTTTAATTGTTGTTTGTAACATTTCACTGCTAATGAATATTTAAATAATACAAACAACAGAACTATTTTTGAGTTACAGATAGCTTAAATTGGGTACCTGAAACTTAGCTGTTTGTTTACTGAATTCTCAGGCGTAATTTTATTTTCTAACATTTATTATTACACGAGTCATTCTATTAGCAAAAGGTTAATTAATTTTATTTTGACATGGATAATTTGCACTAACTGCACCTTGCAAACAGATTAATCTAAGTAACTATTAATTAAGAGATTGTTGGCAATTAGAATTTTTTCGAAAGCAAATTGCGCAAATGTCTTTGTACAGGGTGAGAGGAGGTCGTTGGAATAACATAAGGTGCCCAGACATAAAAATCGCACTGCCTTGTACATAAACGTTTCTAATAAATTTTTAAAATTCCGAGTCCCAATTAATTAATTTTCTTTGCACAATAATGTAACTTAAGACTTACTATAGCAATGTCGCTGAGTGTGTACATTTGCCCCACATAAATCACCTGATTATAATCGGAACTTTGAAAAGTATGTGTAGTGAATAACGGTAGATGGAGCTTCGCCTTGACTTCAAGTTGCTGCCTTAAGATTAGGCTGGTAGGATGAATTAAAAACTGCATGGGCGATTTTTGTCACCCACCCTACAGATCCATACGTTGGCCCAAGAATTTTCACTAGAAAACCTTCTAGTATACCTCCACTTATAACCCAACCAAGTTGGTGTTGCGAGCAGCGAGCTCCGGCTCGGAAGAAGCTGCATCCTTCTCCCAATACCACGCAACTGTAGTTCAACCCAACCAAACCCCGCAATCAACCACATACCTTGTCAACTCATTCATCCACAAGCTTAACCAAATTCACCTCCCCACTAGTAAGTTCGAAGCCTATTTTCTATTCCCCGCCCGAAGTCAGGGCAGCCACCAATGCCCAAAATCCTAAAAAAGCATCTGGACACGATAAAATACCACTCTTTGCAATAAAAAAACTTCCGATGCCATGTTACCCCTTCCTCACAAAACCTTTTAATTCCTGCATACTACCCCAGTCTGGTGAACCGCAAACATAATTAACATCCCTAAACCTAAGAAACCCAGTAACAACCCAGCCAACTATAGACTTAAGTCTACTTACATCCCTAACAAAGGTACCAGAAACTCTGGTTTACTTTATAAGCTCCAATCCACGACAATCATACATTTCTTTCCGACCATTTCGAGTAACGGTAAACCAGGGGAGCTCTCCACTATCCCTTATCCAGTCGGGCATCCCCCAGGGGTCATCCCTTGGTCCGGTCCCTTTCAACATATACATAAACGACTTACCTAACTCATTAGGCCGCAGAATCAGCAATCGTACCTAGTAAACATTTTACAAAACCAACTCAATACTACAAATATATTCTTTAATGACTGAGGATTACATAACCCCACAAAAACTAAGGCACTGTACCTCACAAAAAACGAATTAAAACCCAAGAAACAATAAAAATTAAAATAACTGAAATTTAACACGGCTAAATCACATCTGTGCTACCGCAATGGAATACTTTTGGTGTCCTAAGTGTTATACGTATTGTGTAGATTCCACCAAGTTTTAGCATAATCACATTAATAAGATGTGCCATTTTGCACATCTACAAAACGCATGCGAGTCCTCCCTTCAACATCGTGAAATAGAGCTGTCATTCGAACCTTGCTAATTCTTCTGGCCGTTGCAGGCATTTCTAATTTAATATAAAGCCCTCTCTGATATTTATTGCCAGATACTTTATGAACACCTCTTGTGATTATTTGATATACTCCAGAGCGCCAACACTACCACAGAGCAGTGCATATATAGCAATGGCCAGACCACCCTTCCAAAACATTATGGGAAAAGGGAATGGGTAATGCAAATTGTTAACAATAAATTTATACAGTTTCGTTCCAACTGGTTGGTGCTTAGCCGTGTGCTATCGTCCTATAAGGCGTGAAAATCAAACACGCACAAGGGTAAAGAGTAACCCAAGTAATAATGTAATTGCTTTTTAGATTTATTTAGGTTTTGTCAGTGTTTTATAATGGCCACTTCAAAAACCACGGATTTATGCCTGATTTATTAAATGCCAAATGCACTTAAAGATAGTTTTGTCGTAAAGAAAGCTCCAAAAGGCCTTCAAGAGCTTACATTAAAACTAAATTATGTTTTAGTCTTTATTAGCTTACGATTGACTTATCAAGGTATTTGTCAAACCTTCAATAAAACTTTATAGCTGTTAAGTTCAAGTTAGGAGGATCAAGTTTTATAGAGCTTAAGCAAGTGTTGTGGTTTTATTATTGCTTTATGAAATTAATTTGAGGTGGTTGTTAATGTTGGGCTATAAATCTAATATGCTTTGAAATCACTAAGTTTCACATCGAACCTTTATAAAACCAACTGCTTGCTAGAGCTTTAATGGAACAAACATACGTATTAAATCAGTCCTAAACATAAAAAGATTTGGTTTACCATTGCCCAGACTACAATGTTTTAAAATGGGTACTTTTAAAACTGTGATAAGACATATACATTCGTCGGCATTTTGTATGTGTATGACGTGTCTGTGGGTGAATTTATAACAACGGCAAGTTGTAGTGAAATCAACTTTCTCGGAAAAAACTGACTTTTTACGTTATATTATCCGAGCACAATAAATTCTATAGGTTTTAAAGCGGTTGTGTTATGTGCTCAGATGGTTTAAAATTGGTTTTAAGATAAGCCTACAAGTTTTAAAAAATATATTAAGACCAATGAGGCTTAAAATATGCTTTTACAATAATAAATCGACATACTTAAAGAGCAATTGATAAAGTAATCGGCATTTTAAGACAAAACATGTCTGTTACTTGGGAAATCTGTCAATGTGGCATCCGCGAAGATGTTACTTCTTTGTCTAATATGATTAAAAATTGTTTTGTTCTTGCCTTACGCACTATAAACACGTTTGAATAGGAAGCATGGCCAGCACTGTGTGTTTACCAAAATAATGTAAACACTGTATATTTTCAAATATGTTTAAATGTATCTGTTACTGTAAATGCCCATTCTATGTATTCTAATTCCATAACCGCTCACTCTTGCCTCGAACAACAAATGGCAGCATTGCCATCTGCCAATCCCCACTCGCCGCTCGTGTAGTTTTATTTTATATATTTTTATTGTCCTGGTAAGGTAATGAACTCTGCCGAAATAAGTTCATTCTCCGTATCGGAACGGGAGAAATTTAAACCGTAAAGTCTGCTTGCGCGGCCAGACGAACATGCCGAAATTAATATCTTGATTTATTTGGCCGTAATTAATGGGGTCTCTAAATGAGCGGTTAAGTGATATGTGGTCTGATGCTATTTTCGCAGACCGTCTCGGTCCGCACAATAAAAATACGAGCACATTGAAAAAGTAACAGGAAATGACACCATCGAATAACATCTTTGGAATGTGGCACGGGAATTAGAGCGACGTTTATGCCTCTTAAGAGGGTTTGGCCTGACCGGGCGTGCTTTTATGCGCTTGTGTTTCATAAATGGCACACTATTGTTTGCTATTTTAGTGGACTTTTACAGAAGTTTGATGTATAGTCGTAGATAAGCCCAAAATATAGTTTTTAAATAAAATTATATTAAAAAATATTTAACAGGACTTTTATTTAAAAAAATGTACCTACTAAAAGGTAAAAAACTTATTTTTTAAATTCATCCATCTGGAAACCAAAAGCTTTTCAGGGGCGGTCAATTGACTGTGTAAAATTTACACGTTTCATGACACGCTAAACCTATTCCGGGAAAAAACATTTTTTTTTTGAACATTTTTGAATTTTTTTTTAACACTAAAATAGATTAACTTTTTTTTCTTTGTTCAAATTTAAAGTTTCTACGTTTCATGGCATTCTAAACCTATTTCAAAAAAAATATATTTTTTTACCAACATTTTTGAAAAAAAATTTACCACTAAAATGCATGAAAAAAATATTTTTTCTTTGTTCAAATTTAAAATTTCCACGTTTCATATGGCATTCTAAACCCATTTCAAAAAAAAAAATTGAAATTTTTTTTACCAACATTTTTGAAAAATTCTTTACCACTAAAATAGATGGATTTTTTTTTCCTTTGTTCAAATTTAATATTTCTACGTTTCATAGCGTTATAAACCTATTTTTTTTAAATTTAGATTTTTTTTTACCTAAGTACCACTAAAATAGAAGGAATATTTTTTCTTTGTTCAAATATAAAATGTTCACGTTTCCATGGCATTCTAAACCTATTCAAACAAATTTTTTTAAAATTTGAAAAATTTTAAAAAATTTTGTATTTATCACTACTTCCTATGGAATAGATGAAAAAATTTTGCTCAATTTAAAATTTCTACGTTTCATGACATTCCAAACCTATTTCGGAAAAAAAAATTGCAACATATTTTTGCCATTTTGGAAAAAAACTGGAATAGATGAAAAAAATTTTGTTTTGTTGAAATTTAAAATTTTCACGTTCCATGACATGCTAACCCTATTTCAGAAAAAAAAAATTGTAAATTTTTTTCAGCAACATTTTTGAAACATTTTTTACCACTAAAATAGACGGAAATTTAAAAAAAAAAATTACCACTGCTATAGAATAGAAGGAATCTTTCTTTTTTACTCCATGCACAAATAAAGAGGGAAGTTCTGTGTACATGCCTTTACCGACTTTTTAATAAAGGCTTTCTCCAAAAATATTTTTTTATATAATCATTTACTTCTTAAGTCTACGTAAAGGCGTCCGCCATATTTGATTTAAAATGGCGTTACACAGTTTATCGTATTTAACTCGTCAAATTCTTTCGTTTGATGCCCATATCAAGGGGATTGCGAAGAAAAAGTTAATCCGCCATCTTGGGGCGTCCGCCATATTGGATTTTGAATGACTTCACATAGTTTATCGTATTTTACTCGCCAGACCCTTTCGGCCATATTAGATTTGGAACGAAATTAAGCATAACATATTGCAAAATTTCAAAGCTCTAGCTTACTTAGAACTAGTTGAAACTTGGATTGCGAGATATTAAACATATTATTTAACAAACTAACATACAAAACAAGTTAAAGCAAAGCTTTTAATAAAAACGAAGACAGTCAGTATTGTTGTTTTATGAAATATTTAGTTTTGTAAGTGACCTTTTTTGCATTTAGGTTATGGTTGTCTTATTTAAAGACTATAAAGCTGTGGATATACGATTATAGATGTAGTAGTGACATGCGATTTATTTTAAATCGTAGAAAATCAGTTCCAAAAACTTTGAATTCTCCACAGATTGGCTTCATTTCTCCATTTAACAAAAAATATTGCCCCTAGTAAAAATACCAAAAGACCTTTTTGGAGCTTTTAAAATTACCTTTAATTTATTGCTGTTTGATCTTTCTACCTACGATAATCCATTAAAAAGCAACAACACGTTAATAATACGAGAATCAGAATTGCACTGTACATTAAAATTCGTAGCACTTAATCAACATTCTTCTACTTAACTAAATTACCTTAATTTAATTTTTAAATGTCTTTAATTGAAAATGAGGATTAAATAAATAAGCATATTATATCAATAAACGATTTGAGATTAATATTTTCCTTATTTAAAAATGTTTTAGGTTCTACTAGTTTCATTAAAATAATATCCTTTTTGATCTGCGTGGAAATAGTTTTTGTATTTCCCATTGTTCATAAACCTATATTATGTAAAGATACATATAGTATTTTATCTTTGTATAGAGGATTTGTTCAATTTTCCTTTCGAAATATATCAACTAAAATAGGATATTTTCGTATTATATCGTGCTTTAGGGGCAGATCTGTCTCGGATAAAATGGAAAATTATAAGGCGATAACATGAATACGTGCTCGAAAGTAAATTAGATTTCGAATCTTCCTATACTTATTAGTTTATACAGGTTGTTTTCTAAAATAGTGCACTTCATATCAGATGCTACAAAACTATTTATACTTTTCTTCTTTAAAGTTAATATAAGAGTAAAGTGGCTTAAGCTTTCTTCTTCTTCTTCATTTCATTTTCTTCTTCTTCTTCTTCTTCTTCTTCTATTCTTTTCCATATTTTAACAAAACATAAACAAATACTCAATTCAGTATTGCAAACAAAGTTTATGTAAATATTCGGACTACCTATTTTAGTTTTTGTAATTTTGTTTCAAACAAAAGTTACAAAATTAAGTATTTCTACCCAAATCGTTACCAGATTATTTCCACATCAACAAGATACGGTCTGATTTTAATTAATAGGTAATTAGGGGTCTACCAGGAATCATGTTATTTGTAAACAAAATAATTTAAATTTTAAACAAGGTGACCGCTAATCGGGCGTTCCGTGTGTGGTTTGTTGCACAATGTTTTTTAATCGATTAGAATATTTAGTAAACCTAAAGTTCTCTCCGGTTTTGTTTTTTTTTTCTTACTTTAATTGTATACAGGATGAGAGGTAATAGCGCGTCCGACTTCAAGATTTCTGATCCTGAACAGCAGAAATCTGATTCAGAAACATAAATAAGCTAGACTGAAGAAACCAAAACAAGAAATTAATTTTCAATATACAGAGTGAACTAAAATAATTGTACAGTCAAGTAACGTCACTTTTTTTCAAATCATCTTGTAATTCGCCATTTTCTGAATATGGCGAAACATTTTTTTCCATGTGTTGGAAAGGATCTAGCAGGAATTTTGAAAATTAAAATGGCAAATTCAATGTATTAATCTAATGTTGAACATTTTTGTTGTTTTGTAATATAAATCTCCTTAGCCTTCTCAATTCCTTTTAAGTTTGTGTTTCTTGGACTTGCAAAAATTGTCAACTTTAGGGTGCCATATGGAATTGGTCATTTTGATTTGCAAAATTTCAATATAGTTAAGATTTCGAGAATAAGCATAGGTTGTAAATTAACGCTGCGTTGGGTTTACAAAAAAAAATTATATTCTTAGATCAGCCATTTTAATTTTCAAACATCTGCATAAGGATTCAACATTTTTCCTATGTATCGATCATTTGGTCGCAACATTTTGCAATCTTGAATCTACATTTAAAGTGGTGTGATTGGGACTTTACGTAATAACCTACAACTTTAGAACGCCATATTGAATTCGCTATTTAAATTTAAACTTTTAATGAAGAGTTAGAACAACTTGTATACAACAACAGACTGTACTAAAATAACATACGTTGACTAGGATACGAATATTTCATTCAGGATTGGATATCATCGGCACATTGATACGCCATTTTGAATTTTATTCTACTTTTATTCGAACGGCTTGGAATAAAATGTCGGCATCTTCAAGTTTATCATTTTATAATCTTTAAACATCTGCCTAAGGGTTTTAACCTTGGTAATTTGCGTGTTAATCTGATGATTTTCATTTTAATTGATGATCCACAACTTTTCATAAAAATGTTCAACATTAGGTCGCCATATTGGATCCGATTTTCAAATGCACTAAACAACTGTGTAGAAAAGAGTGACTGCAAAATTCCTTAGCATGTTTTTGGGTACGTGATAGCTTTGAGAAGAAATAAAATAATTGAACGCCAAAGGTCTTAAATTAAAGCGTTTCAAAAATTTAAATAACGATATCTTTTTGTTTTTCAATATAGGGGTCGCTAGTCCCATAAAAAGATGATAAAAGGGTTATTATGGGCGCTTTTTAATAGACATAGTAAAGTTAAACAACTTTTCAATTGCAATCACTCCACATCAAAAAACTGCCCCTGAAAGAGGGTTAAAACTACCATTGCATTAAAAAAAACTCTAATAATATATGTAAAATGTTTTAAAATACATTATTAGAATATTTTTAATGTAACAGTGGTTTTAACCATCGAGTCCCGGGTCAAATCATGTCTGGAGTATGGATGTTTAGCGTGTTTTACTGTATTACCGAGACAGTAGCGATGAGATAGATCGCTGCTAAGCGGTACAACATGACTAGTCGCTGTTATCTTTCCTGAATACGAGTCCCAGCTGCGGTAGATGGCAATGTCTCAGGGAATAGTTGTTGTGCTGATATCTATGTGTACGTGTCCTGGTTAAGTGGTGAAATAGCTATAGCTACAAAATTCCGCCAGCACGTTAACATACATAAGGCGTTAAAAAATAAAATCAAATAAACAAGCCTTCATTACTTCATCACTGTAATTACTGAGATTGTTTGATTACCAATTGAGAATCTGACGTACTTCAACAATTATTTATAGAATTAACCATCATTCACAGAAACATTAAGAAAACATAACATAAAGAAAAAAACTTCGTATGCTACTTGTGGGAGAAAAACACGTAAAATTTTTCACAATATCATTACATAAGCATCAATAAATATTACAACTCTACGTTGATAAAGCGTAAACTTTATGTACGTACGTACATCGATTATTTCATTATTCATTTATTTTTAATACCTTAAAGGTAATGAGTTATTGTTAAAGTTTATTTGTTTTCTTAATGTCTAAATCCATTGCGACGCAGTAAAGTTACGAAACACACAAATTTTAGTTGTTTGGAGAACTGAAACGTACATCAATTATTCACTTTTCAACTGAATCAATTTTTGTTTTTTCTATTAACGACATCTACTGCAAACAACATTTCCCTGCAGCAATCAAGCTCTAGACCTGGAGGTGACTCGTCGGTTAAAACATAGTTTTATAAATAATTCCAACAGGATTTCAATTGTCTTGGTTTGTTAATAATAAATACTGTTGCAAGTTTTCACCTCTTAGGAAACACCCTGCATGAATCCGTGGGTTCTAAATAATTTTAACAAGGGGTAAACCACTAACACTTTATTTAATAATTTACTGACTATACAATACTTCAAAATAACCTTTACACGTTGTTTACTTGATATTTAACCTCACTTTCGTTACCGAACGTCACTTTCCTAAAACTTCTTCACTTTTATAAAACTTCCTCTTTAGGAAAATTCTTCCTCTGCGCCGGTAATCGCGCTTTATATACTCTGAAACCGCCTCCAGATCCATCCAGAAACAATCAAGAATCTTCCCTCATCACACTCTAGAAAACTCTACAAGTTTCCAGTCACTCACTATTAGGCATAGGCGTATCAATCTCCAGTTTCAAGGGGGTGTAATTCATAACAATACAATAACTAATTAGGATAAATTGTATGTAACTTTCGAAATGGAACTGATTTTGGCAGACAAAGCCCAGCCCAGCAGGCAAACTGTTTAAGACCGAAAAATTGATTTGTATTCGGGGGTTTACCAGGCCGATAAATTCAAATATGAGGTCAGAAAAATTGAAATCCAAAATGGCGGAAAATCACGTTACCTTGGGGTAGAAAAATCTGAAACTGTAAATTGTCATAAATCTAAATTGTACTGAACTGTACTTGGGGTGTTCTTGAGGTCTCTGAATCAAGTCTGAAGCCAGAAAAGTGACAATCTAATATGGGAACCGCAAAATCACGATAACTTGGGGTAGGAAAATCGAAAACTAAAAATTGTCATAAATCTGAATTAAAAGTGGGTACTCAAGGGTTTTAGAGCTCGTTTAAATCTGAGGTCAGAATAATGAAAATCCAATATGGCGACCGGAAAATCACGATATCTTTGGGTACGAAAATAGAAAATTGAAAAGTCTGAATTAAAAATGATTACAAGAGGATTTTCTTAGTCACCGAGTTGAAATCTCAGGTCAAAAATGAAAATCCGAGATGGCAACCGGGTAATGACAAAACCTTTAGGTGAACACTATCTTGTGTCTGAATTGATAATGAGTACTATGGACCCTACACGTGTTCTGTATGCTGCTGTTAAACATTCAATAAAATGTTAAATAAATCATTGCATTTGCGGGAATTTTATTCTCGCAAACGAAATGCGTTTGTGAGGATGTATACGTGAAAACTTTATTGTAGAATATTCATGTTGTTCATGGCTATATATATATTTCCCTCGCATACCGAAGGGAAGTATTGTATTCGAGAAAAAATCGCCCTCCGAGATTTTTTCAGATTCTGACGTTTCAGATCACGGAGATTACGAAAATATAAGTTTTTCAATTCCGTCAGTCTGTCTGCTGGTGCATTAACTAAAAAACTACTTGACGGAGAGCAGTCAAATTTGGTAGGTAGTTGACCCTACTGACAGCGAAGAAATGGTAAAATTTTCACTGGAAAATATACAGGGTGGACCGTCTAAACGGAATAAATAGTGAACAACATTTTTTTTCGCTCAAATTTAAAATTTTCACGTTTCATGACAAGTTAATTTCGGGAACAAAAATTTTAGAAAATTTTTTTTTTTTTGAAAAATTTTTGACTACTAAAATAGATGAAAAATTTTTTTTTTCTTCAAATTTAAAATTTCCACGTTTCATGGCATTCTAAGCCTGATTCAAAAAAATTTTTTTTTGAAAATTTTTTTTACCAACATTTTTGAAAAAAAATTTACCACTAAAATAGATGGATTTTTTTTATTTCTTCAAATTTAAAATTTCCACGTTTCATAGCGTTCTAAATCTATTTAAAAGAAAAATTAGAATTTTTTTTACTATTTTAAAAAAAATTTACCACTAAGAATGTTTTTTCTTTGTTCAGATTTAACTGTCCACGTTTCCATGGCGATCTAAAACTATTCAAACAAATTTAAAAATGTTTTTGAAAAATTTTAAAAAAAAATGAAAACATTTTTAATCCATTTATCACTACTATAGAATAGACGAAACATTTTTTTTTTGCTCAAATTTAAAATTTCCACGTTTCATGACATTCCAAACTGATTCGGAAAAAAATTTTTTGCAACATTTTGTTACCAGTTTGGAAAAAAATTTAACACTAGATAGATGGAAACTTTTTTTTTGCTCAAATTTAAAAGTTTCACGTCTCATGACATTCTAAACCTATTTTAGAAAAAAAAAATTTTTTCACCAACATTTTTCAAAAAGTTTTTACCTCTAAAGATCGAATTTTTTTTTATTTGCTCAAATTTAAAATTTTCACGTTTCATAGCATTCTGAACCTATTTAAATAAAATATATAATTTTTAAATTTTAAACTTTTTTTACCACTACTATAGCAGAAGGAAACTTTCCTTTTTGCTCAAATTTAAAATTTCTACGTTTGATATTTTAAACCTATTTCAGAAGAAAAAAATTTGAAATTTTTTTTACCAACATTTTTGAAAAATTTAAAAAAAAATCAAATTTTTAACCACCACTATTATACTTCCACTCCATTACGTGAATGTTGGATTGAAAATGTGACAGATGGCAATAATATCTGGCATATGCACCTATTATACTTTTATTGAAAATGTACAGGGTGGTCATCCCAAGAAATAATTCAGTCATGGTGTAAAGGTATTTGCGCAAGCCTGCCATATGTGGCACCTGCTAATTAGTATTGAATTTTTGCCGTTGGATGAGTAATCTGTATATTTTTTTTGACTAAAACTTATCAAGTTTTCTTTGTAATAATAGCAATAACAATATTCCGATTATTATTCTCAATGTCATTTCGTAATTATTAATTTTTTAGAGTGACCGCCATGCACAAATAACGAGGGAAGTTCTGTGTAAATACCTTTACCGATTTTTTTAAATAAACAAAATAAATATGTATAAAAGGAAAAAATAGCATTTTTTAACACGGTTTCTATCCAACAGCCAGGACCAGGGGAGGTCTGCTAACTTCGCCTACACCGTCTGCATTTGCAGGTGGGGTAGTCGTAAAAAGCAGACCCACCCCTTACGAGGCCGGTCCAGGTCTACAGCGATGATTGGGGCAAAGAGCACAAAGCTCGACCCCTAATCATCCGAGACCGTCATCAAAGTCAAGAATATTGGCGCGAACACGGTTTCTACTTATTATAAGCTCAATAACTTCTAGAGTATCAATTTCTGGGCATTGTGACCATGAAGACTTGATCAGAATGATCTAAAGTATACCATACTGAATTTTCAGTCAATTTCCCCGGATGGCATTTTTCTATCTAAAACTCCAATTTGTCTAGGCTATAACGAATTTTTACAAGTTAACACCGAGTTTGACATTGACTAACTTGATAAAAATGTGCAAAAGAAACAAAAACCGTATAAAAAATTCATGAACTGTCTAAAACTTAAAATCTGCCAAGAGAAAAAAAACATGTAGAAGAAAATACCAATTTATTTTAGTTCCTTTAAATTTACCGTTGTGTGTATATTATTCTAATTTTTTTATTGTTACACGAAGACGGTGCGTGAGCCAAGGATGTTAGAGAAAAAAACTCATTCATTCATGTGTCGGAATTTCATACGCACATCTCTGTTTATTAATTATTTGACATGAACAAGCGATTTTGATGGTACGTCGACCTTCAAGAAACGTTACTTTATATATTACAAATATATTGCATCTTACACAGTTCACTTCTGGCGAAATTGTAACGCCCCTAAGGACATTCCACTCTGCTAGGCGGCAGCTCTCGTGTCGGAGGCAAGGGGTGTGGGTAAGGAATCTGTTGTTCCTTCAAATTATTATTATTATATAATAAATGGTGGTAGTAAGGGCGCCACTTAACCTTGGTGAAGCTAAGGTCAAGAAAAAATGCCAGCCCTAGTTTCTGTGGGGTGGTTATAGTCCTACTATAAATAAAAAAATTAAGTCGGGCTCTCAAAGGTATTTACTCACTTTTATAAGTATCATTACAACGTTGCATAAGGGTGAATAGACTAGAAGAAAGTAGATAATGGTACAAAAATGTCAACCCCCATAAATAGTACTATTTTAGGTTCACAGTTTGTTAAGTTGTATGATATATGTATATATGTTATATATAAGTTCACTTAAGAAATTTAATCAGTAAAATAACGTATTATATGTGATGTATGAATTTAATAGTTTTTGTGTGAATATTAATTGACGGGACTTTACAAAAATGGTTCACTCTGACCTTACAGTTATCCTTTCTTATGTTAGGACCTGAGAGACAGGGAGCCAGGACATCCTCAACCAGCCAGCATTACATAACCGGGGCTGCGTCCCTCGACGGCGGTATATTTCGACGACTGTGAATGCGGGTGACTAGCAGGTACAACTCGTGCGGTTCAACGACGGGCAGTTACTTTTCTAATGACGGCAGCAAATACTATGTTGTTTAAAATTATTCCTTACAGGACAATACGTAGTGGATTTACGCTATATACTTCCAGGGTACGCATATGAGGCACATGCACGTGGTTAGCTACTGAGGTGTTCGTTTAGGCGGTTACTAATAGGCCGGTAAATCTAAAAATATAAAATTTCTTTTTAGGACTCAACACACACATTTACTGTAAATGACCGCCCACATGACAAGAAAACCCAACATACCTTTCGCTAAGAAATAGCCTTTTTCTTAAACAAATTACGAACACTCTCAACTCTTTTGATACTGGGATGCTATTAGCTACCACACGCGTGTTTTGTCGATCATCCAAATGGCCGCTAAACCCCTTTGATTCCCTAGTCCTTCCAAATCGAATCCACTTTGCTTAAAAATCTATATTAAAAAAGACGACTTAATGAAGACTCGTAAATCGCGCAGTGACGTACGCCTGACGTACTTAACATGCTCGCACGCTGTTATTATCCATAGGTGACCCACAATACCGCTAAAGTTTTAAGACCAACATAAACAGGTACCTAACACAATGTGTTCCAGTATGCATAATAAATTAATCACTCAAGCACACACAGTTCAATCTTATTTAAATGAATACGCCTTTAATATCTGTTTTGTGTGCCTATTGTTTGCATCATTTTCCAAAATGAGCCACATAGAGGGAGAGCCCAATAAAGTACAAAATATGCGTTACACAATCACCCCTTTCCAACGGTAGAAAAATAGGGATTGTAAATCACTATTTTTCATGAGAACCCTTCTGTATATCTTAAGCCTAGTTAGTTTTGTTAGTATCCTAATCCTACCAAATAGTACAGCCCTATGAACTATAACCTATCTAACCTAAAACCAACGTACCTATCTAAAATTAACGAGCTTAAAACTACCGTTCCTAATCCTAAAAATCATAATCTTTAATACTATAATCCCTAATGCTATATCTGCGCAGATTTAAACCTAATTTAAAATCTAGGCGTGGTACTTTCCATACCTTACCACACATATAAAGACTACGAAAGACGCTTACAACAGAACATTGTAACTAAAACGGCGCCACTAAATGTATATAAACAATACTATGTGCTTGGCACATTTTTAACATGACGAGAAAATGACAAACGTACATGTAAGAGAATACACCATACCGAAGATAATTTAACGTACTCACAAAATATTCACGACATGACTCGTAACATGTGTTTTTTTTTTTATATATAACGTGACGCAAACGCACCGTACTCGGCCGTAACATAACATTCAACCAAGATTACAACATTCCACGGTAGTGAACGTAAGAACAAACTTACAACTCTTCCTCAGAATCAGACTGTTCTAGATCCGAACCCGAATAAAAATAGGGCTTCAGGTCTTTTACGTGCCAGTTTCCTGCATTTGAGCCATCCTCGTACTCTAGAGTATAGACCAACTTAGACAGTTTTTTTCGGATTATGCAAAGCACATAACGGGGCGTTAACTTCTTTGAAAAATTCTGTGCTGCGTCTGATAGGACCTTATTCTTTTTCCACACCTTATCCCCAACAAAAAATTCTACATCGCGTTTTCTCAGGTTGTACGACTTCACATTACGCTTGTAGGCGGCATTTAACTTAGTCTGGATAACTTTGTAAATTTCTTGTAATTTACCTAAATCGCGCGCATAGTGAGTAGGATCCCCTGGTTGCAACTCATCGAAATTTTGGTTGCCATAGTAGTCTCCAGTCGCGGGAACTACTCTTCCAAAATTTAAGAATGAAGGACTATATCCCGTAACCTCATGGTTAGCGGTACGCAACGCAAAACCTATTTTTGCAATATTCTTATCCCAGTGTTTATGGTCATCTTGTATGTAACTGCGCTGCGCCGATCGTGCGGTTAGACCTTTCGACAAAATTAGCCTGCGCATGATATTTTGCAGTATACCAAATTCTAGACTTATATTCCTTAACCAGATTTTTGAACTCTTTACTTACAAGCTGTGGCCCGTTGTCACAAATAATGTATTGTGGTATACCATATACCAAAAATACCTCGTCCTCTATGAAACGTACTATACTCGGCGCGGTGGCTTTTCGCAAGGGTTTTAAGAGTGTATATTTTGTGAACCAATCGCTCACTACTAAAAGATATGAGTGACCCCTGCCACTTCGCGGTAACGGACCCATTAAATCAACCGAGATTACCTGCCAAGGGAAGCGTACTCGTTTTTCAGCTCCCATCAAACCAAACCTAGCAGTAGTCGAAACTTTTTGAGCGTTACATACCTTACAAGATCTGACGTAACGATATATGTCGCGACGCATTTTCGGCCAATAATATGTCAAAGAAACGCGAGCGGTAGTTTTTGAGACACCTAAGTGTGCGGCTTTCTCATCATCATGACATGATCGCAAGATAGCATGACGTTGTGTCTTGGGAACTAGAAGTTTCCACTCTGAAATATTAGTACTGACCGGTGTTCTTGACGGTATCAATTTATAAACATACTTATTCTTGACAGTCCATTGAGGAAAATCATCAGGTCTACTTAAAACTTTCTCGCGCATCTTCTCATAAAACGAATCCACCTTAGATAAGTCGATATCTAGCGTGATGCAATCGTCTACATCAACGGCGGCGGCTTCTAAACACTCCGACTCAACGGGAGGAGAGTCTACCGGACCACGAGATAGCGCGTCGGGCACAACATTAAATTTACCCTTCCTATGAACAATATCAAAGTTAAATTGACTTAACCTAACACTCCAACGGGCAAGTTTCCCGGTGGGATCGCGCATTTTGTGCAACCACTTTAAGGACGCGTGATCGGTAATAACGGTAAACCGAACTCCTTCAACATAAGGTCTAAACTTTTCACAAGCGAATAGGACGGCCAAGCATTCTCTCATAGTACAGCTATACTTTCTTTCACTTTTAGAGAGGCTTCTACTGGCAAAAGCAATTACCTTTTCCTCGCCATGACTTTCCTGTGTAAGGACACAGCCAAGTCCCGTATCACTAGCATCACATTGTATTGAGAAAGGTAAGTCGAAATTTGGACTAGTCAGTATAGGTGCCGAAACAAGGGCTTGCTTGACATCGACAAATGCTTTGTCAGCAGCCTCTGTCCAAACTATTTTGTGTCCCTTTTTTCTACCTGTGAGTAAGTCATTGATAGGGGACATAAGAGTAGAGAAATGTGGTATGAAGCGCCGGTACCAGCTACACATACCGGTAAACCTTTTGACTTCAGTTGTCGTTCTTGGTTGTGGAAAATTGACCATCGCCGACACTTTTTCTGGATTAGTCCTCAGACCAGCGCTATCGACAATGAACCCAAGATATTTTAAAGAAGGACGAAAAAATTCGCACTTTTCGATATTTACCGTAAGGTTCGCATCGGTTAAACGCCGTGCTACCTCACTTAACAACTCTATGTGCTTTTCAAACGTAGAAGACACAATTATAACATCATCCAGGTAAACAAAGATATTTGGTTCTAGTTCTGGACCGCAGATGGCGTCCATTAACCGTTGTTGGCATTGCGCCGCATTTGACAAACCAAAAGGCAACACATTAAAATGAAAGAGTCCTCTGCCGGGTATGGCAAAGGCGGTCTTTTCTTTGGACTCTTGGTCCAATGGTATCTGCCAAAATGCACTGCGTAGATCTACAGACGAGATATAACGCGCATCTCTTAGCATATTCAAAATCCTATCTACAAAAGGTAATGGGTAAGAGTCTCTTTTTGTCACGGCGTTTAGTTTTCGCCCATCGAAACAGAATCGGTATTCACCGTTCGATTTCTTAACTAGCAACACCGGGGAAGACCACTCACTCATTGAGGGTTCAACGACTCCCAACTCTAACATCTTATCTAGTTCCGTATTTAAGTGTTTTAACATATACGGTGATAATTGAAATTGTCGCTGTTTAAACGGTTTAGTATCACCCGTATCAATATGGTGGGTCAGTTTGTTGGTACGCCCCAATTTCCCGTCTCTGTTTAGTATTTTGAATTTCGATATTACGCAATTAACCTGAGAGAGTTCCTCCTCAGAAAAATTTTTTGTGGTGAGAACCTGACAACTCGGTAAATAATTTCCGGTTTCTAGAGTAGATATGTCAACGCCTCTATCATCGCGCACGTGCCAAGAGTTATCACCAAAATCCATTTTAATCTTAAACTTCCTACAAAAATCACTGCCTAAAATAAAATCATGCATAAGCGACGGTACGACAAGAACAGGTAATATTTTACAGTCACCGTTTACGCAAAGCGGTAAATCAGCGGTACCTTGAATGTCTTGGCGAGCTCCATCGGCTGTGGTAACAAACTTGTGAGGGGATTTCTTTATTTTTATGTTAAATATTTTTAAGATATTTAAACCACCAGTACCGACTACAGAATTATTTGCCCCGGAGTCCAGTAACACAACTAATTCTTTATCAAATAAAGTCACCGTTATGTAAGGTCTATTGTCGCAGTTTTTATTTACAAAGACGGGAGACATGTTCTCCACTTCTGATCTACGAAAGTTGTCATAAAAAAATTTCTTTACCTGTTCCAAAATTGTAATTTGTTCCTTAGTGCGCCCTTTGCTATCTACTATGGTATCGGTCTGAATATTGGAAGATAGGACGTGACCGAAACGTCTTATCCCCTGTCGGCGTTTCCCGAACAATTAGTACAAGTTGAAACAGTTACATTCTTTTTCCCACACTTGAAACAAAACTTATTACGCCTCCGAGTACAACTCCCAAACGTATGATTAGGTTGGTCACAATTCCAACATACAATCCGCGATACACTATTACTACTTCTATTTGACGACGTATTAACATTTGCATTCGGATTTACTGCATTTACTCTCGGACTATTTCTGTTGCTATTTCTACCGGTTCTATTTACCTGTGAACTACTTGACGCGTTAGCTCCCCCAGAAGATCTACAATCGCACGTACAGTGACTACGCACAGAATTGTTGAAATTATTTTCACTTGTACCATTGCTTGCTTGACTAAAATCACTAGATGCAGAACAACCTGCGACAAATGCTGAATTCGAACCTTGCGCACGCATCGACAAAACTTCTTCCCATCTTTTACATGCCCTTGCAAGCTCACTGACTGACCCAAACTCTGTTAAGGCTAACCGTTCGTAATATTTGAATAACAAGTTTTCGCGAATTTTATTTACCTTTGTGACCTCTGCCGGCTGATTACTAAGACGTCTAAAATATGATTCCATTTCAGCGATAAAAATAGTTACTGACTCATTATTACGCTGTTTACGGTTCTTAATTACTTTCCATAACTGTTCATCATTATCTTTTGGCAAAAAATCATCCCTCAGTCTTTTCACTAAAGAATCCCAATCGGAAAGTGTCGGTTTGACATAACGCCACCACTCAAGGCCCTTTCCGATAAATAAATCGACAGCAGAAGCAAAAAGATCTTTTTTTGCAACACCTCTCGCGTCAGCTAGCTCCTCAACGCGTTCTATAAATGCTTCTACGCCTAAACGTTGTGAAACCCCATCAAATTTAACTCCCCATTTGTAAATTTGCAACGGTTTTGACAAGTGCGCAGGTGGTTGCACAACGACAGTCGTCTGGGCATGGTGTTGAACAACAGGTATATCTGACGTTACACTTTCGTAAAGTTCCGCTTCTAATTGCAAACATGTAGCATAAGTCTCATTCTTAAACAATTTACGCTCCGCGTCAGCGCCATCTACGATTTCCATTCGTTTAACCCTTTCAGAAACATGTATTAACCTAGAGCGCAAGCGTATGAATGAACTATCTGTAGCTGGACCCTCAAAATCACGAACTAAACTTTTAATGCTATCTATTGATGACGTAATAGCTTCCTTTTCCGTATCAAAATTAAAATCGGGATCCCTAATGTCGAGATTTCTGCCCCTCTCTTTATTTAAAAGCCGACCTAAAATTTTTCTCTTTTCACTAATATCACGCCCGGTTACTACTCCCCGAATTCTAAGTTCATAATTAATTTCACTAGCAAGTAAATGGTTGGGTTTCATATTTATAACATCCTCCATTTTGACTTTGAACAATACCACAGACTAGACTTCAAAGTACCTATATATATTAAGCGTATAATCTTCAAAATATCAATAAACAACCCGCAATAAAAAATATTCACAAACTATAACAGATAAAAACATTAATTTACAATCTGTAAACACCTAAATCACCAAAACAATTTTTTTTTCCGCGTTATGTGACGATAAATGAAAAACAAGTATTTATTCGCCGCTAACTATTTTAAATTCCCCTGCTCTGCATGTATATAAATTTTTTTTTGTTCCGCCCTGTATATATACCCGAAATATCTAGATTAAAATATATATAGTGCATTCAAATGATTTTAAAATATTTTGTTGCTATTAACAAACATATTAACACATACCGTCCAAATAAAATGTTTTGGGACACCCTGTATAATAAATATTCATGACTCTCCTAAACGAATACGTAAGAAATTCGTATGGCTCGAAATAGTGAAGGAAATTATCAAGCAAACAACAAGACACAAAACGTTTTTCTTATCAATAGTGGCATAAAATGCAAAAACTCTTATTCTAATAAAAACACCTTATTACTAGCTATAAGTTTAAATCTGTATGTGAAAGATAGATTATATTCAAATTCAAATTACAAGTATTGGTGCACTGACCACTTTTGTGTCAGAAAGTTTTATTAAATTGTTACTTCTGAAAAAAGCACCCAGTTTAAACCTTTTTCATCACTATTTTTAACCCGACTATATATATAAAAATTATGCTTTATGGAATTTCTTTGGCAATGTTTATTTTAAACGTTATTTTACTGAATAATATTTTATAACAACAGAATCGAGCCCCCACGTACAGGCGTCAAATTTCGTGTAACGCCCCTAAGGACATTCCACTCTGCTAGGCGGCAGCTCTCGTGTCGGAGGCAAGGGGTGTGGGTAAGGAATCTGTTGTTCCTTCAAATTATTATTATTATATAATAAATGGTGGTAGTAAGGGCGCCACTTAACCTTGGTGAAGCTAAGGTCAAGAAAAAATGCCAGCCCTAGTTTCTGTGGGGTGGTTATAGTCCTACTATAAATAAAAAAATTAAGTCGGGCTCTCAAAGGTATTTACTCACTTTTATAAGTATCATTACAACGTTGCATAAGGGTGAATAGACTAGAAGAAAGTAGATAATGGTACAAAAATGTCAACCCCCATAAATAGTACTATTTTAGGTTCACAGTTTGTTAAGTTGTATGATATATGTATATATGTTATATATAAGTTCACTTAAGAAATTTAATCAGTAAAATAACGTATTATATGTGATGTATGAATTTAATAGTTTTTGTGTGAATATTAATTGACGGGACTTTACAAAAATGGTTCACTCTGACCTTACAGTTATCCTTTCTTATGTTAGGACCTGAGAGACAGGGAGCCAGGACATCCTCAACCAGCCAGCATTACATAACCGGGGCTGCGTCCCTCGACGGCGGTATATTTCGACGACTGTGAATGCGGGTGACTAGCAGGTACAACTCGTGCGGTTCAACGACGGGCAGTTACTTTTCTAATGACGGCAGCAAATACTATGTTGTTTAAAATTATTCCTTACAGGACAATACGTAGTGGATTTACGCTATATACTTCCAGGGTACGCATATGAGGCACATGCACGTGGTTAGCTACTGAGGTGTTCGTTTAGGCGGTTACTAATAGGCCGGTAAATCTAAAAATATAAAATTTCTTTTTAGGACTCAACACACACATTTACTGTAAATGACCGCCCACATGACAAGAAAACCCAACATACCTTTCGCTAAGAAATAGCCTTTTTCTTAAACAAATTACGAACACTCTCAACTCTTTTGATACTGGGATGCTATTAGCTACCACACGCGTGTTTTGTCGATCATCCAAATGGCCGCTAAACCCCTTTGATTCCCTAGTCCTTCCAAATCGAATCCACTTTGCTTAAAAATCTATATTAAAAAAGACGACTTAATGAAGACTCGTAAATCGCGCAGTGACGTACGCCTGACGTACTTAACATGCTCGCACGCTGTTATTATCCATAGGTGACCCACAATACCGCTAAAGTTTTAAGACCAACATAAACAGGTACCTAACACAATGTGTTCCAGTATGCATAATAAATTAATCACTCAAGCACACACAGTTCAATCTTATTTAAATGAATACGCCTTTAATATCTGTTTTGTGTGCCTATTGTTTGCATCATTTTCCAAAATGAGCCACATAGAGGGAGAGCCCAATAAAGTACAAAATATGCGTTACAAAATACCGCCGGAAAAGAAGAAAATATGATAATCCTGACACAAATAACTTACAGACAATATAATGAATGTGTGCAATATTCGAGGTATTCGAAAAATCTTAAACGTATAACAGCGGATCTACAGTTACTTGGAGGTATGGGGAAACGAACGGATGCGAAGAATCGCTGAAAAATTTCACAAATAAAGAGAAGCTATTAAAATAGCCCCGGCAGGAAAACTCGCTCACGTTCAAGTTTAATTTTAATATCGAGATATAAACAATGACTCCGATTCGTCGCCAAAATTGCATTCTGGAGCACTTGCTGTTCATCTTTAATCAAAAGTAGTTCCTCTAGGACTCCCACATAGATCGTTCGCCAAGTAATAAACTTTGCAAACATTCCAGTAAATTATATTTACACGACACACAATGTCGTGCAATATAGGCCAGTCGTTGTAGCAAAAAAGGTATGAAAAATTGCGGAAATTTTTCATCTTTGAGACAATATCGGAGAACGTATAAAAAGTAATAGGATTTTGCATCCTTTTTGCCCCCTTCGAAACATTGTTAAATTCACAAAAAACGTTAGACATATTCTATCAAGTTCGCACCTTTTAGACCAATCAAAGTAGGAAAATTTCTAAATGTATTTCCCACTAGAAAAAAAATCGGTAAAGGTAGTTACACAGAACTTCCCTCTTTATTTGTGCGCGAGTCACTCTAAAAAATTAATAATTACGAAATGACATTGAAAATAATAATCGGAATATAGTTATCACTATTATTACAAAGAAGACCTGGTAAGTTTTCGTCAAAAAAATATACAGAGTACTCATTCAACAGCAAAAGTTCAATACTAAATAACAGGTGCCAAATATGGAAGGCTTGCGCAAATACCTTTACAAATGGCCACCATGAATTATTTCTTGGGATAACCACCCTGTATATTTTTCAATAAAAGCATAACAGCATATGTCAAATATTATTGCCATCTGACACATTTTCAATTCCACATTCACGTAGTGGAGTGGAAGTATAGTGGTGGTTAAAAAATTTAATTTTTTGAAATTTTTCAAAAATGTTGGTTAAAAATTTTCAAAATCTTGTTTTTTCTGAAATAGGTTTAGAATGTCATGAAACGTGAAAATTTTAAATTTCAGCACAAAAAATGTTTCCATCCATTCTAATTGTAAATAATTTTTTTTTCCAAAATGGTAAAAAATTATTCAAATTAATTTTTTCCGAAATAGGTTTGGAATGTCATGAAACGTGGGATTTTTAAATTTGAGCAAAAACAAATTTTTCGTCCATTCAACGGGTGAGTCACGAATTGCGCTCGCCCCGATATTTCCTAAAATATTTGGAATAGAAAATTGAAATTTGGAGGCCTTATTACACGACTAAAATGCCATCTTTTCAATAAAAAATCAAGTTTGGTGCACATCCGGTTTGACCGAAAATGCCCACAACTTTGGATTTTTAAATGGAACACCCTATATATTTTTACATTTTTGGAATCTAGAGGAAATTTTGAATACAATACATCCATTTTGGTCACTTTTTGATAAACATTAAAAATTTTATTAGAAAATCTATTTCTGAATCCAGAGTGCTGTGGTGCCCAAAATATATTTTAGTTTGTGTGCTACGTTACTATAAAAATAAAAAGAGCAATATGATTGCATTACTTAATTCTCTAGAGGCGTTTAAAATTTTTAAATGTGATTTTTACCCACTAACTCGTTTTTTTTTAATGGGAATTTAATCGTTCACCAACATTTTTAAATACCTCTTTTTCATACGAATCTAATGATACCAAAATTTTGAAAATCCGCTCAGAAATATTTGAGATTTCAGCCAAAATACAATGCAACCAAGCTTTTAGAAACATGCAGCTAATAGATAATAGATTAGTGGGCTTTGGAAACTAAAATGGCACATTTCTGTGTAAATCTGGTAACCTAATAACATTGGAAAAATCATAGTAGCCATTGAATGTAATAAAACAATATCAGCTGTCAGACAGACTCGTGTAGTTATAGGCAATCTTGAGCTATCAAACATTTAATAATTGTGAGCGCAAAGAACGTTACAATTAAGTTTAGCATAGGTATGTGGAGGTAAACACAATTACATCCACAAGGACATTTGCAATAGAATGCGACATCAGTTCGGTTTTCAGAGTTTTATTTAAATGAACATAAATATCGGGCCTATAAATAAATAAAAATCAATTCCGTTTGAACAATTAAACTTAAACTAGGTAACAGTAGGTATCTTTAAAACAATTAATATAATTAAACCATAAATTGACATTTATAGATATTGTTCAAAACGTCCACCATTTTTTTCTATACACAATTCGGCTCTACGTACAGTTGCTTGAATGGCTCTACGCAATTCAGCCAGCGTTATTTCATTAAGAGCCCGTACAACTTTATTTTGCAGCTCTTCACGGGTATTTGAAGAAGTTTTATAAACTTTATTTTTGAGAGTGCCCCATACATAATAGTCGAGGGGTGTTAAGTCAGGTGACCTAGGAGGCCACTTGATATGACCTTGATTTGCGATAAGGCGTTCACCATGCAAGTTGTTTAAATATTCCATTACTCTTCTGGAATTATGTGGGGGAGCACAATCTTGTTGGAAAAACAGATTTTGTAAATAGGCAAGAGGAAGTAAGTCAAGAAATTCTGCTGTCTGGTTTTGTAAAAAGAATAAATATCGTTCGCCAGTTGATGGTCATCTTGTTGATTGGGTTCGTTTCTTAATTCTTGTTCCACTCTGGCAAACAAGTGTCTGCTTGGATGACGTCTGTTGGGATATCGTTGCTGATACAGTTCTGCAGCTGCAGTTGAATTTTTGAGACGCTCTCCATATATCAGTAATATATCGACCTTTTCATTTCTACTAAAATTATTCATTTTCTTTAATTTTTACTCAAAGAGATGTCCGCAACGCTTTATTTTGTATCTGCCTGACAGCTGATATTGTTTTATTACATTCAACGGCTACTATGATTTTTCCAATGTTATTAGGTTAACAGATTTACACAGAAATGTGCCATTTTAGTTTCCAAAGCCCACTAATCTATTATCTATTAGCCGCAAGTTTCTAAAAGCTTGGTTGTATTGTATTTTGGCTGAAATCTCAAATATTTCTGAGCGGATTTTCAACATTTTGGTATCATTAGATTCGTATGAAAATGAGGTATTTAAAAATGTTGGTGAACGATTAAATTCCCATTTAAAAAAACCGAGTTAGTGGGTAAAAATCACATTTAAAAATTTTAAACGCCTCTAGAGAATTAAGCAATGCAATCACATTGCTCTTTTTATTTTTATAGTAACGTAGCACACAAACTAAAATATATTTTGGGCACCAGAGCACTCTGGATTCAGAAATAGATTTTTAATCAAATTTTTAATGTTTATCAAAAAGTGACCAAAATGGATGTATGTATTCAAAATTTCCTCTAGATTCCAAAAAAGTAAAAATATATAGGGTGTTCCATTTAAAAACCGAAAGTTGTGAAATGTGCACCAAACTTGATTTTTTATTGAAAAAATGGCATTTTCGTCGTGTAATAAGGCCTCCAAATTTCAATTTTCTATTCCAAATATTTTAGGAAATATCGGGGCGAGCGCAGTTCGTGACTCACCCGGTATAGAAGTACTGAACGAATTTCGACGATTCTTATGTTGAGATTTTTGTTAAAAAATGTACATTTTAGAATCCTTTTTCCAAATATGTCACACCGAATGTGTTTAAAAAATTATCAGTTGTCTATAAACAAATTAAAGTTGATAAAATACCTTCTATTATTTCATGGAATACTCAGGTATCTAAGTCCCATTTTGTGACGTGCCTTATGCTTATCAAAATTCGCGCGGCGCGGTTTTGCGCGGATACTTTTAAACAAGTGGAACACATTTTTTTTAAAGAATATCTCGAGAAAAACGCAGGATAACGTGCAAAAATAACTTTTCTCTTTTGGTACGCGATTCCACAATCAATGTAGAGTTTATCTAAAGTCAGTTTGGAAATCATAAAAAAAGACCGAAAAAGGAATATTATTATATTATTATTACCAACACTTTTTATTTATTTTAAATATTGTGTTACTGCTTTATATTAATTGATAGGCCCGATGTAAATTATCTATTTATAAAAATAATGTTATTTTAATTAACAACTCCATAAACGATTCGATAAAAGTAAATAAATATCATTTAACCTACGGCTATGCTATCGGCAATATTAGGAATGACCCTATGAGCTTATAAGGAACTTGTAATGTTGAGCCAGATAAACAATCGACTACCTTCCTTTGAGGTAAGCGCGTAACATATCTGGTTAGCTATACTCGCTTACGGATATCTTTTGCAATATTCAAGTACGCGGTCTCGGGTGTTATTCTATCACAAACAGGCTTTGTAACGACTTATCTTGGTAGCAACGCTTTAGATTGAAATTTTAAATTGACAATAGAAATAATATATATCTAAACCCAAAAATCAACTTACTTGCAATTCTTGGTGGGTTCAGCCTGAAATTCGTCTACAGTGCCTATACTATAACTGTTACATACTTCAAATCTAATTAACTCTGTCTGCTAATTTTTACTCGATCCTTGGGCAAATGTGTAATTTAGGTATTAAGTAAACAATCTACGGTTGTTATTACACTCAACACTTGCTATGGGCAACCAATCATTTTCTAAATTAATTACATTCATTATAAACGGCGATTGGAGCTTGTAAAGGACAAAAGTTTGCTAACCAGGACCGTATTTAGCAATTGTACAGTACAGTAAAATTTTAAACATTTGTTCTCTTAATGTCCATCAGCAACCGCATCAGTCGGGAAATCAAGAGACCTAGCACTCATGAATTTATTTGTTTTATTTATTTATTTAATTGCCTTATTTATTTTAACGTTCTTAGCGAATGCTACTCTACCACTTAACCAGGACGGCGAAATAAGATACGGTCACCCATCCAAGTAATGGACTCGAGCGAGGTGAGTTAACTTCGCCGATCGAGATCTCGCCATTGAAACCTTCTTCTTCTCCTTAACTTTATTCAGTTATTAAAATATAAAACATAGCCTCCCCGGATCGAGATCCGGAGCCAACCGCACAACCACGTCGCACAGGTGGTGTTAGTACAGTTGGACGGATCGTGACCGGTTTGGCTCAATAAAACTTACATTAAAAGACAAAACTCCTGTCGCCTGAGGAAAATACAAACAGATTACAAACAATAAGAAAGGAGAAAGAGGATAGATCTAGAATAAAATTACGGTGGCGAAAAGTGTATGATGGACAGAAGTTTTGGTAGAGAAAGAGTGTGGCTAGAGGTTGCCGAAAGATAGGTAACGCCTGGTATGGTAAGGGGTGTTTGTTTTGGAAAGGGACATCATGCATTCTGATTTGGGTAATGTTGCGTGTAAGCGGAGTATCGCCCAGTCGAAAAGCGTAGAATTTCTGAAACCGGTATCGTACCTCTCCTCACCTTAATCTAGTCCAGAAAATCGTCCAATCCCTTCAAGTGAAAGAGAATGCGACGGCGACTTTTCTTAACATTGAAGGAACATCAGCAATGCCCCGTCAAACACTATATTCAACAGCTGTTCTTAGAAGAAGCTGTACTAGAAAATAGTCTACAGGACGAAAGTCAGCTTTAGGCCGCAAGAACATGCCCACAAGATGAGGTGTTTCGCCTTGTGGGCCTAAAATTAGCAATACATTTTTTCTTATTCTATTCTTATTCTTCCGTGGTCACGACTCGTGGATGATCCATTGACCGATTCTTACTTTGTGGGAAGTCGAAACTCAAGCATATGTGGAAGACCCGGTCATTCTGGTTATGGAGGAGGTACTTTCTCATACCTTTCAACAAATACTAGATGTAGTACAAGAGGGAGCAGATGTCTATCAAACCCACAATATGTTAATGGTTGATAGCTCGGGGAAATCCAGATTGAAAGTGGCGAAAGAGGCGGTTCTCCAAAACGTTGGGTTGAAGTCACCAAGAAATTAAGGGAAAGAGATTTGGTGAGGCTGTGTGTGTATCAGCAAACCACGATAGAGGATGTGATGCCGTTGGACGTGCTATACAGCAAACTCAGGCCAACTAGGATACGTCATGAGTTACAAAATATCTGGAAGAATGTGAATAAGAACAACAAATCACCTAACTGGAATTATAACCTGGATTGATTGATTGATTTGCCAGCGTAAGGTGGGCATTGCTGCCAATTCCGGTGCAGGGAGATTTGTTCCACCACGCAGCCCGATCGCCCACCGATCATCCCACCGTGTGCCAGAACAAACCCCCAGTGCTTTTATATACCGCCGGACCAGCTGCATACGCTGGATTGGACATTGGACATGCTTGTTGTCAGCAGCGAGAGCCGCATGACGCATGGGGTAGGGGTATAGGATGGAGCGTGTAGGTGTTTGTGAGATGTTTCTTCTTGTTTTCCTTCTGTCTTCTTTGGATGGAAAGTGTAGGCGTTTGTGAGATGCTTCTTTTAGGTTTTCGTGCTTCTTTTTGCTTTCAGGTTTTTGTGATATGCTTCTTCTTAGTTTCTGTCTGTGATCATCTTCTCTCCTATTCTACTTCTGAGTTTTCTGTTTCTTCTGTTTCTGAGTCTGGCAGTGTGTATATCCTTGACATTTTTTTATTGTATTCCACTTTTTGTTGTGCCAACTTTTCCCAGTGTGTAGCTTATTCATAATCCTCTCGATTGTTGTAATCCATGTGTAGCATGGCCTCCCTATTTTCAGTTTGTTGCTGTTCATTCGCAGCGCTTTCTTCAGTAGGTGTGTCGTGTCCCGTCTTTGGACATGTCCCCAGTATTTCATTGCGTATGATTCTATTCTTTTGATTATTGTTCTTCCCTCTAGTAATATTGACGTTTTCTGTCGTTTTTGTGGTTTTCCTGTTTTTGCTAGCAGTTGGATAATGTCCCTTTCAGCTCTTCTCCGGCTTCTTCACCTAACTGGAATTATAACCTGGAAACGATAATCCACAAATCGTCGCTGGCCTTGCGGACATGTCAAAGAATTTGGGGAAAATCCTGGGGCATTAGCTAACGACAAATGTATATGGAGTTGACAATAGGCATACTACGCACTACAATCAAAATCTCCATATAAGTAGTGAAAGGTGTCAAACCGAATTTGAATCATGTAAATTTCCAGGAAATCGAAATATTTATTATTTGGTCCTTCGAGTCGAAGCAGGAACTTCAAATAACTTTGAAAACATTCGCAAGTAATGTAAATGTATCCATTTTACATGAAACCAATGAGAGAAAAATATATAGCTCTTTCCTTTAAGGAGAAAACCTTATGGAACTGACGTAATGCGATATGTTTTGTTATCACTGTTTATATTTATTTTACTTTAATATAACACAGTGGTTGCATACTACACTGTCATTTTATTTTTAGTTCCTCTGGCCAATTCCATCCAGTCCTTCAATTGCCACGGCTGTGTCGCGGATGTCCGGTTGGCTCCCGAATGAATTACAGAAAAACTGTTTGTTATGTTTAATCTTGAACTGAATTGGTTGCATGTTTAAATTGGTTACCATTATCGTTTCTGTTATTCGATGCGAATCTTTTAAGGCCTGGTAAATAAAGTTTTAAATCTGAGTTGCATTGTCAACCTGATAAATACAATAGCCAAGTTCTAGTTAAATTAAGTCACAAATTAGGAAATGTGTTTACTCTACCGCACACATTAATTTAAGACTTCGGTATTTTTAAATGTTCGTCATAAGCGGAAAAACTGCATCAGTAACACGTAGCAGGAATTAGTGCCAACAACTGTGAAATGCAATCATTTTTATTTTTAATTGAGTAGTCATAAAATCACACTAGAGTCACTTAAAACAAAACAAATTAGACACATTTTACTATAAACATACGCTATGGGAGTCGAAAGGTTTAAATTTAGATCGAGTGGGGGAGATTGGGGCTAGATACGTGAGCCGGTATGCGAGTACGATGACTAATAGGCCCAATCAACCCGTGACGACCGAATGTTAAATTTACCAAAATCCATACCCGGAAACAAAAAATACGGTTGTATAGAAAAAAAGTTCTTAGTAAGATTGATACATCAATTGCGGTTACACTTTTCGAGATATAAGCTCACGGCAAGCCGGAAAAGAACGTTTTTGAAATTTTTTAAAATATATTTTATTTATCGAGATATACCGATTTTTCGAAAAGAGGCGTTCTCGAAAATAGGCTAGACTCTCAATGGAGGGAGGGTTTTACAGTAACGATCTTGGGCTTATTTTCTTTATAGAGTTGTACTAGCATGCAATAAATGAATTGCGACGGTTTTACTAATTTTAAGAATAAATAAATGGCTTTTAAAACATTTTCATTTTTTAGGTTGTTTTTTTCAATAATCTTGCCAATTTCAATTTTAAAGAAGTAACTTATACGGCAATCGATTTCTTACATTTAATAATGAATTTACAAACAAAAAAAAAACTATATATACATATATACACATATGTGATTCAAAGAAAATTAAGAAAAACAAAGACACTCACTGGTTATTTAATTTAGAACATTTTGTTTTATGTCACTAAGGCTGCAATTAAAAATATCGAAGTCGCTACATAATTTGTTATAAGTACTGCAAATCGTATATAAAGGTGAATTATTTAGTACGTTGGTACGCGGCGTAGGTAAATAGAAAACTTGGTGATTACGAGAGGTTAATCTGGGAACGTGAAAATTAAGCTTGCTAATTATTTCGGGTGCATCAAAATCATTGTGTAGTAATTTAAACAAAAATACTTGAGAAAAGTACGTACGCCTATCCTCAAGAGTAGTCACAGAATATCTTTCAAGCAAGTTACTTTGCGGAAAACCAATCACTGGATAGGTACCGTCGGATTTGAACCACAGTAATTTAAGAAATCTACGTTGAACTGCCTCAAAGTTATTCTTGTGAACATCATAACTGGAACTCCAAATTAGCGACGCGTATTCAAGTTTCGATCTGACGAAGGATTGATAAAGAATTTTCAGAGTATCAGTATTAGTGAACTCTCGACTAGCACAAACGATGAATCCAAGGGTTTTGGAGGCTTCAGACACAATGGTATCGATATGATCAGTGAAGGATAATTTACCATCAAAAGTTACGCCGAGGTCGCGAAATGTTATAGGTCTTTGAAGTATGACATTATCTAACCTGTAATCAAAAATAAAAGGAGATGTTTTTAAAGAAAATGAGATTACGTTACATTTACTAGGATTAATGAATAATTTATTTACTATACACCAGGTGTTTATTTTGTCAAGAGAAGTCTGAAGTTGAAAACAGTCATCGATTTCATCAATTACTGTGAAAATTTTTAGATCGTCGGCATATAAAAGGTGAGGCAAATTAATTTCGTTCACTATGTCGTTAATAAATATGTTAAAAAACAAGGGCCCCAGAATAGATCCCTGGGGAACTCCAGATGTGGCAGCAAATTCGATAGATTTGAACCCATTTAATGCAACGTACTGACTCCTATTCATTAAATAAGATTTAAACAAAAGGAGCAAAGAATATGAGAAGCCGATTTTTTCTAATTTATTAAGTAACAACTGGTGATCAAGTCTATCAAACGCTTTAGAGAAATCGGTATTGTTACGGATTTCCACCTTTTTGGGAACACCCTGTATGAATCCGTGGGTTCTAAATAATTTTAACAAGAGATAAACACTACTAACACTTTATTTAACAATTTACTGACTGTACAATACTTGTTTACTTAATAGTTAACCTCACTTTTCACCTAACGTGTCACTTCTAAAATAAACTTCCTCTTCCGCGCTTGTAATCGCGCCTTATATACTCCGAAATTAGCTCTAGATTAATCCAGAATCTTCTCCAACCATAATCTAGAAAAGTCCTTGGTTCTTTCTAGAGCCTTTCCAGTCACTATCATTAGGCATAGGCGTACCATCTCCTTTTCCAAGGGGGTGTAATTCATAACACTGCCCCCTCCTTAAGCCTGATCGTCCCGATCAGGCAACTCAGAATCATCGATGTATTTCGCCAGTCTGTCCAAATGCACGATCTTCATCTTGGACTTTTTGCTTCGTTGAATCCGATAGACGACGTCATTAATTCGGGTAATCACAGTGTACGGTCCGTCCCAAGGCGGTTGAAGTTTCGGTGACCTGCCTTTCTTCCGCTGTGGGTTGTACAGCCAAACCAGGTCTCCTGCCGTGAACCCTTCTGAACCACCCTTACGGTCATATCGAGCCTTCATTCTGTCACTGGCTATGGTGATTTGGTCTCTAACTAACTCATGGACATTCCTTAGCCGTTCACTCACTTCATCTACATAGCTGTTTACAGGAAGTCGTTCTCCACCTGGTGTTCCAAACATCAAATCACACGGCAGTCTGATCTCATGTCCAAATACCACACGAGCCGGAGTTTGTTTTGTAGTCTCGTGGATAGCAGCTCTATATGCCATGAGGAAAAACGGTATGTGGAGATCCCAGTCACGTTGATTTTTATGAACGACTTTAGAGAGATGTTCTTTCATAGTCTTATTATGTCGCTCCACCATTCCATCTGATTGCGGGTGAAGGGCTGTCGTTCGTGTTTTGTGTATTCCTAATAACTTGCAGATTTGCTGAAATACCCCTGACTCAAAATTTCTCCCTTGATCTGAATGCAGCTCCAGGGGTACACCAAACCGACATATCAAGTTATCTACCAAGATTTTGGCGACAGTAACCGCTTCCTGGTTCGGAATTGCGTAGGCTTCAGGCCATTTACTAAAATAGTCCATGGCAACCAGTATGTACTTGTTACCGTCCTTGGTTACTGGGAATGGTCCGGCTATATCGATCGCAATCCTCTCAAAAGGAGCCCCGACGTTATATTGCTTCATTGCACCCCTACTTCTGGTCTGTGGTCCTTTACTGGCTGCACAAATTTTACAATTACGACACCAAGCTTCAATATCTTGACGACTATTTACCCAGTAAAATCGTTCACGTACTTTATTCAGGGTTTTGTTAACGCCGAAGTGTCCACCGGATGCTCCATTATGCACTTCTTGAAGTACTTTCGGTACTCGACACCTGGGAATCACTAAACGCATAACAACTTGCTTCCCATCCGGGCTCTCCCATGCTCTTTTTAACAGCCCGTTCATAACTCTAAGTGAGTCCCACTGTGCCCACAAAGCCTTCAATCCAACTGCTTTGTCCGAAACATCCATCCACTCTGGTCGAGTTCCTTTTTCCTTTGCTCTCAATATAGCCCCAATCTCTGCATCGTTCAGTTGTTCTTGTCTCAGGGCTTCAGTTGTCCAATCATCCGGAACGTCTATTTTAATAGTGTTGACTACTCCCGCGCCCTGCTGTTTTTCCACGTGGCGGCAGTGCTTGCAGTCGTCCTTGCATGGTCTTCTAGATAATGCGTCTGCGTTCTTATGAGATCTTCCTGGTCGATGCTCGATTTTAAAGTCGTACTGTTGCAACCGTTCTATCCAACGAGCCAGTTGATCTTGGAATTCCTTCGGTACATCCGGGTAAGCCAGGTGAGCCAGTCTCCACACGGCAGCTTCAAACTCTTGCAAACTTTCCCCAGCCCCTTGAACACGTGATTTCAGCTGGGTCTGGTACACTCGGGCAAGGTGTTGATCGCCATATCGTAGATCTAGGGCAGCTTCTAAAACTTTAAAATCCCGTTGTTGGTCTACTGGGATTGTCTGGAGTATTTCCAATGCTTGGCCCCTTAATGCCACGATTAACGCCATAGCCTTCTCTTCGTCATTCCAGTTGTTTGCACTCGCTGCTGCCTCAAACTGCATCTTGTAAATGGTCCATGAACTTTGGCCGTCAAAGGAGGGAGGTTCGAACAGCTGATCTGATAATACCACTTGCTGGCTTCCTCTATCCCTCAACTGTTGCTTAAGCAGGTCTATTTCCTCTTCTACCCGGTGCATTTTCTCTTTGACTTCATTTACTTCTTCTCGATGCCTTCTTTCTAGCTCTTCAGTGACGGCAAATATGGCACTCTGTTGGCCTTCTATAATTTTCCTTAGTTCATCTCTTTCTTCTTGATGTCGTTTCTCTTGTTCTTGTTTCTCCTCTTGACGTCTTCGTTCTTGATCCTCAAAAATTTTTCTTAATTCTTCTTGACGTTTTTGTTCTTTTCTTTCCTGTTCCTCTTTCTCTTCCTGGCGCTTTCTTTCCTGATCCATCATCATCTTTTGCATTTGGGCCATAAAGTCCTGCATTTGTTGTTCGGATGCCATGCTTCTGGTTGTTACCGGCATATAATTATGATGAAATCAAATAAATTTAATAATTACGTCACTATCGGTAATGGGACTGTCCAGAAAAACCTCAAAACGGCACAAAAAAAAGAGTCTTATCTAGAGTCTGTCACTTAACCACTAATGTCCAACAAAATGTTCCAAAAATGTCTCAAAAATGCACTTAACACTGTTTTTCCTGTTCGAAAATAAACCTCGAACAATGTCCAGTAAATTAGTCCTTCCTGTGTTAGCACTAACTCCGAGAATACACTGCCAAACCTTCTCGAACACTTCCGAAAAATCCTCTTGTCAAAATTCCGCTTCCGACACCAAAATGTTACGGATTTCCACCTTTTTGGGAACACCCTGTATGAATCCGTGGGTTCTAAATAATTTTAACAAGAGATAAACACTACTAACACTTTATTTAACAATTTACTGACTGTACAATACTTGTTTACTTAATAGTTAACCTCACTTTTCACCTAACGTGTCACTTCTAAAATAAACTTCCTCTTCCGCGCTTGTAATCGCGCCTTATATACTCCGAAATTAGCTCTAGATTAATCCAGAATCTTCTCCAACCATAATCTAGAAAAGTCCTTGGTTCTTTCTAGAGCCTTTCCAGTCACTATCAGTAGGCATAGGCGTACCATCTCCTTTTCCAAGGGGGTGTAATTCATAACAGTATATATGACATCTACCTGCCCACGTTCATCTAAGGATTCAGAAATATATTGAGTTACACAGAATAAATTTGTTGTTGAACGCCCTTTCATAAATCCATGTTGATTAATAGAGATTTTGGTGTTAATTGAATGATATATTTTATCATGAAGTAATATTTCTAAAACTTTACAGAAGTTACAAATTACAGAGATTGGTCTAAAGTTCTCAATGTCTAGTTTGTTTCCCTTTTTGAAGATGGGACATACTTTGGAATATTTCCATAGGTCAGGAAATATGCAGTTTCAATCCTTTAATAAAAAAGCTGGAATGGAATCAGGACCGGTCGTCATTTTGGGTTTAATTCGTTTTATAGCCCGAATAACCTCATCTTCACTGAAAGAGTTTATGATAACAATAGGGTGAAGGTTAATGATGAATACCTATATTTATAAAAAAAAATACTAGGGTCTGTGTTATTGACTTTTGGCATTAATAATTAAATATTAAAATGAAGCATGTCTGCACGGCGCGAGCGAACTGCAGCAGGCGCACAGTGAGGCAAATAGCTAATTTTTTGATGAAATGACAATTTTCAGGCCTGGAACTAATGAAACTTTAAAAAACAACCATTCGTTATAAAATTGCCTTTAATTCTATCGAGACCGAATTTCGAAATTTCAAAATTCAAGGTGGTTAATCCAGGACCATTAGCATTGGAAAAATCATTTCGATGGAATTTTCTTTAAACTTTGGGAATAGGTAGTTCGAGGTCTTCCGAACAAAAAAAATGTCTCATATGAAAAATTGATTTGATGCCTTTCCTGCAGAATTACAAACTTTTTTTTGAAAATTCAAGAATAAGAGATTTCTCGCCAATACGGGTCACGGATTCGTTTTCAGCTCTACAAAATTAGTAAAACAATAGAGATGGCTTCTACACAGTACCACGGATGGTTCAGAAAAGTCCGTTTTTTAACATTGTTCTTTATCTCATTTATTTGTGTTAATTACACAAATATATTTAAAAAAAATAACACTGTACCTTATTGATGATAGAGTGAAAAAGAACATGGTTGGTTCTCGTAGGGAACTTACCTAGAAAAAAAAAACGTCATTAAGTACAGTATCACAAAAACAACTGGTGATAGTTTTATAAGATTATTAACAGCAATACACAATGCCTCAAGAAAAATGTGAATATTGTTTAAGTTCTTGCTATCATCAATAGCAACCGAAATAAAAATGGTGAACATGGAGTATGAAGAGGCTCAAAAGAAATGTAGAAAAATCCGCATATTAAAACCTTTTTTGACCCATAACATTGTAAAATGCAAAAACTCAAAAGAAGCAATGAAAGAAACGCGTATCTTAAACGTTGTTTTCCAGATGTGATTTACGTTGACTAGAAACCTCAAATGTTATTTCGAATGTAAAGATTACTAAAATATGATAGTCGCATTTACTAATGTGAAACGTTTATACTTTCATTATCTAACACGTGTAAAACGGTGATATTTTAAGTCGAAAAAATCGATATCACGAAATGTCAAAGAATATATGCCATTTCTCGTTAACTCCTGTCGAATTATCGCTTTCGCCCGTGCAATTCACGCTGCCGCGAAAATGTCAATTTCCACCTTTCTATATCGACATCATGCAGCCTTCCTGCCAATGTACTCTTTTAGTTATAAACGTTTAAAAATTTCATGTTTTGCTTGAGAGACTTTGACATATCGATGACAGAAGGATAACATAAATAAAGACAGTAGATTTTAATTCTACAACCATCTTCAACCAAGATAATTCTTGATATCACGGTACATTTTAGACTCGTATAGTATTTCTATAGTCAATTTAACAATATAGTCTAATGCGTTGCTACCAGGATGGCCTGATGTGATAGAATAACAGCCGAGACCATGCAAACGATATCCATATACGAATATAGTTGCCTAACCATATATGTTATGCGCTCACCTAAACGAAAGTAGTCGATTGTTTACCTAGCTCACCATTACAAGTCCCTTATAAACTCTCAATATTGCCGGTAGTATAGCCGTAGGTTAAATGTATTTATTTACTTTTATTGAATCATTTATGGAGTTGTTCATTAAACTAACATTATTTCTTATAAATAAATAATGTATTGTAAATAAATAATTTGCACCGTGCCCATCAATTAATATACACTAGTAAAACAATATTTACAATAATTAGAAAGTGATTCTAAAAATTGTCGGTTGATGTTCACGACATCGCTCGCATTATCAACTATTCCTTTGTAGGTCTTTTTTATCATTTTCAAACCTTCATTAATTAATATTCGCTTTGGTCCTGCCTTCCTTTAATGTAATTTATGTTCCAAACATGCATTCTCCTTTCGTTTTGCAAGAAACTGTTTACCCATTATTCGTGGCTATAAAATATTAACAACTTAAATAATAAAAGTTGTTTTTGCCGATTTAAACGATATCTCGCGTAAAAGAATAATTTTTCAATAATGACGCTCCTCGGAGGATGTGCCTTCAAGAGTTCATTACGTTGTTTACAGCGAAAACTCGTAAACAACTTCATATTATTCATTGCTTGAAAATTGTTTTTGTTTTTCTGCATTCGCGAAGCAGAGACGCATCAGATGGAGTTAATTAGAGGGTGAACGAAAAAATTACCGTTTGTTAGTAGTAAAAATGTACTGTTACAATCAAAATAAGAGAAACCATGTAAAGTTTATCTAATGTCGAAAATTTTTAGAATCACTTTTTAATTATTGTAAATATTGTTTTCCTACTTTGTATTAATTGATAGGAATTGTGTAAAGCATTTATTTATAATACATTATATAATAAAATAGTATATAAATGTCATTTAACCTACGGCTATGCTACCGGCAATATTAAGAATGAACGAAGAGCAGGTAAAGGACTTGTAATGGTGAGGTAAACAATCGATTATTTTCGTTTGAGGTTAGCGCATTACGTATCTGGTTAACTATATTCGTATACAGGTATCATTTGTAATATTCAAGCACGCCCTCGGTGTTATTCTATCACAAACAGGCTCTGTAATGATTTATCCTGGTAGTAGACACTGTCTTTCATAATGTTCTGAAAACAAAAAAATATATACGTGTGAAATTTTGTTGTTTTTACTTTTTTTTTTCTAGAGTTAACAGTTATCAAGAAAATGCCATTTGAAAGAAAATGACCAATGAAATACGACTGTCATAAGCATAGCAATTATAAGATAAAACAACTTAGGTGATATGCAGTTTTGGTTTTACCAATGATTACATAGCCCCTCAAAAAAAACAAAATCAGACCAGCGAACCAGATCCCTATATCCCTATGTATTTTCGGCGCCTGAATCCGAATCCTAGGTCCAAATAAATTGTACTGTTTTTTCTAAATGCCTTTATGAACGCTTTGCAACAAAAATGAAGTCAACTGTCTCTGTACCTTTTTTTTAGAGGTTTTCAGATTTCTCATGCTAAAATGACGCGACTACTACCAAAATTAATTAATTTTCAAGAAAACTACGAAGAGACTACAGAATATTCAACAGTTATAATACAAAAAATTCGATAAACAGATGAGTTCAATGTTTACACATTATTGTTATTTATCCAAATAACCAACCAAATATCTAAGTTTCTTAGTCATTTTTTTATTTTTATTGTTCATATTGTTTACCGCCCACCTTGAACATATACATAGTGTTTACAGATGTGTCAAAAAACGAATAAACCTGATAAATAATTCTCTCAAAATAATTAATTTTCACTAACATTTGCTTTTGTTTTTACAAATTGTTCATTTGTTGACATTACTTACCACCCACTCGTTCTGTAAATACTGTTTCTGTGTAAACAAATAGATAACGTACACCCTACTGACAATTAATAAGGATAGCAATGATACAAAACCACGTACAAACAGGCATACCTTAGAGAACGTGAACGCGAAAATCAAAACAATAACACAAATCTTAATTTGATTAGTTATCAATAAATGGAGAACGGATAATCACAATCATTAGCTGATAAACACCTCAATAAAACTATTAATAAAGACTCCAATAAAGTTCAGGTACATTCAGGCAAGCACATTTTTTTAAATAAAAATTTTGAGTTTACTGATCGACTTTTTTCTTATATAGAGATTCACCCCCAACTAATGCTATTTTTGTATCCAAATCCCAATAAAATCAGAAAGTTAGTCAGTATACAGTATCGCACAAATAACAGTGGTACCTATCATATCATACTTGTATACTCTACATTTAGCAGAAGCCAGTAAAAAATAAAACAAATTCAAATTTTGAGTAAGACATACTAATCAATTGACATTTGATCGAAAAAAAATGAAATTCAAGCTAGTGGGAAGTTCAATTTGAAACGTAATGTTTCGTTTTCTAAATAATAATTATTACTATTAGAGATACTAGAAAATTTGTTTGCAGCCAAAGCCTATAAACGATTTTTTATTTTAGAAACCCTGAATCGGCACGCACATTCTTTCCTTCGGAACCTGTTTCGACATTGTTAGCTCTCATCAGCATGAAATGGACTAAACGTACGTTCTACAGTATGTGCCCCGTAGTGGCGCTTGCCGTAGGTTGGTATCCTTTGTTTTTCTTGTGCTTGCTCTTGCTTGAGCTAGCTGTTTTGTAGGTTTTCTGTTATGGTTTTGTGTGAAGTACTGTTACTTGTCCTGGTTTGGTTTATGGTTGAAATATTCGTATTTTGTTGATGCTAATTGTAGGTACCTAAAAAGAGTGTTGGGTTATTTGTATTTCTAGATATCGTGCTGAGAAAATGGAGTAAGTGATGAAATTATTTGATGAGCTTAAACACCCAAGGATATAATAGTACGCAATGTTGATGGTCTGTCTAAAGGACGATAGTATGGACACTGGACATGTACTAAGGATGCTAATCTAAGATGACTAAAAAGAATATTAGAATGTAAGAAGAAAACGAAAAAAGAATATCCGTGAAAGATGCGAGTATATGAATCCCTGGTAGAAAGAACTTTACTAGAGAACAAATTAGAGAAATGGCACCAATTTAAAGCTACGGTGAAAGAAAATGTTTCTCATTCAAAGACTTGCATTCAGCAGGAAAGAGGTCAACAAAATATGTGGGAAATGGAAAAGAAACAATAATTGAGATGGCGCTGTACCATAAAGTTATGTTGTGAAACTTGAAATTGGGATAAATGCTGAGACTAACGTCTTTTGTTCTCTTTCGAATATGCATAGTTGCGGTACGCTTTTGGTTAGGGTTCGTTTGTAAATAACTGCACATTTTAGTATACCTATGCCATCTATCACGTGATATAATTCTGAGACTGGACAATTCTAGATCCCCGCCGAATTTTTGTATTATGTGCAGGTGTTTCTTGTCAGGAAAGAGTCCTTCCTGTTCTTTGTGATCAGTTCCTCAATTTGTTTTGGGTATGGTTCTTTAATGAGTGTTTTTGCACATCCAGTGGTATTTGTGTTTGATCTTGACCCATGCTTTGATCGCCCCTTTAGCTGCGCTTAGTAATCCCAACACAGGTTCTGAGCCAATGGATGCATTAGCTGCTCTTTGTCTAGCAAGTCAATCAGCTTTTTCATTGCCATCTATTCTGTAATGTCTCGACACCCAGAGTTGTTTCTCTGTTCTGCTCTTACAGAAACTTAGCGCTTCATGGCTGTTCTATACCAGTTGAGATGTCATCTTGTTGGAGGCTAGTGTCTTTAGCACCACTTGACTGCATTAAGCCTGAAATCTAAACTATTACTAAAATCGCTAGTTGTAGATAATTATAATCGGAACCTAGTAGATTTATTGGCTTAGGCATTCGATAGATGCAATTCTTAAACTGGCAGCTAAGATTTAAAAACATTTCTCCCATCTATATCATTGTTCTCCTTTTATTTGTTTCCACGATATACCGAATTTATGCAAATAAGATGGGTTCATTGTATTTTTGTTGATAAGCTACAATAGACGTCTAATTATTTGGCTCGTAATGTTTAATCAAAAGAATTTGCATTTTTCGTGGCTGAGATACAACTGGGATATGCTAATGAACAAGTTGTTTTTCAACTTTAATTATTCACGGCTTGATATTTATTAGCACAACAAAAATGCTGCTATTTAAACAGAAAACACAAGACATTTTCGACAAAAATAGTAGTAATTAATCCAAAGATATTAATATTTGTCCATTTTTTGTGTAGCGTTGACATTTATGGCGCGGCGTAGATGGAAGATATATGGAGCCGGCTAAAATTGACAAAGAAAAAGTAGCATTTATTAATATCTTTAAACCAATATATCACCATTCAAGGTGACTATTGAGACTGGATTCTAGTTTGTGAATCTCTCACCTGTTTGTACAAATTTAGATTGTCTAAATTTCGGCGATTATTTCATTCATTAACGTGGCAGCCAATGAACGTCATTTTTTGAGATCATTTATACTAGTCAAAATGTTATCATTACTCATAAAACAAAGTTTACATACTGTAAATCGCATTATAGACACTGACATAAGTCATTTTTCCCCCTAAGGAAATGGCTTTGGGACGTAGCCCGTATAGCCACGACAAACTATTATGTCTATTCTAACCTAATCGAAATTTCTGGCAATAATTGCGATGGAAGAAAAAAATAAAAAAAAATTAATTTACAAAAATTGATCAAAACATTCTGAAAGAATTCAGTTATTCTTTGACCTCTTAAGCAATTTTTGTTCTATAATTTTTTTTAAAGTGCGTTGTTTTGGAAATTCTCAAAGTTTTAATTGAAGATTTTTTTTGACTCCGTTTTACTGAAAAAGGTTAACTTTTTACAAAAACTCCGAACAGTTTCTTTTTTGTTCTTACTCAAATAGTAAGATGCCGTCCCAAAAATAAAAAAATTAAAAAAATGTATCATTATTTTTCAACGTCAAACATTTTTTTGAAAAATCTTTTTGTCTTTTTAAGGCTGAATCACCCAAAAAAAATTATAGCTTGCGCTACTCATACTCGTAAAGTAGACATTTTTTTCGATATTTTCATGCCCTACAGCAAGTTTTTTGTAGCTTCGAATTTTGGAGAAAGTGGGATCATATTTTCCCACAGAATGACCCACCTACACCATTACTAATGAGTCCTCTTTGGAAATACATCTTAATGTGAAAGAAAGGATAAAATAGAAAAAAAAAGTCAGTAAACACCAAATAATTTTTTGGTGAAACATTTTCCTGTATCGTGTTCGTCTTAAACAAATACTTAGTTCATTATATAATTCAACACGAACTCATACGAGCAATTCGAAATTAATTTTGCAGTTAGAGATAACGGCTCATATCGGAGCCATTAAAACTAATTTAAAAGAAATAAATCCCGAGCTTGTTATTTATGTTTTACATGTAAACAATTTGGTACATTTTATCTCAATCATTACTAATAGTGTACTTATTGCTCACAAATCATCATAAATATAAGAATACTGGAACGGTTTTAAATTGTTTATTACTAACGCTGGTTTGCCCAAACAACTACAGTAATACGCATTGGGGTCCTAAAAAGTACCATCTAAATATTTATAAACAATTAAAAAACATTACAATAATAATACATTTATTCTATTCAAAATTAAAAACAGTCTTCTTAAATTTGCCCAATAACAAAAAAACCTACATCTAAGACTATAAAAAATATATAAATCTGAAATTGAAAAAATATATATGGTATTTTTTCATTCAATAGATGAATTTTATACCTATTTTATTTAAATTACATTGGAAGGAGTATTTATGAAAACCAGCAAAGCAGCTATAAAGTTATCACCGGGTACCGGGTGAAGACGGGTGTCCCTCAAGGTTCTGCATTGGGCCCAATACTGTATATATTATACACAAACGACCTCGAGAATTGGACACCAGGCGCATTTTCAATGCCATATGACGACAATAAACCTTTGCTAATCTCTGATATATCATACGATTTATTGACAGGAATGTAAGAATGTGTGATTGACAGTGTGTGAATGGTATGGTAATAGTTAAAAAATAATTTAGATTGAAAAATAAAGAACAAGGAAGCAGGAGATTTGAGATATTTTAAAATCAGCTTGAATAAATACTTATTAGACCAATGTTTTTACACATTAGGAGAATTTGATGAAAACTGTAGCGTTAAAATTAGTAGACAATGTGACTGTTCCTATACATATGTATTTGTCTATAAAGAAACTAAATATTATAATTAATCTTTATTAAAAATAAAACAACCTAATACATGTCTTCGAGATATTCCACGTAATATAACAATTTATAAAGATATTTTTACATTTAAAAGCACAAACAAAATATAAAAACTAGTAAAAAGTATGTAAGAGAAAGAGAATAAAATAATAAAAATAATAATGTGCATGGGTGCCATGTTATTAACTTTTAATATGTTCCAATAACTTTTATTTAAATGCAATCAAGTTGCTACTTTCTTGACTATTTTTGGTAATATATTCCCGACAAACATCAGAAAACAATGTGTGCATATCTTTGATACACTGTTGCTTATTTTTTGTCACCCACTTCAAGAAGGGACGGATCCAGGTATAGATTCCACGGTCAAACAGTACACTCAGTACACTTTCTCGGGTTGTTTGTATACACTATTTTGTGTTGCTTTATTCAACCAACATAATTCAATCAAATATCAACTATATGAAATAGCCATACCCGCGCTAATTTATATCAATCAATGAAGAATCGTTCACGCTTTAATTCGACACAATTCTGACGTCTTGTTGCCGCTTTATCCGAGATCCCGTAGGAGCCACGAAACACGCGTCTGTCACCGAATTGGACACACTTTGAACTGGAGTAAACCCTTCAAAATCTTGTATAAAAATTAAGGTAAATTAAACGTTGTTTCACACTTAACCACTGTAATACATTTAACATTGTTCTAATAGGTGTAGGTGTTGAATCTTAATATAATTCGCAATCCTCTGTTCTGCAATTTGTGATACAGCACAGCTGTTGTTATCAATAAAAAGGATTCTCGCACAATAATAGAAGTGAGGCTGTATTATTGTTTTAAAAACTGTTATGCTTGTAGCTGTCGTTAAATATTTGGAAATTCTGGTTAAGAAAAACAGTTTTTTCGATATTTTCTTTTGTACATGCAAAAAACGTTTTTTTAAACTTAAATCATTACTAATCATGAAGCGTAAATAATTTAGTTCTGTTCCCAATTCTAATTTATTGTTACCAAAGACTATATTAACATTATTTATATTTAATTTAGAGTAATTATATTTTTTAGTACAAATCTTGATTTCGTTTTATTTATATTTTATATTAATTTATTGGTGTTGAGATATTCTGAGAGTTTATTTAAATCGACATTCATTTTTTCAATGGTAATGTTAACATCACTATGTGCAATTGCAATCAAGTTAATGAAGTCACAATTAATAGCGAAATTTAAATCATTAATAATACAATAAACAGGAGTGGTTCAAATACACTGCCTTGGGGTACACCAACATTAATTGGCATTGTACTTGATATCTTATTGTTAATGTTTGTACATTGTAACCTATTAGACAAGTAACTTTTACACCATTTAAGTTTATTGATGAAAATATTTCTATCAACTGTTTCGAATGCTCTTTTAAAGTCCAATATTGTTATTACAGTTAGCAAAATTATACGTATATTTTTCAAACTCGAATCCTCCATCCATGTAAGTCATAGTGGTAATTTACATCATTATTTAAACCCGCTTATTGACAAAATCACCTAACTGTGTGGTCCTTTTAATTCAAGTAATTTTCGAAGTCAACACAGTTCACTACCTCTGGCCACAGTCCCACAAAAATCCGTCAAGCGTGGACCAATTTCGTAAAGAATTTCATCGTAATTGCAATAACAATACCGTAAAAAAAAATAATGGCCCGACTCAAAGGCCCCGTTTGAGCCTGTTAATATTGTTTATGTTTTCGTCGGTGGCTGTTTGTGTTCGACAATTTCATAATGTTTATTTTACTCTAGAGAGAATTAACCCAATTACCGGGCGTGCTTGTTTAATAAATGGAATTTAGAGTACCCACCTGCGCGTATTTTTCTAAATGCACCAGTACGCGACTCATTCAAAATTAATTAGTCTGAATGTGAGAATATCAACGGAAGGAGACTACACGATTTTATTACTGAATGGGAAATAAACAGGATGTGCATGTAAGCTCGTTGTTGTTGTAATCTACGCCAGTGGCGGGTAACTAATGTAGTCAAATTAGATAACAAGATAACAAATGCTCTATCTGAAGAAAAATTTACAACCAGCTAAATTCTTGTATGTAGTATGTTTCCGAAATTTTAAGCCAAAAGTCCGTAACGAAATCAGTGGAGATTAACATTTTCTAAGAGGTCAAAAATCAAAGAAGTTTTTTCCAAATATCTCAGAAACTATGAACTTTACGATAAAAACAGTAATTATCAAATTTGTAGTTTAAAAAATTTCTTACATAATTGGTTATATAACTTTTTCTCGTAGGAGCACCCGTTTCGGAGATATAATCCTGGGAGGTTATAGTCATCTCCATTTGTATAGAAAATATCAAAGTCGGCCTTATTACTGCCCACAAGAGTTCCACAGAGCCGTACTTTAAATTTTTGCGTAATAGAATGAACAAAACAATACTAGATATTTAAAATCGTGTTTTCGATAGAAACTTAGAGACGTTTATGGTAAATAAAAAATGTTACTCTATTTTGAGTCAACATAGGAATATCTTATGCAATCGTGTACGCTTTGTCCGTCCTTCGCGACGCTGACAAATAAATTCAAAGTACGGCTCTGTTTATCTGTTCCCTGGGTATGGTGTTCTGGTTCGGGGGTTATTTGCGTAACTATATCACAAGAGTTAGAAATCCTTATTAAAAGAGGCTGTTTTCGTTTATTTCTTATTATGTCAGAACATACTTTACATAAGAGTAATGATGTTTTATCCCTTAAGTAATAAATTATATGGATCTATTACTGCGGTGATTTTACATATAGAATGTGATGTGTTACACACTAGTGAGAGAATGTAAAAATAACTTTTCCTGGTTTGTAAGTTCTTGACACATTTTTTAAATAAGCAGTCAATTTTTCATGTTTATAGATATCAATAATTTTATGAACCTTTAAAGTTGCCTTCAGTATTGAGTCAAGAATCAAGAAAAAGATGTCGGAATGTTATTTCAAGAATGTGTGTTTTTAAAACAGATGCATATGCTTCTCGCTAGAAAATTAAGTACGTGCGATAAATGCGATTTTTTTTTTATGTATATACTACTGATACGAGCGCATTTATCTGTACCTATAGAATTTCAATATCACTTACAGTTTTTTTCTAAATAAATCAATTCTAAATCACAGGAACGAAATTTGTGTGATTAAATTTCGACGTGTCCGGGCAAATATATTAAATATTCAATTTCTTTATATTACATGCGAATAAAATATGGTTTAAGATCAACAAAGTTTTTACAAAAAAAATTAGCTCGATATCTTAATACAGTTTTTGAGTTATAAACTATTTAAAATGAACCATAATTTAGATTTGTGGTATTTCTACTGGCATGTGGCTGTTTTCTAGCGTACTGCTATTTGGCTAATTGTAAAATTCATGAAGATAGTGAGCCAATACATTTTTGAAATTTCGTTACTATTTACATTTTTACAATTTTACAAAAATATTAGTATATAAAATGAAACTCATTTGGTAGAGGAGTTATTAAATGTATAGATCATGAAGGTAGAGATATTATTTATTAAGTATGCCATTATTGTGCTGTGGTACAAATGATTTTACAAATATAAGTAAGCATTGGCAATAAGCATTGAATTAGTTTTCTAGCAAGAGGATACGTTTAAAAACATGAAATTTTGAAATAACATTCCGCCATCTATTTTTCTTGTACAGAAGTTGTGCAACCGCCAACAAAAGTCCAATAAGCCATATCTGATGTCCCTTAAGACCCTCTTTCTGAATTCGTTCCCAAAAATTATTTCCCTTGTTGGAATGGGACATTTCAATTTTTAATGCTTTGGACCCCTTACTAATTCGTCAATGCTTCACAAATACACAAGACATAAGCAAAACAGAGTATTTTTTAAATTTATCGCTGCACCAAGTATTTCTACTGTAATAAAAACAGTACACAGAGTTGCACAATAGTGAAAAAATGTTTAAGTACGGCTCTGTGGGAGCTAACAAGGTAGCGATTTACGGCCGTTTTTTAACTCTTTTTTATTTGCATTAAATATTTGTAGACAACCATATATTCTATGGCCTGCCAGGTGGACTATATTTTTTAAATCATGTAATGCAAGGCAAAGTTCTATTTTTGTATAATTGCGTAACGGCATCGAAAATTTTACTGTTTTTGTATACTTGTCAGTTACGTGTGTCCTGCGAACGTCTTTATATTTTCCTTAGTAAAATTAATGTTATTTATTCAAATTCAAGTGAGGTTGGATAATAGCTTTAATTGTCGTGGCTGACCCAAAAAAACAAAAATGTGTGGTAAATGAGATCGGCATTTGAATGAGTTTTAAACTGACAAACAAACTTCCGTTGGTAAATATTTTCCCCACATTAAAAACAACAATTAATGGATTGTAGGTAGTGCTCCTAGATTTTTAAATAATTACTTAATCAGAACTGAATTTATTTAATTGTTTTTATGGACGTGGATGGAATTTTATGCCTGTCGAAGTTAAACTGGTATAAAAATGATCCCACTATAAGGAAACAACACAAAGAAACAAAAATAACTAACACCAGAGAACCAACGAGCACGCAATTGATTGGCCAAATACACGGAGTTTAGTTCAGGTACATGACTCTGGTATGTACATTCACTTAAATGTTGGTAATTTTTCTTAATAGAGGAAATATGTGGAGTGTATTGAACTCCCAAACAACTGTAAGAAAAATTACATGCTGCAAGAGCAAGGTTTATATTTAATCCCCTCTCTTTGGAATTTCAAAGCCCTCCTCGTATTCACACCGTCTTGATATACGTTTTGTGATGAATGCATTAAAATTCGCCTCTCTCTGACAGCATCACGCTATCTGTCGTGGATGTCTGTTAGGCGCAGTGTCGTATCAATACAGCCTAAAGTAAAACGGATGGAAAAGATTTCCTAAGGAAAAAACAAAAGTTGTGGCAGCAATGAAGGAAAATGAAAAGGATGTCGAAGTCGCCGAAAACGTGAAACGAATGTGTGTTCGAAGGCGTACAGTCGAACTGATAGAGTCTGCAGAAAATTTGATGTGTTACTATTGCAAGCAAGTGATTTCGTCAGAAGACGTTATTGTATATACCGGGCGAATACGATATTACTAGCCAGTCTATAACTTTCTTATAAAAAAGATATAGATTTCAAATTATGGGAAGTTGTATAATTGAACCAGTTGCACATTTTGATTACTCTAACTTCCGATTTTCTTTTCCGGTTTAACCGAAAACAGTATAAACTTTGTTATTTTTAATGGAACACCCTGTACATTATTCAAAATTTAGATTGTTTAAGGAATTCTAGGTATAAAATATGTAATATTTTCTATCTATGACAGTTTTTGAGAAAATGGCAGTTGAAAATGTTACATCGGTCACAAATTATTCCATTTTCACACAAAACAAATGAATATTGGAACAAATCAGAAGGGGTAGAAAACACCCCTTTATCACGGGATCCGTAACTTGTAGAATTAGATCAAAAATGAAGAAAAAACAATATATTTACCCTTTCTGGCCCTATTTAGGATATTTCTCTCGTGAATTTTTTCGAAAAATGCATATATTTCGAGATATGGACACTTGAGAATTCTTAAAAGTGGGGGAGAGGAAATATAAAAATTGAAAAAAAATCTGAAAAAAGTCAAGTGAGTGTATCATCGAAACACAAGACGACCTTTTTTTGAATTTGCAACTTTTCCGTAAAGTGCGTTTTCGCCGAGTTTTTCCGGAAAAACATGAAAAACTACCCCTTTTTTGAAATTAGAGCGCTTCAAAAATATGTAATTTAAAAATTTGAAAAATCAGACGTATACATTGAGGCCTTCTAAACTCCCTCGCATACCGAAGGGAAGTGTATTGTATTCGAGAACAAATCACCCTTCGAGATTTTCACGTTTCAGATCATGTAGATTATAAAAATATAGGTTTTCAATTCTGTCTGTCTGTCGGTATGTTTTAACTAAAAAACTACTTGACGGAGAACAGTCAAATTTGGTAGGTGGCTGACGCCACTGTCACCGAAGAAATGGTTGGACTTTCACTGGAAAATATACAATATTCTTTTCGCTCAAATTTAAAATTTCCACGTTTCGTGACATTCTAAACCTATTAAAAAAAAAATTAGAAAATTTAAAATTGAAAAAATTTAGAAAATTTGAAAATTTTATGGGTACAAAATGGATGGAAAAAAATATATTTTGCTCAAATTTAAAATTTTCACGTCTCATGGCATTCTAAATATTTTTACAAAAATGAAAATTTAAAAAAAAAATGACTATAAAACAGATATTACAAAACAATTTTTTTGGCTCAAATTTTAAAATTTCCACGTTTCATGACATTCTAAATCAAAAAATAAATTTGTTTTGAAAGTTAAAAAAAAATCTGTTAAGGTATTTGCACAGAACTTCCCTCTTTATTTGTGCATGGCGGTCACTCTAAAAAATTATTAATTACGAAATGGCATTGAGAATAATAATCGGAATATAGTTATCACTATTATTACACAGAAAACCTGACAACTTTTGGTCAAAAAAATATACAGAGTGGTCATCTGACAGCAAAAATTCTAAACAGGTGCCAAATATGGAAGACTTGCGCAAATACCTTTACGAATGTCCCCCATGGTTGAATTATTTCTTGGGATGACCACCCTGTACATTTTTCAATAAAACTATAATAGATGCAAATGCCAAATACTATTGCCATCTGTCACGTTTTCAGTTCCACAGTAGTGGAGTGTAAGTATAGTAGGTAGTGGTTAAAAATTACATTTTTTGTTAATAGGTTTAGAATGATACGAAACGTGGAAATTTTAAATTTGAGCAAAAAAAAAATCCGTTTATTCTAGTGGTAAAATTTTTTTCAAAATTGTTGATAATAAAATTTTCAATATTTTTTTCTTCTGAAATAGGCTTAGAATGCCATGAAGCTTGGAAATCTTAAATTTGAGCAAAAAAGAATTTTCCGTCCATTCTATAGTAGTAGTAAAAATGATTACAATGTTTTTTTATTCTTTTTTTTTTAATAGATTTAGAATGCCATGAAGCGTGGAAATTTTAAATTTGAGCAAAAAAATATGTTTACCATCTATTCTAGTGGTTAAAATTTTTCAAAAATGTAGGTAATTTTTTTTTTTTTTCTGAAATAGATGCAGAATGTCATGACACGTGAACATTTTCATTTGAGGAAAAACATTTTTTTTATTATTATTTATTCCCTTTAGACGGTCCACCCTGTATATTTTCCAGTGAAAGTTTAACCATTCCTTCGCTGACAGCAGCGTCAGTTACCTACCAAATTTGGCTGTTCTCCGTCAAGTAGTTTTTTAGTTAATGCACCAACAGGCAGACAGACTGACGGACCTATATTTTCGTAATCTACATGATCTGAAACGTGAAAATCCGAAATAATCTCGGAGGGTGATTTTTTCTCGAATACAATGCTTCCCTTCGGTATGCGAGGGAAGTAATAGATGGAAAAAAATTATTTTTCTTCAATTTTAAAATTTCCACGTTTAATTACATTCTAAACCTATTTCACCAAAAAAAATGTTTGAAAATAAAAAATACATTTTTAATTTTCTTCCCCCGCCACTATACAGTAGACGATGGAAAAAAGTTATCAGATTTTCTATGTAATAATAGGGCTAACTACATGGCGATTATAATTCTCATATGTCATTCCTAATTCATAATATTTTAATATTTTAGAGTGATCGTCTTGTATGAATAAAGGTGGAAGTTCTGTATAAATGTCTACCGATTTTTTATAATAATATATAAAAATCACGCTAATTTTTCGAATTTTTATGTATTTTTAATCTGCAAAAAATGTAGTACATTATCGTGAAAAACTGTCAACTCGGAAAATTAGCAAGTTACTAAAAAATTCCAAGAGACAAAAAAGGCCTCAATGTATACGTCTGAATTTTAAAAAAAATTAAATTACATGTTTTTAAAGCGCTACAATTTCAAAGAATGGGATAGTTTATCGTGTTTTTTCAGAAATACTCGATAAAATCGCACTTCACAGAAAAGTGGCAAATTAAAAAGTCTTGCATTTCGATGATAATTTTTTTCAGATTTTTTTTTCAACTTTTCCCCTCCCCCACTTTTAGGAATTTTCGAGTAGACAATCTCGAAAAATGTGCACTTTTCGAAAAAACTCACAAGAATAAGAACATTTTATTTTGAGCCTAATTCTACAAGTAACGGAACGTGTTTTCTACCCCTTCCGATAATTTCCTACTCAAATCCCTTTTTCAACTTTTTTATTAACGTCATCACGAACACAAGTTTCATCAAAATCCAATCATTACCACTCAAATTAGAGGTGAAACCCCCCCCCCGTTGACTGGACTATATAGTAAGGGGTCCAAAGCTTTAAAAATTGAAATGACCCATTCCAACAAGGTAAATGATTTTTGGAAACGAATTCAGGAAGAGGGTCCTTAGGGGCATCAGAAATGGCTTGTTGGACTTTTGTTGGCGCTTGCGCAACTTCTCCACAAGAAAAAAACATGGCCGAATGTTATTTCAAGAATTTGTGTTTTTAAACGTTTACCTCTTCCTAAAAAATTAACTACTTGCGATATCAATCTGATTTTTTATATCTATATACTACAAACACGAGCGCATCTATCTGTACTAATAGACCTTCACAATCACTTACGGTTTTTTTCTAAATAAATCCAAAATCACATGAACGAATTTTGTGTGTTTGAAATTTCGACGTGCGGGCAACTATATTAAATATTCGAATTTTGTATCTATTACATACGAATGAAATATGGTCTAAAGATAAAAAAAGTTTTTGCAAAAAAATTAGCTCGATATCTTATACAGTTTTCGAGATACGGATTTTTAAATTCGACCGTAATAATGTCTTGTTATTAGCGCGCAACGTGACAGCTACGGCAGGGCTCGTTCTGTGCAATTGTGGATAGATCATATATTAGTCTAATACCTAATTTGATTTAGGTGTTATATTATTCTTGATCATTAGATCACTCATTGTCTGAAAATTATTAAACAATTATTTCGGTGCAATAAATACGTGGTTTTAAATTATTATGTAATTTGTTACATGTAATATACTGCCGTCCTAAGCCAAAATGACGTACTTCATTATACGCTCTTCTTGAGATATTTGACATTTTATGCCGCTAATCTCAGCACATCTTATTTTTTTAAATAGTTTCATTCTATTTTTGAATTTAATTCTATGAGGCAGATGCAAAAATAATGGTTTATTGATTATTGAAAAATGCCGGTCATTTAACAAGGAAACTTTGAAGTACGTCCAATTTGCTTAGGAAATTTTAAGTTACGTCATTTTGGTTTAAGACATTATATCTAGACTTGCAAATAGAGTACGAAATCGTTAATAAGTTTTAAGAAATTGAGTTTAAAAATAAAAATTGACCTAAACTTCGGATTTAAAAAAAGTACGATATGACTTAAGAAAACAAGCCCTGAATATTGGTGTAAATAAGGACAAATGTTGCCCAACAATGTGAACTTGGATTCCTCAAGCCTAGCATAAAATTTGAAGTGCAGCCATGAACAAACGAACACAATAATATTTACGAAAGGTATGTTTAATTTTTACAAAATAGAAAAACTACAAAAGTTTTGTGGGTATACGACAACAAAGGGTATTTTGTAGTATTCACGGAACCAATAAATAATTAGGTGAAAAATGAAGAAGAAAATATTGTAAATATTGTTTATTGGCAGTCTATGTATTGTGTGACCTGTCAGTTATTCTTTCCGAAGGGGAAAAAGTGAGCAGTTACAGTTGCCTTAAATCAAACAGGCCATCTAAACAGTTTGACTAATCTTGGAGATAACTGCGATGCAATTGGTGATCGTGTCATTGAAGATGGTCGCAAGACCTATGTGAATCTGTATGGCCATAGTGAGTTTAATTAGATTTACCAAGGTAGCATTTATTTTTCATAAAGTTATTAGACATACTTTCGCTAAGTCCTACAAGAGAGCTTACTTACTGCATTTGAAACGGTCATTAAGTCCAGTAGTTTGGTATGCTTAGCTTAGCTTACAACTGAAGTACTTAGCGAAGCAGGGTCAAACCCTGCTTACTGCAAAATAATTTTAATTGTAAAAATTATTCACAAGAAGTGGTTCAGATTATTCTATACTTTCCTTACCTAACACAAAATTCTGGATTTTAAACAAATTACCTCGGTGACTTGAAAAACGGTTAAGAAAACACATCACACTCTTCCAGAATATTTGGATATCTGATAGAGAATTACCAAATAAACCCACAAATGATGACAAAAAACCACAAGTGGTTAAAAAAAAAACAAAAAGTGGAATTGTAAAGTAGAGTGTGACTAAAAATGTTGATGTTCTGTTGCATGTGCATGTGGCCTTTCCTATAATTGTTTTAAGGGCAGAAATAATACAGAACAGTGTTTAACAGACAGTAATTCTTACTAGTCTAGTAGTGCTTTGTCGATGCTTACTGAGCTGTGTATAATTATGCATTATTATTACTTATAAATTACATGTTTTGTGTACGTGTTTATATTTTATTTCTATATTGTATAATGATGGTATATATAATAAATATCTCCATATACAACACCTTCATAACCTATAGATCTAATAAATACTATGCCAAATGAGTTTCATTTTACATATTAATATTTTTGTAAAATTATAAATAATAATAACACAATATCAAAAATGTATTGGCTTACTATCTTGATGCATTACAATTAACCACATAGCAGTACGTGAGATAATCGCCGCATGGTAATAGGAGTATCACGGACATAAATTATGGTTTAATTTGAAAAGTCTGTAACTCAAAAATTGTAAAAGATATGGAGCAAATTTTTTTGCAAAAACTTTTTTGATCTTTAGACCATATTTCATTCGCATATAATATATAAAAAAATTAAACATTTAATATAGTTTATCGCACGTCGAAAATTCAAACACACAAATTTGCTTCCTGTGATTTAGGATTTATTTAGAAAAAAATCGTAAGTGATTTTGAAATTTTAACAGTATAGATATATGCGCTCATGTCAGTAGTATACAAATATAAAAAATCACATCAATATCGTACGTAGTTAATTTACTAGCGAGAGGTATATGTTTAAAAACACACATTCTTGAAATACCGTTCCGCCATCTTTTTTTCTTGTGGAGAAGTTGTGCAAGCGCCAAAAAAAGTCCAACAAGCCATTTCGGATGCCCATTAGGACCCTCTTTCGATATGCGAGCTCAAAATTTATTTACCTTGCTGGAATGGGTTACTTGGCGATTTAGACGGCTTTCGAAGGTGTGGACCCTCTACTAATATTACAAAGAAATTGTTTGGCATATTTCAAAAAGTGGCGCCGACTTTTTGGCAGTCAACTCTCTGGCACAAAGTAACGTCTCGCTGCTTTCTGGCCAGCATCTTCCACCGTTGGCATTTGGGGCTTAAATATCAACAGTAAAATTGTACTCCAGCCATTCATTGGACATAAAACGGCAATTTGAAAGCATGTTATTGTCGTTACCGTTCGTACCTATACATAAAATATGTGCCGAGTGTGAAAGCCGCAAATGAAAAACAAAATTCCCTGCATATTTCGAGTTTATAGCTTTTTTTACGGTGCACACTGGAAACTCTACTTTTATTATTATTGCACACACCGCCTATAAGCCTCGTAGTAGTTCACACGTGGAGAGATAATTCTGTTTATGCGCTCATAACCTTGTGTTTTGTTATTGACAAAAATTATAATGTAAACCGTTCTGTTTTCGACGTTTCACTTTGCTTGGTTCTAATTATTATTGAAATTCGGTAATTGGGCGGCGAATAACCGAAAGTAACCTAGAAATGTTGTTTTGGCGTATCGGAAATTTGTTGTTTTTATTAGTTAGTGTCACTTACTTGTTATTGTGTAAATATATAAACTTTAAACCGACAAACACGGAACTTTTCTAGACCAAGTGTAAAGGAATTCTTTCCGCTAAAATAAGGTGGTATAGTTGTCTCCATTTGTTTAGTGCACACATAAAAAAGGCAATAAAAACCGGCCATCAAAATATAAATGTCGACGCTATTATCTGCTGGCAAGAGCATGGGGGGGGGATACTTGATCATATCAACATTGTTCAGTTAAAACGACAAATGTTTTAGAACTGACAATTTTAGGGTAAAATTTACACACTCTAGCAACATATAACCACATCCTAGTTTGAGTTCATTTTAGTGTTTGGTACCTGACTGTTTATTTATATTACTGTAAAAGAGTAAATAGTACTAGTACTACAATTTTCTTTATAGGATTTTCAAACAACGAAAAAAAAAACTATCTATGAGAACTAAAAGAAAAACTATATATAAAAAATCGGTAAAGGTATTTACACAGAACTTCCCTCGTTATTTGTGCATGGCAGTCACTCTAAAAAATTAGTAATTACGAAATGACATTGAGAATAATAATCGGAATAGAGTTATTGCTATTATTACAAAGAAGACTTGGTCAAAAAAATATACAGATTGCTCATCCAACAGCAAAAGTTCAATACTAAATAGCAGGTGCCACATATGGCAGGCTTGCGCAAATACCTTTACAAATGTCCACCATGACTGAATTATTTCTTGGGATGACCACCCCGTACATTTTTCAATAAAAGTATAATAGGTGTATATGCCAGATATTATTGCCATCTGTCACATTTTCAATCGAACATTCACGTAATGGAGTGGAAGTATGGTGGTGGTTAAAAATTTCATTTTTTTTTAATTTTTCAAAAATGTTGGTAAAAAAATTTTCAAACTTTTTTTCTTCTAAAATAGGTTTAAAATGTCAAACGTGGAAATTTTAAATTAGAGCAAAAAGGAAAGTTTCCTTCTATTCTATAGTAGTGGTAAAAAAAGTTTAAAATTTAAAAATTATGTATTTTTTTTTAAATAGGTTTAGAATGCTATGAAATGTGAACATTTAAAATTTTAGCAAATAAAAAAAATTCGATCTATTTTAGTGGTAAAAACTTTTTGAAAAATGTTGGTGAAAAAAATTTTCAAAATTTTTTTTTCTGAAATAGGTTTAGAATGTCATGAAACGTGAAATTTTAAATTTGAGCAAAAAAAGTTTCCATTTATTCTAGTGTTAAATTTTTTTCCAAACTGGTAAAATGTTGCAAATTTTTTTTTTTCGAAATTGGTTTGGAATGTCATGAAACGTGGAAATTTTAAATTTGACCAAAAAAATATTTTTCGTCTATTCTATAGTAGTGATAAATAGATTAAAATTGTTTTCAAATTTTTTATTTTTCAAAATCATTTTTAAATTTGTTTGAATAGTTTTAGAATGCCATGGAAACATGGATAGTTTAAATCTGAAAAAAGAAAAAAAATTGTATCTTAGTGGTAAAATTTTTTAAAAATCGTAAAGAAAATTTCTAATTTTTCTTTTAAATGGATTTAGAACGCTATGAAACGTGGAAATTTTAAATTTGAAGAAATTAAAAAAAAATCATCTATTTTAGTGGTAAAACATTTTTCAAAAATGGTAAAAAAAATTATAATTTTTTTTTTTAATCAGGTTTAGAATGCCATATGAAAGGTGGAAATTTTAAATTAGAAGAAAGAAATTTTGTTTTCATCTATTTTAGTATTGAAAAATTTTTCAAAAATGGTAAAAAAAATTTCAATTAGGCTTAGAATGCCATGAAACGTGGAAATTTTAAATTTGAAGAAAAAAAAATTATTTCATTTTAGTAGTAAAAATTTTTTCAATTGGTGAAAAAAATTTTCAATTTTTTTTTCCTGAAATGGGTTAAGCGTGTCATGAAACGTAGAAATTTTAAATTTAAGCAAAAAAAAATTTTTTTCATCTTGGTAAAAATTTTTTCAAAAATGTTTGAAAAAAATTTAAAATTTTTTTTTTCTGAAATAGGTTTAGCGCGTCATGAAACGTGGAAATTTTAAATTTGAGCAAAAAAAAATTTTTTTCACTATTTATTCCGTTTAGACGGTCCACCCTGTATATTTTCCAGTGAAATTTCTACCATTTCTTCGCTGACAGTAGCGTCAACTACCTACCAAATTTGACTGCTCTCCGTCAAGTAGTTTTTTAGTAAATGCACCAACAGACAGACAGACAGACAGACGGAATTGAAAAACCTATATTTTCGTAATCTACGTGTTCTGAAACGTCAGGATCCGAAAAAATCTCGGAGGGTGATTTTTTCTCGAATACAATACTTCCCTTCGGTATGCGAGGGAAGTAAAAATATTAATGAAATCTTTGCATTCTTTCGATAACCTGACTACTGGTTATGCTAGCAAATCAAAATCCTAAAATAAATTTATCCAATTTCTTATTTGACATTCTCATTATAACACTAGCGTCCAACAGAGTCCCCTACGGCTAAGCAGATTAAACTAGTATCTACATGACCCCCTACAGTATGAAGATTCGATTAAAAATGAGAACAAAGGCCTAAAATGAGGGATATCCCCCCCCCTTTCCAATTGTCGACCGAGATAAATATTCAGCCTGCCAGCTCCTCAAAATTTTGATTGAGAGAAATGTTCAATGCTAAGGAATAAACCCCCCCCGCTCTTCGAAATTTTTACAAAGATAAATAGTTTATTATTATAATGCCACCCCTTGATCTTCGAAATTTATATTGAAGATTGGTGGGAGTCGTATGTACAACCCCCGGGGCCCCGATTTTCTCTCGACGGCCCTTGCCCTTATTCTGAGCTCATCAGAAAGGCACAAAGTCACCCATAACGATGTTCCATGCAAAACCAAGGCAATATCCATGAATAAGCATGAAATATTTATATTTGACATTGACTGATAAAAAACAACAGATCTTGACCTATCTATTAGCTAACTAGTATTGGAGCCTATATACTCTATGCATGTTTAAGTATATAGGCACCAATACTAGTTAGCTAATAGATAGCTGAAGATCTGTTGTTTTTTATCAGTCAATGTCAAATATAAATATTTCATACTAATTCATGGACATTGCCTTGGTTTTGCATGAAGTATAAACAAAACTGAGGTTGTGCCTTCCTTACTTGTTAAATATTTGCTTAATTTTTGAAAATTCAGAATTATTACTTCATCCCAAAAAATATTACATCATGTAAAACATAATTTCTTTGTTTTCCTAATTTGTTTGCTATGACAATAATAGGCTTATTAGTGTTTGTTTTCGATTTACTACAGATAAATCACGATACAAATCAAGATTGCCACAACCAGACAAGATTTATATTTGTAAACTGTGTGTAACCTGTGTAAATCATCTATCAATTATATACATACATATTATCCCTTTTGTTAATTAAACATTCGATGACTATTAACTAAACTATTCATAGACACTGATAGGTGACATCTATTTAATTGCTGACGATCCGCGATACGATTACAACGGATTTGATTAAAGATCAATCAGTAATTATAGATGTAGAGACGACTGTAAAAAAAGTGGAGCGATTTTTTTAAAAAACGAAACTTTTAGAAAAGATGGCATTTATCCGACGGCGGGGGAACCTTACATCCGGTTGCCAGGTATTGCGATCAATGTAAGAGACGGCAACTTATTTTTTTCTGTTAGTAGAGGATTTCAGCTTGAATTTGGTGATAGTGTTTTATGCTTTAACTGGATAAGGGTAGCAACTACACAAAAAAAGAAAATATGGATCAGGTTTTCGTAAGGCAATCGTGGCAAGAGCCTACTGTCATGACAAATACTATATTATTTTCTATTATTTAAACAACAAGGAAGTGGTTAATCATTTCGCTGAATACTTTTGTAGTTCATATATTACCTCTAATCTATCAATTGAGGACCTTCCCTTTCCAGTAGACGCAGAAACAGATTTTTTGACAATCGAACAGTTTATTTTATTTCCTAAATTTGAAAAATTTGGCTGCTCAAGAAATTTGTTGTCATTTTTCAAATCATCTTGAAAATAGACATCGCCATATTGAATACCGTGGACAACGATCTGCGGAATTCGTATCTACCTCGGGTGTACCCCAAGGCTCTGTTCTAGGCCTATTATTCTTCAATATCTTTATTAATGACATCGCCGAGGAATTTTTTTTTTTTAATGCCTTATTTATATTAACGTCCTGGCGGAGTTCAGCTATTGCTGCTCTACCACTCAACCAGGACACGTACACATAGACATCAACACAACAACCATTCCCTGCGATATTGCCATCTACCGCAGCTGAGACTCGAACCCAGGAGAGATAACAGCGACTAGACATGTTGTGCCACCCAACAGTGGTCTAGGTCACTGCTACCGTCTCGGTAACACATGAAAAAACGCCACTAACATTCATACCCTAGCCAGGATTCCAACCCGGGACTCCGTGGTCGCAAGCCAAACACCTTCAGCATTGCGCCACCGAGCTGGTGTCTGTCTTCTATACGTAGATGATATGAAGTTATACAATAAAGTAAATTATGTCAGTGTGGCATTACAGACTGCCCTTGATAAAATTAATAATGGTGTAATTTAAACAAATTACAGTTGAGTATAGGGATGCGTAAATAAACACTAATATGTAGAAGATTCAGTACTTACACGTCCATCAACATCCCGCGACCTAAGTGTTAACATTTAACACCAAACTATCATTTAATTGCCATATACCAGCATTTTTCTCCCAGAACTAACGTCGATAAAAAGAATAACTGCATAATTTAAAATGTTTGTTTTATCTTTGTTTGTATCTGTTTATGTTGCATTCTTTTTTTTTCTAATCTCATACGTTATATATTTGTAAGTACTTATTATTTCCTAACCTATAATGGGCGGTGTATTGTTAAATAAATAAATTAATTAATAATTAAAAGTTTTGTACTTTAGAAAATAAGCTAACTTTTTTACAGTGAACTATGACTATTTATTAATAGCGAGATTAATAGGTAGTCTATTTGCGTTTCATATTCTAAGATTACAAAACAAACACAACCGGAGACAAACACTGACGAATGTCTCAAAATGGAGATTAGAAACTTTTCCGGCACCCCTAGAGACTGAATCATGATTTCCCATTGTGATTACCCGAATCAGCTATCAGATTTTGATTCATTAGTGTCAACTTTACGATGGTCGAAACTTTTCCACAGTCTGGCTATTTCGTTTGTAAACAGTACTATTTGTTTGTTTTTGTTAAGATACATCACGATGTAAATAATAACCATGATGCAATATCGTGGCTGTATTTCTTCCAAGGTATTAATCATAGAAAGTTCTGCTAATATCTATATCATTTGTAAAATCAATTTTCTGCAAATATCTCAAGAAATAAGTGTTTTAGACAAAAATGCAAGATGTTTTTAAACGTTTATGGTATCTCCATTAGGTTCAAAGCCGTTGTGTCCACTTTCGGTCAAAATTGAACGCGAGAAAGCATAAACCTTTTCGTGAATGAGTGGCTCATACTTGCCGATGCAGGGCTTCAGGTAATTTAACATAAAGCTCTCTGTGGCATTCACTGCCGATCTTTTACAAGCGTCTTTTATGATTACTTGATATACTCCAGAGCGGCAACACTAGATAAAAATTGTTAATATGATAATTACATTTTATGAGTTATACAATAACAGCAAATTTAACAGGAGTACAAACGGTAAAATAAGTTGGAGAATAAAATCTATTATAAGGTTAAACACATTTTTTCGTGTATTGTCTTTGAAAAATGTCAAATAGTAAATATGTCATGAAACATTCTTAGAAAAAAAAACTTTGAAAAGATCCTACATACTCAAAAATATTGCATAATACACTAACTAACGTTTCGTCAATGAAGCTGGTATCACCAGGAGATGATTAAAGTATCAATTATAGCAATTATACCTATGGAATTAACAAATTTTCAAAACATTGAAGAGTACAATCTTTACATCTAGTTATATTACACCTTGGTCATATTAAAAGTTTTTACAACTCGAATTAATGGAATTTTTGGGTTGAATATACATTTCCTTCACTGAAAAATTACTTTTGCTGCCGATCTGTTGCTACAACTTCATAAACATCTGCAACAAAAACTGTCAGGAAAATAATGACTAAAAAACATGGCATTTTAAACGCCAAACAAAGAAGGCCTTGCGCTTGCAACCACTCATGTAACTCATCACGTGCATCCAACTGAGAGCCGTAAACAACGAAATCATTTAAAAATCAATTACCGGTACTTTTTTGCTGTGCCACCTATTACACCGCGGTGTCTCTTTAGAGTTTTTAACGTCTGTGTACTAGCGGAGAGAAAGTTACTCAGTATTTTGAGATCTATCAACAAAACAACTATTAAATATACATTAGTTAAATGTAGGCTGCATGGTCTATTTTTAGATGGCAGCATACACTCCCCCACGTATTTGTTGCATCATCATTTGAAAGGAAATAGTGGAGCGGTCGGAGAACACTTTTACAAAAACCATACAATATAACCAAGCGTGAAAGTTTACATTATTAGTTCAAATTTATAGTTCTGGGAACAGACCCTAGATAAGAATAATACACTCAAGTCTCAAGTATAGTTTATCCAAAGTTCGTTTAAAAATAATAAAAAAAGACCGATAAAGGAATAGTTGCTAATACGAGCAGTTCAATAAAAGTAAATAAATATCATTTAACCTACGGTTATGCTACCGGCAATATTAAGAATGAACCAAGGGCTTCTCTAAAGGACTTATAATATTTTTGATTTAACTCGCCTTTAGTTAAAAACGGGACAATCAACTGGTCTCTCTTAGGGCCGGTACTTTCATGTATAGATAGCGACATTTATTCTTTAGAATAAGTTTTATCTAGAAGATAAGCAAAAAATAGGTATTTTCACCTACAAATAGTGATATCAGTCAGATAAATATGCTTGTTCCTAGGATAAACTATTCGGCGCCCAAATCGACGAATAAGGCTTTTATCTACCGGATAAATGAAGCCACGCCTACGCGCCTGCGCTCTGATTGGCAGTGCTATTCTATTTTCTAACCTAAGTTTTCAAAAGTTCTTTGTTGTTTTGTATTTAACAATATTTTAGATAAGGTTTGGCCAGTGGCGACTTATAACTGGGTGATTTTACGGACTTTCACAAGCCACGGCGGAGAATAATAAAAAAAATCTAATAACTGCTATTTATGTATTTCCTCACTTTGTCCAAAAACATATCACATGAAACACAGTTTTATTTTATACATACCATTTAAAAATATGCAGACACAAAATCGCACGATAAAAGCCATTGTAAACACCATACTCACAACGATAAACAACCAAAATGACTCAAATGTCATTAACAGGTAAGCAATAATAGTAGGGGATTATTTCTATCTTTATTTGAAGTACATAGCTTCTGCATACTTTTCTCTTGTTTTACCACATCTTAAGTTGGCAACACTTACTTTGGGAAGTGTCTAAAATCTTATCCATCGAATTGTTAACCGAAGGTGTGATTTGAATGAAAGTACAGATAGAAGATATCCAGTAGATAGCAAATTCTGGTTATCTTATCCTTCGGATAGTTATCCGCCGGATAAAGTATATTTATGCTTAAGTGAAAGTACCGGCCCTTAGTATGTTATCACCATATATATTTTAAGAAAATGTATAGAGGTCAAATTTTAAAAATGAAGAAAAGCCTTCAAGGCCATATCGATAAAATGTGAAAATTTGCAGGGGTAAATATGGCAAACTGAAAACTTTTTGATTTTTCAAATATGTACCAAGTAATATTGGGAAAAATTATAAAGGAAGAACGTAATTTTTTTTCTGCGATTAGCAGTTATCGAGAAAATCGCAAGTGAATACACGGGACGTTTTCTGGGGATGAAACACCGCGGAAACGTAGTACAAAAACTAACACAGTGAACGAAAAAACGCCAATTATGATGAAGTTGCGCAAATACAACAACTGTAGCGTAAAGTGTTTTACTACGCAGTTTCAGGAAATGTTTTTGGATTATGTTAATAATCCTGATACCATTTTCCTAAAATTGCCCAGGTACTACAATTTATAATAATTTTAAGGTTCTTACAGCCCCTTAACCTTTTGTTTAAAATGCCCAATTGAATATTTATTAGGGTTGCATACTAGACTAAGAATATAGAAAAACTACAAATTATTTTTATATAGTCACCCGACTCCCTCCTACCGAAAATATACCCTCGACAGAGTCGAACTTAATATTGTCATTGTGTCATGGAATATCGAATTTGTCAATGCTCCACAAATATATGAGATATCATTCCTATTGTTATGCATTACACCCCCTTGAAACTGGAGACTGATACGCCCATGACTAATAGTGACTTTCTACATTATTCTGGAGTCGCCGCCGAGAAGAATTCTAGAATGTATATTCTCGAAAGGAGTCTATGCTAGATTTTTCTAGATATATTCCTTTTGGATATATAAGGCGCGATTCACGGCGGAAAAAGAAGAAGTTGACAAAGTGAGGTTAGAAATCAGAAAGTAAACAGAGTGTAATATCAAATAGTAACATTGTTAAAGATTATTTTTATTTTTAGTCCACTAAAAGTGTATGTTAGTTCAAGAAAGTATTGTTAAGTTTCAGTAAGTTGTTAATTAAAGTGTTAGTGGTTATCATTGTATAATTTATTTGGAACCTACGGAAATTGAAGGGGTGGTTTCCCAAAAGGGCGGAAACAGGCAACACTATCTTGGCACAAGCAAAACAGAGTAAATTTTTTAATTTATCACTGTACCAAATAACTGTTTGTTTACTAAAGACAAATACTACTAAATTTCCACCGTTATTGTACACAAAAATTGTAAGTACGGATCTGTGGGATATCAGTCATGTTAACGAGACAGAGACTTATGGTCGGTTTTTATGTGCATTAAAAATATGCAAACTTATGCATTATTATTTGAAAAAATTGAATAAAAGCTTTAAAAATTATCCAAATTGGAAACCTAAAAAGTTTAATAAAATATTGTGTCCAATTTAGAAAAATATGTATACCTATAATATAAAAGAAAAACTGAATCAAATCCCGACTTTTATTTTTTTATTTTTAAATAACACAACCTCTAATCTTATTAGGAAAATTATTATTATTCTTATCATTAAGCAAGATAGTGTACAATAATAGTCAATTTCGAACTGGCAACAGTGTCTTGGCTAAATATGAATCGCTTCATCCAATCTGGCAACGTATACTACTCACTATTATTATGAAATGAACAATTCGTTCGTAGTTTGGTATATTCTGTATATTATTTATATTTGACCCCTCAAATACAACAGTTGTCAAGAACTGAAGCTGGAACCGTACTTTTGCAATAAAAACCGGGATTTACTCGAAATTTTTTAAATTGAATATTCGGTTTCAGCATACAAAAATACTTAAAGGCATCATGCCCTTTGGAGTGCCAAAACAGAATTTTCCGCCAGATCACAGACTTTTTTTGGAAACCTGTGTTATTTACCTAGCTCACCATTACAAGTCCGTTACCTGCTCTAGGTTCATTCTTAATATTGCTGGTAGCATAGCCGTAAGATGACATTTATTTACTTTTATATTGAATCATTTGTGAATTTGTTCATTAAACTTAATTTTATTTATTATACTGTTATTATAAACAAATAATTTCAATATTCAGTTTATTACAATAATTAAAAAGTGATTCTAAAAATTGAATTGAAAAACCTGGTCTGATATCGTTTAAAACAATGTTGTTTATAACAAAAGGAAATATTATACAGTTTTTCAGTGAAATAATTTTTCTAAATATTTTTTTTACTGATTTCCAACAAGAAATTTTGATGAACTTTTTTTCGGTCAACGTTATTCGAAATTCATTCGCCCATACCACCCTGCTCTATTACTTTATACCTAAGAAAAAAATATATTGCGCAGTAGATCGCCCAGGTCGCTCCACTAAAAGTAATTCGAGAACAACATGTTTGTCTGGGGTGCATAAAAAATATGTTTTCAACGGAAATCTCTAAACAATGCGGGGTGATACGATAATGGTTGCGGATTTTTTCGTATCACGTAAACAGCTGCGCATTTTTTATCCGTGGAAACTATCATTTAAGGGCCTTTTATTAGAAAGCGAATACGTCATTTGAGGTCGAAACGACATCCAACGTTAGCGTTTTTTTGCCAGCGAACTTTTATTATTACGAGGGCTGTATATTGACAAGGACATAGGAGAGATTGATGTTCCGATCAACCGAACGGAAAGCATCTATTTTATTTCTGATACGTGGAAGTCGAATTGAGAGCATAATTTTAAATGGAACAGTCAGTATACTAAGAAGGATCGACATCATTCTTATAAACAACGTTTTGTTTTATTCTAGTCATTGTCACCTTGCCGTATGGTACGTCTAACAACATCACGTCATCTGCCGCCGTTGCCTGTTAGGTGCTCTGCCGTCAACTTCACACTAAACAGTCAATTCGATTATTTAAAATTGTATATATTTGCGATCAATATTTAAGAGTGGGTATGCCTTCTAAAAATCAGAAATAAATTACTCTCAAACGCCGCCCCGTCCGCGACAAATTATAATTAGACCATTGCAGTTACGAAATTTGTACAGGTGAAAAATAGAAGAAAACATATCAATCTAGGTTTGTATCTTTTTAATATTTTGAGAAAAAATGGTATTAATTAATAAGATTTGTTTTAATTAGCAGCAAATTGCTGAATTTTTTTTAAATATTTAGAATCAAAATATGAGAAAAAGGACTCGATACAAACCTTCATTCATGTTTTCTGTGTATCGTACTATTTTTATTTTTCCAAAAAACATAATACTTTTTGCAAAAACATGTATAGCACGGAACCGTGCAAAGGCACATTTTGCAACAAATGTTACACTGATACGAGCTCCCTCTGGATTTATTATTGTTTAAGCTCCGCCCTTCACCCAGAATTATTTTATGAATGAGAAAATATAACGAGGGAACGAAATAAGAAATTAAACCAAATCATTTCTAATAACACGGGACGCCCAATAAAATACCAAATTCCATTAATTTACTATTATACTTAACAGGTACTCTACTCTTTGATTATACTACAAGTACGGAATTATAACAATATAGTAACTAGTTATATGTAGCCACCCATGCACTAACAATAATGTGTAATTGTGTTTCAATTCTTCTTTATAAAATGGTGGTATGCTGGTATATTTGAAAACATTTATTGGACAATACAATTGATACTAAATTTTACAGATGTGTTCTTGTCGTAAACACATGAATATAGAATTATAAGGGGCGATGCGATTTGCAATGAAAGGAGTTAGAAACACAAAAGTAAAGCGCACATTTTCCCATTTTCTCATCAAGTCACACGCATCAGTTTGTTGCATTAGACCAAGTAACAGGATTTTTTTCATAATAACTTTTATTTCTGGGAAAAATAGAAAGAAATGTTTGGGATAAAAACTGTCGGCAGTAAAGTTATCTATCGATCTGTCAAAATAATTAAATCTAGGCTCAAAATGTAAAAAGAAACAGAGAAACCAACTTACTCCTTTAAACCCGAAAATATTTTCCAGAAAAAAGCAACTTCGTGAAAATTTAACAAATCAAAGCTAAAAGTATTGTCCAGAAGGTGATGTGGACCGATGTTGAAAATATTTTCTTGTTGAGATCGCGCACCAATGTAGACGTTCTAAGACTCAAGTTGCAGGTTTTTATCTCTGCTTTAAAAATTTGTAGAGAAAACATTTTTGAATACAAATTTTAGCCATCTTTTTTACTTTCAAAATTTTGCAAATTTTTAGAATCGCTCTGACATTCGTATTTTAAAAAAATGCACTATTAAATTTCATTGATACAAATAATTGATGCTTTGGATTTTTAAAATCTAACCAGTAAAACCAGAGATATCCATATTTTTGAGAAATAACCTACTATGTCTAAAGTTATTAATGATATTTTGATGCGGGGTTTAGTTTAAAACATCTATCATTAAACTTTTGTCTACTATAAAAGCAAATTTGTAAGTTCTCCCCATCCATATATTTTTTAAGAAAATATGAATAATAATTCGTAAAACTAAGTGTACACCAGGCAAGTTATTTTATATAATATGTGCTAATATGTGATATGTGCTAAGTATATAACACTAGTTCCTTGGTCAAATAGAGACTACTACTCCTAGAAAGTAAAATTTCAAATAAAAGGTTGCCTCTATCCTTAATCTTTATTTATTCTCGATATATTTACTTGTTACTGACTTCGAAAAATTGGCATTTGGTTGCTACATTTACGTCTGCAAATTTCAGGTTAGGGTTGTAAAGAAATTCTTATTTTATACTATATACTATCAAAACAGTACCTGAGAGGTCAACCACTTGTAGAAATTACACGAACTGCCGAGACTGCCTTGCCTGCGGCGCCTGCGTAACTCCAACCAGCCGCACTTGCGGGGCTTTCAATTATATGACCGCCACTGCCATGGCTGCCGACAGCCTGCCTAAAATTCGGAGAACGAGTGCCGACGGTGGTTTACCTCTCGATAGACAACTAGTGAATTTCATAATGATCCGTTGAATAGTTTAATGCTTATAAATAATTACTTACCACTGATTTTCTGCGAATCATTTCTCTTATTCTCGGCGTCTATTGGATGTATAACAATAATAATTAAAATTATTTTTTTGTTTAACTTGCCATAATTCAAAAAACGAAAACATTAATGGATCTCAATTTTACTATGTCATCACTACATATTTATTAATGAACTGTGGTAACATGAAGGTCAAATTTTAATAATTGTAAAAAATACGTTTTTTTTTTCAAAACCATGTCGATAAAATGTGAGTATTTGCAAGGATCAGTTAACGAACGGAAAACCCTGTAAGTCTATGCTGAGAAGAAATAAAGATGGAGACACCTTTTTTATTTGAAACTTGTTTTCTGTTTAACAGTTTCTAAGAATATCGCGTATAGACAAATTAGACCAATAAATAACTAATACTATACGCATAACACTTATTGGATAAAACAACTTGCGTGGTGTATATTTTTTATTTTAACAATGGTTACTAATTTTTGTTTATTGGTAAACTACCATTATTTGAGGGAGACTACAAAATAAAAATTCAAGAAGTCCTGAGGAATCCCCTGAGGATCCAAGAGTTTAAATTTTGATTTGTTGAATGATGTGACAGCTAAAGCTTTACACATACGAAAACTAAACAACATTAAAATGTTAAGTTTTCCATTTAGTTATAAACAAGTGAAAAAACTACATTTTGATATGCTTTTTATTCAATTTGTTGAGATGATTCACATTTTCAGCAGAGGGTCGCAAGATGACTCAGTGCTGTGACATGTTTTATTTATTTATTTATTTTTTGCATTGACTAAAGTAAAAGCTAACTACATTTTGAAACACGGAAAGGGCATCGGCTCTATTTTTATTTAGTAAATGAAAATAACTAAATGAATGATGATATTTTAAATATAACATTATCACTTATCGATTTGTAATATTTTTTTGAATAATTCTATGGAATGCATATTCGTAAATAACTCGTTTATTTTAAGTTTTTCGAAAAAACTCTATTTCATATTTTTTGTCTAGAAAGGTCCGTGCCTTATTCTGGTTATAGAGATCGATCGACGGAATAGTTAATTTTCGATTTTTATTAGGAAACTCTTCGAAATTTGTAGAATTCAACAAAAAAAGTTTTCCAGGATTTGTAGATTAGCTTTTGTTTTCTCAAATTTCTCACAAACGTCAACTAATAGACCAAATCCAGCCCTACAATTGCCATTTTTGAAAATCAAAATCGGACCTTCGGTTCGGAAGTTATTAATTTCTTTGAAAAATCATACTCGGCCCTGGAAAACATACTTGCGGTCAACGGATTCGGGCCGCCAGCAATAGGCTTGATTTGTGGCCGGGTACCTTTGATCCCACCAAGTCTCATCGAAATCGATCAATATTCTGGACAGTTATCGTGCTTCCTAGCCCGATTTCGAGAAAACCAGTTTTTTGCAAAAAAAATCAATTTTCATTTGTTTTTCGACATAGCCTCTGGTATACTTATTTGTAGAGCTTTGCCAGCGGCACCATTTCTTTTTTGAAACGTCTCGATCCGACTACCCGTTATCGAGTTATTCAATTTCTCCCGAAAAACTCGAAACGTCTATATCGGGTACTTCCGGTTTGCGAACGCAGCCGAGCTTCCGGCGTTAAGGTTTTCTAAAGACCTCCTATTAACCACCCAAGTTTCATCGCAATCCGAAAACGGATTAAGGGGGCTGGGCGTGACGGACAGACCGACAGACAGACCGACTGACCGACGGACGGAATTTTCTAAATTCGCTCTCGAATCGATAGATATGACTTTCAAATCGATCCGACGTTTTTTTCGGGTTTCGATGGTGCACCGGAAAAATGCTAAACGTATACTACATTTTTTTCAAAATGTAGTAACAAGAATTAGTACTATAATAACAAACAAGACTGCAGCTACGGACACGTATTTCGGAGTTATTGCTCTTCATATATGGCACATGAGGTACGAAAGTACAAAATAGAGTACCTACAATACACTGTGCTTTCCTATCTTTGTTGGTCTTGCTTTTAACAATATAACAATATTATTTATGCCATGCTACGCTGATGAGGAGCAATAACTCTGAAACGTGTGTCCGTAGCTGCAATATTGCATACCACTAATTTTTGTTTATAATTTTTATCGGACCTCATCAACTCTTATTTTTTTATTTAATATCATTATTTCCTTATTGACGATTATTATTAATTAATGCAGATTACTAATTATTGAATATCTTTTCCATTATGCAAAAATATAGATATACTCGTATACTCCATATTACAAATTAAAATTCTAGGGAAGCATAATACCTAGCCGTCTAAATTATAAATACTGTATTTATTGAAGGAATAATATGTTAAAAACGCATTTAGGTTAGAATGATAGGATAGATGTGTCGGGTGTCGGCATAACCTTTGAGCTTTGGCAGGTAGAATTTATATACAATCATGAACTAATTTCGAGCTTATACGTAAGTGGAATCGCGGTCATTCATTTCTATTTACTACTACATAGTACTATAAACACATAAAATAATATTTTATCGTTTTTAAAGGACCGCCCACTGGAGTTTCCCTTTCACCTCCCCTGTTGCAAATTTTAGCAGCTTGTCGAGGCATATCTACTCTTAAGGTAATGATGTTTACACCTCTGCAATAAAAGATATTGTTAATTTCGTCAAGAGGATAAACAAACCTTCAAGTTTGTCCCACATGTATTTTACAAATTCTTTTTGAATCGCTTTAATTCTAAAATGAATTTCGTAACCCATATTCCAAACCAGGGATGCGTACTCCAATTTTGCCCCAACAAAAGCACTGAAAATCTGACCTGATGTAGCAGAATCTACAAACTATTTGCCGTTTCTTAATATAAGTCTGTAAGTACGGTGTTATTTTAAGCAGTTTAAGGAAATGTTGATTTTCCTAGTGATTGAGTGTTTTCATACTCCCCAAACAGAAGACAATTTGAGTTAATAATAATGAATCTGATATGTTAGCTGCTAATTCGGGTGTCCCACAGTGTTCACACCCGGGGCCTTTCTTGTTTTTGTTATTTAAAATTCCATTGTCGTCTCGGTAAAAACTGTGAAATACTACTATCCGCTGATATAAAAATGTTTTCAGAATTCTATGGACAGTACATTGATGCAAACAGACATTAACAAAATGTTCGAGTGGTCAATTAACAACTTTGCAGATCATCATTAACAGTGTCACAGTTGTGAATTTGAAGGTTATGTTTCATTGTGTTTATGTCGCTTAAATTGTTGCGTAAATAATGACGAGCGAAAAAATTCGTGTTGCTTTTCTACTTCTTGTACCTCATTTTTTTCACGAACTTCAAGGTATGATTGTGACTGTATTAATTGTGAGTTTGTTTGCAATGTTTTTGCAAAATTTTATTCAGACCCCGCTGCAGTTTATATTTTATTTTTCTGATACTTCACCTTTGATGGCACATTATTAAAATTCCCCACGATCCCCACCGACCTTTTTGCTTTAAAATGTATCCTATTCCTAACTACCTTTAATTACATGGTGTAAACCACTCCCTCCCCTTTTGAAAATATACACATTTTTTGAGGACGTTATTAGCTCTGCAACTTCATATTGAAACAGAACATTTAAAGCCCTCAAGTTCCCTTATTTTCTAGAAATTTCGTGTTTCATTGATTTATTTAATGTTTTTTCAGAACCCATTATTTGATACATTACTTTGTACATTTTTATGGGACAAAAGATGAACATGAAATAAGTCGAATAAGAACATCTGCAAGTCGTTTTTGGAGCATTATTTTTCAAGGCTCGACTCTAAAGTATATTCACGGACGGCTGAGACCAACAAATATGCGTGATTGCCTCGTGATCGCGACGTGTTCCATTCCCATTGGTTGCATTTTTCAGGAGAATGCCAGCGGTTTTCTCGACTTCAGTTGTATGTAATTTGCGTAAAGTGTATTTACATTTATTCGAACATTTGAATTAATATAACGGTTTAGGGAATCCATTTGAAGTTTATGGTAGTGTATTATCAAGTTTAAGAGAACAATATCCTAACATCCAATCGTTCTAAAATCGATCAGGAAACTCCTAGTGTATTCTTAACGCACGAAGGGGTCTGGTGAACTAAGCGCACGTGAACAGCACATGTATTTGTTTTGACGCGGTGTCAGCGGTCTGCGAATATACTATAATGCAATACTAATCGAGAAAAAGTTTCGCTTATACCAATTCCCACTCTGAAAATGACGGTGACGGAGACGATTTACAGGACATAAGCGAAAGCAGTGAGAAAGAAGTTTTTCAACAAATACTAACACTGCAATCAATATATGTGAATAAAATTAGTTTGTGGCTTTAAAGCGTATTTTTTTATCCTTTAAAGCAACACATCGTGTAACCCGCAAAAAAATGTTAACATGTGTATCCTTAAAGCATCTTAAAAATCACCCCCGGCGAACTAGAAATGTTTCTTTTTTTGTTCTCAATTGTAGTGCAGTTATTAAAGTCGGTTTCGGATGGCGCCGGAGGCAGGCACCCTGTGTAGCTCCTACGAAATCTTGAATAAACTCGGTTAAAACTGTGAGAAATCGCGCGAAATTGTGTTAAATTGAAGCGCGGACAATTCTGCATTGATTGATATACCTAAATTAGCTATTTCGTGTAGTTGATATTTGATTGAAACATATCGGTTGAACGTGGCAACACCTGAGAGCGTATATAAACAACTTGAAAAAGGGACACAAACATCTGGCAATATAAGATGTGCACCACAAAGTTACCTTTTCAGTGAAGGGCAACAGGCTGGTTTCTAAGCAACGGATACAAGTAGTGCAGTAATCCTACGGAACAGAGAGGGAGGCTGCCAAGTTCTATTTATTGGTTTATTAATCCATGGTCCATATACTGGGCTTATTTACGAATAGAAAGATGTCTCTCGTGTCAAAGGAGTTGGGGTCTGCTTAATATACAGAGCGTCCTGAATGTTCTGTTAGATCTTTTTGTCTTTTGCAGATTTTACTTTTTATTTTGCTTTACCTTGGCGGATCGGTCTCAAATGTTTTCTTGGACCTCTTCCTTACACTTCCACTGTAAATGGCTATTTACCTGTGGAACGGTTAATTAAAAAAGCGGACAGTAGGAGGTGCACTCTGCTAGTTTCAGAAATAGAAGACTCAGAAGAAGAATAAATAAGGAGATGATGATAGATGGAATCTTAAAAGGAGCATCTCACAAACACCTTCCCATCCTATATTCTTACACCATGCGTCATGTGGCTCTCGCTGCTAGCAACAAGCATGTCCCACATCCAATCCAACATATGCAGCCGGTCCAGCGGTATATAGAAACATCCAGATTGGATTGAATTGGCCGGAAGTGGCAGCAATTCCTACCATACGCTGGCTAAGTTGAATAGCTTTAGCTAGACTTCGCCTTAGCGATTGGATGTATTGTATGTACATGCTTTCCTAATAAAGACTTTATTATTATTATTATTATTAAATCAATCGATCAATAAATCAATTGTAGTGCAGCTATTAAAAATGTTTAGACCAAAAAACAGAATTAATAATTTTCTTTGAAAGGCCGTATTGCTCCATGCTCACTTGCTTTCGAAACACTCGGTATAAATCAATTTCTTTTTGCAGAAATTTTAATTTAATTCCTTTGTTTCGATGTAATAACCAGCTTTGCGTTATCCCGACGAATTGCATCGATAATTCACATTTTTTCATCTTAACTCAATTAGAAATATGTTTTCTCTAACCAAGCCATCTAAATTCAAATGAGGTAATCCCGAGCAAAATTGCGATTTTTCCAATAGCAAGTAAGTAATCAAACAAGCCCTGAAAATGTTACACCCTAATAAGCTTCATCCTTCGCGCGAGATTTCGCGTTAACCGGAAAATGTTGCTTCTTAAAAAGTTTTATCCTCATAAAAGTTAAGTAGGGTTGTAAAAGCAGGTGGTGCCATAACTCTAAACTATACAATGAGGCAGGATCAACAACCCCTTTGACTTTTATGATCCCTGCGGCAGGTAAAATTGAGTAATACAATTTTAACCTGGAGGAAATATTAAGGGTCTTGCTTCTTTTCGGTTAAATAAGTTATTTTACACTTTGAAGTTAAATTAAGAAATAATGAAGTAGATATACATTTATGAAAGTTTATTATTTCCTGTCTGCAAGAGCCAAGGGTTTAATTAACCATACTTCAACACCGTAAAAACCAGAAGCATTATATTACGATTTATTTATACAGCTCTCTGCCTGAAATAAAGGAAATGGTTATTTACGACCAATTATCTGTTCTTATTTATTGAAAAATACCATATTCTCACATCATATCAAACGACTTTAGGGGTGGTAAGTCAGAAGAGACTACTACAGGGTGTCTACTAAATCTTAATCTTAAAATTCCCTGACTTTTCCAGGTTTTCCAGATATTATTTTATCTAAATTCCAGGTTTTTAACTTCCTACATTCGAACAAATATGAAAGTATGTACTCACCTCAAAAAAATTTTCACTGACCCGCAAGATTTTTTCTCTTAAGTCTAATAAGTGATTTTAAAGGTTTTTGATGTGCTGAACACGATGCTGTTGGCCGTTTTGCGCCACCACGTCAGCATTTTAAGAAAATCTAACCTAAAAGTGCTAAAAAGGCCATTTCTGCCTATATTCATGCCCTAATAATTGGATTACGATACGAGATGAGTAAGTCGGACTAGACCATCTTATTCAGCTGTCTTTAGAAAACAAAATAGTAAATAGTAACATTAAAAAAACAGAGCTATAGATGGCCCAAACATTATTTTCTTCCTGAGTTTAGCAAAAAATACTAGAATTTTTGTAGTGAGTGTATAATATACAAGTAAATCGGACCTAAATATATAGATAATTCCATAGCACTTTGACGCGCTAAACACAATGCCGTTACCTGTCTTGCTCTATAAGGTCAGAATTTTGAGAAAACATAACTTTAAATTGGTTAAAATAATATTTTCTATATATACTCACTACAAAAATTCTAGCATTTCTTGCTAAACTCAGAAATAAAATAGTGTTTGCACCATTCATAGTTGGATTTTTTATTGTTACTATTGGTTTTTGAAGATTTTGGAGAGCTGAGTAAGATGGTCTTGTCCTTTTTACCATACCTCGTGTTGTTGTCCAGTTTTTGGGGTAGGAAAAAATTACCATTTTAGCACTATTAAGCCAAGTTTTCTCAAAATTGCCGCCAAATCACGCCAAAAACCCTCGGAATCACCTATTTGGGTTAAAAAAAAAATAAAAGTTTCTTTTTTGCAGGTCTGTATTATGAAACAATAAGAAAACATTCATTTGCATTTAATTATTAAAACGTTTATTTTTGAAATCCCAATTACAAGTTGAATTATTTCTACAAAGAATGTCATCTTTATTTGGTCTTTAAAGAAGTTTCTCTTTTTTATATAATTAGTTATGCAGAAGCAGAGCCGCAAACATTACCACACGGCGGTGGCGCTGATTATGGCCAGACTATCTGAACTGCCATAGACAATCAACTCTGGAACTAAGTACTAGCAATAAATAACAACTGGAGAACCACGCTCGCGTATTCATATAGCTATATAAAATTTGTATAAAAACGTTCATAATCTTCATCTGGGAAAGATTTCTAACAGATTAAATATTTTGTATTAATAATTATCTGAAAGTTCAAATTCCAGGTAATACTGCTTATTTTATCAAATTCCCTGACATTTCCAGGTTTTCCCTGACTAAAATAAATTCCCTGACAATTCCAGGTTTTCCAGGTTTTCCAGATTAGTAGACACCCTGCTACTAGAGCGTTCAGTTACTTGATCGAAGCAAACGGCCGTTTGCTCCCGTTTTTTTTTTTCTATAGACCCAAGAGCCGTGTGATATTCAAGTCCACGAGAAAGACAACGGAAGGTGATAAAAATGACCACTCTTAAGGGGGGTCCAGCAGTCAGCAACAGGGGCCTCACGGGCCCTGAAAAAAAACCTTTTTGGATGTTAAAAAGTAAAAGGTTTGGGCACCAAAGAGCAGGAAAAAACTTGATTCGAGAATTTTCTAAGGCAACCGCGGATTTGGTAAAAAAAAAAATTATAGCGATAAGGAACCATTCAAGTCATGATTTTTCCGATGTATCTTTATTCGCCGAAAACTGTAGACATTTTGAATTCAAATCAGCGCAAATAAAAAAATTCATAAAAACAACTAAAATTAATCAAATGATGTAAATCTGAGAGCAACTTTGAACCCAAGGTATTTCCGATGTTTTTCCGTTAGAAATCTGGCGTATAATTATCCTCGATTTGCTTAAAAATTAGAAATTCGTAGAAGGGATTAATTACGAAAAAAAAAACTAACCAGTCTTAAAGTGGAAAAAATCGAAAAAATATGAATTTCATTATGGAAAAAATAAACAGTCGAGGCGGCGAAATAACAGGGAAGCCTTGTTTCGCGGGAAGAATACGGAAGAAAATTACAATTTCTTGGATTTTTCCTTCATTTAATCAGTTCTCCATAATGAAATCCATAATTTTTTCGATTTGTTCCACTTTAAGAGACGTTTTTGACCATTTCTCGGGAAATTAAGCAATATGGCGCAAAACTAACCCCAGTAGCACCAATATTGCACCAATATATAATCCATATAGGACCAATATCTGAATATTGGTCCTGTATAGGGCCAATATTCATATATTGGCCCTATAACATAGGAAAATGAAAATGAAATTAAAAATAACATAGGAAATGATTTTCAGCGGTTGTTGTTTCTTTATGTCGTCACGGTGGGCCAGATGGAGAAACTGCAGTAAAAATGCAAAAGAAGGTTGGGCAATCTCTTAACCTCCATAAAAATGGTTAGGTGAGGTATTTAAAAATCCTGGTAAAAAATCGGTAAAGGTATTTACACAGAACTTCCCTCGTTATATGTGCATGGCGGTCACTCTAAAAAATTAATAATTACGAAATGACATTGGGAATAATAATCGGAATATAGTTATTGCTATTATTACAAAGAAAACTTAATAAGTTTTGGTCAAAAAAATATTCAGATGCTCATCCAACAGCAAAAGTTCAATACTAAATAGCAGGTGCCACATATGGCAGGCTTGCGCAAATACCCTTACAAATGTCCACCATGACTGAATTATTTCTTGGGATGACCACCCTGTACATTTTTCAATAAAAGTATAATAGGTGGATATGCCAGATATTATTGCCATCTGTCACATTTTCAATCCAACATTCACGTAATGGAGTAGAAGCATAGTGGTGGTTAAAAAAATTCATTTTTTTTTTAATTTTTCAAAAATGTTGGTAAAAAAAATTGAAATATGAAATGTACGCTAAGGAGTGAGAAACATAGTCATAAGCTCAGCGATTCTCAGACTGTGTGATTTCACGACGAATATTAATTATTTCCGTGAACTAACACCACTCTAAATATGAAAAACGTCTTTATATGAAATGTTTAAGTTATTTTTAGTGGTAAATAGTGGATATTCATCAGTCAAACAAACAATGTCAAACCACCAAGTCTTACAATTTTCTAGTATGCACATATTACACGTTTTAGAATATAATAAACGTAGGATCGCGTAGCTCAATCGGTAAGATACTCGAGCAGCAGTAAATGTAAATGGGGTGGTTGTGAGTTCGATCCTCTTTTACTTACTTTTTTCCCCAAAAATGTATCTTATTACTACTAGCGCGTGTTTATCTCTAATAAAATCGACTTTCTTACGTTATATATCAATACACGAATGGTGAAACGTGCGTCGAGTAGATAAATTGTTCAAGTGTAGTGTTGTATTGTTTATGAAAACGTGTCGTAAATTGTTCAAGCGTAGTGTTGAAGAGTTTTAGTGCCTATAAGCTGACAGGTGATGTTAGCCAATAAAATTGGTTTATTAAAAAATTTTAGGTTATGTAACACGAATTGTTGTTCGCAAAAGTATTTTTCGCTATTTTATACTTTGAGATTCCTTACATAACATTTTTTGCGATAATAGATTCATTTGATCTAGACAAAAATTTTATATAAAAAATGTCTAGTATTATTTTTGATTTTTTAGGTTATGTTTTATTTATTTGGTCAAAATTTGAGCTGGCAGGCGATTTTTGTCCACAAATGTAGTTTCTTGCCCCACTGTGGACCGGTATCTTTAATGTTTCTTTGCCACATTTTCTCAACGTGTTAGGTAATAGATAAAAAGAACTGTATTTATTTGCACATTTTTTAAAGACCAATTTGGACTGAAATTTTTTACAATTGGAATACAACGTTCGCAAATTTCCTTCTGTGTAGCATAGACGGTTATTCGCCAGCGCCCGAGCACTACAGTTCCTGTTTGCATTTCCTGCATGCCTACACCCATTGAAAAAAGTTGAACAAAAGGCGACCGCCGTCCGTCACCCAAAATAAACTTTTCCACGAACCCAGCCGCTCGCTCGTTGTTTACCGCTTCTAAAGGTCAATTAACCGACATTACATTGGACTTCCCGGTACCTACATATCAGATATGTTTTCAGCATTGAGTATCATTCAAATATGCATAAACATAAGCCAAGCATCCACATGTTTACCAGCGAGATGAATCACATCCGCTCAAACAGTTTTTCTTCTATTTTTATTTGTACATCACACGCACGGGATAGATATGGGCGTTCGTAAAAAAACAACAACTAGTATCTCTGAAGATATTTCATTCAGGAATTTATTGAATGCACTCCGACAAACAATGGCTTATTTTAATGATAAACAATTCAATTGTTGTGTTTTCTAACCTCATTATCTGTTTGTTTTGGATGAGGTGCAAAGTCCAATGTTACTGAATAGTGTCTAAATTAAAATGTAGCGGCGATCGGAGGAAAACAAATGCCGGTTTTGTGGTATGCAGCGAGGTGAATGCGGAGTTGGCTCAAGTGTCGTCTTCTTCCATAGGCCCATTTAACTTTTTCCTATTATTACAAATTATGTAGCAAAGCCAAAAACTAGAATATACTGATGCCGTCTTCGTGTACAAAAAAATATTCAAGTCGAAGCGCACAGCCAGGTACCTAGTCGAGTTGTGACGTCAATTGGCTGAGCCGCCCAGAGAACATGGCCGGTATCCCAATTGAATTAGATTTTAAAATATCAAAAATTCTTAATACTACAGGAAAATTTGCCATTTAGGGTAACAAAAATTAATAAAAGGATCATCTCTGGGATTTAAGTAGGTAACCTGGAGAATGAGATGATGCATTCTTTGCACTTCCAAGTTCCGGGAAAGTTCAAAAAAATTTGGAAACACTTTTTTATTTTCGTTTTTTTTGCTCCAGCGAACAAAATAATGAAAACAGAGAGAAAAGTTCCCAACAAAAGTTGTAGCTCGTCTCTTTCTCTACGGAAAAGGTATTTACAAATTTTTGTCTTACTTAAGCCGTTTAGAAGATAAATCGAGTTTTCCACTTATAGTTTTAAGCCGTTTTGAAATGCGCGAAAAATGAGAATTCTCCGGGCGTTTCGTACGACCGGGCTCATCGATCATTAATTCTTACTATTCAAAGCCCTTAAAAAAATGAAAATTACATAAAATGTAGAGAAAAGTCTCGGTTTTAATGTGGAACTAATCACAAAATTCATAAAAAAATTTATCATAGAGAAAAAGTGTCAGAAGATGGCTTAGTAAACTTTGTACAGTTGATCCACAGATTTATTAATATCTTTGCCGGGAGTCGTTAGAATCATAATTCATTTTGCTTATATATTCTTATATAATGACATACAAATCCAATTAACATTTTATTACATTTACTTTTGTTGGAAAGATATGCCTTGCGATCAAAATGGAGGGTATATTTCTCATCGATCAATCACCTCCAAATTTTGGAGTTCAATTCGCTATATCTTAATTAATAATAATAGCACAGTCTTAATTTTTGGATTATAAGTACAATAAATCATATTCTCTCGAATGACTTTAGAGTTTTTTAAATGCATGCAGTACTTTTTGAATTTGTCTGTTATTCATACACGTTCAGAAAATGCACAATTATACAGTAAAACATATACAATTTATTTGTTTCTTAGCATTCTTCATTGAAATTTTCACTAAATACAGACTAAAGTGCCTGGAATCGAGTCCATGCAGTGAAAAAGCACTCATTGCTACGGGAGAAATAGGCAGGGTGCATAAAACTCAAAGATATGAATAATTCAACGGTATAAAGTATACTAAGCCATCTTCCAACACTTTTTCTCTATGATAAAAATTTGTATGAATATTTTGTGATTAGTTCCACATTAAAGCTGAGACTTTTCTCTACATTTTATGTTGTTTTCGTTTTTTTAGCCGCTCTGAATAGTAAGAATTATCGATCGATGTGTCCGGACGTACGAAACTCCCAGAGAATTCTCATTTTCCGCGCATTTCGGAGTGTCTCAAAACTATAAGTGGAAAACTGGATTTATCTCCTAAACGGCTTAAGTAAGACAAAAATGTGTAAAGACCTTTTTTGTAGAGAAAGAGACGAGCTATGGATTTTGTCGAAAACTTTTTTCCGTATTTTCATTATTTTAGCCGCTAGAACAAAAAAACGAAAATCAAAGTTTTTTCAATTTTTTTAAAATTTTCCTGGAACTTGGAAGTGCAAAGAATGCATCATTCCATTCTACAGGTTATTACCTACTTAAATCCGGGAGATGATCCGTTTATTAATTTTTGCGAGGTTTTTACAAAATTTTGCCTTCAATGCTTGTACTATAATAGTTTTTGACCCTTAAAAAAATCTCTCCCGCAACGTGAAAATAATAAGATTTGACGCACAATGAGGTGGCGGGTTCGATCCTCGGTATGGACAAATTTTTTTGTTGTCAAATTCACTTTTTTCTCGTGCAATATTTCCTATAATGATATGATATGTTTGTAAACATACAACAGCACTGTTCTGTGCAAGCATCTGCCTCTATTTCTCATTCCATCCTATCAATTACCGACAGTAATGATTTTTAGTCTCAAGGGCACACGGTCGGAAAATGCACAATTTTTCAGATATCGGGGGTGCAAAGACGACTCTTCCACCCCCAATATCTGGAAAAACTGTCAATTTTCTGACCTTGTTGTTCCCATGAGAACTTTTGATCAGGAGGTCGAGAGGAATAACATATATCGATTTAAGCGAATTTCACCTGGGGCCACTTCCCATAAGAAATGAGCACCGCATCTGCACCCCCGATATCTGGAAATCTGTGCATTTTTCGACCTTGTGTCCATGAGAGCTTTTGATCAGGAGTTCCAGAGGAATAACGTACAGTGTGTCCCGCTTTTCATAAATCCACCCTAATATCTCAGTTATTAATAATGCGATTTTCTTCAAATTTGGGTGGTAATAATGTGTTGGAAAAATGAATTATTTGGCATAGTAAACATTTTCATTTTTACAGTGGCGTGCGGTTTTAGGGGGTAAAATAGGGTAGGTTTTTTGGCAAAAGGATATTAGGTCTTATTTTAGACAAATTTTTCCATCATATTTGGATTCAGCATGTCCAAAAACCCCTTCAACATAACCACCTTCCAATAAAATACACTTTTCAACAACCCTTCTTAACCGTTCAATCACATTTCTTAACGTCTGGGGACTAATTTCTTGACACGCTTGCCTAATCCGTCTGTTACGCGGCCGAGTAGCATACACTTTATTTTTCAAGTACCCCCATAGAAAAAAGTCACAAGGGGTAATATCAGGCGATCTAATGGGTCAGAGTTCTAAAGGGCTACTTCTACCTATCCACTTCATAGGGAAATTTGTATTTAAAAAATTTCTAACTATCAGAGAATTGTGCGCCGGGGCACCATCTAACTGAAAGTATACATTTTCTATCTGTGCTAAAGGCATTTCCATAAAAAAAATCATCTAAAGCATTTTGTAAAAAATTTAGGCAAGTGTCTGCGTTGAGGTTATCCAGGAAAAAGGGGCCAACAATTTGTTCATTTAATATGCCACACCACACGTTAACTTTTTCACTGTATTGGTTTTTACAGTTAATTACAAAGTTGGGATTTTCGGCTACCCAATATCTACAATTTTGACTAGATACCACCAACGTTTGTCGTAAATGTTGCCTCGCCACTAAACAGTACGTCCTATAAAAAAAATCTGTCGTTAAGATAGTTACCTTGCAATAGGCAAAATTCAAACCGCCGCACCGCTTAAAATCACCTTCTAAGAGAGTATGCAAAAATTTTGGTTTAAATGCCCTAATCCTATTGCGTTTCAAACACCTCCATATTTTATTTTTGGTTAAATTTAGTGTTTTCGCAACTGCCCTTATACCACCAGTTGGATTGTTCCGAAATTCTGTTAAAATGCGTTCGTCGTCTGGATATTGTGGTAAATTTAAATTGTACCTTCTTTGTCTTTTCTTGGAAATGGCTCCGGTTCTTGCAAACAGTTTGTTGATGTCACCAACGGTTTTGTGCCAAATTGGTGCTCGATCACGATGACGTTGATTAAATATTCGAGCAACCTGACGCGTAGATCTTTCATTATCACCAATTAAGCGGATAATTTCAACTTTTTCTTGAATTGTAAGAAGTACTCTCCGATTTTCTGCCATTATCAGTAAGATTGATATACAACATGGCTTTCGTGAAGGCAGATCGACTCAATCAGCAATTCTTAATTTTGTTGATAAATTATATGAAAATTTAAATAATAATAAAAAATGTTTTGGAATATTTATGGACCTCAGCAAAGCGTTCGATCTTGTTGATCACGATATATTGGTTACTAAGTTAAATAAATATGGTTTCAGAGGCAAATGTGGTGATTGGTTGAAGTCTTATCTGTCTAATCGAAAGCAACAAGTTGCAATAAATGGTCATCTCTCTAGTATAATGAACATGTCTCGAGGAGTGCCTCAAGGGTCAGTCCTAGGGCCACTCTTGTTTGTATTGTTTGTAAATGATTTGTCAGAAATTGTAGGTGGTAATAATCTAACTCTATTCGCCGATGATACATCTTATTTAAGTGTGAATACTGATATTGTAAACCTAAGGGAGACAGCACAAACTATGTTAAATAAGCTTACAGCATGGTTTTATAACAATAAATTATTAGTAAACAAGGACAAAACAGTATTTATACATTTTACACCTAGAATAATGCAATATAATGAAAGCAGTTTGTTAAAGATAGATGATATGTCCCTGGAACAAGTACAAACTACAAAATTTTTAGGGGTGTATATATATAGAGATAACGCTTTAAGCTGGGAGTGGCATATAGACATTCTTTGTAAAAAGCTGGCATCGGTTTGCTTTGCATTATATCGTTTAAGGGATATTGTTAATAGATGCGTTATATTGTCAATTTTATTCTAGATTAACTTACGGAATAATTTTTTGGGGCTCTTCACATCATATGGATAGAGTTTTTAAAATGCAAAAAAGGGCAGTTAGATACATCTGGTATAAATAGATATTCTTCATGTAAACATGTATTTAAAGAACTGAAAATCTTACCTGTTGCGTGTGTGTATATATTAGAAATAGTATTGTTTGTAAAGCTTCACCTAGAAGACTTCTTAATGAATAATTTTTACCATGATTACCAAACTCGTAATCAAAATGATTTACAAATTCCCATTCATATTTTATCAATATATGAAAAGAGTCCCAGATACATGGGAATAAAACTGTTCAACAAGTTGCCACACTGCATTAAAGACATTACTTCAATTAAAAGTTTTAAAAATGCCGTAAAAAATGTTTTAGTAGAAAATTGTTTTTATTCTGTGTCTGACTACTTACATCATGAATTTTAAATATTCACTAGTACAATTATTTTTATGTAATTATTTTGCACCACGTGTATACATATTTTGTATGTTGTATTTTGTACTTTGTATTTTAGTATTTTATATTTTGCATTTTGATTTTTGTACTTTGTATTTTGTATTTGTATTTTGTATTTTATCTTTTATATTTTGTATTTTGTATGTTGTATTTTATATTTTGTATTTTGTATCTTGTATCTTGTATTCTGTATTTTGTATGTTGTATTTTGTATTTTGATTTCGTATTTATATTTTATAATGTTGACTATGTACATCTTGAATGTTCTTGTGCCAATATTTTTCTCTTGACCTGTCCCATGTCATGTGTTTTATGATCTCTTGGACAATAAATATTATTATTATTATTATTATTATTATTATTATTATTATTATTAATATTATTAAATAACACTATTTAACTTTTGACAATTCTTATGAATCACCAAATATCAAATAAAAACTTGTTCAAAGCACTTTTGATTAATGCATATGGTTGCAAGTTCTTAACTATCTTTTTCTAATAAAGACCATTTATTATTATTATTATTATTATCTTTTTCCGTAGGACTAACCATTTCGGAGACATGATCATGTGAAATTACAATGGTAATAGGTGATAAAAGTATCTAGTATTGACGCAAGTGTCTTATTATTTAGTTTTTCATACTGGTTTGTTAGTGTTAGGACAAAAGTTCTATATACATTCTATCATCAAGATCTGGAGATCATTCTCTTACTGAGTTGATAAATAACAAATTTTCCTCGCCGATGAATTCGCAGCAAAACTTCCATGATTTTTCTTTGAGAGAGAATTTTCTAGATAAAAGTTCCAACACGTGCAGGGCCACCTTCCAAGGATTACATAAAAAACAACGGCTAATTTGCAGAAACTAACATTCTCGAACACTTCCGTGTCTAGCCAAGATTAGGAACGCATTAGTTTTAATTTTAACAATGTTTACAGCTATGTTAAAAATGTACAACTCAGACGTGAACATGCCAGACAAAAAAATCACTGTATCGGAAAATTCTTAACATTTTGTCGTGAATTCTTACAAATATCACTGGGAAAAAATAACTTAAACGCGTCATACATAACCTCGCACAGAATCATTACCTTCTAAATAACTTTTCGACTTGTGAATCGAATTAGAACGCGTAAAATCCAACAAAAAAAAAATTAAAAAAATATATTGTTTGTTCGTCGATATTTATTTGGAAAGCGTTGGTTAATAAATATCTTGTAGACTATTTTAAGGCACTTTTTATCGATATGAAGTTGTTCCTATCAAAACATTTCCACAACGCATGAACTAATCGGGCAGGATCACGGCTGCGTAAGATTGTGCAATAAGGTGGCTTAAATGTATACTTGCGAATAATAAATTTCCATTTTTTCACCCCCCTCCCAAAATTTATTCGATATCTCAATAAAATTATCTCCAAATATGAGCAGTTGACTTATTTGGGCAAAAATATATCATCAAATGCTGAATAATTAATTATTAAAACGCTATTCAACAAACTGACGAAGGGTTCTTGTAAGTGTTAGAGTGTTGGACATATTGTGGTGCACACAAAAGTTTTCTTAAACCCTACCTTACGAATAGGACACAATCTGTAGACAATTTTGATGCGAAGTATACTAAACTTGACATAAATATACCACAAGGTACTATTCTGGGGCCCTTATTATTTTTATTCTGTATCATTGATATAAACCAGCATGGACTTAACTAGGGAAGTATTGTATTCGAGAAAAAATCACCCTCCGAGATTTTTTCGGATTTTCGTGTTTCAGATCACGTAGATTACGAAAATATAGGTTTTTCAGTTCCGTCAGTCTGTCTGTCTGTTGGTGCATACCTTAAAAACTACTTGACGGAGAACAGTCAAATTTAGTAGGTAGCTGACACTACTGTCAGCGAAGAAATGGTTAAACTTTCACTGGAAAATATACAGGGTGGACCGTCTAAAGGGAATAAATAATGAAAAAAAATTTCCCTTGCTCAAATTTAAAATTTCCACGATTACTGATATTCTAAACCTATTTCGGGAAAAAAAAAATTTAATATTTTTTTTACCAACATTTTTGAAAAAATTTTTACTGCTGGAATAGATGGAGAGAACATTTTTTTTGCTCAAATTTAAAATTTCCACGTTTCACGGCATTCTAATAACATATAAAAAAAAATTGAAAATTTTTTTTACTAACATTTTTTAACATTTTTTTCCGCTAGAATAGATGGAAATAACATTTTTTTTTTGCTCAAATTTAAAATTTCCTCGTTTCATGGCATTCTAAACATACAAAAAAAAAATTGAATTTTTTTTTACTAACATTTTTTTCCGCTAGAATAGATGGAAATAACATTCCTTTTGCTCAAATTTAAAATTTCCACGTTTCGTGGCATTCTAATCCTATTTCAAAAAAAGATCTTTTTTTACCACTACTATAGAATAGAAGGAAACTTTCCTTTTTGCTCAATTCTTTTTTTCTGAAATGAGTTTAGAATGTCATGAGAGGTGAAAATTTTAAATTTGAGCAAAAAAAAATTTATTTAGTAAGTAGCATTAAAAAAAAGATTACAAAATTTTCAATTTTTTTTTTTTAATAGGTTTAGAATGTCACGAAACGTGGAAATTGTAAATTTGGGCAATTTTTTCCAATCAATTCTAGTGGTAAAATTTTTTTCAAATCTTTTTTAAAAAATCTTCAATTTTTTTTCTGAAATGGGCTTAGAATGTCACGATACGCGGAAATTTTTAATTTGAGCAAAATAATTTTTTTTACATCTATTCCAGAGGTAAAATATTTTCCAAAATGTTGGTAATAAAATGTTCATTTTTTTTTTTCTTAAGTAGGTTTAGAATGTCATGGGAAATTTTAAATTTGAGCAAAAAAATGTTTTCATCTAGTGTTAAAAGTCAATTTTTTTTTTATTTTCATTTTATTTTTTAAATAGGTTTAGAATGACATGAAACGTGGAAATTTTAAATTTGGGCAATTTTTTTCCGTCTATTAAAGTGGTAAATATTTTTTCAAAAATGTTGATAAAAAAAATTAAAAGAAAAATTTTCAAATTTTTTTTCTGAAATATGCTTAGAATGCCACGAGCCGTGGAAATTTTAAATTTGAGCAAAATAAATTTTTTTCCATCTATTCCAGTGGTAAAATATTTTCCAAAATGTTGGTAAAAAAATGTTCTAATTTTTTCTTCTGAAATAGGTTTAGAATGTCATGAAACGTGGAATGTTAAAATTGAGCCAAAAATTTTTTCATCGTGTTTAAAAAAAGTCAAATTTTTTAAAAAAATGTCCATTTTTTGTTATAGGTTTAGAACGCCATGAAACGTGGAAAATTTAAATTTGGGCAATTTTTTTCCATCTATTAAAGTGGTAAACATTTTTTCAAAAATGTTGATAAAAAAAAATTAAAAGAAAAATGTTCAAATTTTTTTTCTGAAATATGCTTAGAATGCCACGAGACGTGGAAATTTTAAATTTGAGCAAAATAATTTTTTTTCCATCTACTCCAGTGGTAAAATATTTTCCAAAATGTTGGTAAAAAAATGTTCTAATTTTTTCTTCTGAAATGGGTTTAGAATGTCATGAAATTTTAAATTTAAGCAAAAAAAAATTTTTCCATTATTTATTCCCTTTAGACGGTCCACCCTGTATATTTTCCAATGAAAGTTTAACCATTTCTTCGCTGACAGTAGCGTCAGCTACCTACCAAATTTGACTGTTCTCCATCGAGTAGTTTGTTAGTTAATGCATCAACAGACATACGGACGGACATTGACAACTGACCAGTGAGAGTCGGCTTGTACGGGGTTACAGTCTTAGATACTTTTCGTCTTTTTAGCTTTTACCATCTTCAACCACAATTTCCTTCTATTTTAATGTTTTAGACCCACCAAAGTAGGAAAATTTCTAAATATAATTCCCACTAGAAAAAAAAAAAAAAACACTCATATTCAGTACATATCGAAATATCAATTTTCAAACCAGTGCGTCCAAAACAAAGTTGCAGAAAATTTGCAATAAATTTTACATTTTACAAACACTCAACACAAATCAAAAGCTTTGTCTCGAAAACTATGAAGTTTTCCGTGTATTTCTCACGGAAAAAGCATATTTTTCGTAAAGCTATAGAACCGTGAAAATATAGTGAAATAAAAGTAGCAGGGGAGGAGGGAATCCATAAAGTACAACAGAGCGAGGGGAGGAAGAGGAGGGTCAAACTTTTGTGACATCACATTATTTAAAAATTGGAATAGTGATAAGGAGCATCAATGACTGGTTTAAAAATCCATGGACAGAAAATATACGATTGTTCATGTTTTGTTAATCGCGCATATTTTGTCAAATAAAACCGATATTACTGCTAACGAAAGTCAGTAAAAAACATTGTTAGTTATTTGAAAAGCTTTTAAGAATAAAAATTTAATCGAAACGTTGTTTTAATCGGATGGAATTCGAAAAAATACAAAAATCAGAAAATTCTACTTCAAAATTTAATGCTGTAAAATCACAACAGGCGGAGCGGGTGGGGTTGACTAGAATATGACAACCTGTGACATAGGGTGAGGGGGGGAGGACCATGAAATGTACGTGACGTCATTAATGAATTACCCCTAAGACACTTCACAGGATTTGGCAAACGCTTCGAAAACTTTTAGACCACCTTCAGCCTATAATTCGAAAACATTAGAATTCAAATTTCATCGCATTTTTAACTGAGATTATAACTTCCACGTTATTTTTTTAGTCCTACCGCCTGCTCCGAGATCCAGATCTTAAAAGTAGATCTTGGCAAGAGACACTGGCAAACCCTCGGTGCAGTTTATACTTTATATAAGTTTTTATGGCGCTTACAGATTTGAGAATTTATTTTTACAACTTGATGTATTTAAAATATTTGTCAGAATATAAATAGCCCTACCAGATTTTACTAGATTCTATAACACTTTTAGCGGAAAGTGTTTTTGTTGGAAATAGATTTTTATTTGCGATCTGATGGCTGTAACTTTTATATGAATGCTTGTGTCCACCTATTAAAAAACATTGCTGGTCAAGAGAATATTGTGTGTATTTAAATCGATTTATAGTATCCTTTGGGTTGACTTTAGAATTTGAACATAAGTATATTTTGCGGATAAATGTTTTGTGTATTTAGCGCATCAACGAAACTCGTGACAGGTAATTTAAGTACAATAGATTCAATATACCGGGTGGCATAAAAGTATGGGAATAGCAGGACAACATGAAAAATACGAATCCTAGAAAAAAAACTGTAAATACAAAAATTGTAGGAAATTTTCAGGGCTCTCTGACGGTGACCTTGGTTTTTACCTTGGCAGTGGCCTTCAAGGTCAAGTCGAATTTTCCAAATAGACCCTTACTTTTAACCCCGAAAATGAAAATATTACGACCTCTAAAGGTCATCGTTACACCATAAATTTGCAAGTGCCGAAGGTCATCTCCGAACGTAAAATCTACCGTTCGTTTCTTCTCCGGGGTTAAAAGTAGGGGGTTCCATTTGAAAAAGTCGACTTGACCTTCAAATAACCTTGAAGGTCCCGGTCAAGGTCAAATCCAAGGTCACCGTCAGATAGGCAGGAAAATTCCATACAACTTTTGTATCTATTTTTTCTCTAGGATTCGTATTTTTCAAGTCATCCCGCTGTTCCCATTCTTTTGAGCCACCCAGTATAAAATAAACGCGGTGACCGAGACTGAGGGTGGCTACACGTTCACGACACTGTTCCGTTGGGGCTCGGTAAGATTCTAATATTAAATAGGCGTGATATAATGTGATAATGTACATTAAGTTTCCTTATTTTGCTGAACAAATTGACTTTATTTATTTTAAGATTGCCAATAATAGGTTTTAACTGAAAATTTAATAATTTTCGCTTTGTCCTTTAAAAGACAGTGGGAAATTTTCAATTTAAAATACAATGGATTGTTTTTGTACTACCTTTTTGTAAGAATTTGTAGGAAGGAAATAAACGTTTTATTTGAAAAATTATTACTAAGTATTTTTGTAATGGAAATGTTACCTTTGCTATTACTACAGGTACGCAAATATCTTCTGCGCATGCAATATCACAACGTGCACATTTAAAACAGTTTTAAGGCCGATATACCACTAACAGCCAATAAGCAAAATACCGACTGACTAGGATGTAGGTACTTTACAGTCTACAACTATAATAATGTTATGCATTACACCCCCCTATGATACGCCTATGCCTAATAGTGACTGGAAACTTGTAGAAAGATATAGAGTTTTCTAGAGTGTGGTAGGAGAAGATTCTCGATTGTGTTCTGGATGAGTCTGGAGGCAATTTCAGAGTATATAAGGCGCGATTACCGGCGGAAGAGCAGAAGTTTTACTAAAGGGAAGTTAATAGCGAAAGTAAGGTTATAAATTCGAAGTGTAAATACAAACATTGTAAAAGTTAGTTTGTGTAATCAGTAAATTATTAAATAGTGTTAGTGGTTTACCCCTTGTTAAAATTATTTAGAACCCACGGATTCATACAGGGTGTTTCATAAAAGGGTGAAAACTCGTAACAATAATAAAGTAGACACGCGCGATCGACTAGACCAGGATCGATTTCAATCCTGTTTACTATACCACGCAGAATTTCTTTGTTTGCAAATTGTATCAACGGTTACAACATTCTTCTTGTCTTTTTTTTCATAAAATGTTTCATAATGTTTACATTTACTTATCGATTTTTTCTTCCTTTGACTAACACTAATTTATTGTCCCAATGTCAATATAATCCATATTGTCTGTCTTGAGCTATCATACTTACATGAAACGTGACGGGCGGACAGACAGACATTTTGAAAGTTGTTCTGAATTCTATGACTTACACTATGGCACGAAATGTGCCATCACATGTACTCTACTCTTCATTTTTGTATTTTCGAAGAGTATAACAACTATTTTTGACAATAAGGTGATAAGTAGTACAAATTTTGTTCTTGTTGGTTGAAAATTCCCAGAAACCATAGTAACTCACACTAATCACTCATTCACACATTCGAAATATGCAAATTTCGTGTTTTTTACGGACTATATTGTGATAAACAGCGATTATATTTCCAATTAATCATTGTGTCCTACACAAGGAAACGTAATAACTTTCTAATTTAAATTATTGGTAATATAAACTGTCTTATCATCGTTTTTAGACGTTACATAACAATGTTCTTAACCATTTTATGCTCGGTGAAATGCTCATTTGTTGAATAAATCTCGAAACTAGAACATAAAAGTTTAATTTTTTGAAAGGGACGAAGGCCATAATCTCAGAACACTTAACTTTAACAGAAATTTCATAAACTTTAAAAAAATGTATTGCCATTTTTTCCTTAAAAATCACACTCCCTCCCTACTAAACAAAAAAAAATTGAACGTTTTTTAAACAGTGAATAAAAATTAACATCTATGCAAAGTTTATTGATGATCTTCTATGTTTTTTATTTTTATCTAACTAATAAAAAGTGAATAAAAATAGACCAGTGGAAAAAAATTAATACAGGTTCAATGTCCTACGATAGGGTGCCATGGTACATATAAAACACGGCCTACTTTGGGCAATTCTTAAAATGCTTCTTCCGTTAAAGCATTAATAGACACTTCCTTTTCTAGTTCCTAGAGTGGCACTTCTAAAATTATCTCTTCAGCCCCCTCAACGCAATAGACTGTCAAATCGTATTTACAAACTTCAACCGGGCTACATATTGTACATATTTTATTTCAATACCATAACACGCTATTTTCAGCCTCATTAGTTTATATTCTAATTTTAATATATTATTTTAAGACAAGACCAAAACATATTTGTACATACTTCGAATTAAAAACATGGCAATGTTTATGTCAAACGTCCTTCGCAGGCAAAGGTCAACATTCATTACATCGAAATTTTACTCTTAAAAAAATCGACAATGATTAATCTAAAACGCATTTAAAAAGAACCTTGCCGATTCTAGGCCACGCGATTTTTTCTATCGGTTCTACGTAGGTAAAAACAAGGTGCAAAATTTGTAGCGCATTTTTAGCGGCAATGACGTTGATTTTAACCTAAATAACTGTATATAGACATGTAAATGTGTGCGAGTTTTATATTTTTATTTGCCACTGCCTGCCGCGTTTGAGAAAGCGATTTCGATAAGAAACAAATCTACGCGTCAGCGTCGGTAATTATTCGACGGTTGTTTAAAAATGCATCATCTTAAGAGGAATCCTCGCATGCGGAAATATACGTGAAATATAGCAAACGCGCGTAGCTCTAGCAGCTTTATTTTTACAAGTATCACACTCATTTTTTTTTTAGAAGAAGTTAGCTACTAGTTCTACAATGTGACCATTTATTTTTCAAATCCGGTGAACCAATCTTAAGAAAAAAAATCACAAACATTATCATTTGATTGTCTGATATTTATTTAATTTTCACATACTTCTAGATATCGTTCTCAAAAAAGAATCGGTCAGATAATTCTATCATCTTTTGTTTACACATTCGTTTAAACATAATTCAAAAATGTCACTTTTTTAATGAGTTATACTTCAGGGCAATTACACATGTAATTTAAAAAATGTTTAGGAATGTTTTCCATCTCCACCTAGCCATAGAGGCGGATCATATACGCATTGGCTCTTTGTCTAACTTGAGACTTCTCATTCTCCAGGCTTTGACTCTTGCTACAGTAGATATATATATAAACTGAGCTTGTTGCATACATATTTTAATTCAATTTTTACCGGAACACATTTAATCGCGTAATGAGTAATAAATTAATTAAATTGTGAAAACTGACATTTGTTTTTGGTAAAACGAATTTAAAAATACATTTGGGATAAAAATACTGGACATTTGCTAAGTACATATTACACTTTTTTTAATAAGATTACGAAAAAATGAATGTTTAAATCAATACGTCCTGTACGTAATTTCTTAAAAAATAAATGCATAAGTGAGGACGTCCCTGTTTTTGCTGCCACCTGTCCTGGTAGGTGTATAACTGTATAATATGTTGGTAGGAAAATGTTAACATTCTTTTCATAACTATAAAAGCAAATTTCCGGGTAATTTGTAAAAATTTTGATATTCAATAAAATATTTAAATGGGGAAATGCCACTCAATTCTGGTTTTTGTTCAATAATAGGTATAAAACAAACAAATATTTATAGAATGATGTATTTCAAGATACTGAATAAAATATAAAAGTTAGTATCTGGCAATACGGTAAACTTTCGTCAAATTTCCTAAAAAAATTCTTTATAGTATTTTATATCTTACATAAATATCCATAATTTTTTTTTATTACAAATGCCTATAACTTTTCTATGAACAAATAAGAAAAAAAGCAGAAGGCACACCAGGTTTTGAACCCAGAACCCCGCGATTGAAAGTCTGATGCTACATCAGACCCACCACCTGTTCGACACTGTTTTCACTTCAAGTGTGATCCGTATCACATAAATTATAGGTTATCTCAGGTAATAATGCTATGAAATAAATCTCTCGACCCTTCCCAATTCTCATTGCGCCTGCGGTTGAAAGAGAAGACGTATCCGTTCTCTCTTCACTAGCAAATAAAATGTAAAGTTATTTCTCCTACAATTGGTGTTGCCGAGGGTAAACTAAACCGTAATCTTTGAAACTACGCAGGGGAACTACTAAGGGTACTCCTCTTAACAAAAAGTTTGTATGCGTCTATTTTGGAATTAACATTTTTTTTATCAGCTCTCAGACGAAGTTTGTAGATGTTAAAATTAAAAAATATGGGTAATTTTCGCTACTTTTTTTTATACGCGTTTATTATTATAGACCGAACTCCAATGACAAAAAAGGTACCCCATCGAACACATCATTTAAAAGGTGAAAATGGTTGCAAAACATGTAAAAATCATGTCACGTCCGCCAGACTAGAAAAAATTTGTTAATTGTTATTTCTTATGAATGTTTGGATTTAGCTTTAAAAAATTGATTTTACTTTTCAAAACAGTTGCTTGAAATGTATGCAATTTGTGGTAAATAATCAACAATTTTTGAAAAAATGCGTCTGTCTGACAATTTTTGTTACTTAATTTGTCAGAGGTCCTGATAATATTCCATCTTTGGTAGTACGTGACTGTGCAGAAGTATTTACCAAACCATCATGTATACTTTTCAATCTATCTCTTCAAACTTCAACATTTCCACAATGTTGGAAACAGTCCAAACTCATATCCGTCTTTAAGAAAGGGGATAGAACTTTGATAACTAATTACCGACCCATTGTAATTTTGAATAACTTTGCTAAAGTCCTCGAAATATTATTGTATGAACATATACAGGGTGTAATTAGTTTCATGTCATTAAAAAAAACTGGTGGTAGGGAACGACAAGACAAACAAAAAAACCTTATATAACATGGGGTCTAAAGCTCATAGTTTTGGAGAGAGAAAAAAATAAACAAGAACTTCCAAAATACTTAATAACATAGTTTGAGAACTGCTGGCATATTGGGATCGGTTTTATTGCCTCGCGTCTTGTCGCATACTCTGACATTCCTGCAAACAAGTATGCCGACAAAGCAGTTAAAAACGACCAACACAGGGCACCGCCATGTTTTTTGTTTCTTCGCGGCCAAATTATCTTATTACGCGTGCTATACTCTCCCTTGTAATATTCTCAAGTAATAATTTCAGTTTGTGTCCTTACTTCGTAAACAACGTACACACGACGTGACCTACCCGTTCTTTGGTTTTGTCTGTTGCTTTTAGTTTTGAATTTTGTGCCGCTTATCTTAAGATTTATTTTATTGACTTATCGTTCAAGTCGTTATTGGTTACGTAAGACACTACTTCTCGTTTGTGCTTTTTGTGTTACTTTTTGGATTTTGGACCAAGTTTTTCTTTTTGTTTTCTTTATTGATAACGTTAATTCACAGTTTAGTGTGCTGTTTTAAAACGCAGATTTTGGACATTATGGGAGATTACACTTATCCAGAGCTCGCGGATATGCACTTGGTGTATGGACAAAGTGGTGGAAATGCAGCTGGTACGGAAGAGCTTTAGAACAATTGCAACAACGTATTTTAATGTGCATAAAAACCATAAAAAATGATCCTAATTTACCAAATGTGTTGAACGGAGTACATATGTCCTTAGTTCGACGTACCGAAATGTGTATACGTGGAGATGGAGGTCATTTCGAACAATTTTTGTGAAAAATTTAAAAGAATTGTTCAGTTATTGGGTGTTACCTATTGGGCATTAAAGGTATGATTATTATTATTAGCATTCGCTGTCTTGTTTATAATTGTTTACATTGATTTTCATAGAGACCAAAGACTCGATTTTTAGTTTTCGATACCTGATTGGGAAAAATTATGCGCTCAATTCGTTAAAAAATTCAGATTTTTCCTAACTTAAAATACACAACTATTTTCTGTTATCGTATCTCGGACGTCTAACTGTTCGTTTTCCTATTTCATAAAATAATGACTAATTTTTTAAGCTTTTAACACAATGTTACAAATGTTAACAAACCACCGTTAAATATTATAAATTCTTATAAACGACAATAAAAGCTACAATAACTTTGTTCCAAATTAAAAAACACATGTAAACAAATCCTATTTAAACCCCTGAGGCAATGCTATACTTGCGTTGTGACGAAAGAGAAGGAATTATTTACATTTTCATAATTAGTGGTATAAAAAGTTCGGTACAAGTAATCCCATCAAAGTGCCGCACTTCTTCGGGTGGGAACACAAGTCGAGTATTACAGTTTTTTACTATGTCTAATATTCGGAACTATAACATCCATTGACCCTGAAAAACAGCGGTGCTCAAATGTTTCCTACCTTAACATTAAAATGTTAAGGTGCGTATAAGCTTGGCGAACCGAACATGTAATGTAACATGCAATGCAACAGATTCGTCAAATTGGGACGGTTTTGCGAACACGATACGAATGGCTATTTCGGAGCGCGCTGCGATCCACCGCTTGTCGGTTTTTGCGACGAACACAAAGGGATTCGCAGTGCGTAGTGGGACGGCATTCGTGATGTTCTAATGTTTTAACGAACAAGGACTAGTCGGAGGAGGCGGCTTTGCTGTTAATAGAAATTTACAAGTATCATAGTGTTCTTTGGGACCAAACGAACCCGAATTATTTTAATAAAAACAAAAAAAAAAAAAGTTACGTGGATGGAAATTGCTGCTTCCATATAGCAACCAGAGGAAGCATGTAAAAAAAAAGTTCATTATTATAGTTTTATTATGTAAGTTGATTATCATAAAATTTTTATATTGGCCGTTACTGTGCTGGAACTTCAAAACTCCCAGTAGATCGTAGAAGCGTTCGTTTTTTTTTTTTTTAATATTTGCGATAATTAATAAGGCACTACTGCCTAAAACCAAAGCTTCAGCTTTACCGTCGGACATGTTTTTGGTCTGTTACCATAGGATAGACTAAGTCTGTGGACTAAACAGTTCACCTTGCTTGCTCGCGGCGTGTTCGTCAAATCCCACGGTTCGTAAGATGTTCGTGGCGTGATCGCGGGAGACAAATTTCAACGCGCATTGCATTGCATGTTACATTACATGTTCGGTTCGCCAAGCTTATACGCACCTTTAAACCTTGGTGTTTTTTTCAAAGTGCCCCTAGAGAAAAAAGTCATACAGGTTTTTTGTTTGTCTAGTCGGTCCCTATTACCAGCTTTTTTAATAACATGAAACTAATTACACCCTGTATTTTGCCATGTTAAACATCAAATACCTGAATCCCAACACGGCTTCTTTAAAGGCCGATCTACACTTATCAACTTATTCTGTTTAACTGAGTATTTATCTGATGCAATTGATGATGGTAGTCAAGTTGACATAATCTATACAAATTTTTCTAAGGCTTTTGACAGACTAAACCATAGTATTCTTTTGCAAAAATTACACGTTTTCGGATTCTCAAATGACCTCATTAACTATTTTTCATCTTACCTAAACAATAGAACCCAATTTGTCTTATTCTGTCGAGGTTTTACCAACCTCAGGTGTCCCACAGGGATCTAATCTAGGTCCACTTTTGTTCATTATGTTTATTAACGACATTGTTACTGACATTATTATTCTGTAGAATTTCGAGCATCGACGACTGTTTGATTTTGCAACACAATGTAGACAAAATTAATGAGTGGCGTATGTAAAAATAAAATAAAAATAAACTTTTCTGTCTGACAATTTTTATTAATTAATTTGTCTGATTTAAGTTTGAATGCGCAGCATCAATGCATCAGGACCAATCACTGGCATCTTATAACACCTCTTTAAAAAAATTTCCTTAATGCGTAAAAATTTCTGTCGTAGAAAAAATGTTTTTCACTATGTCAGACATTTAAAAATGTGGTCGTGCGACATTTAAAAATGTGGTGTCGTAGTGAAAAACATTCTTTTGCACAGATCAATTTTTATGCATAAGAGATCTCAAATTTAATTACAGAAAAAAATTAAGGCGGTGTTTTGACGCGGCAGTTGTGAAAACTTATTTTAAAAAAACACGATCTGATGATGTTTATTTACCTTTATTGAATCATTTATGGAGTTGTTCATTAAACTAACATTATTTATTATAAATAAAGAATGTATTTTAAATAAATAATTTACATAATGCCTATCAATTAATACAAAATGGTAAAACAATATTTACAATAATTAAAAAGTGATTTTAAAAATAGTCGGTCGTCGCATATGACATCTCTCGCTTTATGAAGTATTCCTTTGTCGGTTTATTTGTATGATTTTCAAACCGGCACTGGAACTATACATAGCATTTCAAATTTAGCCGAACTATCACTGCGCAAAAGAAAATGGTGTAAGTATAGTTCTCTTCATATATTTAAAGCATATAAAAAATGTTGGGTATTTGATCTTTACCGCAAAGTCAAAGACGCCGACACTTTTATGTGCCTTAAGTATACCGGGTGTTAGAAAAGTATGGGAACGGTGAAGAATCTCGAACAGTTTGCATCAAATCGAAAAATAAAAAAATACGCGTCAAAAAGTTTTCAAAAAACTATCTACTGATACCAAAAATGACCTCCCCACCCACCCCCAGTGGGTGGGGCGAGGGGCAACTTTAAAATTTCAAATGGAAACCCCTATTTTTTATTGCGGAATCGGATTCTACGGCAAAAAATAGGTAAGTTTTATTCAGGACATTTTTTTCGATTCTTGCAAGGTGTCGCTGCAATCGCAAAAAATTGAAATAAACCTGAAGTCTCCATAAGTTTGTAAATACAGCTACTCGTGTTGACAAAAAAACATTCAGTTTGAAAAACAATATCTGTGATATCTTGATTTTTATTAATGTTTTTTTTAAGTGTTGTTAATAACAGTATTTGTTTTGTGAAATTTCTACGAGTTGTAACATTTTTTGCGATTGCAGCGACACCTTGCGAGAATCGAAAAAAATTCCCGTTATAAAATTCACGTATTTTTGGTCATAGAATCCGAATCCGCTATAGAAAATATGGATTTTCATTACAAATTTCAAAGTTGTCCCCCACCCCACCCACTGGGTTGGGGGTGGGGGAGTCGAACCCAATGTCTTTGGATAGATTTCGTAAAAATAACAAATACCTGTTTTCAGTTTTTGAATTGGACTTTTTTTATGGGCACAAGACGCTACTCTTGAAACAGTCATGCATTCTTTTCATTTTTTGCGATTACAGCGACACCGTGCAAGAATCGAAAAAAATGGCCTGAATAAAACTTACGTATTTTTTGCCGTAGAATCCGATTCCGCAATAAAAAATAGGGGTTTCCATTTGAAATTTTAAAGTTGCCCCTCGCCCCACCCCCTGGTTGGTGGGTGGGGAGGTCATTTTTGGTATGAGTAGATAGTTTTTTGAAAACTTTTTGACACGTATTTTTTTATTTTTCGATTTGATGCAAACTGTTCGAGATTTTTCACCGTTCCCATACTTTTCTAACACTGGGTATGAAGAGAACTTTGCATAGCGTTCACCTTGCTTAAATATCTTAGAACTAGTCCAATGGATGAATTTTACTGAATTAAAATCAAGTTTTATAACGTCTTCGAAATTAATAATATAATGAAATATATATTATGCTGAAATTTGATCAGTTTTAAATATAGAACTGTCACCCATTTTATTATAATAAATTTAAATAAAATACCCGTTTTGCTAAATTTATACCATTTTTGCATCAATTAAGTATATAAATATATTTAAAAAAATAAACACACTATACCTTCTCGACGACAAAGTGAAAGAACATCGATAGATCTAGTAGGGGACTTACCTAAAACAAAAAAACATCATTAGAAGACCGTGCCAAAAATAACTATGGATAGTTTTAAAAGGTCATCCTCAATAGTAAAACAAAATAAATGTCACAATAAAATTAAGTTATCAAATATGTAGCAGGTGTTTTGTTATGTAAAATAAATCAATAAAATAAACGAAAAAATATTATTTGGTAATTTTTTTAGTATCATTAATTATAATTATGAGGACCACGAAAATAATATTATATACATTGCATACGTAAATTTACACGAATTATACTATTTTTGGCAAAATTCATAGAGAAAAATTAAAAAATTAAAACCAGGAGTGGTATTTGGGGGAAATATTTCAACAACAAATTAATTAAATACAGGAAATACACCTTTGACGTTAAGTTTTGCCGATAACTGCCACCAGATGCTTTCTTGGCATTTCCAGGTGTACTCCAGACATTATACACGTCACTGAATGATGCAAGATATAATTAAAGAGTTTTTTGATACCCATATCTACCCATTTTATCCTTATTTTTAATTTAAGAAGTTTGAAAATTGAATCAGTTATTCAATTAAACAGAAAAATTGAAGTACTCCGAATCGTAATCTACGTGTAAGGTGTTGTTACTTTTTGAAGGATTATCATAAATACATTTTTAGCTTATATCTTCTCAGAGCGAACTTATCTCTCTTTCAATTTTGTGGAGGAGCACTTTACGCTTGATGTTACATGCCCTTAACCTCGTTATTTCTGCAAAAACATGTAATAATTTATTTGTCTGGTTGATAGGCTTTTCTGTTTAACATAAGTTGCCGCAGTGATACGTTTCTAAGCTAGATAAGAGGCATAATTACTCTTACATGTGATTATTCCATTCAGTACTTTTATTTTGATCAGGAAACTGTCTGGTTGTCATCGAGGAATAAATCTGTATTTGCACAAGATTGTAAGTGACAATAACAAGGGGAATCACCTACAGGCTCGCATCGCACCTGCATCGCCGTCATTCATGTTTTAAAATAAATATTAACCTATCGTGTTTATTTTTCGAATTTCTTAATGTCGGTACACCAATATCAGCTTCCTGTATTTGTATTAACGTTTCCTTGTCGAAATCTAATCAATGTAAATATTTTAGTATTATTGCAAAAAATTGATGTCGTTTTTGGAAAATATACTCGTTTTTTAACCATAAGCATAATTCATCGTGGTTTATCGCACTTGAAAATGTGCTCAGAATTTTGAGTAAAAAAAATAATGTTAGTTTTTAAGATAAATTTTGTATTTAACATCACCAGTTATTTTTCCCTATATCTAGACTAAAAGGTTATTGGTTAACCATAGACCATTTTTGCAGAAAAAAACGCTATTTCTTGCCTAAATTTAAATAGCTATAATTTCGTCTAGAAATATCCTATCGAGACGTACTAAGAAGTAAATTCAAGATAATTTTATCAGCTTCACTTAAGGTGACCACCCAAATTCTAAAAACGAGTATTTTTAAAGATATTTGCAAAAACTGAAAATACATATACACCCCAAACAAAAATAAAAGTACAAAATACCAACGGTAACAAAAAATCTTCAGTTATCGTTTAGCTGCAATTATACAGGGCGTAATTAGTTTCATGTCATTAAAAAAACTGGTGGTAGGGAACGATAAGACAAACAAAAAAAAACCTATATAACATGGGGTCAAAAGCTCATAGTTTTGGAGAAAAAAAAATAAACAAAAATTTCGCAAATGTTCAATAAAATCTTTTGAGAACTGCTGGAATATTGAGGTAGGTTTAGATCGTCGCGCGTGTCTTTGCCTATGATACTCAATATTTGTGTATAAAATGTCGACGGTCTTCAGCGGTGCGGTAAATAAGGTGAAAGACGTCGACGTTTTCTGAGTGTTTAGTAATCTGATCTGAAGAAAACTATACTCTGACTCTCCCTTGTGCAATATTTTAGTTACTGTGGATGTTTCGTTATGTACACACGTCCAACCCCGCAGTTCGTTGTTTTTCTTATTTTTGAATTTCGGGTCGCTGTGTATTTACAGTGAAGATTTATTTTATTGACTTTACCGTTCAAGTCGTTAAATTCTTGATTACGTACAGACACAAACTTACTTTTCGTTCTTTTTGTATTCCGTTTTGGATTTTGGACCAAGTTTTTCTTTTATTTTTCTTTATTGACAACGTTAGTTGATTGTTTAATGTTGAACGGAGTACGTATGTCCTTAATTCGACGTACCGAACTGTGTATTGATGCAGATTTCGAATAATTTACTTTGGTGGTAAGCTTTTAACCCAGGACACTCATTTATGCTACAAACGTTAGTAAATCACATTTAAATATTCTAAATTATAAACATTAATCCAATATTTTGTTCCAAATAAAAGACACACATGTAAAGAAATGTTCTGTTTAAACTTCTAAGGCCATTATTTGCTTGCAGTTGTGCAGGAAAATATAACGAATTATTTACCTCTTCATAATTGCCTCAGTTCAGTTGGCCTTTGGACTTTTTTATGACAATTTAAAAGTTGTATAATTGGGAACTACAAGTCCATTGACCAAGAAAAGCAGTGGTTCTCAATTATTTTCTACATTCATATTTTAAAAAAAATATTTAAAATGTTGACCTAGGTCAGTTTTTTTCAAAGTGCCCCTAGAGGGAAAAGTCGTAAAGGTTTTTTGTTTGTCTAGTCGGTCCCCATTACCAGTTTTTTTTAATGACATGAAACTGATTACACCCTGTATATTTAAAGAAACTAACTATACTTAATAATTTTTTTATTATACCTGAATTATAATCTCTGTCTTTGAAACAAAAAAGCGCGCTAAATCGGGCCTTTAAAGCACTAAAGCTTTAAAGTTGCTTAGGTAACAACCAATTTATACAATGATAAATACACAGGTTTTTAGCAACCAAACAAAAAAATTCTAACCGTCTCTGTTAGCGATTAAAAATGAAATTCAGAGATTACCTTGTAAAACGAATGTATATTAATAAATTTTTCTAATTCTTACTTTGCAGTGCAGGTAAAATACACGTATATAAGTAGCCTTTAAAGCATTTACTCCTTTAGGACCCACCTCACTACACTCGTCGTGCCCTAAACCGGTACGCGCATTAAAGGCTTCCTTATACATACTTATAATATACTATTGTCAGAATTATACAGTGGCTAATAAGGAAAAGAACTTTGAACTAGTGATTCGTAGAAGATGTTCCATTGTGTTATGAGGACATAGAATATAGAGATGACAAGAATATGTGGATCGACGCTGTAAATGAAGAAATTACAGCACTGGAAAATAACAATACTTGGAACTTGATGAAACTACCAGATGGTAAGAAGGCCATCGATAGCAAATGGATTTTTAAGAAAAAATGTGATGAAAATGGTAAAATTGACCGGTATAAAGCTAGGTTAGTGATCAAAGGTTGTTCACAACGTAAGGGCTACGATTACGAAGAAACGTACGCACCGGTTTCACGACTTACAACTTTGAGAACGCTTATATCGATCATAAATGAAGAGAATTTAATTGCATATCAGATGGATGTTAAGAACGCATTTCTACATGGCGAGTTACGTGAGGAGATATACATGAAAGCACCATCAGGGTACAACACTGGAAAAGATCAGGTATGCAAGTTAAATAAATCTCTTTATGGTTTAAAGCAAGCTCCCAGAACTTGGAATGAGACGTTCGACTTGTTTGTTAAAAGTCTCGGACTGAAAAGATCTGAAGTTGACAGATGTCTCTACGTTGGATTTTATGGGAACGTAAAGGTGTTTTTACTATTGTATGTAGACGACATTATCATCACTGGCAATAAGCAAGATCAGATTCAAGAACTGAAGACAGCATTAAAGAACAAATTTGCAATGAAAGATCTAGGTGAATTGCATTCATTTCTAGGAATAAAGATTTCACGAAGTGATGGTATTATCATTTTAAATCAAACGGTGTATCTAAAGAACTTGCTAAAAAGGTTTAACATGGAGGATTGCAATCCTATTAAGACTCCAATGGAAGTTAAACAAGTTACGTCTAATGAAAGTGAAAAGGCTAAAGATGTAAATGAAACGGACAAACCCTATAGAGAGCTGATCGGTTGTTTAAGCTATGTTATGCAAACTACACGACCAGATTTAAGTTTTTCAGTAAACTACCTAAGCAGATTGGGGAAGTGACGTCGATCGAAAATCAACCTCGGGACTGTTACTTAAAGTTAGATTTAGCAGACATTTCAAATGCTTTATTTTAGTTTATTTATTTTGTCGGAACCTATAATTGAGGAGGAGTGTTGGAATAAACAATTCTAGTTCCTTTTGTATATTACAGTTCGACACATGTTAGTATTGTTGGAATAAACAATTCTAGTTCCTTTTGTATATTACAGTTGGACACATGTTAGTGTATTGTTTAATTTCCGGTAGACAAGTTATATGTATTGAATGTTCCTCTGTTACTGAATATATTACAGAAGTGTTATTAAACCACTAGTTCAAAGTTCTTTTCCTTATTAGCCACTGTATAATTCTGACAGGTTATGGGCCCAGTGGTGAGATATTAATTTCAATTAAGGAAATTGAAAAAGTAAAGTGACAGATTGACAGGTTTAAAAAAAAAAAAATGGAAGATGAAGTAATGAAATACAGAATTCCTTTGTTCGACGGAACTAATTTCGGAAACTGGAAATTCCGAATGGAAACTCTTTTATTGGAGCTTGATCTACTTAATCTGGCGAAAGAACCGTATATGGAAATGGTAAAGTTCGAAGATGCAGATGAACCAATGACCAAGCAACGGAAAGAGAAGAAACTTGAGGATTTAAAGAAACGTGATCGTAAATGTCAGTCTCAAATTATTCAAAGAGTAGCTGACAGTCATCTTGAATATGTCAAGGATAAAAACAATGCATTTGAAGTTTGGTCGTCGCTGTCGGAAATTTTTGAACGAAGAGGAATCGCTAGTCAGTTGTTGATTCGGAAGGCTCTTCTGACTCTAAAATTTGACTCTGTGAATGAAAATCTAGCTAATCATTACCTCAAATTTGATAAGTTAGTACGTGAACTTCGCTCAACTGGTGCGAATCTAGAAGAATCAGACAAAGTATGTCACTTATTACTTACAATGCCGTCGCAATATAATACGGTAGTTACAACGCTCGAAACGCTAACAATGGATAAGTTGACACTGGGTTTCGTAAAAAATCGTCTCCTGGATGAGGAATTGAAAAAGAAAGATTCAAGTCGAAAAAGTGGGAGTGAATCTCAGTCGTCAACTGCATTTGTGTCGCATTATCGGAAGCCATTAATTGCTGGAAGAAACTATATGACTAGTGGAGAACAAAAATTGCGTTTTCCTTTTAAGTGTTACAAATGTGGTGAAAAGGGACACAAAAAAACTGAGTGCAAGAAGAAATTTTTTGGTAACAATGGTTCAGAGAATAAACAAGAAATCACGAAAACTGCAAGGATGGCGACTAATTTTGTTAAAGATAGTGATGAAGAATACAGTTTTCCAGCGTACGTGAGTAATAGATGTAGTTCAAAGATACTTAACTGGTACTTGGACTCAGGGGCGTCCGAGCACTTAGCTTCTGAAAAAGTAAAACTGGAAAATGTACGTCAGTTGGATAAACCAATAAAAATCACGATTGCAAAATCAGGTGTACTTTTACATGCAGAAAAAGTAGGAGATGTCAAAGTCATCAGTGTAGTGGATGGACATGAAAATCAAATTATGATAAAAAACGTACTGTCAGTTTCAGGACTTCAACATAATCTTTTGTCCGTACGTAAACTAGAAACAAATGGTTTTCGAGTGGTGTTTGAACATGGAACGGGACTTGTGGAAAAAGATAATAAAGTGATTGCAGTTGCAAACACAGCATCTGCGCCACTTTATACATTATCATTTAAGGAGGTAGAAGCCAGGGCGCATGTTTCTTTACCTGAAGAAAGTCTCCAGTTGTGGCATCAACGGATGGGACATTTGAATTTTGAAAGTGTCAAAAAGTTACATGGAAAAGTTGAAGGAATTAATGCAATACTTAAGAACGTACCTACGGAGATCTGTAGCACTTGTGTAGAAGGTAAACAGGCTCAGCAACCTCATAAACAGCAGCGGATACGAGCCAGACGCCCACTACAACTAGTACACAGCGATCTCTTCGGAACCAAATACTCGAACTTTCTTGACGCTGGAACTTTCACTAAACCAGAGGTTAGCAGGAACTCCTCCTTCAAGCGCCGTTGTTGGACTTCTGTTGATCAAATACACTGCAGTCAGTGCGGCTTCAGCCCAGAAAACTTTTCCAAGTTTCGAACCTAAGATCATACACCGTCCTTTTTCAATAATAGTGCGGTTCATTCTTTCAGCGACACCATTTTGTTGAGGCGTGTAACGGATTGTAAATTCGAATTGAATTCCTTTCTCTTCAAAATAATTCTTCATATCGTTAGATATATATTCTCGGCCATTATCACATCGAAATCTACTCATCTTCAAATTAAAGTGAGATGTTGCCATAGCCTCATAAATTTTGAAATATTGGAACACTTCCGACTTTGACTTCAGCGCATAAGCTGCAGTAAAATGGGTAAAGTCATCTATAAAAGTTAACAGATAACGTTTTCCATCATAAGATGTTGGATTCACCGGTCCGAAGAGATCGCTGTGTACTAGTTGTAGTGGGCGTCTGGCTCGTATCCGCTGCTGTTTATGAGGTTGCTGAGCCTGTTTACCTTCTACACAAGTGCTACAGATCTCCGTAGGTACGTTCTTAAGTATTGCATTAATTCCTTCAACTTTTCCATGTAACTTTTTGACACTTTCATAATTCAAATGTCCCATCCGTTGATGCCACAACTGGAGACTTTCTTCAGGTAAAGAAACATGCGCCCTGGCTTCTACCTCCTTAAATGATAATGTATAAAGTGGCGCAGATGCTGTGTTTGCAACTGCAATCACTTTATTATCTTTTTCCACAAGTCCCGTTCCATGTTCAAACACCACTCGAAAACCATTTGTTTCTAGTTTACGTACGGACAAAAGATTATGTTGAAGTCCTGAAACTGACAGTACGTTTTTTATCATAATTTGATTTTCATGTCCATCCACTACACTGATGACTTTGACATCTCCTACTTTTTCTGCATGTAAAAGTACACCTGATTTTGCAATCGTGATTTTTATTGGTTTATCCAACTGACGTACATTTTCCAGTTTTACTTTTTCAGAAGCTAAGTGCTCGGATGCCCCTGAGTCCAAGTACCAGTTAAGTATCTTTGAACTACATCTATTACTCACGTATGCTGGAAAACTGTATTCTTCATCACTATCTTTAACAAAATTAGTCGCCATCCTTGCAGTTTTCGTGATTTCTTGTTTATTCTCTGAACTGTTGTTACCAAAAAATTTCTTCTTGCACTCAGTTTTTTTGTGTCCCTTTTCACAAACAAGTTCTAAAATATTGAAAATATGTACTCCTATCTCTTATAACGATTGTGAGATACAGATGAACAGATATTGATCATTTATGTTTTGACTATATGAAAGGCTATAAAGGATGTACGATTATTATAGTCATTCGATGCTTGTCAGGTCAAGGAAAGAAACGTTACAACAATGGCTGTAGATGTAGAAATACGCATCGAACGGCAGCTCAAATAAAAAACGAACTGAAAGAAGTTTGTCGAACCAAAATGAGTGATCGTACAGTTAGGAAGCCTCAAAGAAGTTGGTTTGAAGTCGTATAGGTAAAAAAAGCCTCAAAGCTCCAGAGACGTCAGTGGAAGCTCAATTTATGGTGTAGAACGGCATATGTTTAGGGACACGCACAGTGCTGGTGATAATTGATGGCGGAAATTTAACTGCAGAGTTTTCTTATGTAGATTAAAAATAGTAGCACTGCATATATCTTCCCGCCTAATATCACAAGACCGCATAGCATATTTGGTCAAGTTTGCATTTCGCACTGATCTTTCTACATCATTAATATAAAGTATGAAAGTACAGGGACCTATAACGGAACCCTGAGGTACTGCTATCTGAACATTCTTGACTTTAGATTGTGAAAAGCTTTTGGATCTGTATTATTCAAGAATGGGACTTCAAGGCATCAAAATGTGCTGATCTGTATTATTTATTTATTTATTTAACAATACACTACCCAGCAGAGCATTCCAATTACAGGGTAGAAAATAGTAAGTATTTACAAATGTATAACGTATGAGAGTAGAATACAAAGTAAACAGATAAAAACAAAGATAAAACAACACAAAAATTTTTAAATTATGCAGTTAATCTTTTTATCGCAGCTACATTGCAGTGGAATATATCAAACTGATCTTGTAGATTATTATAATTCTCACATATTTTGTATAGCGGCGAAAATTTCTGGACGTTAGTTCGGGGAGTCGGCAAATAGAACAATGAGTTATGCCAATAACCAGATCTAGGAGTTCGAAAATTTAGTAAGTTTAAGATAGCGCCACAATCAGTTATATTATGTATTATTTTAAAAAGAAAAATTTGCTGTGAAATAGTTCTACGAGTCTCCAGACTCGAGAGTGAGAATCTATTTAATAGTTCAGTCTGAGGAAAACCAATAGCAGGATAGACACCATCTTCCTTATGACTCAGTCTTTAAAAAACGCCTCTGAATTTTCTCTATGCTCTGTATATGTGTGTTATAATGGGGCGACCAAATAATTGACGAATATTCCAATTTGGATCGAACAAGCGATTGATATATAGTAGTTTCAGTGTGTCAACGTCGCGTCATTAAAATCGCGCGAATATCGTATTATGAATCCTAGCTTTCTAAAACTTTCATTAGTGATGGTGTTTATATGGCAATTAAATGATAATTTGGTGTCAAATGTTACACCTAGGTCGCGGAATGTTGATGGACGTGTAAGCACTGAATCTTCTATACGGTAATTAAATTCTACATATTGGTGTTTATCAGTAAAAGTTAAGACATTGCACTTTCTTATACTCAACTGTAATTTGTTTACATTACACCATTCGTTAATTTTATCAAGGGCACTTTGTAATACCGCACAGTCACTCACATAATTTACTTTATTGTATAACTTCATATCATCTGCGTATAAAAGACAACTGACACTCAATTCCTCTGCAATGTCATTAATGAAATGTTGAAGAATAATGGGCCCAAAACAGAGCCTTGGGGTACACTGGAGATAGATACGAATTCCGCAGATCGTTGTCCACGGTATTCAACATGGTGATGTCTATTTTCAAGACATGATTTGAAAAATAATAACAAATTTCTTGAGAAGCCAAATTTTTGAAATATAGAACATAAAATACTGTGTGTCTGTCAAATGCTTTAGTAAAGTCTGTGTAAATTACGTCAACCTGTGAGTTAGTGTCGATAGCATTAGATATATATTGAATTATACAAAAGAGATTAGTTGATGTAGATCGTCCCTTGAAGAAACCGTGCTGGTATTCAGTAATGCGATTCTTTGCATAAGAAAATGATGGTTCATGTAACAGAATTTCGAACGCATTTGAGAAATTGTTGATAATCGTTATAGGTCTGTAATTCTCAATATAATTTTTTTCGCATTTTTTATATACAAGAATTATTTTACAACATTTTAGTGCATCAGGAAATATATTAGATTGAATGGCTAAATTAAATAGAAATGTAAGAGGAATTGTGAGCACGCTAGCACAATCATGTAGTATGAAGGCTGGAATTTTGTCAGGGCCCATTGTGTATTTAGGCTTGATTTTTTTCAAGGAATTTAAAACTTCTTGTTCTGTAAACCGTTCGATTGTTAAAAAATCTGTTTCTGAGTCAACAGAAAGGTCTTCGATTGATTGATTAGAGGTAATATGTGAACTACAAAAGTATTCAGCGAAACCATTAACCACTTCCTTGTTGCCTACATAATGTTTATCTTCATAGTTCATAGCTGTTGGCAAATTATTACTAGATTTCTTACTGTCGATAAACTGCCAGAACTTACTGGGATTGAGTTTAATATTACTTTCAATGTCGCAACAATATTTTTTATATTCAATATCAACCTGCTATTTGATATATGTTCTTAATACTTTAAACTCATCGAGTGCAAGAGGATCCTCACGGTTCTTGTAATCACACCACGCTCTATGTTTTAATTTAATTTATCATTGATGATTTCGAAAACTCTTTCATCCTCACGAACAATATGGATCTGGTTGTGAAATTATAGCCTCCCGAGTCCTACCAGATTTGGTTCCTTCCTATATCAAGGAAAACAACCTGACCAGCTTATGAATAAAGTGGAGGAAGGTTGTATTTCAGAAATAATCTCTCATTTAAATTAACTGTCAAGTGCTGGTCACACTTTAAAAGGCATCATCTGAACACGCTACGACTGTTAATAATAATAATAATGACCCCCCTCCCCTTCGCGTTCCAGGTAAAATTTTACAACTTAAAAGAATAATATACCCACTTACAATTATCTTTATTATCCTATTACCAAAAGTTGACAAATAACCGATATAAACGATAACACCACGTCATTTATATTCATTAAAGTAACCAAGTACTGGAAACCGTAGATAATAGGCGCCAGTATTGAAAATTTCTACGAATAAATAATTTGAGTCAACAGGCGTGACGTAAGGTTAATATTTATTTTGTCAAAACATGCGATATAGTGCAGGTGTGGTGACGATTTCCAGGTTACTTACCTTGTTTACCAAACTTTTTATCAATAACGTTGAACTATCAACGTACATTGTTTTTCCCCGAAAACCAATTGGGTGTAAAGTCAACATTTCGATAGGAACTTTTAGTATAAGCGGTACATCGAGAAAATCGGCAAAATCTGACGGTTAATGCAGAAAGCAAGAAAATTTGCATGTGATTTGTACACAGTCATTGTATTAAATTTACCCGCAGCACTTCGATTTCCGGACATGTAAATCCAAAATGGCGGCCAATTTGTAAAAAAGTAACTTTTATTACGACGTAACAATTGCGTTATAATTGGGGTGATGATATGATGATATAATAGAAGCATTTGAGTATATTGCTAGCCCAGGTCTACCCCCTACCGAACGAATAAATATTATTCCCTCCCGAAAAGCACCTCTTTAACGAGCCCCAAGTAAGAACAAGAAATCCAGTTGAAAGGTGCATCGGTGTTTGGAAAATGCGATTTCCTGTTCTTTCCTTGGGGATTCGACTGAAGATCGAAAGTAGAAGCCATTGTTGCAGCAACTGCCATACTGCACAATATAGCATGTTTGCGGCATGAGGAAATACCACCAGTTGATGACCAACAGCAAGAAGCTATTAACATTGTCAATGAAGTGGTGGTGAAGAATATGGGGGATAACAGGGTGATTGGCAATGATACAGTCACATTACAGTTAATAAACTATTTTAATGGACTTCTGTGAAAAATGTTATGTAACAGTCTTTTAGGTTATAAACGCTCCTAACACCCATTGTACATCATATGGTGACGAGTATGTTTGTTCGTGAGTGTAAAAAATAAAGAAATATTTTAAAAATTAATTTTTTATTTTAAGAAAACTTAAGCTTTTACTTAATATCGTATAAAATGTGTAAATACAAATAAATAATTGACATAATAAAAAAATATAAAATAAAGGTAATTTTCTAGAACACGGCCCTCTGCAATTATAAGAGGTGAATTTGTAGATAATTTATAACTTTTTGTTAAGTAACGTGGCCTTTCGAATTTCTAATATTTTCAATTTTGCTCGATGATATTGTCTCATAGGCTCTATTTCCACATCTGCTTTCCTCTTCATATTCATCATCTCCAATTCATGCTTTTCTCTCATAAATTTCAGTTTTTGGCATTGTTCTTTTTCCATAAAACATGCCTTTGCTGCTTCTACAGCAGATTTTGCATCTGCCCACTAGGAAACTCTACTAATTGCAGCTTCAGACTTGCATTGAGTATTCTACTTAAGGGCTTTAGACTTACTTGCCCTTATCATGGCCGGACTGTACTTTCACCAATTTCCTGATTGATTTTGACTTTGAGACACTACAAAAGTAAAAAAAAATGTGTAAGAAAATCTGTGACGTAGGTACCTATACTTTACTTTTGCTAATTTCTACTGTAATTTCTATCTGTGGCTGAATTTCTTTCCTGTTTTCGGGTAGAACTTCAGTATGGAGCTGCGATGGGCTTGAAGTGCAGGCATATACTGAAAAGGAAATAACTCCAATATGGACTTATATAAGTAGTGCGAACAACTTAATGTGGTCTTCTAAATCGTCCAGAGATACAGCTTCTTCAATAATTATTTCGTTCAAATCTTCTTGGCTTGAAACAGACTTAAGAGCTTGATTCTGTCCATCGGATTGCTCCATTATTGCTGGAATAAAATATTGAAAATGATTTGCAAAAGAAACTTATTATTGTAGACTAACAATTTTTAAACAAATATGTTCAAAGTATATTTGTAACAACTTATTTGTATCTCCATCAAACTGTGAAATGTCTCCATCAATTTTGCTCGAGCCAAGAATTTCTTTGACTTCCTCATGCAGTATCGTAACTTTGGTTTCTCGATAAAGACCACCACCAGTACCTCGCACATACAATTTTTCATCAGGGAACTTCTTTTTCGTCCTCTTTTTAATATTACCGCTTTTTTAGAACTTTATCATTACATGAATTCTCTCCAGAAATACTATTAAATTCACTTTCTATCTTTCGCCAAGTCTCTCCTTTCTGGAAATTTGCTTGGGAATCAGAAAGCTTGAATTCGACGATATTTCTATATTTTCTTACCGAGGAGATTAATATAGACTCCTCTTTGGCAGAAAAGTTTGTAGATCTTTTTCTATCATCCATATTCTCTCAAAACAAAAATTAAGGTTCATGATTGTATTGTAAAACTCTTGAATATGAATCACAGGTAACTACCATGAATGCCGAATGTCTAATGTCCACAAACTACCCACTAGTTTGTGCTAATGTCACATCACAAATTCTTCAAAATCTACAGTGTGCAAACGCCGACACTACCAACTGACATTTGAAAGTAACAGAACCTAGCTCTACTGAACTCGGATGAATTACGCTTTACAGAACGGGAATATACCTGAGCTCCAGTTCAGCTTGAGCCGTGGCTCAGTTGAACCTACGCTGAACCTGGTATTGTAAAAGTGGCCCTTAGACCAGAATATCAAGCAGGTCAAATCTAGGACAGATCTGATGTTTTGGAAAGTTCACCAGAGTCAAGTGAATGGGGATGGAAAATTATTGAAAATGGATGGAAGCCCATCTGGTCCAAATTGCCAGGAATCTGGCAAGGTTGTAGAGAGCTAGAAAAATGCGGTTGTGCAAGCGATTGTAATAACATGCGTTGCCTATGCAGAAAAAATAATTTCCCCTGCACCCTTAAGTGCAAGAAATGCAAAGGAAAATGTAGCAGCAAAAGGTATAGGGCCTTCTACATTTATTAAAATACTTTCTTGTTAATTTCTTTTTTTTTAATTACAAGCCATATAATTCCAGTAGCGATGAGGAAACTGTTATGATTTTATTTTGTATTTTGTTAATAAAAGCCATCTTTCTAACTTCAGAATTGTATTTTTGTTATAATTCCTTTAGAATTTTATTTTTTTGACAACACCATTGGAATCAGCGACCTCAAATTATACTTAAACGATACCTCACATAACATATTGCATTATTTAAAAAAAATGTTAAAGTTTAAAATAGCCGCCGAGTTTTTAAACAAATTCTATTATTCTTGCACTATGACTATTTTTGTTACATTTGCTAACCTTAAAGCGTTCACCTACAGTTTGATAACAGTCTTTGGATATATTTTTCTTTTGTTTTTAAACATTTTACCTGAATTTTTGAAAATGGCTGCCATTTTTGTCTATGAGGTCAGGGGTCAAAGTGCTGCGGGTCAAATTACTTCTATAAATATTCAAAGCATACATGCCAAAGGACTTGCTTTCTGCATTATTCGTCAGATTTTTATGCGTACCGCTTATACTATTTAATATGGGATGTGTAGCTCTAAAAGGACTCTAATGCCCCGTATCTGTATGAAATATACCATGCGATGTAGAAAAGGCAACAACTAAAAATTATATTTTGCTAAGTTATCAATTTTATTGTGATCAGAGTTGTACTGATTTAAACAATAAGACTTTCATTTAAAAATACATATTTTTTTACTATTAAAACTGAAACGCTAACGATACAATTTTTAACTGTAATATCGTTTATTTCTGCATTCGATTCATTGAAAAATATTATTTGGGTATTTTGTAGACACCATTACACAATATTTAATATTTATAGGAGACTACACCCTGAGAACCACGAATAGAATGAAATACCTAGGAACATACCTAACGAATCAACTAAAAAGGAGGGAAACAATAAGGGAAAGAATCAAAACAGCCTACAGAGTCACAAGAACTCTACTACCCTTCATTAAGGACAACAAACCACCATGGTGCATAACCAAAAAGATATACACGATCATCATAATACCTACGATGATATATGGAGTCAAAAACGCAGCAACGACAAAGGCCAACAGAAGCCTGAGAAGAGCTGAAAGGGACATTATCCAACTGCTAGCAAAAACAGGAAAACCACAAAAACAGCAGAAAACTTCAACATTACTAGAGGGAAGAACAATAATCAAAAGAATAGAATCATACGCAATGAAATACTGGGGACACGTCCAAAGACGGGACTCGACACACCTACTAAAAAAAGCGCTGCGAATGAACAGCAACAAACTGAAAATAGGGAGGCCATGCTACACATGGATAACAACAATCGAGAGGATTATGAATAAGCTAGGAAAGGATTGTACACACTGGGAAAAGCTGGCACAACAAAAAATGGAATACAATAAAGAAATATCAAGGATATACACACTGCCAGACTCAGAAACAGAATAAACAGAAAACTCAGAAGTAGAATAGGAGAGAAGATGATCACAGACAGAAACTAAGAAGAAGCATATCACAAAAACCTGAAAGTAAAAAGAAGCACGAAAACCTAAAAGAAGCATCTCACAAACGCCTATACACTTTCCATCCGATGAAGACAGAAGGAAAACAAGAAGAAACATCTCACAAACACCTACACGCTCCATCCTATACTCCTACCCCATGCGTCATGCGGCTCTCGCTGCTGACAACAAGCATGTCCAATGTCCAATCCAACGTATGCAGCTGGTCCGGCGGTATAAAAAAGCACCGGGGGGTTTGTTCCGGCACACGGTGGGATGATCGATGGGCGATCGGGCTGCGCGGTGGAACAAATCTCCATGCACCGGAATTGGCAGCAATGCCCACCTTACGCTGGCAAATCAATATTATAAACAATGAATACTGTTATGTATTACACCCCCTTGAAACTGGAGATTGATACGCCTATGCCTAATAATGACTGGAAACTTGTAGAAAGAGGTAGAGTTTTCTAGAGTGTGGTACGAGAAGATTCTCGATTATTATATTATGTTATGATAACTCTAGAGGCAATTTCAGGGTATATAAGACGAGATTCCACGGCGGGAAGGAGAAGTTTATTAAACGAAAGTTTTACAAAATTGAAGAAGTTGAAAAGTGACGTTCGGTAACAAAAGTGAGGTTAAATATCAAGTAAACAACGTGTAAAGGTTATTTTGAAGTATTGTATAGTCAGTAAATTATTAAATAAAGTGTTAGTGGTTTACCCCTTGTTAAAATTATTTAGAACCCACAGATTCATACAGGGTGTTTCCTAAAAGGCTTTTTCTGAAAGACAACACCGAGACACCCCCTCCCTACGAGGATCTTTATGTGAGTCTTAGAAATGTATCAACATCTCTAGCCCTCCTTAGACAACACTTGATTGCGTAGCAAACCTTATAAACAACTAATCCATAGTGGATATTTACATTTTACAACATTAAGGGATATTTTTTGTTACACCAGTTCTGAAATCTGTCAATATCTCTTTGTAAGTCTGTGATTGTGAGATCAGTAAATTGTTTATATATTTTTGCCACCGCGCGGTGTATAATAATACTATGACTATAGAAGAAACATGCAGCAAAGTCATTGATAGAACGATTAAACAGTAGTAGGGTCAAATTTGCCCCCTGGGGAACACCTGTCTTGACAAGAATTTCGTCAGAATAATAGCTGTTAATTTTTACAATTTCAACGCGATTGTTTAAGTACGATAAGCAAAAGTAACGTAAGTATTATATATAGGTATGTGCGAAAGTTGACCCCAAAAACCGGACTATTTTTGCCGGCTTTTGAGGTCAGACTTTTAAACAAGGGTCTGTAAATTGATCATCATTTCTTTGTCACAATTTTTATATAAACTCGCACGAATATGATTTCTGTAGCCTGTTGGAAAAATTTCTGACGATTTCTTAAATAAATGCCACAGCCTTGGTAAGGCAAATTAATTTGTAGAATTAGTCTTATAGTTTGCTCCATATTTACTGCACATAAAAAACTCAAAGCTGCCGATCGAGCTAATATAGGGGAGACCGGAGCATGCTTTATTTTTCTACACTATATTAAATAATAAATATAATGTATTACTTAATAGATAAAACATCATTACTTTTATATAAAGTATGTTCTGGCATGATTAAGACAAGAGAGAAACGGAAATACGCCTTTTTAAATTAAGATGTCTAACTCTTGTGATATAGCTACACGAATCACTCCTAACTAGAACGTCATATCCAGGGAACAGATAAATACTTTGAATTTCTCTGTCAAAGTCGCAAAGGACGGACAATGCGTCCACCAATGCATAAGATATCCCTATCTCGACGCAAAATAATACGATCCCTTAATTTACCGGAAACGTCATTAAGTTTCCACTGAAAACACGATTTTTAAGTCTCTGGTATTATTTTGTTTATTCTAATACACAAAAATTTAAAGTACGGCTCTGTAGCACTCTTGTCAGCAGGTAACAACGCCGACTTTGATATTTTGATGGCCGGTTTTTATCGCCTTTTTTATGTGCACTAAACAAATGGAGACAACTATACGAACAGCTACTGGATTAAAATTAAAGAATTCCTTACACACTCGAGATGAATAGTAAATTTGGAATATATAAACATGGGGACAAAGAGAATCAATTCTTCTTTGTCCAAAATCTATTTTGAGCTTCAATTAACTCTCCTAAATGATTCCCCCCTGTACCTGTTACATCACAACTGACGCAAAGTATTATTAAACATGTTTTTATCGAAGAAATTGTTTTCCACCTAGTTTATTTTTCACGCTGCCGCCGAGTAAACAACAACAAAATGACAATTTAAAGATTACTCGACCATAAATATTTGTCGGTTATACCTAATTGAATTAGGAGTTTATTTCATATTTCCTCGCCACCAAGGAAATGTCTGGCAGTTAATTCTATTCTAAATATGAACACAATGCGTAAATGTACAGATATAAAGCGACAAACATGTTTAGATTGTTTTTCAAGTGATCAGCTTGACGCAATGAATGTTTGCGTTTTTTATACTCAATCATATTCCTTTGTGGATACCAATTTCAATATCGATACAAAAATATTTCATTTGTATACAAGGTGTTCGAGAACTTAGTTTGGCTGTCGACGAGAGCTGGACGTATGCCATTAAAAAGGCTTCTAGCTAAGACAAGATCCCTTTAAGTGGTTTTTGGTAAAGAAAGTGCATACTGTAATTTTAGAGCCAAGTGGGTGGCATGTGTTAATAAAGCAATATACAGATTCAGCAAATTTAGTTTAAGGTACGTAAACTTATTTCTGCGCAGATAGACCACGCCTTGTCGTAGAACAATGCAGGGCATTGGTATAAAACAATAGCGCCATCGCTTGACCGCGTCGAGTTGAGAACAGCGCACCCATTCTGCTTTTAATAGCGTAGCTGTTTACACGTGTGGGAATAAAATAAATTAATCTCAATTTCGTTATTAAAATGCCGTGTGTTTATACAACTGCAGAAAAAGTACATATTGTGAAGTGGTATTTCGAGGGCCATTTCACTGAAGACACAATAAATTTATTTACTGTGGAATATCAAGACAGACCAATTCCCTCAGCTAGCATAATTTCATACATTATTAAAAAATTTGAGAATTTCGGGTGTGTCGTGAATTATTGTAAAAAATGCTGTCAACCTGAACCCCGTCATCAACAAATGAGCGAAGAACGTGAAATTCGCGAAACTAATGTCTGTGCACTTGTTGAAACTAGTGAAACTTGTTCTAGCAGGCAAATTGCTGATGAAGTTTTGACATGAAGGAAAGAACTGTAAGAAACATTTTGAAAAGAAATGGGTACAGTTGTTTTAAAGTTCAAACAACGCAAGAAATATTTCCCGAGGACAATTTCAAACGGATGGAATTTTGTGAAATCATGATAAATAAAGTGAATGAGAATGAAAACTTCTTAAAGAATATATTGTTTACAGATGAATCATCCTTTTCATTACATAGGAAACACAATCCACCCGTAGTACGATATTGATCTCGGAAAAATAAACATTTCAGTGTTTCTGGGCGAACTCAGTATCCACAAAAGTTGAACGTGGACGGGAATTTTAGATAATCATATTATAGGCCCACTGCTAATCGATGGCAATTTAAATGGCAAAAAATATTTAGAGCTTTTGCAAAACCAAATAATTCCTGCAGTTCAAAATCTTCCTGTCAACTTTGACGACATTTTGGTTTCAACAAGACGGCTGCCCAAGTCACAATACCTTAACTGTTATTAATTTTCTATAAAGAACATTTCCCAATCGTTTAATAGCTACGAGGGGAATGATAAAATGGCCCCCCAGGTCACCTGATCTAGCACCCCATGATTTTTTTCTGTGGAGCTTTTTAAAGGAAACCGCGTACAAACATGCGTTTGAACGAGCCATTAATTTAGTTGAATTACGGGAAAAACTTATCCAACTTTGTGCAAGCATTACTCCAAATCAACTCAATGATATGAGAGGTTCATTGCATAATTGGTTTGGCTATTGTTTGGCACAAGAAGGTGGTTTGTTTGAATCCTTACTTCATTAATTTATTGTTTGATAATTATTAGTTGATTTTAGTTTCTAAGGGTTATTTAATTTTATTTTAATATTCTATTTTTGCAGTTTAATACGAATAATTTTTTTTTTGATAATTATTAGTTGATTTTAGTTTCCGAGTTATTTAATTTTATTTTAATGTTTTATTTTCATTTCGGTTTTAATAAGAATTATTATTTTATTCCCATAGCATTTACGGCTAAAAAAGAAACTGCAGAAATGCTTTCAATAGAGGAAATTATTTGTCAAAATTGTGACAAATAACTTCTTCGCTTTTGACGAAGAGATATTGTCTCGTTTCGTATTTGAAATTATTACCTACGTCCGCACCCATCCTTAGTTCATGCCGTGCTAAATTCAATTCATTATGTGCTTTCACGATTTATGAAACTAGCGGGGTGTGGTCAATTACGTCGTTATTCCTATACCCTAAACTGCATTTTCCGAATCTGTATATTAGCTCTCTTGTGGCTTAAGAGTAATAGAACTACAACTGAAAATGATCTGGAAAGTGTAAATAAATAATAAACTCTCTGTAGCGATAAAAAAAGTAAGTGCAGGAAATCAGCATAAGAAAAGAAAATAAGCCAGTGACCAATAAAACCAGGCCATGACAGAAAGATAAGCTGTATTAATTTATTGTATTGATTTAATTTATTAATTCAGAAATCTAATTTTAAATAATTTCCTGATTTCCAAGTTTCAAAAACAAAACTGTTCAAACAGAAGGCAAGTATAATATAAAAATACCTGGAATTAAAACGGCAAATCAAATTTATTACTACAAAAACATTAACAGATCAATATAGAGGGTGTGCAAAAGATTCTCTCAGGTCTCTTTCTCATTTGCAACTACGCCTAAAAAAACATTTTTTTACTGCGGTACAAATAATAAAAATCTCTTAAAGCAGGCCACTGTAAATTGCTATTTACCGTGGTACAGTTAATAATAATAGTTTCTTACAACAAACTAATATAGGTCTTGGAAGCAAACGAAATGGACACATTAGCACAGGACAATGAAAAAGAAACAAAGTTCTAGGAAACCTAAAACCACATCTGGACGCAAGGAAGATCTTCCAAAAAAAAATTTAGAAGGAATAGGAACAGAAAAAGGCTCATAATGTTAGGTGACTTCAACATTCATGCAGGAAAAGACAAACAAGCGCATACAGATAAGAGCATCATTGGAAAACCTCAGTTCACACATAGTCAAACGTAAATAGACCAATAAAAACTGGGCACACAGTTCTTCGTAGGGACAATAAGAATCACGCGGAGCAAGAGTCAAACTTGTCTGAATACATCGAGCAACGCAAATGCCAACTCATAAATAGATCATATCCTGGTGGGTAGAGAAAAAAGCAATGAGTACATAAAACATATGGAAAACTAGAAACAAAGAAACTGGAAGTACCTAAAGGATACAACAAAACGTCAAATAACACTTGGAACCTTTTCCTACTACTGAAAGAATATAATAAAGAAATACTAGGAGGAAATGGAAAACAATTAACAGGGGAAGAACTTAACTGGTCAATAATGAGTTCAAAAATAGAAATAGCGATGGAGAAAACGCTGACGCGGAAGAAATCACCCATGAGCATACAATAAATACGAACAACTAAACATGAAGGTCGCAGAAAAACAACAGCAAGTACCAGATAAATGAGGATAATGTTCTTTTATGGCAAAAACCTTAACCACAAGGTCAAACGAAAATGTAAAGAAATATCCAGAATATGTTATACATACTGCAGATTCAGAAACAGAAGACTACGAAAGATAAATAAATAGATGTTAATAGATGGAAACTTCCAAACCAAATCCAACATAGTAAGGGGTCCAAAGCATTAAAAATTGAAATGACCCATTCCAACAAGGTAAATAAGTTTTGAGCTCGCATATCGAAAGAGGGGTCCTAATGGGCATCAGAAATTGCTTGTTGGACTTTTGTTGAGGATTGCACAACTTCTCCACAAGAAAAAAAGATGGCGTAATGTTATTTCAAGAATTCGTGTTTTTAAACGTATACCTCTCGCTAGAAAATTAACTACATGCGATATTGATCTGATTTTTTTTTCTTTACATACTACTGACATGAGCGCATATGTCTGTACTAGTAGAGTTTCAAAATCACTTATGGTTTTTTTCTAATTAAATCCTAAATCACAGGAACGAAATTTGTGTGTTTGAAATTTCGACGTGCGGACAACTACATTAAATGTTTAATTTTCTTATATATTATATGCGAATGAAATATGGTCTAAAGATCAACAAAGTTTTTGCAAAAAAAAATTAACTCGATATCTCATACAGTTTTCGAGTTACAGATTTTTTAATTCGATCGTAATAATGTCTTGTTATGATAACTCGCAATGTGACAGCTGCGGCAGGATTCGGTCTGTGTAATTGTGGATAGACATTAGTCTAATAACTAATTTAATTAAGGTATTATATTACTATTAATCAGTAGGTCACCAATTGTCTGAAAATTAGACAATCGTTTATGTGTTATGTTACAACTACGTGATTTTAAAATAGAGTCTGTTAAAATATAGATGCAGAAACAATGGTTTAATGATTACTGAAAAAAGGAAACTTTGAAGTACGTCCAATTTGCTTAGAAAATTTTCAGTTACGTCATTTTGGCTTAGAAGGACTGTATATATCGAAAGGTGCAAATACAGTATGAAATCGTCAATAAATTATACAAATTTGAGATTAAAAAATAAAAATTGTCCGAAATTTCGTATTTAAGAAAATGTATGGTATGACATAAAATCCCATCAGAATTATATGAATTCGCCATTAGAGATACAATTCTTATTCTAAACTGGAATTACTTTATAAATAGTAATAAATATAAAGCGAATAATCTAAAATACATTTTAGAATATTGGTGTAAATAATGACATACCTACGTCGCCCAATAATGTGAAATTGCAATCATGAAGAAGGGAACCAATAATATTTGCGCAAGGTATGTTTAATTTTTGTAAAATAGAAAACCTACAAAAATTGTTTGGGTACATGACAACAAAGGGTATCTAGGATACTCACGAAATCAGTAAATAATTAAGTGAAAAATATGAAGAAGAAAATATTGTAAAAACTTTATTGGCAGTCGGTGCATTGTGTGACCTGTCAGTTATCCTTTCCGAAGAGGATAAATGAGCAGTTACTGTTGCCTTAAAATGAACACGCCAACTATATATTTTGATTAATTTTGGAGATAACTGCGATGCAATTGATGATCGTGTAATTTAAGATGCTCGTAAGTCCTATGTGAATCTATCCATACAGATTCACATAGGACTTACGGATTAGGATTTAAATTCACTACGGCCATCTGTAGTGAATTTAAATCTATAGATTTGCTAAGGCAGTATTTATTTTTCCTTAAGGTTATTAGACTTACGTTAGCTACGTCCGCGTCCTACACAAGACACTTCCTTACTGCATTTAAAACAAGCATTACAGGGGACGGTAGTTCAGTGTAGTGTACTTAGTTTAACTAGCAACTGAAGAACCTAGCGAAGTAGGTTAAAACCCTGCTCACTGCGAAATACTTTTAATTGTAAAAATTATCCACAAAAAGTGGTTTAGACCCTTACCTAACACAAAATCCTGGATTTAAAACAAATTTTCTCGACTTGAGAAGTAGTTAACAAAGCACGTAAAATTTTAGTGTCCAAGCGATTTTCCGATCTCCTTTCCAATTTACCCTTACCCAGAAAATTTGGATATCTGATAGAGAATAACCAAATAAAATCACAAATGATGACAAAAAGTCACAACTGGTTCTAAAGAAAACAAATAGTGGAATTGTAAAGTAAACTGAGATTAAAAATGTGCGTCCACTTGGTGTTCTGTTGCATGTGCACTGTGCAGCCTTTCCTAACAATTGTTTTAAGGGCAGAAATAATACAGAGCAGTTTTTAGCAGACAGTGCTTCTTAATAGTAATGCCTATGTAGTGGTTTATCAATGCTTACTGAGCTGTGTATACTTATTAGGCATTATTATTATTATTATTATTATTACTTATGTATATATTATATAGATATGTATAGTAAGTTTTGTGTACGTTTTTATATTTTCATATTTGTAAAATGCTATATCATTTGTACCACAATAATGATATACTTAATAAATAATATCTCCATACAACACCTTCATAATTAATAGATCGAGTAAATCATCTGTCAAATGAGTTTCTTTTTACCTGTTCATATTTTTGCAAAATTGTAAAAATGTAAATAATAGCACAATTTCAAAAATGTATTGGCTTACTATCTTAATGCATTACACTTAGCCAGAAAACAGCCGCATGCTAACAGGAATACCACGAATCTAATTATGGTTTATTTTAAAAAGTCGGTAACTCAAAAACTGTATAAGATATCGAGCGATTTTTTTTTTGCAAAAACTGTTGATCTTTAGGCCATATTTCATTCGTATATATTATAGTAGTATATTAAAAAATTGAATATTTAATATAGTTGCCCGCACGTCGAAATTTCAAACACACAAATTTCGTTACTGTGATTTAGGATTTATTTAGAAAAAAACCATAAGAGAGTTTGAAATTTAATTAGTACAGATAGATGCGCTCATGTCAGTAGTATATAAATAAAAAAAAATCAAATCAATATCGCATGTGATGCACTCTCTAGCGAGAGGGATACGTTTAAAAACACAAATTCTTGAAATAACATTTCGCCATCTTTTTTTCTTGTGGAGAAGTTGTGCAATCGTCAACAAAAGTCCAACAAGCCATTTCTGATGCCCATTAGGACCCTCTTTCGATATCCGAGCTCAAAAATTATTTACCTTGCTGGAATGGATTACTTGGCGATTTAGACGGCTTTCGAAGGCGTGGACCCTCTACTAATAAGGATGTTGTCCCATATTCAATATGGCATACGTAGCCGGTCCGGCGATGTATGAAAATATCCAGATTGGATATTCGGAAGTGACAGCAATGCCTACCGTACTCTGGCGAATCAATCAAAAGGTGTCCGAGAACACTATCGAGACTTTGGATGGTTCGCATTCTGAAGAAACACCAGTTTTGCAGTGCAATGACCACAACATTTTGATCATATTACTCTTATGTTTGTTATTGTTAATGAGTAATTTAAATAATTTTTATCATCGTGCTATTACAGAGGATTACTTAATGCTGCGCACTTGAAAATCAATAATTTTTCCAATATTATATACGCAAAAATATGTTTATTTTATTTGTACAGTCGTCAGCTAATTCAATTAGTAATTTCGTTTACAAACGGATTCCAGCTAAATTATTCAACGTGGAAAAACCTAAATTTATGCCACTGTCGGCACACTTAAAATGGTTATACAAAGGAGTCAAAGTTCTGTACTAGCCAGCTGAAAAGTGACCATCTCATTAGAAACGCAAACAGAATTTAAATTGGCTTGTACTTTGGATCTACGGATTGTGTATTATTATTATTTGCGATGTACGAAATTTCAGTTATTGTTTTGTAAAGATATAGAAACCCCCATGATGCCATAGTCCAAAGATTTTGTTTAATATTATTTATGTAAACATCGACTGAGAACAAGGAGAAAACAGAGATCAAAATAGAACTAGTACTTTAGAAATGGGGACTAATAAAAAAAATGTTCGTTACGTAATTTCTATCAATGTTCAATCTCTCCAGTCTTCGCAGATTTTTTATAAATATTAGTTTCAAACATTTTTTCTTTATGCAACATATTCTTTATGGGATTTGCAAACAGCGGAAAAAAATTATCTATGAGAACTAAAAGAAAAACTATATGTAAAAAATCTTTGCATTCTTTCGATAACCTGACTTCTGGTTATGTTAGCAAATCAAAAATCCTAAAATGAATTTGTCCAATTTCTTATTTAACATTCTCATTATAACACTAGTATCCAACATAGTCCCCTACGGCTAAGCAGATTAAACTAGTATCTACATGACCCCCTACGGTATGAAGATTTAATTAAAAATGAGAACAAAGGTCTAAAATGAAATTTATTTACCTGGGTACGTACAATTTGGCATATGCCGATCGGAAACTTCAAAAGAATCCAAGCCGAATATACTACCCAATTAGCACAATTAGTCGCGGGAACGTAGCAATGACTATTGTAGGCACTTTAAAGTGTACTAGTCACAGGCACGTAGTAGGAACGTTCCTAATACAGGTTTATGACCAAAATGGGGAATATTTTTTGGTGACGATAACGTTCCAGCCACGTTCCTGGAACTTGTCTGGCTACGTTCCAATGACGTTGTTGCTCCGGAGCGGCGACGTGGCGGCGTAGACGCCGCAACTTTCGGAAAACTTTACCACACCCTACTCTTTCAAATCGACGTTGCCCCTTCTTTGTCTTGCAACCGATTTTATTATATTTATGTTTCATTCTTACATATGATTCTTGTTCTTGTTCATTTCCCTAACTCAGAAATTTAATAGAATATCAGAAGGCAATATTAGACAGCAAAACTTGTGCTATTTTCCAATGGTCTAAGGGTCATAATTAAAACGAGTGCAATTTTACTGACAAACATAATGATAAAACGTCCGAATCTAACCACGCGCCTTTAAAATTTGCATTTTTTAATGTAAATATTGTTTTTAAAATATGTAATGTCATGCGAGAATATGACACACTAGATACCGAAACCTATTTTTTATTGTTCTTCGGAACTTAACATTACTTTTTATGTATTAATTTGTTGTATTTGGTGAAAAAATGGCGATAAATCAAATTTATTAGTCAATTGTGAAATTATGGTTCATGTGTTATAACAATGGCGTCGATAATTTTGGCCATCAACATGGCATGGCGTATTTCAGAAAATGTGACTTTAAGGTCGTTTTCACCAAGAAATGCTACTTGAAAGTAATTACTACTTGGCGATAGTGACGAAAACTGCAAATACGTAACTTTAAAGTTATATTTACCACAAATCTGCGAATGGAATTGTAGCATCACTTCAAAGTCGTAGCAAAGTTGTGACTACCATAAATTACCTCTTCAAAGTTACCGCTGCCACTTCATGGTTACATTTTTCCCGATATTGATTCGGAACGTACATAAGTGTTAGCCGTACGTTGAGGTCTAGACTGAACGCGTTCCTAGCTTTTGCTGTTTAACTTCACATTGAAAAACCGATCAGCTGTCGCAATTTACTTGTATGCAGCCATATATCAACGACTTAATAAACATAAACCTTGTTGGTATAATATACTATTACAGTGATAGATAATATAGAAGAAAAGGTAGGTGTAATAAAACTGTGTTGAAATATTAAATTTTGTTGCCTTTTTTTGATCATAAAATGTTGCATATCATAATATAGCAGCATATAATTCTAGTCTAGGTTAGGCAAACATATATAGGTTAGGTTTGTTGCATTAACTTTATCTATGGTCAATATTGGGAACTAGATGGTGAAATTTACTTCATGGTAAATTTCAGAGGTGATGTGCACTTTGTAGTAGCCGTACACAGTTCTGTAGGTAGCAGTAACGTCATTAACACCTATGAATATTACTTACAAGTTCCACTACTTTAAAGAAATAGTGAAGGTTCCCAGAACGTCGCGGCAACTATTAAAGCTACTTGAAGGTGATTGAGGTGATTTGAAGTCACACTTCAGTGATGCGAGTTAGTCGCTGCTACTATAGTTTACCACCTTCAAGTTCTGAAAACCCGAAAGTCGCCCCACTGGTAACTAACACGTTCCCATGTACCACGAAGGCTACGTAGAAGTTGCATAACTATAAAGTAATCATTAGTGGTAGAAACTACGAGGCAGGGACTGTAGACTTGTCAAATGAAGTTATTTTTACACCAAAGTCGTAAATTTAGTAGCAATTACGTAATGGTTACTCATACGAAGTTCCTATCTCAGTTACTGTCACTTTGGTGCTAGTTGGGTAGTGGGGCAATGCCGATCGGCAAAGCCGACCATAATGGAGACGCGCCTTAATGGATTACAAGAAAAAAAAAATAAGAAAAGGTAGGTAAATAAATTTCATTTTAGGCCTTTGTTCTCATTTTTAACTAATTATATCAACTAATGTGGGAATGTCCACGCTTTAATTCAACACATTTCCGCACGTTTTTTAACCGTTTTTAGCCGAGTTTTTCGAGATTTCTTGATACTTGACAAGAAATTAATGTCAAATATATTTTGTTAGTTTACAGCTGTCAAAAATTTTGTCCAAATTAAAAATAAGCATGAGCATCTTACCTTATCATAAAATATTCTGATTTCCCTTAAAAATAGAGATATTTAAAGTGATTTACAATTAATTGGTTACATAGTTAATATTAATTTAAATTATAGACTATTATCCGCTGTCAAATTTTCAATCAACTCAATGTAAAATGTGTCATTAAGTATTTTTAAAACTGCTAAACTGTATATTTCTTATGGATTTAGGAGACACTTGATAAAAAATTAATGTCAAATATATTATGTTAATTAGCAGCTGTCAAAATGTCTGCCAAAATAAAAAATAAGCATGTTTTCATAAAAAAAAAGATATTTCTTAAAAAAAAAATTAAAATGATTTACAATTAAATAGTTCCGTAGTTGATATTTATTCAAATTATACTCTACTGGCAGCTGTCAAATTTAAAGATTAGTATTAATTACGCTTTGTAGTTTGAACATTAAAACATACGATTTCGGTTTACGCCATTAGAACATCTGTAACTTTCATTTCAGATTTCTCAAAGTTTTAGAGAAAACCCCATGTCGTTTTGAATTTGGTCCACGCTGTACTACTCTCTCAAGCGGTCGAGGAAAACCTTTCACCCGGTACATAAAAAAGTGCAACCTTTAAATTTACATAAACGTGGACGTATCCGCCACAATGAAATAAATATAACAAAATAATACCTTCATATCCGTTAACATCTATTTTTGGAAAAAACGCGGACTTACATAACTTGTTTATCCGTTGAAACAACCAATTGAATAATTGTCTTGATGCTCATGACAGTGCGATAAATGACTGGATAAAATTAGCTGGAAAAAACTAGTAATTATTTAAATAAACATTAGTATTCATAATTCGCTGGCTGGTCAAATAAAATATGCACCCAGAATGTCTAATTGGGGTCCCCATTCATGAATGAAAACAAAATGATTTATTGCAGCCGCGGCAAAAACAAATACATTAAATTTATTTAAAACCACGCGGCTAGGCGTGTCGGCAATTTGAATTTTTTTACGCACCTTGGAAGAGAGAGCTATAGGAACAGATCCGCCAGGGTTTTAGAAATTTTATTGTGTATATGAATTCCGATTATTTGGCTACATGGAATTCCTAATTGTGTGCAACTGCGAAAATTCCCCGTCATGTACCCAATAGGTGTAGTAAACACCAATGTTGAAATTATACAAGGCGAGAGAGATAAGAAAACGAGGTTTCACTTGATTTGTTTATTTTGGCAAAAACTCAACAATTACCCAGTGGTACCACATTTTTGCTTAATGTGAGCATTGAAGCCTTCAGCTAGAATTACGTCCACTCATCTGCTCATCATCAGGATACTGCGACTCTAACCACAGTATTTTACAAATAAATAGAATCTATTTAGCCCTTTTGAATGTGGATTTTGAAGGATTGTCAACTATAGAGTCGGGTAAAATTTAAACTGACGTGTGTCATGGCCGCTAAAACGTCTGAACTAAGATTTTATTTAAAGCATAAGAAACACCAGTAGTTCTCAAACAGTTCTCAGCAATGATATCGCTAAATAATTTTAAAAATATATAAAAGATATTATCATAAAATGTTAAGATTATTAATTTAGTAACTTCCATAATTTTAGTGGAATTCTGATTATACAGTTTCCATAAAGTTGGCTACATATGGGAAAAAATTGTATTTTTTACATTTCTAAAAAACTCTATTGGGGGTTTGTTTATGCATGTCCAACAACAAAAAATTACATTTTGACACATGTCATGTGATCACCGGTTTGGCAGGACTGTAAAAAATAGTAGACGGTGGTACCGAAAAATGGGTCAAATTGTTAAGATATCGAAAAATTTTATGAAGAAAAAGTGCATATAGAATACAACAAGGACTCCATATAGTCGCGTCATTTTAGCATGAAAAATCTGAAAACCTCAAAAAAAAGGTACAGGGTCAATTGACTTAATTCTTGTTGCAAAGAGTTCAGAGAGGCATTTAAAAAAACAGTACCTTTTATTTTTTGGCGGAAATGTTTGGTTTCATTTCTTTTCCGATAATTGGCCAATTCAATTAAATTAATTGAAAAATTTGTTATCATTCACAATATGCCATATAATTAAACGAAAATGGTTACTCGGGGGTTTCTGGGGTCGCTGATCACCAATCTGAAGTCCAATTTGGGAAATTCAAAATGGCGGACCGGAAATCGGGCCATCTTCCATAAGAGGAATGAGAATGGATATCTTGGCCTTGAAAATCTGTACTCGGGAGTTTTCGGGGTCCCTGATTACGAATGCGAGGCCTGATTTGGTAAATTCAAAATGTCGGACCGGAAGTAGAGTCAATTTATCAAGAAAAATTCATATTTTTTCGTTCTTGGGCTGAAAATGAGTACTCAGGGGTTTTTAAGGTCGCTGATTACGGATCAGAGGTCCAATTTACGAAATTCAAAATGGCGGACACGGGAGGAACAGTCAATCTCTTCGGAAAACCTCGTATTTTTTACTTTTTCGGGCTGAAAGTATGAAAAATTAAAAAGTATTGAAAAATATACTACTTCCGGTCCGCCATTTTGAATTCTCCCTAACTGGACATCAGATTCGTTATCAGCGATAACGGGAATCTCCGAGTCCCCCCCCCCCACGTTCAGCCCAAAAAAGAAAGTAATACGAGTTTTCAGGAGAAATAGAGTGTTATTCCGGTCCGACATTTTGTATTTCGTAAATTAGGCCTTTGATTCGTTATCAGAGACCTCAGAAACCCCGAGTACTCATTTTCAGTCCGAAAGCGAAAAAGATACGAGTTTTTCTTGATAAATGAAATCTACTTCCGGTCCGCCATTTTGAATTTACCAAATCAGACCTCAGATTCGTAATCAGCAACCTCGAAAACCTCCTAGCACAGATTTTCAAGGTCAAGATATCCATTGTCATTTCTTATGGAAAATGGCCCGATTTCCGGTCTGCCATTTTGAATTCCCCAAATCGGACTTCAGATTGGTGATCAGCGACTTCAAAAACCCCAGAGTAACCATTTTCGTCTAATTCTATGGCATATTGTGTATGATAACAAATTTTTCAATTAATTAAATTAAATTGGCCAGTAATATTGGCCAATTATTGGTCCAAAATTTAAACCAAACATTTCCGCTAAAAAATAAAAGGTACTGTTTTTTCTAAATGCCTTTCTGAACTCTGCCACAAAAATGAAGTCAATTGACCCTGTACCTTTTTTTGAGGTAAAATGCCAAAATGATGCGACTAATATACATATATATTGATTTTGAAGCAGATATGAGGAAAATAAAAAAGTGCAAATTTTACCCCTACCATTAATTACTATATGAAAAATCATAAACTCTTGTGTCTATTTCACAAATATTTGATTAGTTTCGACAAAAACTGTATGTATTTTAGTTGAATAAAGGCATGTAAAAAAAGAAACGAACCCCCAATATAGTATTTTTTAGAAATCTCAATAATACAAATTTTTCCGATATGTAGCCAACTTTACGACGAACATTGTAGGTATATAGGTTCGGGCACAAATGAAACTGATAACAAAAAATGAATTGCCCAATTCAGTCAATAACAATGAGTGATCAGAAAAAGAAATCAAAGACTAATATTGCTACAGTCCAGCAAGAGACACGGGAAGGTTTGGGCATTTCTTGCCAGGAAAGGATAGGATCGTAGTATTAGTAGGGGAAACGATGTCAGTAAAAATAAAATATTTCATATAACAAAAAAAAAATCTGAAATCTCTATGAGAATAACGAAAATAAATTATTTTTCTTTTAGCGGTAATAAATAAAAATTCTAGTTGACAAAATAAAAAAAGACACATTTTTGGGGAAAATAAAGTTTTAACAAAACTCGAGGCGCAGTTTAATAAAATAAAAATTATAGAACGAAAATTATTAACTTTTAATAGAGCTCAATGAAATAATAAAAAAAAAAAAAGTAGAAGTGCTGGGGATCGATCCCGCACCAACCCCATTTATATTTATTGCATCGAGCATCTTACCGATTGAGCTAGGCTAGCTACTTTGTTCTGCTCTAAGACGTGTACTATGTACGTAATAGAAAATTGTAAGACTTAATGGTTTGATATTGTTCGTTTAACGGATGAATATCCACTATTTACCACTAAAAATAACTTAAATATTTCATATAAAGACGTTTTTCACATTTAGAGTGGTGTTAGTTCACGGAAATAAATAATATTCGTCGTCAAATCACACAGTTTGAGAATCGCTGAACTTATGACTATGTTTCTCACTCCTCAGTGTGCATTTCATATCTCCGTCTCAAAAGAAGTGGGAAAGAATCTTGGTAGACATACATTGACAATGTCTTTAGGCTATGGCTTTAAGTTTGTGTGCAAGAGATAATGAAAACGTATGTACAATATTAATTCATACAACGGTCTTTTTAAACTTGACCCGACTCTAGATGCCATTATTGAACTAAGCCTTCAGCTAGAATTATGTATACTCATCTGCTCATCATCAGGATAGTGCGATTGTTAGGGGACCAAAAATGAGCCTTATCTACCCACCTTTTTTACGAAGGTAAGACATACATGGGAAATTTCGTGGTATTGGAGGCACGTATTAATATCAGTTGATTTTACTCGAATTTGGAGATCAGAATTTTTAAGGAATTTCGATATTTCGAATTTCAGGCGAGACAAAAAAATCGAAAATTATTATTCACAAGTACAAAGTGATCAGATCAAAATCCATTTAAAAAAACATAATTAAACGTTTTGTCCCTGGACATCCTGTATAATGAATCCTCGAAGTAATATCAGTTTTCGTCAAAATATAAATAATCACAAAATGGTAGTTTGCCACGTGATAGAAATCTTTCAATTCCACCGAATACCTAAAGCTCTGGGCTTCATTATAGAAACACTAACAACACTCCAGTGCGCGTTAAAAATAACAGCCAGCGTATTCTTTCTGACGCAAAGTAAATAATGGCACCTAATTGTTTTGTTTTGCGTCCTAATAGAACGAAACTGTTTGCTCACAAACAAGACGCGATACCAGTGTTAACCGGTTTAAAAATTTGGCCTCATTATATCTGCCAATTTATTTTAGAAAAACGTGACAAGCGCTAATGACCCCACCGAAAATCGACACATTTATATTACGCCTATGTGCAAATTGTCTGTTAAACTAGCTGTTAAATGTTTTTAACTTGTTATATTTACGCTCATCTACGTCCAAATAACGTAAAATTTAATAATTGCGTCATATTGTGCCATATATATTTTTTTTATTCGGTAGGTATTTAGACAAAGAAGAACTTATACGGTACATTTTTGAGGTTCTTTTGTCATAATCTCCCAATAGTGTAGGCAAATTAAACGAAAGTCGATCTAATTACCGACTGAATCAGTCCTTTCAAATTAGTCATAAAATCGCTGTTTTATGGAAAAACTTCCCACAGTGAATTTGAATATGAATTTTAGCGCTTTTTTGCCTTTTTCTCTATTTTGAGGAAAAACTATGCATTTTGGTGAAAAACATCAGGAGAGCAAAGTTATAGAGCATAGAATTTCCTATAAATTTTGTCTCTACGTTTTTGTCCGAATTCCGCATGGTTTCGCCGCGAGAGGGCGCGAAAAATATATATATATTTAGACTCTTGCGCCTTTCTAAGATTTTCAGCGAAAATTATTCATTTTCGTGAAAAATATAGAGAGCAAAGTTGTAGAGCATAAAATTTCCTATAAATTTTGTCTCTACGTTTTTGTCCAAATTCCGCATGGTTTCTCCGATAAAGGACGCAAAAGTTTACATATGTTTTTCTCTCGCGCCCTCTAGAGGCGAAACTGCAAAATTCGAAAAATTGTGTAAAAACGTAGAGACAGAATTTGTAGGAAATTGTATACCTACTCTATAACTTTACTCTCCTGATATTTTTCACCAAAATCCGTTACTTGGATGGGTGATCGTATCTCATTTCGCCGTCCTGGTTAAGTGGTGGAATAGCTTTAGCTAAACTTCGCCAGGACGTTAAAATAAATAAGACGTTAAAAAAAAAAAATGCATAGTTTCTCAGAGAAAAAGGTGAAAAAGGTGAAAAAGCGCTAAAATTCATATACAGGGTGTGAGGAGAGGTTTATCAAGAGATAGAAAACATTGAGGTGATCTTAAATCCCCAAACAGTAATGGCTAAAGCAGCCCCGTTTTCGAAATACAGGGTGTTTTATATTTTTTGGAAGAATATTCTTTTCGCTATATATCTGTAATGCGTAAGCGGAATCCAATGAAATTTTGTATTTTGATACAGTAGTCATTTACCATCTAATGCCTGGGATATTAATAAAATATCAGGGCCGGACCCAAAATAAAAATATTAAAGTTATTCCTAGAAAATAACACTTTGTATACTGTTTATAAAACATTTGACACTAAAATATTAATTTACACCTAGAAAGATACAACATCCCATAAAAAACTCTTTTGGCACCATTTCATTGTTTAAATAAAAAAATGATATTGTTGAGGGTTCAATTTTTTTTTTCTTTAAATGAGAAATTGAGAGAAAAAAGTCACTGTAGGGATTAACTACATATTATTTTTTTTGTTCCCTATCTGCACTACCAAAAGGTAATTCTACAAATTCTGGTTTCAGCAATATTTAATTCATTGCAAGAAAAATTAATTGTTACAATCATCTAGTCTTGCCATTACATTTGTTTTAAAAGTTATGGCTACGTACTTTTTAATAATCAAGTAGGTACCTGTTAAAAATCAGTCATATTGTAATTAAGAAGTGTCACGTCACCACTGTTGCTTTTACTGGTTATAATATTGTCTTGTAATAATTCTAAATCATGCCGTTTACATACACGAGTAGAGAATACGCAAATATCGTTTTTGTCTATGGATATTGCAATGGCAATGCAAAAGCTGCTGAAAGGGAATACAGACGCCGGTTTGGAAATCAACGTGTTTACACATCTTTCTGAAACTGGAACCGAAAAAGATTTGCTTTTAAATATGGTTGACCAGAACCCAAAAATCAGCACAAGAAGAATTGGTCAACAATTAAATATTCCTCAAACCAGAGTTTGGAGAACTATTAAAGGCGAACAAATGCATCCTTATCATATCCAAATTGTCCAACGATTGGTGCCAGGTGATGAAGTATTTCAGTTAAGTTTTTGCCGCTGAGTTTTATCCCATAGATGAACTATGTTAAGAGTATTGTTTACCGATGAATCTCAATTTACCCGTGATGGTATAAATAATATTGGAAATTTTCATATTTAGAGTCACGAGAATCCCCGTGCAATAATCCAAAAGAATTCCCAACATAGATTTTCTGTAAATGTGTGGTGTGGGATGTTCAATAATAATCTCATAGGTTCTCATATTTTTGAAGGTCGCTTAAATGGTGACAATCATTTAGATTTTTTACAACATACCCTGCCAAATTTATTAAATAATGTAAACACAAGAGGAATGTGGTTTCAACATGATGGAGCTACGCTGCATTTTTCGGTACGAGTCAGAAACTATCTGAATGAACAATATCCAAATAGGTGTATTGGTCCCGCTGCATGGCCTCCGAGATCACCAGATCTCACACTCCTTGACTATTTTTGTGGGGCTATTTAAAAACTGAAGTATATAAAGAAGAAATAAATACCAGAGAGCAGCTGATTGCAAGAATTGAGCATTTTTGCAATGAAATTAAAAACAATTTAGAGATTGTTAGAAAAAGCGTAAATGAAATGACAAATCGATCAAGAAAATGAATTGAATTTGGCGGTGGTCACTTTGAAAATAGACTGATTTAAAATAATTTAATTGGATTTAAGTTTGACTGATTTCTTATGTTCTAGTTAAATTGTTAATTTTTATTATTTATTATTTTGTTAAGTTTATTATTTACACATTCATTACAAAATATTTTTTTATTTCACCAGGTATATGTGATGAATTTTTATTCTCCCTATTTGCACTACCTTTTGCTAGTGCAGATAGGGAACAAAAAAATAATATGTAGTTAATCCCTAGAGTGACATTTTTCTCTCAATTTCTTATTTGGAGAAAAAAAAAATTGAAGCCTCAACAAATTAATTTTTTATTTAAACAATGAAATGGTGCCAGAAGATTTTTTTATGGGATGTTGTAGGTGTAAATTAATATTTCAGTGTCAAATATTTTATAAACAGTATACAGAGTGTTATTTTCTAGGAAGAACTTAAAAATATTTTTATTCTGGGTCCAGCCCTGATATTTTATTAATATCCCAGGCATTAGATGGTGAATGACTACTGTAATCAAAATACAAAATTTCATTGGATTCCGCTTACAACGCATTAGAGATATATGGCGAAAAGAATATTCTTCCAAAAAATATAAAACACCCTGTATTGCGAAAACGGGGCCGCTTTAGCCATTACTGTTTGGGGATTTAAGATCACCTCAATGTTTTCTATCTTTTGGTAAAGTACGATCCTCTCCTCACGAATCACTCTGTATATGTATATATTGTAAATGCTACACGCGCCCTCTCGTTTTAAAAAAAAAAAATTTCTTAATAAGTATCAAGTTACAATTTTTTTTTTTTTTATAACCTAAGTATCTATATTTGTTATATTTGTTTTAGTTGTTTACTTACGGAATACATTTTCCGGTGTTTGATGAAAGTATTCTCCCTTCAATATAAAAACGCTCCTGGTCAGCAACGAGGTATGAAATTTGCTATAAAAAAGCGGAAGACGCCATTTTAGAAATGGTCTCCATCAAGTAATTAAGTTATTCTTACCCAAGTTTATTCCGAAAACTATATACCATCCGTATTTTTACTCTATACTGTCCACTAAATTTATTGTTACTAATTGACGTTAGAAAAATATTTAAAACAATATAATAAGATCAAAGATCTTTAATAATTCACAGCAGTACTAGAACACTAAACCTGCTTTAATTTATCAAATTTAGGCAATTTTAAATACATGTATTGTGACGTTTTATTCACTCGTTAGGTGAGTGAAGGGACGTCACTTTGGCACTCGAGCTTTAGTCAGCGGTTGACGGTATGCTCGGGCGCCACCTTTACAATTTTTTTACGTGGTGTAAAGGTCCCACACTAGCCTCCTAACGCAGCCTGTTACAGTAGGGCTGGGATAGCGTCAGTGGAGACACGGTACGTCCAGGGGTCTAGGGATAGTAGACTTCACACACACACAGTAAAAGTCACCTTTAGAGAATATATAAAATATTTATTTTTGCTATTCCTAACAGTACAGTTCTATTTAAACTAAACTACCTAAAATTACGCTACTGCAGAAAATATAAACAAAAAAAAAACAAGAAAGCGGGGTTAGGCGGTGCAAGAGGGGCGGCTCATGAACGGTAAAAATACGATAGGCAACAACGGTAAAGCGGCGGGGTATGAGTCGGTGCAGAAAGCAAAACTACGGTCAGTACAGTACAACTACCAGGCGGGAGGAAGCAATACGAGGATAAGCTACATGCAACAAACTACTAACGTAACTTGGCTAGGGTGCAGCACCAGAATCTATGCTCATATAAATATATATATTATATAATAAATAAATCCACCTATTACTGGGTCCGGTTCCCTTTTGGTAAAGTCATCCCTTGAGATGACTGTCCCTCCAGGGTGGTGTATACCAGCGCCGACAATCCCTCAGGTGTCACGAGTCCACGTAGGGAACTAGTCGCTGGGGACTACCTAGAACACTGTTACGTGGCCCGATTAACCGGAGTATTGTCCGGGCGCTAAGGTTACGCAATCAACCGTTTGCTACACAGATATCGGAGGTGTCCAAAAGGTCCACGTGGGGAGCTAGTCGCTGGGGACTACCTAGCCCACTGTCACGAGGACTATTTTTCACCTCGGATATTCGGTAGTACCCTCCTTTCCGGTTGGTCAGTACCTGGAATCTTCCAGGCGTCCACGGGTCCACGTGGGGAGCTAGTCGCTGGGGACTACCTAGCCCACTGTCACGAGACCTGTTTTTGCCCGCAATATTCCTGTACTCACCCGGTGAGTTGCCTAAAAAGCTGAAAGAAAGGTATGATTATTACGGTTAGTGGTGTTAGTACACAAATGGTACTTAACTCCGGCCAAGTTGCTTATGAATTACTAATTTTGACTTACTCCTTCCTGGACGGTGACGGCGGTGTTTCCTGGGTACTGCGGCAGTGTGGCGATCCTCCTGAATTCCTTGAACGGATCCAAGTGAATGGACCCAACGGAATTCAATAATTCACTGGCTTGGCTGAGAGATCGGATAAAGGGAGTCAAATCTGGTCGGTAGTGGGGCATTAGCTCCATCTAGCGGTTTCGCAATGAGTATTCCGCTGGCTTGGCCAAGTGACCGATTACAAGGAACCAAGCCATGCGGCGGTGGGTCACTTGCTTCGCTTAACGGATATTTATACCTAGAGTAAATGGTTATTCCCAAAGTAATAAAATAAAATAACAATTTTTGCGGTTCATATAAAGTATAAAATATAATATTAATATTCTATATTTTAACTAATAAAATAAATAATGAATTAGGAGTGCAATTTCCCTAGCAAATTTTGCTTCATTACACCATATGCAAAGTAGATTGTATACAGTTAACTAGATCGAATTTAAATATCTAATTATTAATAAACCCATAAGGTGGCAATGTAAATGCTACAATATTTCTCAAATACCACCCTTTTTTTAGAACTGCGGGGGGTGAAAATCAACCCAAATGCTTCACTTTTTACAGGTCTCATAGCTGTGGGAAAAAAGGAATTAAATGGATTTTCACGAAACTTTTATTTGTGGATCTGTTCGTTTTGATGTCTAGATCAAACTCTAAAAAAAATTGGCCGCTGTTGCTCCTTAATTGCTATATACAATGATTTTGTATGCGATTTTTTAGACTCTAAGCCCACATACATTTTCCAAAGTAGACAATTAGTTGGGTAATAATGAGATAAGATGTACCTACCGATGCTTATCACGAAAACAGTAGCCTCTCGATCGTTTATCATCAACAATCCAAATAAATGCCAACACACTCCTTCATCGCTGCAAAAATCTCATAATATGCCCGCATAAACATCCGAATAAAAATCATTTTAACTCCCAGAATCACGATGACCGACTTAAAAGGAGTTGAGGGCGCCAAATGTGGAATAACGTATTGACAATGCGTCGGATCCGAGGTCCTCTGTTTTATTTACGGATGAACTGTATTTGGTCTTCATCCAAAATTGAACACACCGGGTTTAATTCACGATTGTATACGTGATACGATCAATAGACTGACGTAACTCTACTAATATCGTGGTGGGGCAACATTTTTAATGGATCTCAAGTTCATTCAAATGCATTAGACCAGGACATAGCAGAGATCAGTGTGTTTTTAAATATTTTGGAACTAATTTTAACGTTGCTCTTAGGGCGATAGTTATACTTCTTTTGTAAATGGAGTCTCATTTATTGTTTTTTTCCGTGGCAAATAATGACGAGTAAAGGAAGACGATAGACGAGCAATTGAATTGGGAGCTGAAGATTGCAAAGTTTAACAGAAACGGGGGGCTGCTATCAATTTCAGCCACATCTGAAAAATGGGGGGACTTCACAATCGCTGCGATGCTTATACAGGGTGTAATCAGTTTCATGTCATTAAAAAAACTGGTAATGGGGACGGACTAGACAAACAAAAAACCTTTATGACTTTTCCCTCTAGGGGCACTTTGAAAAAAACTGATCTAGGTCAATATTTTTAATATTATGGTAGACAACTATTGAGAACCACTGCTTTTCTTGGTCAATGGACTTCTAGTTCGCAATTATACAACTTTTAAATTGTCATAAAAAAGTGCTCGTAGGCACACGCGGTGGTCTACGGTGTCAAAGGATCATCGACCGCCTTTGATAGACCGCCTCAACTGAACTGAGGCAAGTATAAAGAGGTAAATAATTCGTTCTCTCTTCGTGCACAATTGCAAGCAAATAATGGCCATAGAGATTTAAACAGAGCATTTCTTTACATGTGTGTTTTTTAATTTGGATCAAAATATTGGATTGTTGATAATTTAGAAAATTTAAATGTGGTTTATTAACATTTGTAACATAACTGAGTGTCCTGGGTTAAATGCTTACTATCTACCTAAGTGATTCAAAATCTCTGCATCTACATCAATACACAGTTCGGTACGTCGAATTAAGTACATACGCACTTCGTTCAACACTAAACACTAAACTATCAACTAACGTTGTCAATAAAGAAAAATAAAATAAAAATTTGGTACAAAAGCCAAGAAGGAGTACAAAAAGGACGAACAAGTAAGTTATGTCTGTACGTAATCAAGAATTTGACAACTTGAACGGTAAGTCAATAAAATAAATCTTAACTATAAATACACAATGACGCGAAATTCAAAAATAACAAAAACGAACGGCGGGTTGGACGTGTGTACATAACGAAACACCCACAGTAACTAAAATATTGCACAAGGGAGAATTATAGTTTTCTTCAGATCAGATCTAGATCTAAACCTACCTCAATATTCCAGCAGTTCTCAAAAAATTGTATTGAAAATTTGGGAAATTTTTGTTTATTTTTTTTCTCGAAAACATGAATTTTAGACCCCATGTTATATAAGGTTTTTTTGTTCGTCTTATCGTTCCCTACCACCAGTTTTTTTAATGACATGAAACTAATTACACCCTGTATAAGGTGTTAAGAAGTTCAATGGACTCGATTAGTTGTGACGTCACAAGTTAGGCAACCTCTATATACTAGTGTCATGACACACGGGTTGCCTACCAAGCACGCTGGAACTTGAGCCTTAATGCATATGTTTATAAGGCGACATTTTCGAGGATAGAAACATAGCATAGAACTTTATTTTATTTCTCCTGTGGAAGAAATATTTAAGGACTTCGAATACCTATTTCACATTCAAAAAGTACATTAAAATGTATATATCCCTGTATGAGTTAGAAAAACTTTATTTTAGTTTTTGTTTACAGTTTTTGTAATACTTTATACTTGTGTATATTTACCAATACCTTGTCCATGCAATAAATGATAACTGAAATCTCTTAAATATTTCTTACACGGGAGAAATAAAATAAATTTGTATGCTATGTTTCTAGCCTCGAAAATGTCGCCTTATGAACATATGCATTAAGGGTCAAATTTCAGTACGCTTGGCAGGCAACCCGTGTGTCATGACACTAGTATATAGGGGTTGCATAATTATGTGACGTCACACTAATTGAGTCCATAATGGCATATATAGTTGACAATCCTTTACGAAATCCAGATTGAAAAGGGCTAAATAAACTCTATTTACCTATTTTAAAAATATTGTGACTAAAGAGAGTCGCATATGATGAGCAAAAACAGTTCTAGTTGAAGTTTTATTATCCTTAAGTCACAACGCAGTTAATATGTCTATATTGCTTTATAAACACGTCGCTCACTTGCCACTAATTACAAAATTTTGCATTCAGCCTTCTTTACCAATAACCAACCACTTGAAAGGGTTCCAGGTATAAATCAGACTGTTTCCGTCGACAGCCAAACTAACGCACTCGTTTACTTTATTTTGGTACTATTAACAAACACTTTACCAGTAATTTTCAATTATTAATTTGGTATGTACTCTGTTCTTCTATTATGACACTTCATTCTACGTAGAAATTTTATTAAAAAAAAAATTGTATATTTGGGCGAGAACTTTCGCTCATAATTGGACAGTTTTTCTATAAAAAATGTACCTCCTCCTTCAAAGTAAAAAAACTTTGTCTAGATGAAAGAAAATAATAAAATACGTTGTTGATTCCCTGTATACGTTACAAATATAAGCTCATGCGTAGATTAATCCGATTAAAAATTTGATATTTGATGCAAGTATGCAGTTTTTTCCTGCGATGACACGCACGATGTTGGCGGATGAGATTCAAAATCATGAAAGTGTTGGAATGCTATTGAACAAAGGTCAAATTTACAAACAACGCTTCGATTTCCTTTGCTAAATATAAACCGTAAGAACAACAAAGTGGATTCTTGTTTTAATCCTATAAAACAATTTTCATGGTCCGCTTGCTGCTAAACGGTTGAAAATAGCCCGTATCCAAAAATTTTAATACATAACAAGTGAAACTGTTTTAATGACTTTTTCCGGGTTTGGGTTATTTTTAGTTTATTTTACAGCGCTATTGTCTTGCTGATGCAATCGGCTGACCGGCAATATCAGATTATTTTATTTTTAGAAATATACGAGTACATTCTGAAATGTGTAATTTTTAGGTCTGCCTACATAAAATTAGCGTACACTTGTTATCTTATTTAAATACACCGTCATTTGTTTGCGACAATTTGCTATCGTTCATTGATAATGTATTTATCCAAAATCGATCAAATGCATTTAGATTTATTATGATGAATCGCTTTACTATTTGTATCATATTCCGTATAATTGTTGATGGACATACAAAAAATGTTGCCTCATTTCAAGCTGGCAGGTTGCTTTATTGTATGTATAGTAGAGCAAATGCAATTTGGCCCTAGGGAAAAATTGCAGAAAAACTAGAATACACCACAGAAACGTGCCGATACAACTACTGTAGGTAGGAAAGTACGGTAAACGCCAAATAGGAAGAAGCCGCCTAGCGCAGATTAAGTCCCACCTGTTCTTTCTAAAACCGTACGCCAGCGCTCCTGACCAAAACAAATATACAATACATATATGCGCAAGCATCTAGTTTCTACGTAACGGCCTACGTTTGCTAAAACTGATGTTTTTAAATCTTTAGGAGGGGTACGGCTAGAATTTGTATTTCGAGCAGCCTCATCCTATCTGGCTACTACAGTATCAAAATATATTCGTAAGTGTTGCATTTCAATACATAGACAAATGTATTCATATTTTCAATCGACAGAATTACCATTAGTTTTACTTTACACTTTAAAAATTTCTAAATAATAGAAGAAAATTGCAGGATTTTGCCAAGAATCAGAAAACAACACATATTCTTTTTTGGTAAAATGTTCGAAGCATATTGAATGTTGTGCCCTGAAACACGGCAAGGCCATGTAATACATTCTAAGCCCAAATGTATCGTGCAAAATGCCACATTATGCCGTACCAGCTAGAATATTTTGTCGTTTGTTTCCCTCCAAGATCTTGTTGGCATATAAGCAATTAGTCTACGTCAATAGTTTTCTTTTTCTCTTAGCTCCTCCTAGCAATATCAATGGCCGAACATAATTCTTCTTCATTTCATAGTCTGAAGTTTCGTTCAATTGTTTTTACTAGCAAACCCCAGATATTTTCAATTGGATTTATATCGGGACTGTGTGAAGGCCACGGTAATAATTCAATATTAATGTTTCCAAACCATTGAGTAATTATTAACCTGACAGTATGAATATGGCAGTTGTCTTGTTCACAAATGAAGGTGTTGTTTGGATATAATTGCTCCAGCGAAGGAAAAATAAATATCCCTTCAAACCTATCCATTAAATCCACCATTACCCATAATACGCCACGCTACACCAGGGCCATGCACGCTTATCCATGCCCAAACATTAGCAGAAAATCGCTCGGACCTACCGCGGAGACACATACCGTTCATGAAACCTGATATTTGCACCCAAATATGTCCGTCATTACAAGAATGAAAAACTTTTTCATCGTTAAACATAACATTGTTTCAAAACGCCAACGGGCGATAGGCATAATGTTATGTATTACACCCCCTTGAAACTGGAGATTGCTACGCCTATGCCTAATAGTGAGTGACTGGAACCTTGTAGAAAGAGATAGAGTTTTCTAGACTGGTAGAAGAAGATTCTTGATTGGTTCTGGATGGATCTATCTAGAGGCAATTTCAGAGTATATAAGGCGCGATTACCGGCGCAGAGGGGGAAGCTTATCAAAGTGAAGATTACCAGCGAAAGTGAGGTTAAATATCAAGTAAACAAAGTGTAAAAGTTAATTTCAAGTGTTGTATAGTCAGTAAATTATTAAATAAAGTGTTAGTGTTTATCTCTTGTTGAAATTATTTTAGAACCCACAGATACATACAGGGCGTTTCCTAAGAGGTGGAAACGCGTAACAATAATTTAAACAAAACATAATGCGGGCTTGCTTCTGTTCTTTTGTTAATATGGTCTTCTTGGCACTTGTACAGTTTTTTAATTCCGACTTTCCTATCCTTCGGCTGGCTGTTGACCTCGATGCTGGAAAATTTGTCATGAACACAGCGTCTCCTGCTGTTTGAAACGGATTTTCCCTCAAATAGCCAAGGACCGCTTCATCTTGAATGAGATTTGAGCTTCTCGATCGGCCTGAACCGTCTTTTCCCGTTACACTGCCTTCCTCCTCACACTTTTTGTTCACACGCATAACAGTACTTTTATTCAATTAATAATGGGTAGCAACTGCTCTGATAGACCAACCCTCTTCAATTTTAGAGAGAATTATTTTTTTTATGTTTATATATTTTAATTTTGGCAAAAACGGTAGAAACCAATCTGACCGACTCATGAGTTCTTCCAACACTGCTTCCGGTTTCCGATGAAATTACCCAACATTCCCGGGCTATAAAACCATGTTAAAATTCCGGGTCGGTTTCTAATTTGAAATAACAAAACACAGAGCTCCAGTTTCGACAAAAATAAATACCAATTATGAAATCCTTGTCTCGACGTGACATAAAGAATATATTTCAAAATCGTAACGAAACAACGCAAAAAAAATACGAATAATCCAGTCTCCCGCAGACTTCAACATAATATAAACACTACGTAATTAAAATTAAGTAATGAGACCTAAAAAATATAATTATAAAAAACTTAAACCGGTAGTTTTTACGCTTTTGTGTTACTGTTATTGTTGCAAACATTGTTTTGTTTATAAACATTCCTTGAAATAATAAACAAAGAAGCATGTTACTTTCTAAAACCTTTCCACGAGACTGAATAATATTTATAATGCAATAGCTGGCCGATAATAGCGAGGTATGTTATTATCCACTTTAAGATGTCAAAACAAAGCGGTGGAAGTTTTTGTTTTGCAAAGATTAATCCTTCATTTTACATTAAAAGCATAATAATTTCTAATGGACAACTTAACGTTAGAAAAATCGCTAAGTGGACTGGTATTTCGTCACGTTTATAAAGTACCTATGTTAATCGAATATTAATACCCACACACGTTGACGGGCATTGAAACCGATATGCTTTTTACACTCCTCGCAAATACAAAAGAAAGAGTGATAACTTAAGAATGAAAAGTTCGATTGTATTGAAATTTGGACAGTAGGTTCATGTTAGCTAGAGGAAGAATATGGTTCTTTGGACAAAATTGATCAATAAACAAAAAAGTTATTTAAATAAATAAAATGATGTCTAAAACTAATATTATTTACAAGAAAACTGCGAGGAGTAAGTATTCTATAGAATGTGCAACAATTATATAAAAAGTGCAGTAAGTGGGCGAAAAGTTTATTGCTTGTTTTTATTTATATTTCTAGCGAACCATATAACGGAAGCTGAGGAGTTTGAAGAAATGGGTTACATCTATTGTCTATTTGTGAAATCAATGAAATTAAAAAAAAAACAAGATAAAATGTATGAAAGGGAGCTCTCACTGCTATACTGGGTGTTTCAAAATATATGGTGATACGAAACATGTGGATAAAGAGCACTTGGCCGAGTCCAAATCACCCATTCTTAATGTGTCCTTCGTTAATGAGATACATGACGTTTTATTGATTCTGACCAAGTCTTTCTTTGGTCATACGTTTTTAACCGCCTTGTATAATCACTTTGAGCACTATTACACTAGGCCACCGGTGGCACCACCAAGCTGAGACACTGGTGGCGCAACTGGTGGAGCTGCGATAAAGAGCACAATCTCCTGTGATACAACCGAAAATATTCACTTCATTTTTAGCTATGTCCTGGAACGAGAGTGGGCTTCTTCTTGCTTTATTAAGAAAAAGAAAGAAGATATGCAGAGATAAGAAAATGCATGTACTTCCATTGCTACCACGAAGAGAAGAAAAAGAACTTTTTAATACTTTGTTTTAAGAACTTTGTACAGATGACAATTTTTTTAATTACTTTCGTATGTCAAAACCCTCATTTTTCTCTTGGGGTCAGATGTAAGCAGTGTCAACGCGATGATGCGAAGATTCCACCTGAAGAGAATTTAAACTTAAACTATCAATATATCAGTTCCATATGGTGTTGGTGGAGCAACACTGGTGTCCAGGTGTAATAGGTTACATATAAAACAATGTCTCGCTATGCAATCGCGCCACCACAAGTTGCTCGAGCGGTTGCCAGGGTCGTCCACCAGTACGTCACCAATTTTTGGTGGAGCCACCAGTTACCCTAGTGTAATAGGTCATATTTACTTAAATGCCCCGCGATGTACTAAACCACAGTGTCTCTGCTTGGTGGCGCCACCACTGGTGGCCTAGTGTAATAGCGCTCTTTGTGGTTCAAACAAATATTAGAGAATTAACAAGATAAGACAGTCAGACATACATTAGCTCGCCGCAACGAGCTTTTATTTATTAAGCGTTCCACAGATAAATATCCATTTACGCTGAAAGTGAAAGAAAGTGCCCTGTCTCGCGGTAAAAAAGAGCTTTTTACAGCGGTTATAGCAAAGAGGCCCGAAAGAATATTTTGTACACCCTATATATCGGTTTGATTTTGTAATAATTACTTTCAACTGCAGCTTTTCAATTCCGGGTATTTTTCTATTTCATTGCCTATGTTTAATATCTTTACTTTTAAGTTTTTTTTCGATTTTGATAAAGAAATAAACTAATACACTAGCGAGTCGCAAAGCATATATTTTTTATACCCTGTATATTGGTTTGTTTTTGAATTAATTAGTTTCAATTTTTGTTTTCCAATTTCGTGTATTTTTCTAATTTGTTACCTGCCTTTTGTTTAGCACAGGTTTATTTTTGAGATTAATAGGAAACTGTTTAACATATAATGTTTTGAATTAATAAATTGAGTTGGTAAAGTTATTATCAGGTAAAATAGAATAAAATAAAATAAATTAATTTATAGTTTATCTTTCTGTAGTGTCTCGTCTTGTGATGGCTGTTTTATTTTCTTTCCTTTCTTGGGTTAATTTCGTATCCTTAAAAACCTCTTCACTGCACACAATTACTTTAAGTCACACAGCTAGTATGTCTATATTGCTTTGTAAACACATGTGTCTCATTTTGACACTAAATATTTATTGCAGAGCTTTCTTTATCGCAATAAATCACTTGAAAGGGTACCTACACTGCACTTACACTCATTGCTTTATTTGATACTATTAAAAAATACTGTACTAAATTATTAATTCCATGTGGACTTTGTTTTTCTATTAAGGCGCTTCCATTCACACAGAATTTCTTGATCTACCAGTGGCTTAAATTTATTCGAGTTTAACGGGGTTTTTACCGCTTTTTCAGGAGCGTCGTACAATACGTCTATACATGACATTAGTCAACTCTTGAATCTCATCCACGTTTTCGAACAAATTTTACCTACAAAATTCTAAGTACTATTCTATTTTCTTTATTACAGTATGTATAATATGTTAATGTGCGTTATATAAATCTGCGTCCATGTTGCCAGTCGTACTAACCTTAGCGGAATCTGAGGCGATAGGCACTGTTTTAATACATCGATTTCCATTTTCTAGTTCGGCTGCAATTAAATGAACAAGAACAAATAATATATAAATAACCGACCCAAATTTTCCTAAGGTAAAATCGAAGGACAGATACATTTTCAAACGACTATAACGATTTTTCCCATCTACAACAAACTTCGAATAGTACTTTATCAACTGCCTGTCTATTTCTACTCTAATTGTAGGGTCTCCCCCTGTTCAAGGTTTTACCTCAAATGTATTCCTAATTACAGTTATAAATGATAATCGATATGGCACCTTCGGAGGCCAGCTAGCGTCTCACCTACTTTTATTATTTCGGCGGTTCAATACACGACACAGGTGTATATAATGGAGATTCTTGCATTATTGGGTAAAAACCCGGAGGAGCAAAATTATTCGTTTTTCTGTATTATTTATCTGAATTTCTTGACTCTGAAGAACAGGTGGGCCATTTATCTCTCATGGGACCATGGGTTACTTCTGAATAAATTGGAAAAAATTTGGTTATTAAATAATTCAATAGAATTTTTATCCAGCTACTTATTAGACAGGCGCCAAATCGGTCAGTATCAGACTTCCAATCCGTCACTTCTGCTTCGTCCTCTGGGGTCCCACAGAGATCTATTCTTGGGCCTCTATTTTTCATTATTTTGATTAAGGACCCGATGCAAATATATTAAAAACACAATCTCAATCTGTGATTGCGATATGCTTCAATCCAAACAGGACAATTGATGCCTCAAAATTGATGATCATAAATTACCATTAAATATAGGAAAGTGTAATGTTATATAGTTCATAAAGAGAAAAACAACTCAAGAGACATCCGATAGGGAAATATTTATTGTTCTTGCCCATAACTTTTTTTTCTTAGTACGTATGTTTAAATAAACTATAAGAGTACCTAAGTAGAACCATAACAAGACTATTGTTATGAATTTTCACTCAATAATTTCAGTGGTTTGCAAAATAGCTAGATTTGAAACTACGAAATAGGAATTTGACATAATTTTTATATTTAAATCTAGCTATTTCGCAAACCACTAAACATATTGAATGCAAATTCACAGTAATAATCTTGTTATAGTTTTACTTAGGTATACTCTTATCGTTGTTTTAAATATACGTACTAAGAAACAAAGTTATGGCACAAATAATAAATATTTCCCTATCGGATGTCTCTTTCTAGGGAATGGCCACCTTAAGGGACTAAAGTTTTTTTAAAGGTGGTAATTTTTTTTAAATTTTATTTTGATATTGGCAATCTGGTATATTGTTAACGTGGGCTCACATTAATCTCCACGCTACCAAACTAATGAAATAACACGGTGTAGTTTTTGTTTTGGTCAAAATATCAAATTACCGTTCACAATTTTTTTACGGTCTAATTTTAAAACGCACTTTTTACTTCACGGCAGACAATATCGCTACTTTTAATGTACGGTTTTAAAGTTTTAATTTCACGTCGAAAGAAAGCGCGTTTTTTCCATCGAATTCTTTACATTCCGCCATTGCCTAATAACAATTTAACTGTTAATTTTATTTACGTTTTTTGTGTGAGCAACGTTATAGAACACGTTGCAAATATTTTATTGAACATACCTATTTCAACACCGATGCGATGTAAAAAAATCCAAGTAAATGTTTTTAACATCGATGAATTGATGTGAAATATAAACAACTTTCTTCAATGAGACATGTCAAAGTAAGTACACTATGGAACTAGATTTGTAGTGTAGAACGAAAGAAAATTGAAAAACAAAAAAATTATACAAAAAAATCTGTACGCAAAGTTGTACCGAAAGAGGCAGCTAGCTAGTTTTATCATCGGTGCGGTGGTTTGAGAAGTAGTCGCTTTATAGACCAAGAGCCGTGTGATATTGAAGTCCATAAAACTCCCATCTGCTTGAAGAAAGACCACGGAAGGAGGTGGTCTTTTGTGGGTCCGACAGCCAACGACAGGGACCACAATAATTTGGAATCATTAGTAACCTTCTTGAATGTTAAAAAGTAAAAAATTTGGGTGGCATAGAGTGACTGTATTTTGCATCAAATTAAGTACGTATACTAAATGTTACGATAAAGGTAAAAAATATAGGACTATATCTCCAATCCCTATGAGTAAAATGGATATCCGCCGCTGTTATTCCAACAAATATCCTTCATAATAACAATTAACTGTCTTTTACCTTTGCCGGTTAGATTTTCGGGAAAACCCACGACATTAAACAATACAAATTGTTTATCTTCTCTGCGGTTAACAAGCATTTAATTCACTTACTAGGAGAGAACAGACTTATTTTACAGCTTTGCGGTCGGTTTTACCATAAACCGAGCTTATTGCCGTAACCGATAAGACAATTGATATTTAATAGGTTGCTAAATTCCACCGGCCGTACCTTTAAACTTCCTGAAACTTGACTACTTTAGATACCGATTCCCATGTACCGTTAGGTTACTATAACAGTCGAATTTGAAAGCGGATTGCTCAGAAAAACGTCTCCAGTTGTATTTTCCATACTATGCTCTCAAAATAAGCAAACAATAAAAACTTTTCCATAACCCAGAACAGCATAAACAATTAAAGAGGGCACTTTATTTTTAATAACTCGGCATAAATTAAAAAGTACTAGAAGCAAACGTTTAGGATATACACCGTATTTTTATAGCATCACTCTTACGGATGATCATGGAAATAGTAACCAGTAATTTCCAATCGAATAACAATCTCAAAAAGTGTTTTTTAACGATTATATTTTACCTCATATAAAAATTATATCTGGCGTACCTCAAGGTTCGGTCTTGGGTCCGTTATTGTTTACTATTTATACTTCTGATACATTACATTTGGCAGTAAAGTGCAATGTACAAGCATATGTTAATGACACTCAGGTATACCACAGCTTCCATGTTAGAGATTCATTAGGAGCATAAAATAGTCGAGACAGTGACTTACGTAAAATCAAACGAACTTCTGAAAGGCACGGCTTACAACTGAACCCTAGTAAATGTAAAATATTATTCAGACCTAAAAAACATTTAGTGTCTCTTAGTGATAAGTTTAATTCAGGCATAGAGGGCATGACGTTATATCCTGAGTCTGTAGTAAGAAATCTGGGTTTGAATTTAGATCAACATTTGAAGCTTGTGGGGCATGTGAATACTCTATTGTCTAAAATTACTGTACAGTTGTACATTTTTCAGGAGTCGCAACTTGAAGAAAATTTTACGGGAATCACTTGTTTTATCACTGTGATGTAGTATATAGTAATTTTATAGATGCCACAGAGTACAAAGGTCATGATGTTTCATATTCAGCTATCGTACATCACACACCGTTCTGGTTTAAATTGGCTGGATATGCAATATCGGAAGAGGCTGCACTTTTTGGCCTTCGTCTTTTGCCTGATCTCTTACGTAGACTTATTGCTAGATCCACAATCATTACAGGACTATTCGCTATGGCCATTTGTATGATAATCAGAGGCACTACTTCTACTGCTGCTTTTTAAAACTCTATTAGGTCCGTACTGTTCTGCAACTCTTTACCACTCTAGATTCCATTGATAACATCTTTTAAAATAAGCCTAAACCAATTAGCTTCCAGGAGCAAAAATATACTAATTTTAGCTTATTCTAAATTTATTTCATCGTTCTTCTTTTAAATTTTTGTTACACATCTTTCATACTCTTCCGATGATTGTTGTGGTTATTTTCTTACGTTTTGCATTGCATAATAAATTAAGGTCCGATATAATAATTGTTCATACTTGTCTTTTTTCCTTTAGTAATTTAGAAGGTCTCTAACTTGAGTTTAATTGCATTTGACTGGTAGATTAATCTTAGATAGTTTAGATTTTTACACATTCATCTACATAAAACGGTATAATTATGAGATAATTTCCACAAATGTTTTATTTTAAAATTGTTATTATTATTTAATTTTCCAGCAAGCCCTCTGTTTCGGAACACACTCCTGGAAAGACGCCAGGATTTTTTTCTATCAATCCATGATACCCCTCAAGAAATTTGTCTCGAATGACAAATGAAGCAATATTTTTTAATTTTAAAGTTGGCAAGCAATCCGGACTATTACAATGTAAGATCGACTGCTCAACATTATTTAAGGTTGTTCCATTGGCGCAGTACAACCGATAGAATTTATTGTCTTAGTGTACAATTTTTTCAAGATCTTTGTTATAAGTTCGGTCGTTTCCTCGGTAACTTCAATTTAAACAATGACAACTCTTATAAGGAGGATAAGAAAACAATTTAATTTTAGTGTTTCATTATGATATTTTGATAAACTCTAGTAAGTGGAGAAATGATAATGATGACATGTAAGATATATAAGGTATCCGATTCTTTTTAGCTCTAACATTAAACTCGTTACCAGCGAATCCTCATATCGTGTACCAAATTTACTGTAAATCCAAACAAGTTCAATTCTGGCACTCCTATTATTGTAGTCGCGTCATTTTAGCATGAAAAATCTGAAAACCTCTAAAATTGACTTCATTTTTGTTGCAAAGTGTTCAGAAAGGCATTTAGAAAAAATCGGTAAAGGCATTTACACAGAACTTCCCTCTTTATTTGTGCATGGCGGTCACTCGAAAAAACTAATAATTACGAAATGTGATTGAAAATAATAATCGGAATATAGTTATCACTATTATTACAAAGAAAACCTGATAAGTTTTGGTAAAAAAAGTGCCCATCCGACAGCAAAAGTTCAATACCAAATGACAGGTGTCAAATATGGAAGGCTATATTATTGCCATCTGTTACATTTTCAATTCCACATTCACGTAGTGGAGTGGAAGTATAGTGGTGGTTAAAAAATTTCATTTTCTTTAACATTTTTCAAAAATATTTTCAAAATGTTTTTCTTCTGAAATAGGCTTAGAAAGGTCATGAAACGTGGAAATTTTAAATTTGAGAAAAAGGGAAGTTTCCTTCTATTCTATACTAGTGGTAAAAAAAGATTACAACTTAATTTTTTTTTTCTGAAACAGGTTTAGAATTGTATTGAAACATTCTTTATAGGATTTTGCAAACAGCAGAAAAAATAACTATCTATAACTAAAAGAAAAACTTTGTGTAGAAATATTAATGAAATCTTTGCATTCTTTCGATAACCTGAATTCTGGTTATGCTAGCAAATTAAAATCCTAAAATGAATTTGTCTAATTTCTTATTTGACAATTCTCATTCTAACACTAGCATCCACACAGTCCCCTACGGCCATGCAGATTAAACTAGTATCCACATAACCCCCTACGATTATGAAGATTCAGTTAAAAATGAGAACAAAGACCTAAAATGAATTTATTTATCTACCTTGTCTTAAAAAAAAATTGTTCATTCCAATGGATTACATTTTCATGAAATCTATCATTCTGTTTCCTGGAAATGCTTAGCCTTTGAAACGTTTTTCGCCCTTATTCTGGAGCTCATCAGAAAGACATAAAGCCATTCATAAAGATGTTTCATGCAAAACCAAGACAATTTCTATGAATAAGTGTGAAATGATTATATTTGACATTGACTGATAAAAACAACTTCACCTATCTATTAGCTAACTAGTATTGGAGCCTATATACTCTATGCATAATTCATTTTTAAACAGGTTTAGAATGTCATGAAACGTGAAAATTTTAAATTTGAGCGAAAAAAAAAATTCTCTATTCTAGTGGTAAAATATTTTTCCAAAATGGTAAAAAAATGTAATTTTTTTTTCCGAAATAGATTTGGAATGTCATGAAACGTGGAAATTTTAAGTTTGAACAAAAAAAAATTTTTCACCTATTCTATAATAGTGATTGAAAATTTTTTAAATTTTTAATTTTTCAAAAAAAAAATTAAATTTATTTTTTGTTGAAATAAGTTTAGAATGCCATGGAAACGTGGAAGTTTTAAATTTGAAAAAAAAAATCATCTATTTTAGTGGTAAATTTTTTTTAAAAATGGTAAAATTTTCTAATTTTTTTTTTTTCAATAAGTTTAAAACACTATGAAACGAGAACATTTTAAATTTTAACAAAGAAAACATTTTTTCCATCTATTTTAGTTGTTAAAAATTTTGTTAAAATGGTAAAAAAAATTTCAAATTTTTTTTTTTCTTGAACTAGATTTAGAATGTCATGAAACGTGGAAATTGTAAATTTGAACAAAGAAAAAAAAAATTCTTCAATTTTAGTGAAAAAAATTTTCAAAATTTGTTTTTTCTGAAATAGGTTTAGAGTGTCATGAAACGTGGAAATTTTAAATTTGAGCAAAAAAAAACTATTTCATTATTTATTCCCATTAGACGGTCCACCCTGTATATTTTCCAGTGAAAGTTTAACCATTTCATCGCTGACAATACCGTCAACTACCTACCAAATTTGACTGCTCTCCGTCAAGCAGTTTTTTAGTTAATGCACCAACAGACAGACAGACAGGCAGAGAGACCGCCAGACGGACGGACGGACGGACAGACAGACTGACTGACGGAATTGAAAACCTATATTTTCGTAATCTACGTGATCTGAAACGTCAAAATCCGAAAAAATCTCGGAGAGTGATTTTTTCTCGAATACAATACTCCCCTCCGGTATGCGAGGGAAGTAAAAACAGTGCCTTTTATATTTTGGTGGAAATGTTTAGTTTCATTTTTTGTCCAATAATTTGGCCGTTTAATATTGGCCAATTATTGGACAAAAAATGAAACCAAACATTTCTGCCAAAAAACAAAAGGCACTGTTTTTTTTTAAATATCTTTCTGAACTCTGCAACAAAAATAAAGTCAATTGACCCTGTACCTTGAATTTTAGAACTAAAATCCCAAAATGACGCGCCTATTGGATCCATTTTGAAATTTTAACTGCCGATATTAGATTCGGTATCAGCTATTCCAAAGACCTAAATATCAATTTTAAAGCAATTCGTGACGAAACTGGCATATTCGCCAAATTCTCGAGCAAAACAACTTTTTTCTTATTTTTGTCCACCTTATACTAAAATAAATCAACATCCACCCTACTGCTATGCTAAAATTTATATTGGAATCCTCGGAGTGCAGTTATTATTATAACTGCCCCTCAATTATGGTTTTTTTCGCAAATTTCGATGGAAATCCCCCGCTCCCCTCCGCGCAAAACTGTTTTATTTTTTCAAACCATAAAATATGGTTCGGGTCCCATGACTCAATGCTTAGATACGGCCAATCTAAATTTTACAAGGTACCATTAACAAATAGGTACCTGTATTGAAAAAGTAAAGAGCGAACAATATAGTTAAATCCAGCTCTGCCTTTTACCTCGTCTTGCGTCTCACCTGTCGAGCCACTATAACGATTGCGTCTACTATACATTTAGACCGTGGGTTGCTTTTCTTAGTATAGTACATCTAAAGTTAGTTTGAAAATCATAAAAAAAGACCGACAAAGGAATAGTTGATAACACGAGCGATGTCATGAACGTCGGCCGACTATTTTATTAGAATGACTTTTTAATGATTGCAAATATTGCTTTACTACTTTATATTAATTGATAGGCATGCTGTAAATTATTTATTTAAGTATAGGTAATACAATATTTATTTATATTAAATAATGTTAGTTTAATGAACAACTTCATAAATGGTTCAATAAAAGAAAATAAATATCATTAAACCTACGGCTATGCTACCGGCAATATTAAGAATGAACCAAGAGCTTATAAGGGACTTGTAATGGTGACACAAGTAAACAATCGACTACTTTCATTTGAGGTAAGCGCATAACATATTATCTGGTTAACTATATTTGTATACGGATATCATTTGCAACAATCAAGCACGGTCTCGGGTGTTATTCTATCACATCGGGCTTCCTAATGATTTATCCTGGAAGCAACACTTTAGACTGAATTTTTAAATTGACAATAGAAATACTATACATGTCGATGAGCATATAGGTACATCAATAGTTTTTAAATATTTTCAGTTGTAGTCATCATATATATGTATAGAGGGATATACATAGGTATTATTACAGCAACTTCACACGACCATTTCTCAGAAACGATTACTCCTACGAGAAAAAGTAGTAAAGTATTTTATGCATAAAATTTTCTAAACTACAAAATTGATAGGTAATAGCTTTTTTACGCAAAGTTCTTAGTTTCGGAGATATTTGCAAAAAAACTGTTTTTCTTGTAAAATTTTACTTAATCTCAATTGGATACCGTTAAAGACTTTGACATTTTCCTTAGAATGTCAAAAACTGCTTCATACAAAAATTCTGCTGGGTAGAAATTTTAAACAGATTGGACATTTTTTAATGTAATTTGGCTGAATTATTTTATAATAAAACGTCTTTATTAAGGCGAAGTAAGCCATAGGATACTCTTACACTTAACTCTATACCTACTTAAGGTGGCCATTCCCTAGAAAGAGGCATCCGATAGGGAAATATTTATTATTTTTGCCCATAACTTTTTTTTCTTAGTACGTATATTTAAAAAACTATAAGAGTACCCAAGTAGAACCATAACAAGAATAGTCTTGTTACTATGAATCTTCACTCAACAATTTCAGTGGTTTGCAAAATAGCTCGATTTAAAACTACGAAATAGGAAGATTAACATAATTTTTAAATTTAAATCTAGCTATTTTGCAAACCAGTGAAATTATTGAGTGACAATTCATAGTAATAGTCTTGTTATGGTTCTACTTAGGTACTCTTATAGTTTTTTTAAATATACGTACAAATAAAAAAAGTTATGACCAAAATTAATAAATATTTCCCTATCGGATGTCTCTTTCTAGGGAATGACCTTAATACAAAATATTAAGAAAAAGAAAAACAGTAACTATGCTGTTCCTATTCACCGATAACATGGACTTTTGATTATATATAAAAATATTTCCTTCTAAAGCAGTTAGAAGGAAGACTGCTAGTGGATATTCCTGTGACATTCGAGAGAACCCCGAACGTCGGCAACGTCGCTGAGCAGATTAGCGCCAAGGCCGCCTCGAAATACGACGCTACCAGACGTCGGCGTCGGCCTCGTGTTGGTGTTTTGCCACCCCTCTCGCCCCCGGCCCCTGCGACCCGTCCCGGGCGGTCGTCTGTCTCATTTTAACTTCGTATTTGTCAACGCAGCCGTACCTAAATTAACTCCACGTACAACAGCTAGACGTAAAAAAACAAATGAAAACTCGGGACGCTAATACCGGCATGCCGCACGGTAGGTTTGAAGAAAAACCTGGCCAACATACATATTAATGAGAAAATTGTAATGTATACAGTGTGTATTTTATACCGCGTTCCTATTGTTGGTTTTTC